>OZ012741.1:668334496-668934496 GCA_963859935.3 Lathyrus sativus
AGCAGTTATCTAATTCGTCCTCATTGCCAATCTTTACTCCTGCTTCAGACATGTTTAAAGTCTCTGTAATGTCCGAGCGTTAGTAATCCTCTAATTGTGGTCTTAGAGCTCTCTAGAGCCCTTAAGATTAAATGGTTTTGCAATCATGCTTCTCTATCCATTCTCGACTTAATCCTCTCTAGCTTTGGTTCGTATTGGGAGTGTTCTCCTTTTGGCGGGGGCTTGCCTCCCATCTGGTACTTATGTGGTAGGTGGGTTATTGAAGGTGGATAGGTTTTTGTAAGAATAAGTTTAAGGATAAATATCGGTAGAAAGATCAAGATCGGGAAGAGCTTCTATTTGAAGGTGCCGCTGAGAAGCTCTGTTCGGGTACCCCCCCCCCCCCCCCTCCGGCTCGTAGTTGAGAAGAGCTTTAGTTTATGAAAGGGCTAAAGGAGTGCAATCCCTCTCGTTAAGAGTCAAGGGTCTCCAGGAGTAGAAGGCACATCATGGATCTATTAAGCCGACAAGGGTTTAACATTGGCTTTCACGACCGCAAAGGGGCCATCTCTCAGTCGGAGTAGATAGAAAGGATCTTCTGATCAATCCAGAGATAATTTCGATTCCATTAGTAATAAGGATTCAGAATATCACACATTGATCAATCAAAGAAAGATTCAACAACTAAAAGAGAGATCAATTCTTTGGGATCCTTCCGGGAACAAACAGAGATAGAATCAGATCGATTCCCGAAATGCCTTAAAGGATATTCCTTTATGTCCCACCTTTAGTAAGCATCTTGTTGCTTCTTTTTTGCCCGCACTTAAGAGTGCTTGTAATGATTAACCTCTATCATCGACTTCCGACTCTGTAGGCTTGTAAGCCTCCTCTGTCCCAACTTTATTCTTCTAACTAAGAAAGCATAGGCAAATATCTTATTATAATAAAATTCCTTCAAAGATGCTTTTCTCCTCTAGCCACATACATGCTTGACTACCACTACCTTCACTATCAAGCCAAGAAGGGGAATTAGTAACACAGGCTCGGTGGCAGAAGATAAGGCCAACTCAGTATTTTAGTAAATAAGCACCTCTACTAATGCGGGTGGGGTTCCAGAAGTGGACCTCGATCCAACCGAAAAACTATCGTGTGAAAAATCAACACTCTTTTGAAAAGTTCTGTTAGGTTCTTAGTAGCAATAGGTGACCTTATACCAATCCCGATCTATTAGATTTGTTCGGAAAATAAACGATAGACAATAAAACATCTCGAAAATCTCGGGGTCAGTTTTGTGGATATTCTTCGCGCAATGCGCGAAGTTCCTGGAAAAAGAGAGATTTTGTCCCCTCTCTATCCAACTGGGCGAGTCGGTTTGTAAGAGTCTCTGGCCGATATTCCCACTTTTTTTTTGTTAAAATGGAGTCTCCCAGACCAGAAGGTTGGTTCGGTTTTCAACCCAGAAAGGGTCTGGGTCCAGCTCAGCCATCCGAGATATAACCTTACTTTTGAGGTTAATCAAAGTTATAATCTCATCTATGGGGGGCTGTCACCCCCTCTTTTTAGAGGCACCAAAGAGAAGTCTTGTATTGATCTTCTCAAAGACTTCCCCCAGTGGCCCTTCTGGAACTTGCCCAGGCTACGCATCCTCTGGCTGAGGTGCGGGCTCTCCTCCGGGCTGTTCCAAGTCCCTAAAGATAGACTCCCCGCTTATGCCCAGGGAATTTATTTCGAGCACACCAGGAAGCCGCTGCCCGACTCCCTGAGAAGGCTGCGAATTTATTTCTTCCCCAGGTTCGGCGGTATTTTGAAACTAGCCAAAGAGACCCTTAAAAAAAGAATCAGAAGGATTGTCACCCCGGCCCCACTAGCATCCATCATCATCTATGTAGAGGGGAGGTCTGTAGGCCTGACGCCTATAGAAATAGACAACCACTCCAACAAAAGATTGAAGACCGTAACTTCCAACGCACAAAATAGGAACCCCAGAGAGAGGAACACCGAAGCCAAGGCCAGCCAAAGCCCAAAGGAAGACCCACTTGAGTATAGTGTTAATGAAAAAAGTGATAAAGCGGGTTTCGTCTCATTTTTCGGAAAGCCAGTCATACTATTCCACTTTAGCTAAGCTAATGATGAAACGGGATCTGGATTTGTCTGCAGATGATGATGTCCACTCCTGGCTCGACGCGCTTAACGAAAGGGAACGAAGTCTCTAGATTAATTAATAAAGAATTTCCTTCGTCATTAAGCAGCATCCTTTAAGTGAGTAGGGGTACGCCGGACCGCCGACGAATAATAGGTACCCCCACACCCCAGGCAGAGTTAGTGAGTCGTGTAATAGGCGACCATTTCGCGCGGTTCGGGGGGCACTTGAGTCAGCTGCCGGCGCCGGACTGCGTCTTGACCCCTATCCAATTTTTGGGCCAATTCCCCCTTCGTACTACCAAAAAATGAGATTCTTGCAGAATCCGAGTTTGCTGCTCCAACCATTACCAAACTTATACCTATTCTGTTTAGTACTTCAGGTGCTTCTGTTGCGTATAATGTAAATCCCATAGCGGATCAATTCCAATGAGCCTTTCAAACAAGTACTTTTTGTAATCGACTCTATAGCTTCTTCAATAAACGCTGGTTCTTCGATCAAGTTTTGAATGACTTTCTAGTCAGATCGTTCCTGCGTTTCGGATATGGAGTCTCATTCGAGGCTTTAGACAAAGGTGCTATTGAGATATTGGGCCCTTATGGTATATCGTACACATTCTGACGATTGGCCGAGCGGATAAGTCAACTTCAAAGTGGATTTGTTGTGCGAAGAGTGCGTTATGACCCGTGGCCGCCTGCCTGGTCTGGTGGGGTCCTCCGTTGTGGGTAAACGAGAAACCCGACTCTACGAACCCGAGGAAAGGTTGCACAGCAGTAGTAGGGGCGTGAAGACCGGAGCTTTTTATAGTGCTAGCAGGAATGCAAGTGAATGAATCCCATCCCCTAGCGAGTGAAGTGCTTACGCCCCTTTAGATTAGAGATAGGGGCGCGCTAGCGTTATAATAATAATAGAAAGGTTAGGGGGCTGAGAAAAGCTTGTTGTCTACTTCTCTTCACTGCTCCGTTCTATAACTTCCCTTATTTAGTCCGTCCACGAGGCTGTAAAAAGAGAGAGGGGCGGCTATATAGCGGGAGTCGTTTCGGTTGTATGCCACGAGGTCCCTATCGACAAGGGGACAAGTGAATCATCGCTTTTGGGCGCAGGCAGCCCTATACCATCCATCCCATTGCATTCCATCGTCTCGTATTGTACTGTACCGTACCAGATACATCTATTGAGTGAGAGAAAGATAGCTTCTCTATAGATATTGTTGCGGTGGAAATAGGATCACAAACTATTAATGAGTTTGAATCACAATTCAATTCACAACCGCTCTTTGATTTATCCGAAGGAAAAGGTCAAAAGAGGGAAAACCTATTTTTGCATCGTAAACACAATGCGGGGAAAGATCTAGGGTTCGGGGGTTGGTTAAATTTAGGGAAGGTATTAGCACCCTAAACTTCTGTAGTACTCTACAGGAACCTTTTGTTCAGAGGTTTACTATTTGCTTTATTTATTTGCTTAAGGTATATGTACAAAAGATTAAAAGTGAGAAAAGAGACCTAAGGGGTTAATTCTAAGTTTACTCGGCAAGACATCGCATCTTGTGCCTACGTATCCTTACGGGAGTGGAATCAGAGTAATCGTAGTTCCCCTCAAAAGGGAGGTTAGAAACTTCTTGACTGTGGTCAAGGTCTCAAGGGGAATAAACGCATCTTAAGGACACGCTTACGTGGAGTGTAGAAACTCCAAATCTCTACGTTGAAATGTTAAGTTGTAATTAGGGTTAAATTAGGGATTCCACGACGGGAAACCCTAAAATGAGCGCGGCGGCTCTTTGACCTAATGCTAGGGGTAAAATTGTAATTTTGCCTGCGGCGAGGCATTTGTGAAAATTAGGGTTTGTAGTTTGTAGTTTTGAGGGTTTGAAACTGAATGTGTGAAATTTGAGGGTTTGAGGACTATTGGCATGGCGGCCAAACGGCTAGACCTAATCCTTCGGAGGTGTGATGTGACAGAAGTAATAGTGATGAAAGTGTGAGAAATTTAAATCATACAAACAGAAATAATGACCTAATTTAACTATGCAAGCAGAAATTTAAAGGCAGAATTTAAAGAGCGATTGTTAAGTTCGCGAGGTTACATGAGAGGAGCAGATACAATATGATAATGAAATTTGAATTGAACAATAATAAAATAAAATAAATAACGGTTCTAGTTATTATTTTAAAAAAAAGATTTTAGTTATTATTTTAAATTTACCTAAAAAAAAAGTTTTTCTTAAAAATAATAGGTTTTCATATTAATTTGGAAAAGATGTTAATGTTATTTATTTTAAAAAACAGATTTTTATATTATAACAAGTTTTAATAAATTAATGATAACAATAATAATAATAATGGTAATAATAATGATAATAATGATAATAATAATAAATAATGATAATAATAATACTAATAATAATAATAATAATAATAATAAAGCAATAATGAATTTTAAATGTGCCAAATAACCCAACAATGTTGCTAACGCAGAAATGCGCTCACCGCAACCAGATCTAAATCGGACGAAACAAAATTTATCGCAAAGAAAAAAAATTAAGCAAAAAATAGTATTATTGCTCACACAAAAATGCGATCATCGCAACCAGATCGAACTAACACAAATGTCACGCGTCATGCACACAAATGTGCAAACATCGTATCGACATAATTCGATCAAAAATTAATCTTATATATATAAACTCTAACAATTTAAAAATTATATATATATAAACGTAACAGTAATAGATAAAGAAAAAGAAATAACGGTAATAGATGAAGAAAAAGAAATAACGGTAAAAGACGAAGAAAAAGAAACAACAGTAATAGATGAAGGAAAAGAAATAACGGTAAACGATGAAGAAAAAGAAACAATAGTAATGGATGAAGAAGAAAACTAAATAACGGCAAACGGCACTCACTCCTCTTAGGTTTTTTTCATTCTCCCCCCCTTTTTTCCAACAAGGCAACACATGTATATATAGGGAACAAATTAGGGTTAACACCAAATTGTCAATAATGTCCCTAAAGCCCATTTTAAAGCCCAAACTAAATAATTAGTTAATAAAAAATAATTAAAATAAACTTAAAATAAAAACTAATAATCCTATTGATTCCTAAAACCAAAAATATTATAAAAAGAAAAAAAAAATTTCAATATTTTTTATTTTATGATTTTTTGGATATTTTTATGAATAATTTAGAAAAAAGTGAAAAAAATAATATTTTAAAAAATGATTTAATTAAAATACGAAAATAATAATTAAATAATAATAAAAAACTATTTTTGTTATTTTTTTAATGAAAGATAGAAAAATTTAGAGTAAAAATAATAAAAAACAAAAAAAGTGACAAAGGTGAGATTCGAACTCTCAACCTCTCACACTCATAACTCCTTACACATGTCCTCCTGCCAATTGTGCCATTTTTACTTTTTAGAAAAAAAATGCATGCCATATGATATTTACCTGCAAAAAGTCAAACGACTACACAAATTTGTTAGTAATTGATTAAATGCAATAAAAATGCAATGAAATGCGACGACAAATCTTAGGGCAAAATTTGGGGTATTACAGTTGCCCCTATTTAAATAACTTCACCGGGTGATTCGAGTGGCGGAGACTCGAGGAATCATGGTGGAGGGATTTAAATATAGATAACCGAAAATTTTGCCCTTATATGTGGCGATATGCAATGTTATGGACCAAACAAGACTAATGCAGACAATGCCATGAATATGATATGATGTGTATGCTGGAATGATGAGTGCGAAAATGCTGACGAATATAACGACACAGGGACAGACGCTACGAGAAGAACACACTGGGGAAAACGACGCGCTGGGACACAGTACAACACTGGGGAATTCTAAAATGATGGTCAGCTGGTGCGAACACGACCAATTATCATTTTTAGACCGGGAACGAGATTCTCAAATGGAGATGGCACCTATGAGACGGCCTCCACTGGGGAATCTAAAAGTAGAACTGGATCACGTACGATTGCAAGATCGATTACAGAATGCTGGAGCATTGAGCAAAGAATAACATCCAAGCTTCTGTAAACTATCCCTCGTGACAGGATCAAACGGACTTTTCGGGAATCCGTAACAAATATATAGGGTAAAAAAAACCGGCTGTATGCCAAAATAAATGGACTTAAAGAATAAGGTCCTTAAATGGAGATGGCACCTATGAGATGACCTCCACTAGGGAATGCCTAATAACAAAACTGGATCTACACGGCTTGCAAGACCGATTACAGAATGCTGGAGCATTGAGCAAAGAATAACATCCAAGCTTCTATAAACTATCCTTCGTGATGGGATCGGACGGACTTTTCGGAAATCCGTATCAAATATACAGGGTAAAGACCGGCTGTATGCCAAAATAAATGGACTTTAATGGGAAATGCCATGATAAGCTTCTCGAGGGAGAATTGTCACTTATCGTTGGAAGGGACTTGTGTGCCAAGATGGATAAGCACTCAAATAAAGAGGCTTCTGCTTATCTGATAAATAAATCTTCTCGCATTTAAGGTCGGCGCCTGGAATACGATTCTGATTCTTCTCTTACTGAAGGATAAATAAACTTCTTCATGCTTCAAGATCGTGCTCTCCTGAACATGAAAAGGGTAAACTGAACTTCCTCATACCTCAGAATCGTGCTCTCCTGAATATGATTCGGCTAAAGGGTAAATGAAAATCTTCATACTTCAGAATCGTGCTCTCCTGAATATGAAAAGGGCTAACTGAACTTCCTCATACTTCAGAATCGTGCTCTCCTGAATATGATTCTGCTCTTTCGGGTAAATGAAATTATTCATACTTCAGAATCGTGCTCTCCTGAATATGAAAAGGGCTAAATGAACTTCCTCATACTTCAGAATCGTGCTCTCCTGAATATGATTCGGCTCTTTCTTGTAAATGAAATTATTCATACTTCAGAATCGTGCTCTCCTGAATATGAAAAGGGCTAAATGAACTTCCTCATACTTCAGAATCGTGCTCTCCTGAATATGATTCCGCTCCTTCTTTTACTAAAGGGTAAATGAGCTTCTTCATAATTCAGAATCGTGCTCTCCTGAATATGATTCCGCTCAAACCTCCCCGTACTTCAAGATCGTGCTCTCCTGAATACGATTTGGTTCAAAACCCCCATACTTCAAGACGACAGGTAAATGGAAGCCCAACTGCTCCATGGAGATGGCCATTTGCTGCGAGTCATAACGAAGATAGGATCGACTTCTTAGGTGAGAAATGTTGTATACCGATGTTGTAAGATGTAAAGTGTTGTACCGATGTTGTAACATGTAGGATTGTAAAGTGTTGTAGTGTTGTAATGATAGATTTTCCAGGCGTGAACTGGCGTGTATCTGTAAAGGATTGTAGTTGGTTTTCTTGAAAGATAGTGCAAAATAAATGCACGTCCGGGTACAGTAATAACCTTCTCGGGCGAGAACACTCGCGTATCCGTTATGGTATGGTGAAAACCTTCAGAAGGTGCAAAATAAATGCACGTCCGGTTGGGCTCGACGACCGACATGACTGAGATTCAATCTAGGATCGAGCTAGAAAGAAGACTGGTAATCAAGACTCCATCGAGGGAATGATCTCGGAGGGTAAATATCTTATCCTGGTGAGGAAAGATAGTTGAAGTAACCGTCATCCACGAGGATCGAGCTCTGTGGGGAAACTGGAAACAAGTAAGTATTTTATGCTTAGGACTGACAATCTATTTGGAGAGAATGGACGAACCCAGTTACTCGGCGGTAACGACCAATGATAGAGACGCAATGAACCTGTGAATGCTAACGCATATGTTGATGCATATGTTAATGTGAATGTATGTTAATGTTTATGTATGCAAGATGTTATGAAATGAGTATGTAATGAGTATGTAATGAATATGTAATGAATATGTAATGAAATAGGCATGTGATTCTTATGCCCTTGCGAAACAGACTAGAGACAGGACGAGAGACGAAATAAACATCTCGACGGAAATACCCTGCGTTCTCTGCAACCAATACGTCAATCATGGGTAAGAAAGATCAATGGTAGAACCAAATCCGGTTTTAAAGTTCTGAATTCTCTGGGGAGAAGGTAATCTGCTTGGGTGTACTGTATCACGTCTTCACATGGGGAGAAGAAAACCTGAGGGACGCTTTTGAGTTACCCAAGAAAAAGTTGTCAGCTTATAGTCTCTCTGGGGACTGTGATGAGGCAATAGTTTAGGAGCCGGTTGCAACACTGAGATTCATTGGGGAACGAAGGCCGCTGTGAGTAAAATCCGTCGGGTGCACGAAGAAAAGTTGTGAAACCACATGGTTTTGATCTTGAAGGACCTTATAGTAGTCGCCATTTGTTTCTTTAAAAACACGGTGCCCCAGGATATTTGCGTTGTGAGGTAGGGTCATCTCAAGAGGATTTTATAGAGAACACCGAGTCTGGTTGTCCCACTGTTTTCAAACTCTTTGAGAGATTTGTCAGGTCTCGACGTAACTGGCACAAGTTAATCGTGTCACGATGAGGTCTTTGAGAAATAGCTCTTAAGAACGTCGGCCTCGCGTTGGTAAGCGAATTGGGAAACTACCTGCCCCTGTTTAGCAAGATCTTCAAGTTCCACGGGTTATGTTCATATGTAAATCTCTAAGATATCAAGCAAAGTCATCATGCCTGAAATGCCTATCCTGAGCTTGTCAATGCACACATATATTTATCTTGAATTTTTGTTTTGAAAAAGATATCGCAATAACTTGTGACTGAAATCACTAGTCAGAATATAAGTTTTAATTATAATGCCAACATGAATTTTTTTCTGAGCATAGCTCATAGGAGTCAGGAAACGTGATCTTGTCGAGTATGCTTTCAACCGAAGTCCTACTTCAATTAGGTCTTTTAAAGGTTGTATCGTGGCTCGGTTCACGGTTTTAAGAAACAAAGGATATAGGCTCAAAGTTATACTTGTACCCACCCCTTCTTCGTGATGTTCTCCAATCCTAATTCAGTTAATCGGATACGAATGCTCATATCTCAAGCGGATTTGCTATGGTCGAGAACTTATCAAGGCTTTGGACATGGTAGTCACTCACCTATTTCTTTTGGCGTTTCTATCACACGACCTTGTTCTTTATAGGGATTCTAAAAAAAAACTACTGGTTTGTTGTTCTTATTCCCTAACTTTTGCCTGGACAACGTCTTTTAATCTGACTTTGGAGTCCAGCGGGATGCCCCAGTTTTGCCTAAGTCTCCTTCATAGGTTTTGACTTAGCGGGCTCTTATTTTTTGAATATTCTTTTATGCACAAGTCGTGTAAATCTTTTGAAAGGCTCGTGACTGCCCCACTCCTTAGGTAACCGAGGGATAGTCATTGTATTGGACTTCTTAAGATGCTAAGGATAAATTCTCGAAGGTTTGCTCTTCCTTTTTGAGGATCTAAGCGCTCGATCGGTTTAACTGAAACCTACCCTGCCCCAGGTTAGGATGAAGGTTCTTAAAAGAAAGAAAAACTCCTACTTCAAGGCTCAAAGGGTTGACTAGGGATTAACATCCTTATATCTCCAGTGTTTGGGATTTGAAACAACGCCTTACATCATCAGCAGGTTTTAATTGAAAGCATATGACAAGAAATCTGACGTTTTGGGTTCGTCATCCTCCTCCCAATTCTCCATCAGAACAAGAGATCGGGTGAAGTTGGCATTATGATTTATGAAAACGTTTTTTGAATGAGTGAAACGAATGGATTTATTCAAGACAAACATATGCGTTGCATTAATTAATCAAAGATAAACAAGTTCGTGCATGCTAAATATGCTTAATCAAAGAGAAATACATATAAATAAACAAATGAACTGTCGGAAAAATCCTTCTAAATGTTTATGAGATCCTGCATTCAAGAGTAACAGTTTCCTTTGGCGGAGCCTCAATGGAAAGGACGTCTGGTTTATGGTCACTGTGAGTCGTCATGGCTTGCCCCAGTTACGCTGGTCACATCTTCAAAAGTTTTCAGTCGTTGCTTCAAAATAACTTTCCCGGATTCTTTGTTGATCCCGGTCATATCATCTGGAGGGTTACTGAAATGAAGCGGGCTAGGCCTTTGAATAATTACTGGATTCGACTGATTTGCCACAGGAGTAGCATGCTTTGCAGAATTCGAACCCGACAAGTGAGGGACCCCGAGAGGAGTCTCGATCTTCGGCTGAGCATTGCTAAAGGACAACTTCTTCGCTTCTAGCAAATCTATGACAACTTTCTTAAGAGCATAGCAATTCTCTAGATCATGGCCGGGCGCACCCTCATGAAATAAACAATGAGCGGTAGCGTTGTAACTTGCAGGTAATGGATTAGGTGGAGGACCCAAAGCACGGGTGGTAATCAGACCTTGTTGTACCAAACGGGGGTATAACTCAGTGAAAGTCACCGGAATTGGAGGACAAGGCTTATACTGACTCTTACGGAGATAAGGAACCTGATCCTGTGATTGCTGGTGAACAGGAGCGTTGGGCACTCGTTGACTGTCGACAGGAACTTGCATAGGCGAATAACCGGAAGGTTGTTGATAAACTGGTGCCTGATATACCGGGGCTGACTGTACAGGCTGGCATGTAGGAAACTGCTGATCAAAAGGAGGTGCAACAGTAGCTACATAGGGTTGTTGAACATATAGAAACGGATAACCTTGAACATAACTCTGCTGATGTTGTAAAGGTCGAGGAGTAGCCTTTTTGCGGTTCTTTGAACGTGTAGGTCCTTTACCATGGTCGGAGTTAGGAGTTTTACACTTTGGAGGGGTAGCTCGTCGAACTGGTCGAGCACTAGGAGGCATCAAATCGGATTGAAGACCCTGAGGAGGTACATTCTTGACAGTAACAGCTGGTTGAGGTTCCATAACGGTATTAGTCTCAGAAACAACAGTAGACTGAGCATCCACCTTCACACTAAGAGCTCGTAACATCTCCAAAATCTGCCCTACACTTCCTCGAAGATCTTCGAATTCATGGCTGACACGGTTGATCTCTTGGTTTTGATCTTCCATTCTTTTGAAGGGTCGTATTGATGCAGAGAACTTAGGATGACAAAACTGGAAGGTGAGAGAACCGAGTATGAGAAATCGGGAGACACATGCAATGCAAAAGTATGATGCTAAAATGTGAATGCAAATGAAGATTTCATGGAATTCAAACATTTACGAATGTCGTGGGGTACCAAGGAAATCTTTTTCTTGTTTTTTTTCATTTTATTTTTTTTTATTTATGGTATCCCGCGATATCCATAAATGATGTTTGAACTCCATGAAATACAATGCAATGAGATGCTTTATGGATGCAATGCATGAAAACACACAAAGTCCTAGGTTAAAGGAACGTGAGCGGAGTTAAGGTCTACCCATCCCAGAAAGGAGTGTACTATAGGTTATTTGTACCTGCAGAACAAGGTTCTAAAAGGTGCCCAAAGTCATCAGCCCATCTTTCGGATATTATCAACCTTCCGATTGACTCGGGGGTTAATAATATTCTCAAGAGAACCTCTTTTGAGTGTAGTATCACGTAGCAACCGTTGTAAGATTACTCCCACATAGTTCCCGCACTACGTCCTAAATAAGGCCAAGGTGGTGTTAAGGTACTACGGTCCTCAATATCACAGACTCCAATCGACCATGGAAAAAGTTTTCGCGATTACTCGTTCAACCGAACCATTTTCGAAAAGGTCTCAACTGAGCGGTGATTCTCGAATCAGCTTGGTCGGGATTCAACTCCCTATAAGCCTCATCGAATATATCCCCATCCTATAATAATGTCACTAGTCCGGGCGTAGGACTTATCTCACAACACAAGGAACAGTCCCAAAATCAAAGTACAATATATACATGCAAATGAATAGTAAAACAAATAGTAATAAATAGGAACAAATTAGGGGTAACCCTCAAAAGTTTAGAAAGTCCCCAGTGAAGTCGCCATTTTCTGTTGCGGTGGAAATAGGATCACAAACTATTAATGAGTTTGAATCACAATTCAATTCACAACCGCTCTTTGATTTATCCAAAGGAAAAGGTCAAAAGAGGGAAAACCTATTTTTGCATCGTAAACACAATGCGGGGAAAGATCTAGGGTTCGGGGGTTGGTTAAATTTAGGGAAGGTATTAGCACCCTAAACTTCTGTAGTACTCTACAGGAACCTTTTGTTCAGAGGTTTACTATTTGCTTTATTTATTTGCTTAAGGTATATGTACAAAAGATTAAAAGTGAGAAAAGAGACCTAAGGGGTTAATTCTAAGTTTACTCGGCAAGACATCGCATCTTGTGCCTACGTATCCTTACGGGAGTGGAATCAGAGTAATCGTAGTTCCCCTCAAAAGGGAGGTTAGAAACTTCTTGACTGTGGTCAAGGTCTCAAGGGGAATAAACGCATCTTAAGGACAAGCTTACGTGGAGTGTAGAAACTCCAAATCTCTACGTTGAAATGTTAAGTTGTAATTAGGGTTAAATTAGGGATTCCACGGCGGGAAACCCTAAAATGAGCGCGGCGGCTCTTTGACCTAATGCTAGGGGTAAAATTGTAATTTTGCCTGCGGCGAGGCATTTGTGAAAATTAGGGTTTGTAGTTTGTAGTTTTGAGGGTTTGAAACTGAATGTGTGAAATTTGAGGGTTTGAGGACTATTGGCATGGCGGCCAAACGGCTAGACCTAATCCTTCGGAGGTGTGATGTGACAGAAGTAATAGTGATGAAAGTGTGAGAAATTTAAATCATACAAACGGAAATAATGACCTAATTTAACTATGCAAGCAGAAATTTAAAGGCAGAATTTAAAGAGCGATTGTTAAGTTCGCGAGGTTACATGAGAGGAGCAGATACAATATGATAATGAAATTTGAATTGAACAATAATAAAATAAAATAAATAACGGTTCTAGTTATTATTTTAAAAAAAAGATTTTAGTTATTATTTTAAATTTACCTAAAAAAAAGTTTTTCTTAAAAATAATAGGTTTTCATATTAATTTGGAAAAGATGTTAATGTTATTTATTTTAAAAAACAGATTTTTATATTATAACAAGTTTTAATAAATTAATGATAACAATAATAATAATAATGGTAATAATAATGATAATAATGATAATAATAATAAATAATGATAATAATAATACTAATAATAATAATAATAATAATAATAATAATAATAATAATAATAATAATAATAATAATAATAATAATAATAATAATAATAATAATAAAGCAATAATGAATTTTAAATGTGCCAAATAACCCAACAATGTTGCTAACGCAGAAATGCGCTCATCGCAACCAGATCTAAATCGGACGAAACAAAATTTATCGCAAAGAAAAAAAATTAAGCAAAAAATAGTATTATTGCTCACACAAAAATGCGATCATCGCAACGAGATCGAACTAACACAAATGTCACGCGTCATGCACACAAATGTGCAAACATCGTATCGACATAATTCGATCAAAAATTAATCTTATATATATAAACTCTAACAATTTAAAAATTATATATATATAAACGTAACAGTAATAGATAAAGAAAAAGAAATAACGGTAATAGATGAAGAAAAAGAAATAACGGTAAAAGACGAAGAAAAAGAAACAACAGTAATAGATGAAGGAAAAGAAATAACGGTAAACGATGAAGAAAAAGAAACAATAGTAATGGATGAAGAAGAAAACTAAATAACGGCAAACGGCACTCACTCCTCTTAGGTTTTTTTCATTCTCCCCCCCTTTTTTCCAACAAGGCAACACATGTATATATAGGGAACAAATTAGGGTTAACACCAAATTGTCAATAATGTCCCTAAAGCCCATTTTAAAGCCCAAACTAAATAATTAGTTAATAAAAAATAATTAAAATAAACTTAAAATAAAAACTAATAATCCTATTGATTCCTAAAACCAAAAATATTATAAAAAGAAAAAAAAAATTTTCAATATTTTTTATTTTATGATTTTTTGGATATTTTTATGAATAATTTAGAAAAAAGTGAAAAAAATAATATTTTAAAAAATAATTTAATTAAAATACGAAAATAATAATTAAATAATAATAAAAAACTATTTTTGTTATTTTTTTAATGAAAGATAGAAAAATTTAGAGTAAAAATAATAAAAAACAAAAAAAGTGACAAAGGTGAGATTCGAACTCTCAACCTCTCACACTCATAACTCCTTACACATGTCCTCCTGCCAATTGTGCCATTTTTACTTTTTAGAAAAAAAATGCATGTCATATGATATTTACCTGCAAAAAGTCAAACGACTACACAAATTTGTTAGTAATTGATTAAATGCAATAAAAATGCAATGAAATGCGACGACAAATCTTAGGGCAAAATTTGGGGTATTACAGATATATTATTCATTTTTTATATTGATAGGGATCCCCAGATTCCCGTCACTACGGATTGATTGTCTCTACCTAACTACATGGTAGTGGTCTAGGGAGCGCAATTGCTAGAGCACGGGAGAATGAAGAGTAATGATTTCAACAAGAGCAGCCGGACGGAATACTATAGTGAGTCCTGTGACTACTAGAGTAGAGTTGAGTCAAAAGGTATGGTATAACAGCCTTTCCGAGCGAGCTTCTGGGATCTCCTGTAAACCCCCATGGTGTGGTAAAGGGAGGATATTAGGGGAAGCAGTGAGTGGAGATTCCCCTGCAGAGAGCCGGATGAGGGGAGACCTTCACGTCCGGTTCGGAGGGCGGGGATATCCTGACCCTACTATCATTATGCCTTTGCAATGTTACTTGGTTCAACTCTATTTGTGACCTTTTCTCGTATGTGGGACTCTCTATCTTCTTGGGTAGATAATCAATCGTCTTTCATTTTGATAGTTAGTAGTATTTATTATAATAAGTCAATAAATAAGAATAAATAATAATAGAACTGGAGGAGCTAAAAGCCGGGATGGCTTGGTAAGCAAGCAACCTGTTATGTAGGCGCCAACTCCCATTTCTTTCTCTTCTTTATTTTTGAAAGTCACGATCAGAATGAAAGGTAGTTCGCTGGGCCTGTATTTTGATCCCAGAGGTGCTGGTTCGACTCCAGCTTGTGAGAAGGATTTTTTTTTGTCATATCCCTTTGTCTCGTTTGTTCTTATTCAGTTCCTTTGTCCTTTCATCGCTCAACTATTTGTTGAACATAGAATTCGCCCGATATAAGATTAGTACCAACTGGGATCATAAAGCGGATTGGGCTAACGGAAAGGGAGGAGTCAGTCGTTCTGCCATCGATTACAAGAAAACCTTCCCCGAGCTACAACCCTCACTGTCGATTCAAGACACAAACAACTACCTGTACCACAACCACTGACATATGCGGTATGCGGGTGTCAGGTCTAGGTCTAGATGGAGGTTCTCGTTCCAGTTCTATTTCTAGTTGAAAACAACAAATTAAAATTTAATCACCAAGTGGATATCTCAAGAACAAAAGGTGCCAAGCCTCGGATTCGACTTGAAATGAGGATAAGACTTTCAGCTAGATATGTATGATTCACCCGGTACCTGGTATTGGTAGTAGCATCAGTCTCTTTCCCCTTCCTCTGTATGAGTTGAGAGGCTGAGGGGAAGTCTACTAACTATAGGGCTACTCCACCTGACTCACGGTCGCTCCACGGGAAACCACCACTAGGAGATGAAGTAAGCCGAGGGTTTCGAGGCAGATATCGCCATGACACGGTAGTAGGGAAACCGGTCCTTGTAAGCAGCACTAGAGAGGGGATAGAGACTCTAGACTTCAAACTAATGTCCTTCTTCCTCTGAGCCAGGTTCCTTATAGAGTCTATCTACTAGAGACATTAACGGTGCTCACTCGGGGTTGGGAAAATGAAATACTCGAATGGAACGCCCTCCATGGTACAGTTCGGCGGACACGGAAGAGCTAGTTCATAGGGCTCGTGCAGTCATGGGACCGACGGTGAAAAGCTCGGGATGATGATGGGGCTAGCAACTGGTCCTCAAAGAAGCTAGATCTCTTGGGCGCTTTGTTTCCCTTGTAGCAAAGTTATACTCATTCCGTACGACGAAGGATTGGGCCTTCGAGGTCGGAACTCATCACATTACTGGGTAAATCAGTTGGGGGATAAGGGTTTTAGTTCAATAAAGGTGCTTCTCATTATATCGAATAATAAGTTAGGCCTGTAGTGCTCCGGGATTCTAACCCGTTCCCTGGTAGTAGAGAGAGAGAGATCCGCATAAGTCGTGCTGGGGAATACCAGCTAAGTAACTCGAAACTGGTAACTATAGCCCGCTCGCCTTTCGCTACTCTAAGTAAGCATGTCCCTTCTTTGGCAAAGGCTACTCGCTCGCGGTAGACTTTGCTAGCTTTATTGCTGGCTCTAAGCCTACCTCCTTGACTACATCCTGATAACCGCCTTCCTGTCTTGACAGAAGAAGCAATGAAGTAAGCGTCTCCGGACATAGAAAGTAGGCAATCACTTTAACTTCGTTAGCGGTGTAGGTTTCAGCCGTAGTTTCTGGTATCGACACAGACATTGGGAAATCTCTATACGATTGAAGTCAGTGTGCAAGACAAAGTCTAGTTTTTACTTTGAGTTCCTCTTATAATAAAATAACATATAAGAAGCATTCCACAGTCGTAGGTACTCAATTCAATTGGATTGAACTGCTTGAGCAGGAGCTTTGGACTCGACGAGGTATTGGGTGCTTGCCCTATTAAGAGTCTCTTCCATTCTCTCTTCACCAGACAGATAGACAAATAGGCAATCCGATAGAGAGATTATGGCTTCCTCACTATCAACAAGCTTCCACAGGCGATGAACTACTTCCGACTTCTTCGGTTTGTAGCCATACCGTATAGAGTGAAAAATACCTTTGTTTGGGAGTAGCTAGATTAAAGCAAGATAGTTGCGGATTCTGTTCATAGAGAGCCCCATTCCTCACTCACAAGCTCTTTCTCAGCCCCAGGTTGAACCTAACAAGTGCATTCAGTTTAATGTCCAAAATCAGTTGAAATTAAAAGGACGTACAATTGGCGAGAAATGAAGTTCCTTTACTTAGGGCTTAAAGCCCTTCTTGCCCTAAGTCTAATCCCTAATCATGCGCAACACATGGACTTGAAGTCCTGCTTTCAGGATTTGATGCTCTTTTGAGACAGCTTTCAATAGAACATAGAGCTCTGCCCTTCTGGCTGTCCTAACGAGTTCACTGCCTTAATCCCTTAAACGGAACAGTTAATCGTAGAGCAGGAGGAATTCTTTCTTTCTTTCCGCTAGTCAGGAATGGAATCAGACGCTACAAATACGAATTATTGGGGCAATTTTCGATATTAGACAAATAGGGCACTATAACGCTATTCTTCCTCCTTCCCCGCTTAGGCCTTAGGGGCTTAGCTTAGGACATTAGCAGTAAGACTTCTGCAAGGTAGCAAAAGAAGGAGTAGCAGTGGAAATCACAGTAGTTGTAGCAAAATAATAGGCACACTAGGCCTCCTCTCTAAGATAAAATAGGGTAGGCAGGCTACTTGAATGGACATCTTAGATGGCATCAAGCTGAGCACAAAACAGATCTGGGCTGCTAGTAAGGAGGGTTGTGAAGCCTTCTAGCATAAGTGATGCCTTCCCAAGGTACTGGAATTGGGGAAACTTGACCGTGGAGATAAGAAAACCTGTCCTTAACGGAATGGTGCCCGAACCAAGAGCTAGTCCAGATTGCTTTGATAAAGATTTACCATTTCTGTGTACTTCAATCCCTCTCTCTATCGGATGAGAATCACAAATGTTGGTTCTCATTGTGAGAGAGCCAGACAAATGGGATTTCTGGGGATGAGTCTATCTCCTATAGGCTTCTTTTTTTTATCCCTATAGAGGGAAAGATGTTGGGGGGTGGGGAATTTCAAATTACGACAGCTCGTTAGAGAACTTGACACTATCTATGAGAATCTTTCTATTTGGTTTCTTCCTATAGAGTACAAAAATAAAAAGGAAGCAATAAGCACTCAGAGTTAGTATTAGCTTGCCATGCCAAGCAGGTAAAGTAAGAGAATAGCTTAGAAGGAGTCAAGAAGATAGGAGGGAGGATAGCTATGATCCTGCCAAGGTTTTCAAAAATAATGAAAAATTGATAAAGCTGGAAGCTAGGAATCCTAGTAGTTCTAGGTCTCCATTTTCTTCAGGTAAAGTCTCCGAATATAGCTGTTACTGATAAGGTAGAAAAGCAAGGTTAGTTGTCGGTTTGGTAGTACATCGGAAGGTAGCAGAACGAAGTATAGCGAATGCAAGAGTAAAAAAAAGTGTTTTAGATACTGAAGCAGGTCGAGAGCCAGACAGGCTAACGAGCGAGTGTAGTTGCTCCAAAGCGGGATATGAAAAGGAACCGCAGCTAGGATAGTAAGGACTATCCTCACTGAACCTGAAAAGAGATTTAATCCATTCGTCCGGGGAAGTTAAAAAATCTTTCAAGGCTAGGGTTTTGGTTGCCCAAGACGTGATGAAGGGGTATCGGGAAGGAATTTAGCGAACAAGCTATAGCACTTGAGAATGAAGGGGGGAAAAGCCACAACTGGATGATAGCAAGCCTGGGCTTACGTCGGGAAAAAGAGCGTTGCCTATTCATGTTCAGGTACGAAGTGTGAGTTCTGAAAAAACGAACAAACGAACTCGACCAGAATATTAATGGACTCAGGTTCGAGTTCTTATAGTAAAATGAAGATCGAGTGAAGGCCTTTGAAAAATGCAAAAGCTTCAGGAGCCAGGAGAAAGGAAAGAATAGTGACTTCCTGGGAGGAGGCGTAGGTGATAGGAAGCTAATCAAGGACAGGCTAAGGATTCGAACAGTCCATGGGACCTTCAAGGAAGAAGTGAGATAAGCTAGGATGTGTGTGATAGAGTAACCCCTAGCGAGTATAAGTGGATCAACGCTTCTTTCTTACCTAAGAAGTACCCTTAACTCAGGGTTTCAAGGATCGGTATCGAGATAGTAGCTCGAGGAATCCCTGACTTGCTTGCCTTTTCTTTCATTTCAGGTATGAAACAAATAGCAGTCTCGGTCTATAAGTAGAAAGGCTCAAGGAAATGTGAAGTATAGAGAGTATAAGATAAGCTAAGATCTAGACTCATAGATACCAACGAGCGGGATTAGCTACCAAGTGGGGGAGCTTCAAGAGACTTATAGATGATAGGTAGGTGGGTGGGAAATCAAGAGAAGTGACAAATGATACTCTTAATGGATTTGTCCATTTTCATCCTTTTGAATGGGGCAAGAGCCAGCCCATTCTTATAGCATCCAAGGTAAATAAATGCCCATGGCAGCTCTTAAAAAGATAGGAGAGGAGTGTGAGTCAGTCGAGTCGAGAAGCAACTCATTTATAAGTAAAAAAAGTTTTCATTTTAATAAAGGGAGATTTCCAAGTTTCAAGGAAGAGTGGATTAGCCTCGAATATCTTGATCCACTAGAAAGAGAATTACCAGATACGAATACAAATACAGTTGGAGATCAATAAGCCAAAAGCTTTAAGAAAGCTATTGTAAGGTCAGATTACAGGAAGAGCACAGGTCAATCTTCTTCATAAGTTCCCTTCCCGTCAGGTCAGGATAGGGCGAAAGTTGCTTTGTATTAAATGAGTGATTCACAGTTGTCTTTATAAATTCAAGCATGTATGTTATGCTAGTTCATCTATAGAACGTCAAGACCTTGTCTTCCGTAAGCTAGATACCCGAGAAAGTAGATTAAGGTCATACTTTTTCCTTAGAAAAAAGCCCACCCACGTCTGGGTCAAAAGTTTGTCTGCCCATTAACAACAAGAAAGCCAATTCATAGCGCAAGGAGGATAAAGGAAGGGTAGGAGCTATCCAGTAGAATGCTAGGAGACAAAAGCAAGAAGAGGACCTCGCTACACGAATTGAAAGGAAAGCTCGGACTTATAAAAGGCTTCGAATAACATAATCTCGTTTTTCCTCCAGCAAGGAGCAGAGCCAGTTCAACTCATGAAATGGATGCTTTCGTAGGGGCTGTATGCCTTTTTATTCCTAATGCTAGAGTTGGCCTGACCGGCTTCACAGGATCATTTCCACTCTGTAGGCCGCTCATTCCTAAATAGGAAATAAAGTGCCTTTTCGATTCTTCCTTCCTGCTTGTATGCTTTCCCTAGGAAAATTGACTCATTCTAGCTCTCCTCTACTTCAACCACTAAGTGCTTCGCTCCTTTAATTAAGAATAGAAAATATCGCCTTTTTGGCATGAACATATAGCATGTGTGCCGTGAGGTCAATCACTGTCAGTTCTTCTTTCGAAATTGTCGAATATGATGAAGAGATCTTATCGACTTGAGGCTTCTTTTCAAGCTGAGTAGAAATTTCATAAGAGAAGAAAGTCGCGTAGAAAGGATTTGGATTCGAGGCTTGCTAAGTGAAGTCAACAAACAAAGAAAAAAAGCTTTCTCCGAGAAAGCGTCTGTTCACGTCAGGGTCCGCAGGAGATGTAGTCACTTTGACTTTTATCTAGATTGGGTTGGTATTAAGTATACTCATGATCTTTATTTTTTTTTCCGGTATGCCGCTCCGCCAGCAAGGAGTGCCACGCACGAGCGGAGCGAAAACAAAGCAGGGGGAATTATTCGTTGGGATAAATCCTTTGATTGCGTATTGAATATAGATCCATGTCTTTCTTGTTCCACTAGCTAGGACAAATTTCTCAGATGTCCCTTTTGTTATCGTTATTACAACCTTCTTTTTTGATGTCAAAGACCAGAAGCTGTGCGCTAATTCTCATTGGATCTCGGTTGTTCTTAACAGCGATGGCTATTCATTTAAGTCTTCGGGTAGCACCGTTAAATCTTCAACAAGGTGGAAATTCTCGTATTCTTTATGTACATGTTCCTGTGGCTCGGATGAGTATTCTTGTTTATATCGCTACAGCTATAAACACTTTCTTATTCCTATTAACAAAACATCCCCTTTTTCTTCGCTCTTCCGGAACCGGTACAGAAATGGGTGATTTTTTTACGTTGTTTACCTTAGTTACTGGGGGGTTTCGGGGAAGACCTATGTGGGGCACCTTTTGGGTGTGGGATGCTCGTTTAACCTCTGTATTCATCTCGTTTCTGATTTACCTGGGTGCATTGTGTTTTCAAAAGCTTCCTGTCGAACTGGCTCCTATTTCAATCCGTGCTGGACTGATCGATATACCAATAGTAAAGTCTTCAGTCAACTGGTGGAATACTTTGCATCAACCTGGGAGCATTAGCCGATCTGGTACATTAATACATGTTTCTATGCCCATTCCAATCTTGTCTAACTTTGCTAACTTCCCCCTCTCAACCCGTATCTTGTTTGTTCTGGAAACACGTCTTCCTATTCTATCTTTTCCCGAATCTCCTTTAAGGTATGAAATAGAAGCTCGAGAAGGAATAGAAAAACCTAGTTTACTTCCCAGCTCAAACTGAACGCGATGTAATCAAACTTATGGTTGACGCCGTAGAGAATATAAAGCCCATACGCGAAGTGGAAAAAGTAGGAGTAGCAGGTATTATTTATGATGCCCCTGGGATTGTAGCCAGGCAGGGATCGTCAACGAACCTTAGCTATTCGTTGGATCCTTGAAGCAGCTTCCAAACGACGTATAAGCTACAGGATAAGCTTAGAGAAATGTTCATTTGCTGAGATACTGGATGCTTACCGAAAGAGGGGAATTGCACGTAAGAAAAGGGATAATATTCATGCACTGGCTTCCACCAATCAAAGTTTCGCGCATTTCATATGGTGGTAAAGTGAGACCATATAAAGAGCTCTCTGATCCTCATTCAGTCAGATTCTTCAGTAAGATATGGTTTTACCCTTTTCCTTTTTGTTTGAATCTTCATTCATTGAGTATGAGGAATCCAAAAGCAGTAAGACCCCAATACAACAATAAGACAATAAAATTTTGTTACCTACACCTAATTCAAGACCGGTTAATGCAAGAACTATAAATAATAATATATACAGAAAAAGGCCATGACCGAAGGAGACTACAACCTAGTTATGATTTTAAGCCTGACTTTCTTTTTTACCTTCTTACCTATTATGGTAAGGGCAACCCCTGTTGTCGACGGAATTCGTCATCGGTGAAATGCGAGTAGAATTCACGATAGATTTCTGAATTGCGGCCGCTTAGGTTTACTTGTTCTATAAAGAACGTCAGACTTTCATCCATGAGATGGCGCGAATAGGCATGTTCAAGGGAGCTAAGCGGGGAAACCTTCTCCTGAATGAAGTCGTAGGCTTCCTACCAACTATTTGAATAGGGAGATAACTCTATAATTCGAGCAAGATTCTGCTCATCAAGCATCAGATTGAAGAGTTTATCCTGCAGACCGGCCTTTTTATCTAATACGCGTAGTTCGAGATACTCTCGATCAAAGATTTCCCAGTAGTGATCTACGTTTAGGGCTTGATCGAACTCGAACCAGCCTCGCGTAATCTCCCCGGTTATTATGAGGGGGGATATTGTAGTAATGCTGGTTCTCGAGAACCCTAATTCGCTCATATATTTCCACTTCATTTTCTGTTGCGATAACATTTCGAAAAGTAGCCAGAGACTCGTAACTTGACGATGATTCCAACACCGGCAGATTGGAACTGTCAGCGCCGTTGTCGAAACAGCAAATCCACTCAAAGTCCAGAGGCTGAGACCCCCCACAAGCCAATCCAAATTTACTATATGAAATAAAGAGAGTATGAAATGAATATAGAGCCAATAAAGAACAATTAACACAATCAAACTTAAATTTTAGTAAAAAGGGGGAATGTCGCAGCTCTATAAAGACTAAGATGTTATATTTATATTACATTATCGAGCTAGCTGGTAATTAAATCCAAAAACTGAAAAACCTCGTTGCATAACCAACTATTTTGTCCATATAACATAACATCAACATATGAATCCTTGAGAAAGCCTAGGATGTGAATAGCCTCGTCCCCAATCACTGTCCGAACAAGGCCCGGCATGCTCCATTCTGGGGGTAATTGCTTACCGGCTCTCACCACCCACTCTGTGTATTCATCACAGATTCGATCAAATACCCGCTCTAACACCATGGCAGTAAGCAGTAAGTTGGCCTAGTCTCTTGCCCAGCCTTCGCCTTCTTCAGTGGCCAAGTTGAAGCATTCAATGGTTCTTCGGCCTACCATACCACCTTTATTTTTCAAGGTTGAGCTTGTTCAATTGAAGCTAATGCTATGCTGCCCTTCCCTTGTTCAAGAGAAGGCGATGACTTTCTTTTAGCTACCGGCCCAAACAAAAGAGATTAGCCTCTTGATCGATCGATTGATTTTATTGCAGTACGAAGGGGTTTAAGAAGGAGGCATTGGAGAGAAGTAGGCATGGTGGCCAACCAAGGCAGTGAAATCGAGACAATCAATCGGAAGAGGGTTTAGTTAGGAGTCCGGGTTCTATCCTATAAGTTGAAGGAAGGGAGCAAAGGAAGTTATCTTTGCCGTTAGTCTTGGGTGTAGTGAATAGGGAAATTTTGTTAGTCTTATTCCCTAGCTGAGTGAATAGGCCGATATTTCGTATAGTGATAACGCTTTCTCTTTCTTATAGGGGTCTATTTTCTCTGACTTGAGTCAGCTTGACCTACTTGACTCAGCGGTTAGAGTATCGCTTTCATACGGCGAGAGTCATTGGTTCAAATCCAATAGTAGGTAAGGCCAAAAGCCCCGCTTTTGCCAGCATGACAGCAAGCACGGACTGGCGGAGTCAACTGAATGACCAAAGCTTCGATTGCTTCCACTTGTGGCCTTCTTCGACCGCCTTGACACCTTAATCTCAGGGAACCCCCTCTCCTCTCTTCTTCTCTTAATGTATGTATGTGGGCTGCCTGCCCCGTCCCGAATAGACGAACATGAACAAGCTGAAGAAAGGCGAGAGAGAGAGAGAGAGAGAGTTTATACTCAATGCACCTCCCCTATTCCATAATTAGGTGAAGACCTGGGGGAAGGAAACCCCAACGGGAAACCTTTCACCGCGCCACATGATTCTTTCGCAAAGCGCTCTCTCAGACGCACTCCTGCCTCCGCAAGCAAAGAGGTTTCAAAGATACCAGGTGACCAAGTTAAAGTGAACAGCCCCGAGCAAATCTTCTAGAGAGCGTACCCGTTGTAGTCAAACAAAACAAGGAAATGAACACCCACCTGCATAACCTTTCTCCGTTCTGTAGAAATGGATTGCGAGTTGAAACTTTGCTTGCCCACGAACAGTACTGGCTCGTCAGCAACTTAGATAGACGAATCTTCTCTTATCCTGCGCCTTCCCACTAATCCATAGAAGAGTCCTGCTTGGAGTGAGAACTGCTTGACGGGTGCGCAACTTACTATTCATATTACATAGATCCTAGCCTTGAACACTGATCCCTATTGCTTGAAGTTCGGTCCCTACTGCCGAGATACAGAAACTCGTTGATGCACTTCCTGCCTATGGAACTACGGGAATTACAGATTAACTCCTCCCGCCCGGACTGCTGAACTTGATTATATTCACTACTCCGCATCAAGAAAGTCTTAAAGACTTCCGGCACAATGTAGGAATAGGAATACTTCTTTCTACCTAGACCGCGTTCAACTGATTACTTTACTTGATTCCTTATTGGTAGAGGTGTTGACTCTGTGTACATAATTACATTATACCTCGGTTTCTTAGACTGTGGCTTCTCCTTGATTCAGATGGAGCCTTAAATCCCGGTGAGCAGAAGAAGGATTCCATCACCATCCTGCACCCAAAACCAGTACATCAAACTACCCACGGCTAACAACAACCCCGTTTGAAAAGACCTTTGAACTTACAATAACTTCGATTCTTTCTTTTCTTTAGAACTTTGCTTTCTCCTGAACCTGCGGGTGATGCTGACTTGATTCGAGGTAAGCGTTAGCTTTAGCTTTCGACTTGACCTTCCGTCTAACACTCGGGATATTAGAAGAGAAGTGTCGTGGCTCACAACCTTGACTTTGTTTGAGTAGAATTCTTCTAACCTGAATTCCCTTATAGTCTCTGGACGAGATTACTTTTGCTTTGCTTCCTTAGGATATCATTCCTTTACCCCGGACCAATGATTTGAACTCAAGTACAAAAGAAAAGCCTATTGAAATTTATCATTTCGTTCCAGGATCCGCAACAGTTGTTGCTTGCTTCCTGAGCCTATACCTAGTGAACTCCCTGGGGCTGAGAAGAAAGCTTAAAATTCGATAAAAACATGTCCTTCGAGGGCACAAATAACTAAAGTACTGGCTCGCGAACTTCTAGAATTCGGGTTTCCCTAGTGGATTCACCAGTCCCTTCAGCTTACTTACGATCGAAATCACTATTTTGCTTTTTGAGCTATACGAAAGAACTAGATCACGATCTCGTGGGACTAATCTCTTGAAAACTGAAAGAAAGAGAAATCTAATCGTACGTCCTGGTTTCTGGGACTTTCTTCCCATAGGTTATTCTATAAAATTCATGAAAGAGAGGATAAGCCCCACTCGGGGAGATGAGTCAAAGCTTTCTCTTATATACGATACCTACCAAAGAGAAGAGATCGTATTCTGACAGGGAGCACACGAAGCAAAGGAAAGACTGGCCTGCGTAGTATTAGATAGAGGTATTACCAGGCACACCTCTCCTAGTGTTCTTGTTGCCTTCAACCCTGAAGTGAAGGGAATGAGCATCTAGCTAACTCGAACTAACCATCATTTGGATCCTCAAAAGCATGGCTTGCTTTAATTCTCCGCAGAGAAAGAAAGAGATCAAAAGCAATGAAACCTACAATGTATCCTCAATCTTCCTTGGTAACGGATTAAAATTCACTCACATCGGGTTCTCCTGTCAACTTTGCAAAGTCAAGCTCGTAGACTCTACTTTAGCCTGTAGGCTGATCTCCATATGGATGCGCGAGTGAAGGAATGACGGGACTCCTCCTCTTTCCCAGGGACTTTCTTCCTCTATCAAAATTAGGGGGATAAAGAAGACATGGGCTACCGCTATACCTTTCCTCAACTTCAACTGTTTGGGACGCTCCGGCACCTCCAACGCGAGAAGTGCGCTATTTCCCCAATCCAAATTGTCAAAACTCATGTCATCGTAATAAGAAGAGTTGCTTGGTACCTTTTTTTCTCCAGTCAAATCTGAAGCAGCTCTTTCGGAGCTGCTACTAAAAGAAGAAATCTGCCCTCGTCCTTTAACCCGGACTCCTTTCTTCCTCTAGAAGTACCATGGGATCCAGACTAGGAGCAATCCCTGTCAAATTTTATATCGAAAGATCAGGTTAGGGATCATCATCTGGTCTATCGCTCCTTTTGAGAGTGACATAAGCCTTTCCCATGCAGTGAAGTTTCTTCCCGACCCTTATTCCACTATCTCATCCTTGCCAATCTTTCGAATGTTCACGCGTACCCGGGCTGATAGAAAAGGAAAATCTTCCATTAGGAGCTGTTGGTCTTATAGAAGTAACCGATGTTTTTAGCCGTAACCCCTGTTACCACGTAGGAAGGAGTTCTTAAAGAAGGTCGGCCGCTAAATCAGCAATAGAGGACAACTCCAGATCTATGAATAGCCAACTAAGAGCCTAGCTTGATTACTGGAACTAAACAGCAAGCTGCTGCTACCTTACTTATCGAAAAGGAGTACCGGGACTGAGTAGACTTCTTGTAGTTCTCTTTTCCCTATAGAACTACATTAATGTATTGGGTATTTTTCTAACCTTGCCAAGAGTGCTTTGAGCTTTTCTTTCTTAAACCCGGTCATATCCTCACCCTTCGGTCGAATCCAGCTTATGACATGGCTAAAATGTTAGACCGATGTCTTAGGGTCATTCTCAGTAGCCATACGGAATCAGAACCTATGCCTTCTAGCTGCCCTACGGATGAGCCCAAAAGAATAGAATTATAATCTGGAAGTGACTTCGATAATACCTTTCCAAGACTCACTCGCTTCTTTAAGCCATGCTCTTACTAAACCTAAACCACAAAGACGAGATAATCTCTATCTTATCCTTCCTGGGAGGAGACAGAGTCAAATCAATTGACAACAAAAGGAGTCACTCGTGGCACACTGACTATATTCCAACTTCTCTGCATCAATGCACTCACTACCTTCTAGCAAAGGTAAGATATTACTTATTCAATAGAGTAAGGAAAGCAAGTCAAGCAGTCTTTTCAAGAAGAAAGTAACACCGCTACCACTATTCTAACAACTACCGATTCTCATCCGAGGAGAACGGAACGACCTTTAGAGTAGACCTAACTGCTGCGGTTACGTCTCCAACAGATGAAATCGCACCGTCGTCTTCCCAGCGTAGAGCAAAGCAAACAAGTCAGCCTGAGTTCCATAAGTATCTTTAATAGCAAAAAGGCTAATCGGTAATAAGCCTTCAGTCGACCATCGGAAGATACGCCTCCAGGCCAAACAGATAAGGGAAGCAAGAACATGATCTTCTTCCTACGCCCTGACTTTATGGAATGGAAGAAGGGGTGGGCAGACAAAACGATCATACTTAGATGAGTTATTCACCCGCACCCGGTTCTAGAACCAGATCTCCTAGATTAGCCAGTACCACGGGAAGAGACAAGAACGTACACAGACCTTCACGCTCGGGCCAAATCACAGAAAGAAGAAAGAGCCTCGACAAGAGGCAAAGCCAAAGAAAGAGGTTTTTATTCCTAACAGGCCAAAAGAACAGGCGCCGAAAGCAACTGGAGTTGAAAGAAGGGGCAATAGCCTTGATTATCTATTCTATCCCGCAAGGCCGAGATTAGTGATTCTCGTCGCTAAGCGAAGACTCTATCATAATCATAATATAGTAGCATACCAAACCAAAGGGCAGTCCCTTCGGATCAAAGGAAGGGGTCAGACTAGCAACAGACGAAGCGGGTGAAGAGCTTAGGTATAGAAAGGGGCAAAGAGGCTAGGAGCCGAATGGCCACTTGACTATCTACTACTAGAATAGAATAATGAGTGCGATAGCGCCAGAAGAGAAACTATCAGCAATTGTCCTGAATGAGCTGATCGGGTAAGCACGGAGAAAGCTTGCATTGAAAAGAAAGGGGAATCCATCAAGGTTTTTGGCTCGCAATAAAGCTAGGGTGGGAAATGAAGAAGAATGGAATTCAAAATAAGGAGATGAGAAGCACTTTTTTTGCATCAAAGACTCTTTAACCAGCCATTGTTGTTAACCCTGCCATTCCTACCTATTAGGCGCACTTCCTCCAATCAATGCTTTCTTCTTCAGGCTTCAAAGCCTTTTCGTTAGCAATCCCGTCATACTGCCCTCCTCACTCCTCATCAAGCAATGGATGGTAGTAGTGTTGTCAAGTCAAGAGTTCAGACCGTCGAATGAATTGCGGCCTGGTGGGAGGACTTGTGTTACGATGCAACTGGCACCTTTGAGGTCTCGTTTCAGAGTAGGCAGACACTCTTGCATGCACTGTACACGGTTGGCGCGGTTGTGATAACTTAATGGAACTTTTGAGTAGAATTCCGAGGTGTGGAAAAGTGGAGTAGTGACTTTGTGGTCCCCGATTGGTACAAGAGTCAGATGGTTAATCTTGTTAGTAAGGGCAAAGTTCGGATTGAGCTTATGGTAACAGGGGGGCAAGAGTGTTACTGTAACACTTGGAACTTAAATCTTGGCTGGTCTGTCTATTCAAACCAGTACTCGAGAGAAGGGACTCAAAGTGCTGTTCTCCTAGGGATGACTCAACTATAATTTTATGGAAGGAAGTACTCGATCACTTATAGCTGGATTTGATCCATCAATGGAAGCTCGATTGTATCACAGGTTGGTATGTGCCGCTTTATCCTTCCTTCCAAAGGAACATTGAATGAAAGGCTCATCTATAGAAAGCAAGTTATAGCTATGGGAATAAGTCATGTCCTAAGCCTAAGGTTTTAGGCACCGTAGTCTCATCTATATCGATGGCATTACAAAGGGGTTTTCCTTCTTTGCCACATCTTGATTCTCTTAAAAAATTTCCTATTCAGGGTTTCCTACTCCTCTGAATCTGTAATGCTGTAATCTGCATCTCCCTTAGTCTTTTCACTTCCACCTAACGTAGAACCTAGGATAGTTAGAGGTTTAGGATCAAGCCCAGCCTCAGCTATGGTCTCCTTGCAACATTTCTCGATGAGCCGCAACCTCAACATCAAAGAGGTTTTCACTCCCTTCCAACAAAGAAAGTTCAGCTTGATCAGAAACAGACCCAACAAGATCACCTTGGGACTGACCAGACCGAAACGAGTCAGAAGTGGAAACTCTTTACTCGCTGGAAAGAGCGAGTAGTAACAACAGGAGCTTGGAAAAAATCCTCGATGGAAACATCTGCGGATAAAGCAGTAGCGTAATACCACCTGACGTACTTGAGCCATGCTTCAGTCCAAGATCTTAGAAGTGTCATATCCTCTAAGTACTCAAAAGTATCAGACTTATAAGTACTCGTTGGAGGCACCACAAGATCCTTAGGTATGAAAGCTTGTTGAAGCTTCCAGATCAATCTTTTAAATAAGGGTCGGCAGGACAGCACTAGCCAAGCCACAACTCGAAAGGTAGCTTAGCCTTTAACTAAATCGCCTTCAGCCGTAAGACTGTAGACGACTTAGTGTGGTTAAGTTTAGCAAGAAGCCTATAACCAATACCATACAATCAACATAGAGTGGAAAACCTCTGTATCTTATAGAGATGACAAAGGGAATACAGTCCATGCATGTATTGTATGGGAATTAGCGAGGTTTCGAAGAGAGGGGATAAATCCACTGTTAAATTCTTACACCTAAACTTCTTAGCAAACTCAGCGCCACCCACATCCGAGACTAAAAACTTAGGAAGTGATATAGTCACACCTAAATCCTTAAGTGTAGATAGGTAGACTTCTGCGACCTTTGAGTCGGCGATACAAATATCGTCGCCAAGGATAGCATACTTATCAAAGCTCTTCCCCGGATATATCTTCTCCGCACACCACCAAATGGTGGGACAGTGTAAAGAGCGGCCAAGAAGCGAGATATCCAAGAGGTTGCCCTGATCCTTGGCTGATGATCAAGTAATTTTCTCTTGAATGACAGGTCTACTCTCGGATACAAAGGTTCTATGTTCAAGCAATTGGGCCAACTTTCATCGGATCCTTCCGAAGTAGGCGAAGGTCGAGTTGCTGACCTGAACGCTTTGACTCTTTTTGGTAAGTCTTCTCGGAGTAAGAACCTTTCTTTTTGAGCCGGCGTAGAGACCTATGGTCTCCATTTCGCCTTACCTTTGCTCTCTGTCGGTGTGAAGTTGCTAGCATAATATGGTAAGCAGCGAGCTTTCTATCCTCAGAGGTTCCGGTCACGCTAGTCTAGAACATCTTCCGACCGTTGGCTGCTTGCTCTCTGGACTCCTGGAGCTACTTCCTTTGAGTTGCATCGAAGAGAGTCTCTTATAAGCAAGTTCCTGTCAAAGGGAATCATTATTCGTAAGTTCCCGTGTGTAAAAGTTGCCTATTCAAATAAAAAGGGCGAAAACCTCTTTCTTGCTCTATCTTGCGTCCCTCCATCCCAGATCTCTAGGAACAGGGTTGACAGCAACACCATTAATTGAACGAGTCGGGATGAGAATCTCACATGGTGCCGTTCTAACTCGTTACGCACACAATTGACGTAGCAGACCTCTTGCATGATTGTTTCAATCAATGATGCATTCAATCAAGACAAGAAAGATACGTCGTAATAAGATCAGGTTACATAAAGGGTCTGTGAGGGAACATCAAGAAAGATGTAGGATCATACCAAATGTGAGATTGGATCAAAAATAATGTATGAAAGGATTATGGTATTTCTAGTACAGTACGATCGATCAAGTCATTCAGTAAAGTCTCTTCGCGTTGTGTTTATGGAATTCTATTAGAGCAGGTAGTTGATATTGCTCCCGATAAATTCTTTCCTTTTTCGTTTGTGCATCTTTCTCCCTTGCATTTCTGGATCAACCAACCGGCTATTTCCTTTTCGACAAGTCTTTTCTCATTGCTTAAAGTAAAGCAAAATTTTAACTTAACTCGACATGAACTTGTACTTCCAGTTAGACGTATACTTATACAACAACAACAACTTATACTTGTACTTAGAGTCGGGGGTGGTGGTTCATATACCCATCCCTCTTGAACAATTTGAGATAATCCATTTTCTTCCTATGAAGATAGGTGACTTGTATTTCTCATTCACAAATCCCTCTTTGTTTATGCTGCTCACTCTCAGTTTGGTCTTACTGCTGGTTCATTTTGTTCCTAAAAAGGGAGGAGGAAAGTCAGTACCCAATGCTTGGCAATCCTTGGTAGAGCTTATTTATGATTTCGTGCCGAACCTGGTAAACGAACAAATAGGTGGTCTTTCCGGAAATGTGAAACAACAGTTACAAGTCATTTTCTCATTACTTTGGGTCTCTCATTTTCTATTTTTATTGGCATTACTATAGTGGGATTTCAAAGAAATGGGCTTCATTTTTTAAGCTTCTTATTACCCGCAGGAGTCCCACTGCCGTTAGCGCCTTTTTTAGTACTCCTTGAGCTAATCTCTTATTGTTTTCGCGCATTAAGCTTAGGAATACGTTTATTTGCTAATATGATGGCCGGTCATAGTTTAGTAAAGATTTTAAGTGGGTTCGCTTGGATTATGCTATGTATGAATCATCTTTTATATTTCATAGGAGATCTTGGTCCTTTATTTATAGTTCTTGCATTAACCGGTCCAGAATTAGGTGTAGCTATATCACAAGCTCATGTTTCTACGATCTCAATCTGTATTTACTTGAGTGATGCTACAAATCTCCATCAAACTTGCTTGTTATTTATTTATAATTGAACAAAAGCAGGGATAGAAGTTTCTCGAGCTAGGGTAAGTTCAGCCAATCGCTCCGGGTTCTTTCACTCACAGAAGACTAAGCCTTGCTACTTGAATAACAGGTAATCAAACTTTAGCCTTTCCGTAGTCCCATAATTTTCATTCAGGGGATGACCCTGAGGAAGAAGCCGAAGGAATACCCAGAGAAAGGAAGCATGCTATAATTAGGGTATCACCTATCGATGGGAAGCCAACCAACCCCTCTTCTTTTATAATGTCGAGCTACTTCATACCTTATTCTATCAACAACACACTACTTTGTTCCTCTTCTTATCAATCGAGTATCTTCACTACTGACTCTAACAAGTATGCTTCTAAACTCCAAGCTCTAAAGAACCTGCAATTAAACATACATGTCCCTTATTCTATCAAACAAGCTTAAATCCCTCTCCTTATAGAAATGCAACTACGTTCCTTTAGCGGTTAAGTAGGATTTATTCATAATAGAAGGGATAGGTTTTAGTCCTGGTTCAAGGTGTGAAGAGAGAGGCTGTCCCAAAAGGACAGGTACAAGACGAAGTGGCAGAAAGATAGAAGTATTGCACCCTTCAATGCCTTTTCATGCTGATTGGGTAGAAGAAGTAAGATAGAAGGACTAGTCCCTTAGGGAATGATCTTATCTGGCTTTAGACTCCTTTCAACGACATAAGGGACATCAGGACGCTAACTTTATTGCGAGCAAAAATAAATATTATATTTCCCTCTTTTCTACAGGGGAATGACCGTCACAAGTTAAATGAAAGGAATTCCGCTTTCACTTTGCAATATGGGAACTACATTCATAAGCAGTTGAAGTGACTATAGCAGGAATTAATTCAAAAAATTGAAATAGGCTCCTCCCCGAATATGCCTTAGGAAAGTCAAAGGAGGGGTTCAAAGTGAAGAATTGGGGCACTACTATATTCCCCCTCTTCTTACTGAGGAAGAACATATTTAAGGAAGCCGACTCTCGTTCTTTATCTACGGGAATATGAAAAGTAGACTTGTTGCGCTTTGAAGAAAGGTAGTTCCCTGGGGTCTGTCTATCTTACTATATATACGATGCACCTAGGTTTCCAGATGTTCAGACTTCAGTCTGATAAGGCAAGAAGCATTTTCTCTAAAAGTGATAACCTTTTTGTTGTCCCACCAGATTTATAGTGGAAATATTGGAGGCGACATGGGGTTCATTGAGGATTTTGAGTAAGGCATTCCTGTGAGCTTCTGATGCTATCAGGAGACCTAAGATAGTCTGGCATCTTATTGAGTTGTTCAACCACACTGAATTCACTGTTCTTGATGATCCTCAAGAATTCCGTTATTTATTTCTTCCTCTGCTGCTTGACAGGTTAAATATCTCCCATTTTATCCTTTCTTTTCTTCCTTCTTAGTTCCAACTCTTCTGGAGTATAACATCTTCCAGAACGAGTCATTATAAGTGGGAGTAATCCTCACTCTACCAACCGGTTTTGTAGGGTTGAGTTAGGCCCAACCACATTTCTTAAAATTTCTCAGAATATGGTAATGGCCGGGTTGAAATAGATTCAAATGCCCATTTCCTCTTGCTTTAGCTGTGTCTTGGGCTGCTTAGGGCCCAACCCATTTGTTCTAATTTCCCCCCCAACTATTTTTCTATTCACACCCTATTATGTTTTTGTCTTTTATTTTAAATTCAATTCTTTTTTTCCCTTTTATTTAAATATTAGGCTAATTTAATTTAGATTTTAATGGTAAATTAATTTGGGTGAGGTGATGTTGATATTTTGATCTTGGCATTAACTTCAATATTAACTTTATGATTAATTGTTGATTTGGGGATTAAGTCTTAATTTAGATCTATGATCAATTCTTGGTCTAAATTTGTGATTACATTCTTGTTTAAGAATTACAAGTTGTGATCAAGGCTTATGATTAATGTTCGTTACGTCCTTGTTGATGATTTTTGCCGCGACCTGGATGTGATACTGGTTGTTGTTTATAGACATTAAGGCTTTCTATTCTAGCATGACAACTTTTAGGTTAGATTTTCCCTTAAAATCCTACCTTTAGGACCACATCGCATGATAACGTCTAAGACCGGGTTCCATTAGATTTTCCTTTGCATCCTTCTTCTCCTCCATCTCTTAATCAATTTAAGACACTTAATAAATACGATGCGTATAGTATGTCACGAGTCTTAAGCACATGGGAAAAGATGAGCAGGTTCATTCCTTACCTCTTCTTAGGGTATTTGGTACGCGAGATGTTTGGATCATTTGTATAAAGTATTCACTCCCATTGTCCTAGACTTTAGTATAGTACGCATCTCGAACCAATTTAACTCACCTTCTTTTAAAAACATCAACGAATTCAAATCGTTTTGCCTTCGAGCTTTTCACTTTAACCTTTTCAATAAGGGCATGCTACTTCCGTTCTATCGCAAACAAACAATGTCCCTAACTGCTAGAATGCGAATTTAGCATTATCCGTTAAAAAAAACACAACCAACAAAAAAATTTCAACAAGAACTACGGAGTTCTGATTCCCTCTGGGATACGTAGGCACTAGGTTGCAAAACTCGAATGAACTCAATAATAACAGCCCTTTTTCTTTTTCCCAAATAACTCATTCACACATTCCTTTAGCAAGTAATTCTTTAGATATACACACCCTTTGATTAGAACAAAAAGAATGGATCCTGTTGAGTACAACAAATGTGAGGGGTGCTAGCACCTTCCTCTTGCGTAATCCACTCCCGGACCCAAATTTGGTTGCGAGACCATGTTCATTCCATTCTAAGATGTTCTCGATGTTTTCCTTTCCCCATTGGGATAAATAAAGTTCGATGGCGGCTCTGTGTCATTTTTTGCAGCGACAGTTGGTGACTCTGTTGGGTATATCTGGTTCCCTAAGTGAGTCAGTCATAGTCTTTGTTTTATTTCTTTTCTTTGGGTGTTTATCTTTATTCTTTACTTGCTTTATTTTATTTTCTTTCATTGCATTTTATTTTTGTTGTCATATTATTCTGGATTATTGTCGTGCTGTTGGAATGGGTTGTTACATGATAGATAAGCCCGCTATCCAGACTTGAGTATACACATATGATTTAGAATGGATAGTCGTGTTTGACTTGTGTAGCATTTGATACATACAGTTGGAACGAGATCCATCCAGACAAGGGTTTCTTGGGAGATGCGTTATCTTGCATGTTTATGCAATAGCCAGGGTGTTCTCATAGAGAACTCATGACTCTGGAGACCTTTCTTTAGAAGTCACTAGAGGCCTCTTTGAGGGGTAATAATTCCAAATAATTTATTGTGAACGTATTATTACTTCTCGACCTGAGAGCTAGAAAAGTTGAGGACCTGTTAGGAACTCCTATTCAAGAACAAAACCCACTAGTAAGAAGGGATGTGATCTTTTTTTGTAGGAAACCTTGACCTTTATCCTACCCGGTTTTCTGGTTTTCTTATAGAGGCAAACTTTTGAACCTGTTATATTCAACCTATTCTATTATCAGTACAACAAATATCTAAAATTTGTGGAAGTTATGATCCCATGCCTTTGCATTCATAATATCATATCATAACATACATGTTCTTTTATTTTCTTGGATCTTATCTTTGAGTCTTTTTGTTAAGCTTTCTTTAGGGATGGACATTGGTAGGAAGGGTAACATTGGCTACAAGTTTCCTACACCCATTCTAAGTTCTCTTCATAGATTGGTTGCTAAGGCTACTTCAGACAGTATGGTTTATCTCAAGAATGAGTATCCTTAATACACTGTTCACATCTTCCGAGAAGAGGGCTATTTATACTCTGTTGTAGTTCTATGACCCTCGTATGTGATGCTTCACTTTCCCTACCAATTAACCCCTACCTTGGAGGAATATTCTCTCATATTGGGGATCCCTATCAAGAACCAAGTGCCTTTTCACAGTTCCATGGAGGTTCCTAAGTCTCACCAAATTGTTGTTGCTCTTTATTTAAGTAAAGTCGTTCTAGAAGCCAACCTTAAGGTTAAGGGAGCCATTTCTAGATTTCATCTAAACTTCTTGGTGGGTGAAGCCAATATGTTTGTCGATGCTTGCAGTTGGACTGCATTTAACACGATCTTGGTTCTTTAAATTTATGGGATTGTCCTCTTTCCTAATGTGACATATTTTGTGGATATGGATGCCATTCGTACCTTTATGTTGAGGAACCCAATACATACCTTTCTTGGTGATGCTTATCATTCTATGTATACCAGGAATGAGAAGAAGAGAGGTGGGTTTGTTCTTTTGTTGTGCTTCACTTCTCTACAAGTAGTTCATGAGTCATCTTCTTATCATCAACATGATAGATATTCTTATCTAAGAACTGACTCAAAGACCAAAAGCACAATGCAACTGAGAAGATCTTTAAAGAAGTTCAAGACAGAAGCAAGAAACATTTTAGTTGGGGAGGACTTACCCTTGTATAGATTGAAGATGCAACTTAGAGTTATGAACTTTACTGTTGTGTTTGTAATGGGTTGGCTGCATTTTTCCTAAAACAGGTTGTTGTAGCTATGTGTTGTGCATGATGTTTTGACAGATGTTGAAGAGCTTCAGTTCATGATGTCAAGATTGATGTCCTAACATGTGATTACAGAACTGGATAACATTCAGTTCAGAATGTTGTGATTTGTTTGTTACATTTTGTTTGCAATCCTTTGTGTTTTCCTGATGAGAGATTGCTAGCAAAAATCATGGTGAAGATTTTATTTGAAGCAAAAGTATTCTGTTGCATATTTAGTGGATCTAATTATGGAACCTTTTGTGCTATTTTCATGCCTATAATCGCGAGAAGACTTGAAGAGTTATTTGATTTGATTTGATTAAATCTGATTTGGTTTTTGCTAATACCCAAGCCCATGAAAATTGTTCTCTATATAAAGACTTGTCAATCCTAATTGAATGCCAGTGAAGTTAGGTTTCTATGTGTGTATTTCTTAAGAATTAGGGTTGTATTTTGTTACTTGTGTGCCATTCGTTCATCACTTAGATGCTTGAACTGGACTGAGTTTATTGAGTTGTAAGTGTCCACTCTAAGCTTTTAAGCAAAAGTGTATTGTCCTTGATTGAGTCTTTTAAGCGAGAGTGTATTATCCTTGATTGAAGCTTTTAAGCAAATCAAGTATTGTTTTTGGAGTGTGTCTTCCATTACTCTTTGTTATTAGCTTTATCACTTCTGTGTGATTGAAGGGAAGTGACAAGAGTCTCATGTCTAAGAGAGTCTTAAATAGAAGTTTCACTGGTAAAGATTAGGTGAGAAGATTGTACAATATTTTCAGAACTTGTTATGGCCGGTGAAAGATTTGAGAGCCTGATGAAGGCTGGGAAAATTCAAAACACTAGTGGATCCTTGAGCGGACCTAAAAAAACATATCAAGGATTCATAAAGAAGAAAGAAGGAGAAGCCAATACCGCTTCAATGGAAAAAGGAAAAGCTCATCAAGGTTACCACCACGTTGCTGCTGTTACTCCTCAATAATCACTTGCTATCCCTGCTAGCCAACCTGTGGCTTAGCAACAAGTTCGACAACAACAACCATATCAACCACGTTAGAACCAGTACCAAGGCCAACAAAGGCCAGAGAAAAGATTTGATCCAATTATGTCGATGTATGCTAGGTTACTTCCATACCTTTTGAAAGGTGGGTTAATGCAATTAAGGGAGATGAGGGACCATTCGGCTGTCCTTCCCCTAGATACGATGTCAATGCACGCTGTGAGTTCCATTCTGGCGCTTCAGGCCATAACATCGAAAATTACAAAACTATGAAGTACGTTGTTCAAGATCTCATTGACTCGAAAGTAATTAATTTTACCCAAAATACTCCCAACATCAAGACAAATCCCATGCCTTCTCATTATCACTCTACAAACATGATTGAGGGCTCTAGAGGGGTTCGATTGATTTCAAACATTGACAAAATGAAGACACATTTTTCTATTGTTAAAGAGCAACTCTTGTTAAAGAGCATTTATCCGGGTTGTCCAGCAGACTGTCACATTTGTGTGATTAATCCTCAAGACTATACTAAGCTGGAGAATGGTGTCCAAAGTCTGATTGGTCAAGTTGTGCTTATGGTAGAACAAATCTCAAAATCTGAAGAAGTTGCTACCCTCGATATTCCTTTTGATGCACTGGATATACCATACGATGATGAAGATGAACCATGGAATCTTTCTAATGACCTAGCTTGTACTTCATTGACAATTCCTTATGATGAAGAAGACTGGGATAATGTGTATGATCAGACTCACATTCCTTTACAAATCCCATGTGATGAATCACTCGTGCTTCCTTATGGTCAAGACAGAAAGCCTCTAGATATACCTTACGATCCGATTGAAATACCCATGTCTCCGCCTTCGATGAACCAACTTGTTATTTCAACTCCTGTTCCATTTCCTTATGAAAGTACAAAATTTATTCCTTGGGTATACGACCAAGTTGTCTTCCTTAATATGTAGAAGGTTGGAGAAGAGGATATTCTAGAGGAGAAGAAGACAATGGGAAATATTGTTGGGACTGGTGGCGTCACCAGAAGTGGTAGAATTTTTGCGCCAACACCATCGCCTGTTAACAACCATGGTACTGCTAGCAAAGATGTTGGAAAACAAGTTACCACTGAACAGGGGCATTCTTCCAAGCACAAGGTTATTTCGAATGAAGAAACGGATGAGTTTCTGAGGATTATACAGAAAAGCGATTGTAAAGTGATTGATCAGCTCAATCAAACTCCCTCAAAAATCTCCATGTTATCACTGCTGATGTGTTCAAAAGCTCACCAAGAGGATTTATTGAAGTTATTGAAGGCCACTCATGTGCCTTAGGAAATATCTGTGGTGCAATTTCAAGAAGTAGTAGGAAACATAGCTTCCGGCCATATCCTAAGTTTCAATGACGGAGAGTTACCACCCGAGGGTAAGAATCATAATAAGGCCTTACACATCTCTGTGGAGTGTGTGGATGTTGTTTTCTCTTGAGTTTTAGTGGATACTGGATCATCATTAAACGTGTTACCTAAAAACTCGTTATGCAATTTGTCAATTGAAGGACTTACGATGAAACCTAGTCAGACGATTATGAAGGCTTTTGACAAAGCCAGGCGAACCATCATTGGTGAGGTTGACCTTCCGATTAAGATTGGACAACACACGTTTATTATCATATTCTATGTGATGGATATATATCCTGCTTACAGTTTCCTTCTCGGCTGACGATGGATCCACGCAGCTGGTGTCGTGACATCAACCCTTCATCAAAGGCTTAAATTTATTATAAACAACCAAATGGTTGTCATTGAGGGGGAAGAAGATGTTCTCGTAAGCCATTTAGCTTCTTTTCGGTATGTTGAGGTGGGAGGAGAAGTGCATGAAACTCCATTCCAAGCTTTTGAGGTGATTAATGTTAAGATGATTCATGAAAAACCTGCGTCTTCAATCGTGACATGGAAGGATGCGAAGACGGTTATTGAAAAAGGACACCCTCGGGGATGGGGCAGAGTGGTTCTTTCTCCTCGACCGGAAGATTTTCTCTTTAGCATTTATTTTGCTGATGGGGTCATAGCATTTTGCATGATTGCATAGCATTTACCCTAAAAATGCGTAGCATTTCCACCGTGTGGAGCATTGCGCCATTGTCAAAGCATATGCATACATGAGCTAGGTTGTTACCATTCTTGTTTTGCAGGTGTTCCTACGCAGAATGGTTTGCTCAAGATGATTCTTGAATTCCCCAACGAAGTTGATTGCTTAAGATGAATCTTAAAATCCCCAGTGAGGTCACCATAGTTGGTGGCTCAAGTTGATGCTTAGAGTCTCCGGCAGAGTGTTTGCTCAGGATGATTCCTGAAATCTCCAGCAGAGTTATTGGTTCAGGATGATTCTTGAAGTCCCCGACGGAATTATTTGTCCAAGACGATTCCTGAAGTCCTCAGCAAAGTTGATTCATCTAGAATGATTTCTGGATCCCCGAAGCAGAGTTACTTGATAGTTCTCCAGAATCCCCAGCGGAGATGTGTCATCCCCAGCAGGTTTTAAACAGAGAAGTTGAAATTTCCTTGAAGACTTGATGATTGAAGTCCGGCAGCGATGCCAAAACCCCAGACTTACTGATGAAGTCCAGCTGCGATGTCGAAGCAGTTTGTCTAGCTGACGCAGGGTGCCTGACGGCAAAAGATTGTATATCCTTATTGGTCCGTGATGGATTAAGGATCCCATTTTAAGACTCACTGACGAAGTCCAACTGTGATGTCGAAGCAGTTCTCTCAGCTGACGCGGAGTGCCTGATGGCAGAAGTTTGGATATCCCTATTTGGCTCATGATTGACCAAGAACTCTATTCCCGACCTACTAATGAAGTCCGGCTGACGCCCGAAAATTCCTTTGAATGCCCGACGACATGATTAACCTGATTGTTAAAAAAGGTTCCTAATGACCTGATGAGTCCCGAGGAATTCTTCTGCCGCAGTGTCGCAGAATGCCTGACAGCAATATCAGCTATGTATCGTCGGTTACCAAGTGACCAGTGAGCCCTTGATGACTTGAGGAAGAAGCTGTAACAAAATCTAATGATCATCCTGACGGAGATTTGAGATTAAACCATTCATCGGTTACCATGTGATCGATTCCCCAACATAGTTGTCGTGCAACTGTCATGCTCAGTGTCGAAGATGTTCCTACCAATCGGAGTACCGTTTACCCGTACGGTTGGCAAATCACCCGTTACCGTGTAACCAGTGATCCCTCGATGATTTGAGGATGCAATGATATCAGATAAATCAGAGAGTCATCCTGACGGAGATTCAGATCAGTATTTCTCCAGCTAGTTACCGTGCAGTTATTATTTCAGTTTCCGAAGAGTTGTTCCCATCAGAGTATCGTGTACTTGTGCAGTTGGCAAATTTTCGGGTTTATTGGTATTCAACCGCCTTTTACCTTGATTGTTTGAGAGTCGTTCGCTTCTCACCCAGTCAGGTCCAAGCCGTTTGAATAGGGGCAGCTGCTGCACCCCAAAATTTGCCCAACATTTCTTTACCTAGCTTATGTTTCATTTCATTCACATTAGCATTATCATTTGCATTTCATTGACATGTATGCAGGAGATTAAGTGGTATGATTACCAATAAAGAGCTATACAAGACTTTGAAGCTAGCTAAGAAGGTTATTCAAGTGTTTAAGGGTTGATATCCTTGTCAGAGAAGTTAAAAGAGCCTCAGAGAGAGTGGTTGAAACCAAGAGGGTGTGTCTCCTAACTTGAAAGTTGTGGAAAGCCATCAGATGATTCTGAAGCCATGAAGTTGGACTTGAGGTCTTGAGAGAGCTCATGAGGAGGATTGAAGATCACTTTGAGTCCTAGACAGGTCATTGTGCAAGATTAAGAAGCCTCAGCCATGATGGGTGCAGTTAGGGTTTGACTGGGTCAACCCTAAGTCAACTGAGGATTTGAGGAGGTTGAGACTTAATCCAAGAGCCATGTGATCATCGATTGATACATTGAGATGTTCTAAGGATGATTCCAAGGTTAACTCATCATGATTGAAGATTTTGAGAAGTCTCAGGCTAGGGTTTCTAAGACTTGACAGTGTAAAATCCCCTAGTTTGACCCCTGACTTCAAGACTATTTAACTCAAGATATGATTGTCATATCATCTTGACCCTAACATTATTGTTGTAGGGCATGGTCTTAGCTTTAATTTGAGTACTAGAAGTTCTTGATAGGATTTATAGAACTCAGGTTATGAGCCAGACAAGTTACAAGTCATCTGAAATATGTGAATTTGGAGCTTGAAAGTTACCCAACTTGCATGACACTTTTTCCCAAGAAGGATTATTCCTATGAACTTTTGGTAAACATGAATGTTGTTCCTTATTCTCTTAGCTTTCTAAAGAATACTAGAAGTCCATGATTGGATGTGTAGAACTCAAGTTATGGCTTTGACAAGTCAAGGGTATTTTGGGAAGTTGTGATTATGAGTCATTTTTGGTTATAGGTCATTTTCACCAACTTAGACATCTCAAATAAAATTTTGTTTAACTTGAAAGTTGCTCAAAATGGGGTTTTAACCTTGACCATGTATCAAGGAGACATTGAAATGGCTCAAGGAGAGACTTGGTTCAAGAAGTTGTGAAAAAGGAAGAATTAAAGGCATTAAATGACCAAAAATTCAAATAAATCATTTTGTGTGCAAATAAGGCAAAATTATAGGTCATTTTGAATGGAAAAAGCATTTTGGAAACTTTGGCAATAGCAGAATTTTGATTTGAGTCCAATATCATGCCATTTTTCCTTGTTTCTTCATGATGAAGTAACATAACATACATAAGCCATTGGATGGAAACAAGGAGGGAAACACCACCATTCATGTTCAATATCTCATGAGAATTTGATTGCAAGCTTGCTGAGGCCAAAACAGAGAGGGAATCGTGACTGGTGTGGATGACATTTTGAGGAGAAATTGAAAATTGAAAATCTCATTCTGAAGCTTTGAGAAAGTTCTAGATGATTCTAATGAGTTCTATATAAGTTGGTAGGTGTGTTCAGCCATTTTTTTGGAAGAGTTTGAAGCTTGTAGCAGAGAGAGCCATTGAAAATTCAGAGCTACAAGTAGAAATCGAATTCTGAGTTCAAGGCCAAATCAAGGGAAATTGAAGATTGCATTAGCTTTAGAAGGAGTTTTAGAGTGTATCTGCATCATCTTGGAGGCTGAATTGATCAAGAACCTCTTCTGTTATACCCCTGAACATAGTTTGGTACATTTCGTTTTTGTGCATAATCTAGGAGGAGATAGATAGAAATCTATAGGTGGTTAGGATCTGGATGATGTATAGATGGATTTGAGATGATTAGTTTGGGAATTAGAGACAAGTTAGGATATGGATCATTTTCTGTTGAAGTTGAATTCTTGCAATTCTTGGATTGATAATCAAGATGGTATAGTGTAAAATGATCACCATGAGATGAGGGTTATTTCTGTGCATTTAATTGAAATTCTGATGAGATTCAAGATTGAGGTGTATTTTGGAATGGCTATCGGGTTTGAAAATCTATGGAGATTTAAATGATTCTAAGGCTGGATTCATGATCAACATGAAAAACTGGACAAGATGATGTATCATTTTGTAATTTTTGATGACCTGTATATTGGACCTCACCGGAGAAGATGGTGGCGCCACTGCTCAGGCCACCATCTGGTTTCCCTCCATGTCTGAACGTTTGAATGAGGAAGATGCACTTGGGGCATTGGATCTTATCTCAGGCTTGACCAAGTAAGAGCAACACACAGCCACAATTGAGTTTGAAAACTCTGACTTTGACTTCATTGATACACACCGTTTCATTAATTGGAGACAATGGGCTTAAGGATCTGATGGCTATTCACACCCCCCATCTGGCCCAACCCAGGATATGAACTAATGTAATTTGCTATTTGCAATGCAAGTTTATTAATTTCTTTTGTTTTTCTTTTAATTGCTTCATTTCATATTAGTTTGACAATAATTCATAAAAAATAGGAAAATATGTCAATTAATTCCAGGTTTTTTCCCCCTGGTCCATGATTGAATCTAGAATTTTATTGAATAAAAATATTAGGAAAATCATGCATTTTCAATTTTTGTGCATTTTTTATATCTTATTTGATAATAAAATTACCATGGTTGATACATCTGTTTGATGATTTTAGTGTGATCACTTGGTGATGTTTTTTTGCTTGATTTTGTGTGTGTGAGTAGCTTAAACATGTATGCTCCCATAGTATTTTTCTCACGTTTTTGTGATGAAATTAGGTGTTGGTTTTAGGTTGAAACTTTAGGTGCTTCCTTTTAGGGTTTAAGCTTAGTACCTTGTAGTGTAGAATTTATTTCTAGGTCTCATTTGAGGATTTGATCTCTAGAATTAACATGGTAGAGTCATGATTGACATAGGTACCCGTAGTTATTTTTGTAGGATTTTGTGATTGGTTTTAGTATTTTAGTTAGAAATAACTTTAGTACTAAGTTTTAGGTGATCCTAACTTGCTAACTCAACTAGAATGACTTCATTAGTTCCCTTAGACTAGGGTTTTGCTTCTCTTGCTCTTGGATGATTATGAAGACTTGTGTGGGCTGCGGTGGAATGCATGGTGGAGCTTGGGCTTGAAGATTGCTCTCCCTTTGGTGTAGTTTGTTTAGGGTTAAGGATTAGGGTTTTTAGGGAGATCTCTTAGAATAGATTTTCTTCCTTCATGAAACATGGAAGGTGTTGATCACTTCCATTCCTCCCTATGATGTAAGGTCCCCTTGAGAAGGCCTCATCCCTCCTTTGGTATGATGTGTGGCTCTTCAAAAGTTGGTAGAACCTTTGAGGGTTCCTTTCTTTGATGGTGGAATGCTTAGAGGTGACCTTTGGTCTTCACTTTGCTTCCCCCTATCCCACCTTGCTCTTGTTAGATGAATCTTTCTCCCTTGCTAGAGGATGGAATTCCTTTCTAGAAGATTGAAGATGCTAGAAGTTGCACTTCCCCTTTGTTTGAAGACTGCCATTGTAGCTGAAGCTTGAAGATCAAGAAGAACAAGTTGACACTTGTGTGAAGGAGATCAAATTGAGGAGTTGAAGCTTGAAGAAGAGGAGGAACAAGTTGATACTTATGTTTGATGCATTGAAAGCTTGAATAAGCAAGTTTATACTTGCTATTGAAGATGGAAGCCTTGAAGAACAGTTACAGACTGAGGACTGAACTGCTGTCAGAAGGATTACTTGGCTGTGAAGCTGTGGAAGCTGTTGATCTGCTTTCTTTCCTGTCTGTTTGCTTGCTGTGCAACTGTATTGATGTGACTTGTTTGATTTGCTTGATGCATTAGAATAAGTTCATATTTAGATTCTTTCAAGCTAGGAGCATGATTGCACTAGAGGTTGAGTTGCTCCCTCTGCTTGTATTTTTACTGTGTGGTTTGCTTGCGGGTATTCGGTAGAGCCCAACTCCCTTGCCTATGTGGTTTGTGATTTGCTTGATGGCATTTTATTTTTTCCTGTATGATTACAGTTATTCATATTTGGCTTGAGGTCGAGACGAGCTTGTGGATGCTGATGCGCCACACACATTTCCTCCCTCACTTGCACTGCATGCATTTTACAGTCGTTAACTGTTTACTGCTTAAGTTGATGCTTTATCTGTTTCTGTTTATCATTGACATAACCCCCTAGGGATCTCACTTCCTTTGATAAGGAAGTGATGATTAGAACTTTAGATTGAAACCTATGCATGATAACTTCTAGGAGATCCCTGTTTCAAACCTCAACCATAGGATGAATCCATGGCATGACAACATTAGGACTTGATAGTCTCCCCGTAGTTGAGCCTGTTCTCTCTTCTCATCTCAAAATAAATTAAAATATAGTAATAAAGGTTAACTTATGCCGTACGTTACGAGCCTTAAGCTATCTGAGAAAGGATTGTTGGAGAGTTTCTTTTCAACAGTCTGGATGTTTAGTATGGCACCCTTTGGGTGACATGCGACGCATTCACTCTCAGGTCATAGTCTCTAGTGCGATATTGGTTGCAAACATCCATAAAAAACAGTTCTTCCGTAAAAGGCAGAAAACAAACTTCAAACCTTTTTGCCCCGTAGGCCCATAATTCAAAGGAAGCTTTTCTGAAGAAAAGAGTGTCGTTAACTCCCAGTTCTACCGCAAACGGTAACGCCTAAGTCTCCAAGGGTCGAGCTGCGTACACCAAACTGCTGGAACTGTTTGTTAACCCTACTCGAAAAAACAGATGAATCTGAATTTCCGTAATCCGTGTTATCCCGAACTACGTAAGCTCTGATATCTCATACCTGTTAAGAGTACGTAGGCACAATACTGACGTATTGGCGAGCCATCTTCCCCATAACCCGTAGTTAGGCGAACTACGTTGACTCTGATTTCTCATTCTCTGATGAGAATACGTAGGCATAAAGTGTGACGCTTTGACGAGTCATTTTCTTTTCTTTTCAGGCCAGCCTTGATAGGTAGATAGATATAACAAACCCGTCAGATAAATACAACAAGCGTGGATCCCATCGAGTACGATGGACGTGATGGGTGATAATACCTTCCCCTTGCGTAACCGACTCCCGAACCCAGACAATGGTTGTGATGACCTTGTCTTATAACTTTTTCGTCAGGTTTTTCCGATCGTTTTCTTTCCCGTTCTGAGGGATAAATAACGAAAGATGGCGACTCTTTTGTTTTGCCGGCACCTTATTTTCGCGGTAGCGACACATCCCAAGTAACACTATAGCATTTTATATTCCTTCCTCAGTATCTAGATTACATTCATCCTCTCCATCATCAATATTGGACACAAAAGCTATGCTTTTGTTTTTCTTTTCAGATCTATCACTAATAGCTAATTCAAATGTTTGGAGGGATCCAACAAGTTCATCCACTCTCATCTTTCTGATGTCTCGAGCCTCTTCTATGGCAGTAACCTTCATGTTAAATATTTTAGGAAGAGACCTGAGGATCTTACTTACCAGTTTTTCCTCTGACATCCTTTCTCCTAAAGCACTGGATGAATTGGCTATATCAAGAATATTCATATGGAAGTCATGAATGCTTTCATTATCTTTCATTCTAAAATTCTCAAACTTTGTAGTGAATAGCTTGAGTCTTAACATCTTCACCTTAGATGTACCTTCATGAGTAGTTTTCAGTATTTCCCAAGCATCATTGGCCACCACACAAGTGTTAACCAATCTAAAAATTTTCTTATCCACTCCATTGAATAGTGCATTCAGGGCTTTAGAATTTCCCAAACCCAGTTCATCCTCTTTTTTAGTCCATTCTTCTTCAGGTTTCAACTCATAAGTCTTCTTTCCATCTTTGTCCAGAACAACAGGATGTTCCCATCCTCTTATGAGAGATTTCCAAGACTTTCTATCCATAGACTTCAGAAAAGTCCATCATGCGTGCTTTCCAATAGTCATAATTGGTTCCATCCAGGATGGGTGGTCTGTTAACAAATCTTCCCTCCTTGTCCATCATACTAGAAAGTATCTTCCCTAGATCTCACCTAGATGCAGAGTAGAATGCCTGCTCTGATACCAATTGAAATTATGGTATCAAATATGAGATGTCGAATGAGATGTTATGACACTAATATCTGAATTGTTATCAACTTAAGACACAAGGTAATAAACACAATAGGAAAAAAAATTAAACCACATAAGCAATTATTAACCCAGCTCGGTGCAACTCATCTACATCTAAGGGTTACCAAGCCAGAAAGGAAATCCACTAAAACAAAATTAGTTTGAAGATTCTCAGCAAACAACCTCATGTTAACAATCTTCTCACCTAATCTCTACCCATGCAATTTCTATCTAAGACTCTCCTAGATATGAGACCCCTCTCACTTCCCTTCAATCATACAATAGTGATAAGACTTAAAAACAAATAATAATAGAAGGCACACTTCCAAAGACACAGAATTCACTCTTGCTTAAAAGCTCATGAGTGATTCACAGTTACAACTCAATAAATTCAGTCCAGCTCAAGCATCTAAGTGATGAATGAATGGATCACAAATAACACAAACTCAGAACCCTAATCCTTAAGCAATGCAAGCTTCTCTGATCTTCAAATAGGATTGTAAAGTATTTATATATAAATGCTTCGCATGGGCTTTAGCATTAGCAAAAATAAACTTTGATTTGATCAAATCAAATCAGACAATTCTTCAAATATTTTCACAATTAAAGGCATTAAAATAGAACTAAATATTCCAAAAATATCTCCACTAAATTTACAACATAAACTCTTTTGATTTAAATAAAATCTCCACCCTGATTTGCGCCAGCATTATATCTTACCAGAAAAGCGCAAAATATTGCTAACAAATAGCAACAAATAAATTACAACATTCTGAACTGAATGTTGTTCAGTTCTGTAAACACATGCTGGAACATTAGTCTTGACATCATGTACTGAAACTTTGCACCATCTGAATAACCATCTTGCATAGGTGTTTGATCACATGTCAAGACATTTTGCACAACATATAGCGTAGTAACATGTTTTAGAAAAATGCAACCAACACAGAACCTTCACTATGCAGTAACATCAAAGACTCTTGATCAAGTTACCTCTTCAATGCTTAGTTTCTAAAAAGGCTATAAATATGGCTGAAACTTCAAACTGAATATTTAATAAGGATCATCCAGAAGAAGGAGTAACAGGACCAACAATTATTAACACATTGTATATGCAGATTTTCTGATGTAGGTTGTAATTGTAAAAGCCTTAAGATTTCTTAACATTGAATATCTTAGAAATATTAAGAGCTTTAGGTCTTTGTTATGGTGATTTCACGTTCCTCTGATACTTGTATCATGTACACCTTGTTCTCTATTCTGCTGAGCTTGTTCAGCAGTTTAGATAAAAAAAAAGTCTTATTTCATTGGGATACAAGCAAGGAATTATCGAGCCAAGATGTTTGAGCCACATAAGTCTTTTGCTATGTGCTTGAGCCGTGAAAGTCTTAATTAAGTGGGTTGATTGAGAAAAAGTCTTGTATTATTGGGATACAAGCAAGGAAGTCTCGAGCCAAGATGCTTGAGCCACGTAAGTCTCTTGTTGGGAGCTTGAGCTGTGAAAGTCTTAATCAAGTAGATTGATTGAGTAAGAAAGTCTTGAGCCAGTGTAGCTTGAGCAGGATAGTTCAGTGCATGGAATTAAAAGCTATAAGTCTTGACTAGTGAGGTGCAAGCAGAGAAAGGCTTGTTTCATACGACCTAGAGCTGAAGTCTTGGGCTTGAGCAGGAATGCTCAGTTCAGGGAATTTAGAGCAGTAAGTCTTGGCCAATGGGGTGTAAGCAGAGAGGCTCATTTCATGTGACTAGGAGCAGAAGTCTTGGATGAGGAGCCTGAGCAATGCATTCTTGGGTGTGAAACCTAAGCAGGAAGTCTCAAGTGAGGAGCTTGAGCAGAAGTCTTGGACCTTAGGTCTGAGCAGATGAAAGTCTCATGCATAACACATAAGTGATTGTAATCATGATTTAATTATAGTGGAAATCTCTTGTGAGAAAATGGGACTGGACTACTCTTAGTTAGGGAGGAACTAGTATAAATCATTGTGTCTTCTGCTTGTATTTATTTGCTTCTATTAACATTCCGCTGCTAAGATTTAACCAAAATCTGAACACCAATTTGAATTCTAAACTCTGATCAGATGCAAACTAAGAAAATGGAAAACACAATTCAATCCCCCTTCTTGTGTACTTTTCTCACCTTCAGATACAAATCTCACAGGTTTCTCTTGAGTATCCAACATTAGGTTTTTCTAACTTTGACATTTATTGTCTTCTTCAAGACACCATAAATACTATTTAAGATCTAAGTTGTGTTTATTAGTTTATTATTTTCTTCAACCAACTTAGCACTAATTTTAAACAGTTGCTTATATGATGATTTAGTTACCTCATAATCATCTTCCTTGTATTATTCCTTTAAGCAAACTTCATCTTCTTCGTTAGAAGAAGATTCTTTAATAGTTCTCCCTGAGGTTTATTTTTCTTTGTTTATAAACACCTCATCTTCTCTTCTTCTTTCAAAAATTTAAATGGATGATATTTCTTCTTCACAACCTCTTCCACATGAGGTTCCTTCATTTGACGTTGAATCTCCCAAAGATCGTTCAAATATTGAATATGTTCTTTCGAATGAATTCATATGAGTAGTTTGATATATAGTTTGATAAAGTTGATGATTCTTCAGCTTTTGAGCTTGCTCCTTCATCTTTGAGTAATTGAATTATTTTGTTTAATTTCTTAATGATTTCCTCCTTTCTTGATTCTTCCTGAAATTTATGAGAACTCCCATCTTTTGATTTAAGGACTGAATTAAATTTCCAATTCTTGATTCTTTTGTATTGGTTAGTAAGAAAAGTTCCAATATAATTAAGCAATGAAAATTTAACAATGGAAATTTAAATTTGAGAAAGTAAAAGTTAGCAGAAGAGAGAAAACATTGGGAGTTATATATGTTTGGTCAAAAAGAAAAGACCTTATCCTCTCCCCAAGATTCTTTTCTTTATAGTATCTAATAAACTTAAGATATTTCATTAGGTTGTACTCTCGAACCCCTTATATAAGAAAAATGAATTTTATGGCTAATTTTTAACCAAACATCAAACATGGAGTGAAGCGACGAGTCTTTCTTACAAACAACAACTTGGATTGGTTAGTCTTAGAGCTTTAAAAAATGGTATTTTACACGGGTTTATCTCAAACCTTGGTGAGTTTTTATCAACACCTGAAATTGAACTGAACCGGAGTTTTGACGGGCTAACCACGAACCTAGAAGATTTTACACTAGGATTATCTCCAACCTTAGTAATATTTTAAGTGGGCTTAGCTTACGAACCAAAAAGAGGTTTTATACGGGATAACCACCAACCAACATCAGATTTTAATAGTAGGTTGATCTCGAACCTTTGAAATATTTTTATACGGGATGAGATTTCGAACCTAAACAAGGACTTAGTAACTAACTCCTCAAACCAAAGCTTTTTACGGGTTTAGCTTCAAACCCAAGTAATCCCTAAATTGAATAAATTATTCAACCAAGGTAGAAACAAAAGTTTTTTGGTGAATTTACAATCCTACCGTTTAATAATTACACACTTCAAAATATTTCAGGCAAGACTAAAGATAGTAATAATTCTCGTTTAAATATGGTCGAAATGGGTATACGAAAAAAGTTGGCTCTAGAAGAAAGAGGAAAAAGAACTTATTTGCCTTTGGCATGTCACACTCTATCTAAAAAGAAAGAAAAAAGTTTATGCGAGTATTTTCTTGGCATCAAAGTTCCTCGAGGTTACTCATCAAACATCAGTAAGTTTTTATCAATGAAAGATCTCAAGTTAATTGACTTAAAATCTCATGATTGTCAAGTCTTGATGCATCAACTTCTACCAATGGCTATTCGTGGCATCCTACCAAAAAATGTAAGAGTAACTATAATCAGGTTGAGCTTATTCTTCAACATTATATGTAACAAAGTTCTTGAATTCAAAAAATTAGATGAGTTAGAAGATGAGGATGCAATAATATTGTGTCAATTGGAGATGTATTTCCCTCCATCATTTTCGGCATTATGGTTCACTTAATTGTTCATCTACTCAGAGAAACTAGATATTTTGGTCCAATTTATTTAAGGTAGATGTATCCAATAGAGCGATATATGAAGATCTTTAAAGGATATACAAAGAATCATCATTGATTGGAAGCTTCAACCATTGAAAGGTACAACACAGAAGAAGTTGTTGAGTTATGTTCAAACCATTTGTCGAAAGCAGAGTCTATAGGAATTTTAAAGTCTTGTCATAATGATAGATATGGAGGTAGATGTACTCAAGTTTTAAATGTTATTTCAATTCTCCGGGATATAGTTATTCAAGCATATTTGTATATATTAAATAATGTTGACGAAGTTGAACCTTACTTATCTACTCACAAAAGAATTATCAAAGAAAAATATCCCCGAATGATTTAAAAGTGATTGTTTAAAAAGCATAACAATAATTTCATAAGGCGGTTTAGTGAAAGAATTTCTAATGATGGTAGTGCATCCGAGACAATTAAATGATTGTCATACTTGCCAAAATTTAATGTAATAATTTGAACTGCATACGGCATTAGTCTTTTTTTTTTCTTTTATACAAAATCAAAAGATGATCGTAGTACAACGTAAAATAGAGAGGTTATGGTTGAGGTCAAATCCATGTATTTCTCTAACACGAAAGATAAGAATCCTATATTGATATCTAGAGCGTACTTTTGAGTCATTGAGGAGATTTGGAAGATTGATTATATTTTATTCAAAGTGTCTTTATTTAAATGTAGGCGGGGTGTCAATAATATTGGTGTACAAACTAGTGAGTTAGGATTCACACCGGTTGACCTTGACAAGACAACTTGTATGACCGAACCATTCATCATGGCTACCCAAGCAAAACAAGTGTTTTATGTGACTGATCCTCCTGACAAAAGATGATCAATTGTTCTTTAAAAAAACACATTCCGCATAGTAATGAAAATCATGATTTAAGTTTTGACATTCCTTCAACTCCTTCTTATGTAACACAAGTGCCTACTTCATATGAAGAAACTGATAGAGATGATGAGATGATGTGCATGCTATTTGTAATAATCATGAAGAAGGCATATGAAAAAATTAACAAGTAATCTTTTTTTTATTGTTATTCATAATTTGTTTTAGGTTTCAATTTTTAAAATTATTTACTAAAAAATATTATTATTTGAAATTATAGGTGTTTAAAATCAAGATAATAAGAGACAAAGTATTTAGTCCATGTTGTAGATAATATTTGATGTAATGATACGTAAATTGTATGTTTTTTGTACCATTTTATTTTTATTGTAATATACAAATTTTAGATTTTAATGTGTTTTTTAATTTTGAAGTGATAGAATTTTTGAACCATTTTAGTTGCCACCTATAAGAGTGGTTCAGAATTGGTTTGTATTGTTGTTTTTGCTCTTTTAGACAATTATGTAAAATCAAAAAATTATATTAAAAAAATACAGGTTAAAAATTAGACAATTATGTAAAATCAAAAAAATTTATTATAAATAAATAAATTATTTTACCACGGTCGAATACAACCGTTCTTATATGTTAGCGTGTTATTCGGATTTTAAAAAATCTAAAATAGTATTGTTGTGTATTGAACACAGGACCTTAAAGCATTTTAATAAGTATGTTTATTACAACCGTGATTATATCTTCTTTACAACCTTCGTTAAATATATTATTCTTGCAAGTTTTCAATGTCAGTTCGATGTCCATCATAGATAAATGCGCAAACAACCAGGTTGGAACGGCGCAAAGAGAGGCACCACTAAACTACCACTGAAAACTAGAGGAAAAACGTCAACAATTCTGCAGCTTAGAGGGAATGGAGGACAAGGCAATCAAAGGAATTATTTAACATAGGAGAAGGTTGCTAGAAGGATTTCTTGATTGGATTTTGACCTAGTGTCCAATATAATAAGACGGTTGCAGTTGTAAGGTAAAGAGAATTAACACAAATAGTTGAACATCCTCTAATCATGTAGACAAGAACGAGTAATAATCTAAATAATCTTATACAATTGATTTCCCTCTATTCAGAGAGTAAATATCTATTTTTACCCCACATAATAGAAACAAGTAACAATAATATGCAGCCCAAAACCGTGCCAGCTGATGTGGCCCAAAATTGATGAGGTTGGCCATCGAAGAGAGCAATGTTAACATTCATGCCAAACAACCCAACCACCACAATACCTGCATTAAGTATCATGTTTATTGTGTTGAATATGATTGATACTTGTAGTAGTTGATTTCGCTTATCATCCAACATTATATTGATGTAGTCCTCTGTGTCACCCACATAGTCACTCAGCTTAACCAAATAACAAAATAAACACATCTCAGTTGCATTTTCAATCAATCACAATATTCAAGTTTAATCATATCTAATGAAATACTTACGCTGGACAACTTTTGCAAGATTCCATTTATTTGTGCAAAGTATGCTTCTAAGAGCATCTCCAATTCTTCAACTTTAGGCTTAGATTCATGTGATTTGTCTTGAACTGAACTTGATTCATCACTACAAATTTAATAAGAAATTGTGAGCATGCCTCATATAATTGATATGCATAACTATATTCTCAAAAAGAGCTATTATTGCACCTTTGGTATACATCTTCATCAAAATCTGAATTGTATCCTTCTTTTACTGATGTTTGATCCATTAAGTGAGCTTCTAACTTTTGTGTCAAATACATTTCAGCCATGTCATTATCATCATCCAGTAAATGTTCTAGTTGATCTGCTACCTGATCAATCCAAAACTTCTTTTAATCCTTTTTTTGGGAAGGACACAGTTTAATATGAAAAATTCATCACAAATATTTTAGTTGGATAATTATATACCTTCTGCACACGGCCAGAAAGCGCAACCAAACGATTCTTAATCTGTCTTACACGTTCAAGATTAAGAGTACTGATATGAGAAGTCAATTCATCCAACGCGGGATAAGCCTCTTCTTCCAATCTCTGAGTCTAGTATAAACATGCAATACAAATCATAAACCTAACACAAAAACCATCTGAAATGTCTATTATTCTACTGTTTCATCCGTTACTAACAAAAACCATGACAATACAATTACAGATCTATTTAACCACGATTTAATTATGACAAATATTTTCCTAGGCATTCGGTTCTTATGTGGTAGTGTGCATAACCCTGTATATATCTAAGGTGATAACCTGCACAAAAATAAATGAAATCAATTTGTAAATCGCAGTAACTACGAGCATATATTTATCGTCGAAATCCTCTACATACCTCATATTCAAGGCACATACAAGCAGACTCAATGCAAGACTCAAGAGCTTTAAACTCAAACGGTAGCTGTTTCCGATCCAGCTCAGCCGCAACTACAGGTGCACCATCCTCAAAACTCCTCTCCCATGCATTATTCCGAGAATCACTGAGGATCGGCGAGCCTTCTTCCAATAAAGGTTTCCTTTCAGAATCACCATCCACACCACTACTAATAGATATAGACGTTTGAATATTACACTGAACACGAGCTTGAAGATCTTGAAGAAACCTAATAAATAAAGGGCTAGAAAGATTAATCAAGAGCACTTCGCTTGAAGTGATGATGGCTTTAATGTGTTCTAAGTTAACAATAATGGATTTCTCTCGTCCTACAATGGAAGAAGGGCTCGAAAGCGCGGGATCAAGAACCCTAAGGTCACGCGCCGGTAACCCTGTCCGTCGCATGATGGAGTGTTTGTCGATATTCTCAACGACGGATTCACCTGTTTTTGAAACTATCATCCAACTCATGATTTCAATCGCAACAGCTTTTCGTCTACCTCCTCTAACCGCCATTGTTGATATTTTTCCCTTTTCTTCTTCTACATTGTTTGTGAACTTACACATCCTGCATCAACTAATTTCAACTTAATTCAAGAGTTTCTTGAGTAGCTTATAAAAATATATTTCTTTAGTATTATTTTAAGTTTCTTTAGTACTCAGTTTTTAAAAACTAATGTGACAACATTAAGTGAAAAATTATGAATCCATCTATTTTTAACTTTTTCAAAAATTTACTTTTATAGTATTATATATTTTTGCTTTAAAAAATATACTTTTATAAAATGTTATTTTAATTATTATATTCTTTTGTTATAGATTTCTATATCAAAATATCAAATAAATTATTTAAGTTTAAAGCTATTGTGAATAACTTTTGATAAAATCTAATCTAATGAATAATTAGTATTTTTACGTAACTATTAAATTATATTCAATTTAAAGATTATGATTTAGAATAATTAAGAACACGTACACTTATAAAACATATTTGTTTGAGTTCATTTTTATACGTTTCAGTTATTATTTAGAACTCATTTCAGAAAAATATAAGACGCATTATAATGAATTTATTTTATAACAAATTAAAAATTATAATTTTTAAAATTCTCATTTGTATTACGTGTAATAATTGTAATTTCAAAAGTCGATTTAAATGACTAATTTCAAATATAAAATAATGTGATGGAAAATGTGAAATTATTTTAATTATTGTAATATAATAATTTTATTATGATGTTGATAATATTGAAAAAATTAATTTCATTTTAATATTAATTTTGATTTATAGAAATAAAAATATTAAATTTAATTAACTTTGCAATTATATATATATATATATATATATATATATATATATATATATATATATATATATATATATATATATATATATATATATATATATATATATATATATATATATATATATATATATATATATATATATATATATATATATATATATATATATATATATATATATATATATTAGAAAAAAATTTACAAACGCAACAATTATTTTGGAATGGATGGAGTATATTCTATGTTTTTATATCTGAAAACCTTTATTTTAAAAAATAAAATACTCTCTCTCATTTTTTCTGATAATTTAAATTTAAAAAATAATGATTCTAAATATTTCTTAAGAAACATTCTAATTTTCAATAAAAAATAATTCCATCTTATTTAAAAAAAAAAATCATTTCTTTGAATTAAATTCTATTATATTCATTTAAATTAAATAATGAAAGGGATATATTTCAAAATAGAATACGAAATAACGATAAAAATGTTTGTTCAAAATATAAAATATGAATAACTATAATGAGTACGTAACAATTTATTTGTGAATCAAAAAATAAAATAAAAATATATAAACTTAAAAAAATTTTAAATATTTAAAAAAGATATATAATTTATCAATTTTCAAGTTCACTTTATATTTTGTTATTTACTTTACAAAATAATTATGATGTGTTCCTTATTTTTTATTTGACTTGTTCCTCTTTTTTTTAAAATAGTTTGAACTACGAAAGTAATAGGTTTATAAATAGTATAAAAAAGTTAATAAATTATTTTAAAAATAATGAGTAATGAGTATATAGTAATTGTGCTATAAATCGAGAGAAAAATTCCATAAAGTAAAGCATGAAATTGCTTAAGTTTTCTCTAATTTTTAAATAGTTCAGAACAAATTTCAGTTTATCCATATATTTTTTTGGTTTTTTTATGATTTACAACTAAATTATTATCTACTCATTATTGTTATTAAATTTTATTTTACTTTAAATTCACATTTTTAGTATTATTTCATATTCTATTTCAAAATAAATTAATTTTATTATTTATCGTACCTAATCAGAAAAGAGTCAGTAGTTTGTCACACGTCGTAAGTTGTTGCGTTCACCGGTGTTGTAGAGGAGAAATGAGGTCTACCTGCAAGATGCTTTGATGCTTAAGTGTGTAACGGAACTAGAGAGAGCAAGTACAGAGAGAAGGTGTAGTGAATAAGATATCTGACCATATAGTGAAAGAGAGTATTTATAATGTTCCCCCAGCGCAGGGTCAACATTTACATTGCAATTGGTCGGATTGTCAAGCTCAGTCACAAGTAATTGTTAGGGCTTACGTGGGGTAGTGAAGACCAGCACATGGTCTTCGCCCTGGATCAACTGCCCCGTGATCTTCGGAAGATGAGATGACCAACACTTTCGGAAGTGGGTAGTGGTCTGATGACGTGTTCCCACGTGGGGGCACGTAGAGAACGTGGGGGAAGCGTGTGGGCTTCCCCGTCAAGAGAGTCTTGTGCCCGACTAGTGTGCCTTGTTGAGGCTTGTGCCCGACAGAGGGGAATTGGGCCTCATCAGCATAACACTGGGTTAGGCATGCCCGGCTGAAGGGCAGGTCTCGGCCCAGTCCAGAACAGGAGCCCCCAAGTCGTTGCTTCTAGGTGGAGGAGTAATAACTTAAGTGCATGTCGAAATGTCGAGGACCTCTTCTAGAGATGGTATTTTCCCCACGCATTGAATTGGGAGTCGTGTACCAGGTCGTGAGCGGAGGATGCTTGACGGGACAGCATATCGAGGTGGTGGACAGCGTGAAGGATGTGCTCGCTCTCTGAGCTCGAAAGGGAGACGAATAGATGCAAAGCTTCTGGTGCTGCCATGTGTTAGGAAATCATTGCTTAGCTAGGGCGGCTAGGGGTAGGGGAGTTTGAGTGCCTAGGGGCGCCTCGAGTCTCGTGATAGGCTTATAAATAGAACCGAGTCCGCTTCATTTCTCACTTTTCACTTCTACCGTTCAAGACGCTTCCTCTTCTTCTCGTCGCACTTCTCAAACTTCGGCACCGAGTCGTCCACCGTCCGCCGCCCTATCGTCCTCCCATAACTGTGTACCAAGTAAGTCTATGCTGCCTTACTCTCGTTCTTCCTATTTTCTGATGGTTTCTCCGGTGGACTTGACGAATGCCCCGCAGAGACCGTGAAGTTTCCGGCGAATACATCAGAACTTCTTTGAAGTAGCGTGGAGTTAGGATGAATCTCTCGGGGACAAGCGATGAAGCCCCTGGGGATGTAGGATAGTTTTGGATGAATCTCTCAGGGACAAACGATGAAGTCCCCGGGGATGTAGGATTGTTTTGGATGGACTACCCGGGGACAAGCGATGAAAGTCTCGGGGGTCCGCTCTCGCCTGTCGAGGCGAGAGAGGCCCTGTCCCTATGGGTCTCCTCTCTTTACTCTTTCACTTGATATGCGGTGGAGATGGATATGATTTGGAATGTCGAATTCACAAATTTCCTCTGTTTTTCAGGTTTAAATGGCAGCTCGGGTACAGGGGGTTATTGAAACCGATGACAAGCTTGATTCCCCTGAGTGTCTCTTTTTGCTTTGTCGTGGATGAGTCTAACGCCTATGCTAATGTCGAGGACCGCTGTAAGGGTTCTCCCGTAAACTGGCAGGTGTACAAACCACGAGCAAACCTTCAGATATGCTCAGCTTATAAGCAGACGAGGTTCCTCGTGTATGAGTTTACCTTCTGGGAAGAGGGATTGCGTCTGCCCTTCACCGACTTCCAACTAGGAGTTTTTTATTGGCTTCGACCGGCGCCCTCGCAACTACATCCTAACGCGATTGCATTCGTGCGGGCGTATGAGCTTTTCTGTCGATATCTCAATGTCGGGGCCACTCTCACTATTTTCTTCTGCATCTTCCACCTTCAAAGACAAATGCTCGATGGTCGACATAGTTGGGTGTCCTTGAAGCAACCGAGGAGGTTTTTCTGGACGTACATGGATTCCATCCAAACTTTCAAGGACTGGTATTACGTTGTCAAGCCCGTCACTCACACGGACATGGACTCGCTTTTCAACCTCGAGGTCCTGGAAAAAGAAGAGTACCCGGAGGAAGTCTTGGTGCCAAAGATTTTGCTGAATTGGACAGAGGAACATTTCGACATGGGCACGAACACCTACATAGTGCAGGCAGGCTCGTTGGATGTCGACGACCAGGTGGCCTATCTGAAGCTGGTCGCATTTGTGGCTAGTTTTACCCCTGCAAAGTGCGTGATGCCGGATGGGAATTTTTTCCTTGACTCGAACGGGGAGATTCTTAGGGAGTCGCGATTGATCAATACGATGGCCCTCCTCGAGTGTGTGTCTGATGAGGAAGCCCTACGTTTTTTAGGTAGTGGGTACGCTTTCCGCTCGAGCCTTGTCTGTGCATTCGTTGTTGCTTTGTGTTTTGCTGAATTTGTTTATTTTTCTTTTTCATGAGAAATGTCGAGCATGCACGAGCGTGTGAAGAGGTTAGCGGCCAGAAGGGGCATGGAGAAATCTGGTAAGGGGAAGATTGCCTAGGTACAGTAGATGTCTGGTCCCGACCAGGGGCCCGGTGGCTCCTCCTCTTCTCCCCAGGTAGTGCCGAGGAGAGGTTCTTGCTCCCGCCCTGTCATCTGCAGCCCGCGTTCTTTTGTGGGGCCAACTCCCTAGTTATGGGTGCCGCATAGACCAAAGTTATCTTAGGCGCTGACCGGGAGATGAGGAAGAAGGCTCTGACGGAGGACCTGGTCGTGGTGATGCGGGTCTTCGAGACGGATTTGATCCTTAATGATGAGGCTTGCTCTTCATCCGGTCTCGCCAAATTGTGGGATAACCTTGTGACCATCGAGGCAGAGTGGAGCAAGCTGGTTGCTGATCTCGACCAGGCCAAAGAAAAAGTGATGTCTAGCTTAAGCTTCACGGCTAGGTGGAAAGGCAGTTGAAGGCCGCAGGTGAAGAGAGGATGAGGCTCTTGGCGCAGATTGCAGAATTGGAGGTAGCTTCCAAGCATGTAGAGGACGAGATTTCTAAGGAGAAGCTCATGACGTCTCGGGCGGCTCTGGTGTCGAGGATCCGACAGCTCGAGCAGGATTGTATGGGGACTCTCGAGGTGGACTTTGAAAGTTCCGTGGAGTAGCTCCAGATTATGGAGTCGGAAGTTCTGTTTATCACCGAAGGGACGGGACCCTTCCATCGGGTCGTCAAGGATTGCATGGTCGTGCCGGGAGCCGAGGAGGAAGACGAAGGCTTGGTCGAGGTGGGCGATGAGCAGGACGAGAATGAAACCTCTTAGTTTTGTTTTTGTCTTTCTGGTCTGCGTGCCTACCTCTGATGTATCTATCTCTGGCATGCATGTCATTCTTGTAATTTTTGGACAACAGGCTTTGCCCGCTATTTTAGGAATGTACTAACTTTACTTTTATGTGGCGTGTGCTTTATTTTCTATGTTTCCTTGTTTTCTATGTATGAATTACATTTCAGTTTATTTTCTTGCTCTACCTGTTTGGTGACCGGCAGTGCAGTGAACTGGTCAGGTGATCAGAGTTGGTATCTGATTGATGATGGGGCCAAGATCTCGGTCGAGGTCTTTTTCCCAGGCGTGAAATTCCCATCGTGAGCTGGGTGTTTTGCCCTAATGGTACTATAGTGGTGAGGCTCAGTTGAGGGGGTCCCGGCTGGATCAAGGGTTTTGCCAGCATATGCAAGGGGATGACTCTTGTCTTTTTGTTTTTAAAATTAGGAGTCGCGTCTGTACCATGTCGCGCCCCTGTGGTCGCGACGCCAACGGGTCACGAGAAGTATCTAACTGTAGTATTGCTTGAGTTTTTCTGTGTTCCATGGTCGAGCAATTTCTTCCCCGTGTAGGCTTTTAAGGTAATAGGCCTCTTTGCCCGTTTTGTCTCGGACACAGTAGGGGCCTTCCCAGTTTGTGGCGAGCTTGCCCTCATGTAAATCCTTCTGGTTCCTTCATAGGACCAGGTTGCCCATCTGGAATTCGCGCTTGTTGACTTTGTTTTCGTGCCGCAAGGTTATCCTTTCTTTCAGCGAGGCTTCCCGTAGGGAGGCACCCGACCTGACTTCCTCGACTAGGTCAAGTTCTTCCCTTAGTGCCTCGTCATTTGCCTCCTCGGGGAAGGGAACTCGGTTCTCCTGGAAGGTTCCCTTATTTCCACTGGAATCACTACCTCAATCCCGTAGGTCAGTCGAAATGGGGTCTCCCCGATTGTCGAGTGCGGGGTGATTCTGTAATCCCAGAGGACGTTGTGTAGCTCCTCGGCCCATCTTTTCTTAGCGTCCTCCAGCCTTCGCTTTAGGTCGCGCATAATCACTCTGTTAGCGGCTTCGACCTACCCGTTTTTTTGCGGGTGTTCGGCCGACATGAAATGTTGCTTCATGCCCAGCCTGGTGACAAAGTCCTGGAAGTTCTTGTCGGTGACGATGGTTTGGGGCACGTGATAACACGAAATCATATAGATATTTTCATGCATAATTCAACTAAAATCTAACCGTTTTCGATCCGATTTCGGGTTATTTCCGTGTTTTTGTCTGATGTTTTGCAGGTATTCAACGATCACGTCTAAACAAGGCAACATGAAGAAAAGAAGCAATCCCAGATGAAATATGGACGAAAAAGGAGTGAAAATACAATGAAAAGTGCAGCAAGCTGTTTTTGCTAATGTGACGACCGTCACAGCTTCATGACGACCGTCACACGGGTGACGACCGTCACACCTTGTGACGACCGTCATGCAGGCAAAAACGCCCCACTCAGATTACACGTCAAAAGAGCAGTTCCAATTCCCACAGAATGGACCACCACTCCCTAAATTATCTGCCTCAAAGTCCATCATCTCCAGAGATAACCGTTGGGACTCCACCTCTATAAAAAGGGAAGCAGGAGACTTCAAAAAGGGTGTTGCATTCGTACCACGAAGTGCTGCCGAATTTACTTTCCAGAGCAATTTACTTTCCAGTTTTATTTGTATTCATTTCTCTTTACCTTTCCTCATTCCCATTTCCGCTCTTCTGTAATTTCTATTGTACTGTACGATCAAATTGGCACTAAAGACCAGAATCCTGCCAACATCTGTGGAGGATCTGCCAAAGGCCAATTGGCATATTTACAGGTTTTCATTTTGATCGACTTCAGTTTTATTATAATGCAATTTATTATTTATTATTCTTATTTATATTTTATGTTTCCCAAATCCATGTCTAGCTAAACTTAGGTAATCGATATGTAGTAATAATTCGAATGGGATTTGATAACCACTGGTTTGAAAACTTTCTTTTCACAAAAGTAATCTATGGTCTGAGTGTTTAAAATTGATTCACGGAATAAACTTCGTCGCGAAAGCGAGAACTTATTTAAAAGTAGTTTTGCCACGAAAGTGGGAAATTAATTAAGATACGAACCTACAAGCGAAAGCTGCGGTAAGGTCAGATAGTAAACACTAGGCATTTGTTTTAATAACAGCGAAAGCACTTTAAAATGAATTAGAACTTAGAGATTTCCAAAAAATAATTTTAACCCCGAACGGAATACGAAAGTGTACGTTTGGCCCTTAGGATTATGATTAGCGTCAATAACCATTGTGAGACGAGAGTCTTCAAATCTCCATTTTCTGCTTAAATAAACTTTGAAAATTATTTCATACACCATAACTTATCAAATCCCTGAAGAACACAATTACTACGTATCGATTTAATTAATTATAATCTAAATAGTAATCTTAGTTCCCTCTTAGTGACAATCTTATTCCCTTAAACATATTCTACCTAGCTAAACATAGTAACTCCCGAGAACACTAGTTTGATTACGAGTCCCTGTGGGATCGATATCTATTATTACTACGCGATAGACTGTGCACTTGTAGTTAGTTGTATTAGACATAGAAAGTCGCGATCAAGTTTTTGGCGCCGTTGTCGGGGACCCGTTTAGTCAATAGTGTAACCTTCTGTTACGCCGTATAGACTAGGTAAACAATTTTCATTTTTCCTTTACTAGTTCTGTCGATTGTATGCCAAGAAATCGCCCGCAAAGCGATATCGTAAAACCTTCGGTCGCAGAACTAGAACGCTTCTTACATTTAAGAAGTAGAATCATTGAGTACCAACTCAAACAACTCAAACATAACACTCCCGAACCTCTCACTCCCATTCCCAAATTAGAAGAAGAAGAACCAGAGATGGCTGAAGGACCTCCAAACAAACCGCTGAAGGCATACGCTACACCATCTCAAATGGAGCCTAGAAGTAGCATTGCTGCCCCAGCTATTACCCGAAATGATTTTGAGCTGAAACCGTCATTGCTGTCGGCTGTACAACAAAACCAATTCTCAAGAAACGCAACTGAGGATCCGAACGAACATCTAACGAAGTTTGTACGATACGCAGACACAGTGAAAGCAAATGGAGTAACTCCAGACGCGATAAGACTTCGTCTTTTCCCATTCTCTCTTAGAGACAGAGCCTGGACATGGTTACAATCTTTACCATCCAACTCCGTTACGACGTGGGAGCAATTGAAGAACGTCTTCTTAGCGAGATATTTTCCGCCAAGAAAAAATGCTATGCTTAGAGCTCAAATCAACGGATTTCGATAGAAAGATACTGAATCTCTTTACGAAGCATGGGAGCGATTCAAAGATATGATGAGAACATGTCCTCACCACGGTCTAGAAGACTGGGTGACAATCCATACTTTCTATAATGGGCTTCTATACAATACTAGATTGACAATAGACGCTGCCGCAGGAGGTGCACTTATGGATAAGTCATACGATGAAGCCTATCAATTAATAGAAAACATGTCACAAAACCATTGCCAATGGGGAGGTGAACGCACTCTAACTGAGAAAACCACAGCGAAAGGTGAGATGTACGAAATCAGCAGCCTTGAAAAGTTCAATGCTAAAGTAGATGCTCTAGCACAGAAGATTGATAGTCTGACCGTTAACCCCACTGCAACTGTCGCTGCAGTAACTCCAAATTGCGAGTTATGCGGAAGCACCACTCATAATGCACCCGAATGCCCATTGCTAGCTGGAATCCCGCCAGACCAGGTGAATTATGCTCAAGGAAATCCCTACGCAAATACCTACAACCCAGGTTGGCGAAATCATCCAAACTTTTCTTACAAAAACGAAAATGCATTGCAAATGCCTACTGCTCCGCAAAGATATCAAAAACCAGCTGCTCAGAATGCACCTAGGAAATCGAACCTTGAACTGATGATGGAAAAGTTCATAGCTACTCAAGCTCAAACGAACAAAGAGTTCCTAAATCAAAACATACACACTAGCGAGCAAATTAAACAGTTGACAGGAAAAGTAGACGCTTTAGCCACCCACAACAAAATGTTAGAAACACAGATATCACAAGTGGCTCAACAACAAGCCTCTGCTGCCGCACCTGCTGGCACATTTCCTGGACAACCCGAACAGAATCTAAAAGGCCAAGCAAATGCCGTAATACTAAGAAGTGGAAAAGAATTGGACGAACCGATCGATCCGAGGACCGAAAACTCAGCCATGCAACAAAAACCAACTGAACAAACAGAAAAGGAATCTGAGTTAGAGAAGAAGGAGGACAACGAGAAGGAGGATACCGCAAGTGAAAAAACTCAAGCACCTCCAGCGCCATATAAACCACCTATTCCTTATCCGCAAAGACTAATAAACTCCAAAACTTCAGGACAGTTTAAGAAATTTGTAGAGCTCCTTAAACAGCTGAATATTACTATTCCTTTTACAGAAGCGATAACTCAAATGCCGTCATACGCTAAATTTCTCAAAGAAATCCTGTCGAATAAGAGAAAGATCGAGGATAACGAAACGGTTACACTTACTGCAGAGTGTAGCGCTATTATTCAGAACCGCATGCCTCCTAAATTAAAAGACCCAAGTAGTTTCTCCATACCCTGCGTCATAGGAAAATTCGTGATAGACAAAGCTCTATGCGATTTAGGAGCCAGTATCAGTGTTATGCCCTTATCTATATGCAAAAAGCTGAATATGGGAGACCTCAGGCCAACCAAAATGTCCGTACAATTAGCTGACAGATCAGTAAAATACCCAGTCGGAATACTGGAAAATGTTCCAGTACGCATAGGACAATTTTACATTCCAACCGACTTCATAATCATGGACATCAAGGAGGACACTGTAACCCCAATTATCCTAGGAAGACCATTCCTAGCTACAGCCGGAGCGATTATAGACGTGAAGAAAGGAAGGCTAACATTCGAAGTAGGAGAAGAAAAGATAGAGTTCATTCTCACCAAGTTCTTACAAGCACCAGCAATAGATGACACCTGCTATTTAGTAGACGAAATCGACGAATGCATAAGAGAACTTGAAAATGAAGAGACCACGTATTCAGAAATAATAAAGATTCAAATACCCGACATTTCTGAAGACGACAATTGGCGTAAACCGTACAAAGACGACAGCCTAAGCGAAAGCTTAGCACTGACACCAAACCATATGCCAGGTCCGAAGAACCCATCTTTAGAACTCAAAACACTACCCAAAAACCTTAGATATGAATTTCTAGACGATGAACTAAAAAGACCAGTGATAGTCAACACCGACTTAGGACAACCAGAAACCGAAAAGTTATTAGAAGTCCTAAAGAAGTACCCCACCGCGTTAGGCTATAACATAAGCGATCTAAAAGGTATAAGCCCTTCAATCTGTATGCATCGAATTACAATAGAGGAAGACTCTAAAACTTCTCGAGAGCATCAGAGAAGACTAAACCCCATCCTGAGCACTGTAGTCAGAGATGAAGTAAAGAAATTGCTAGATGCAGGAATCATCTATTCGATCTTCGATAGTGAATGGGTTAGCCCAGTTCATGTCGTACCAAAGAAAGGAGGAGTCACAGTAGTTAAAAACGAAAAAGGCGAATCAATAACAAAAAGAGTCGTGACTGGAAGCAGGATGTGCATTGACTATAGAAAGCTTAACAAGGCTACGCGCAAAGATCACTTCCCGCTACCCTTCATAGACCAAATGTTGGAAAGATTAGCCAAACATTCATATTTCTGCTATCTAGATGGTTACTCAGGATTCTTCCAAATTCCCATCCATCCTGATGACCAAGAAAAGACTACATTCACCTGTCCTTATGGTACTTTTGCTTACCGCCGAATGCCGTTCGAACTCTGTAACGCTCCAGCAACCTTCCAAAGATGCATGATGGCAATATTTGCAGATTTCATAGACGACATTATGGAAGTGTTTATGGACGATTTCTCGGTATATGGACAAAGTTTCGAAGGATGCCTACAAAACTTAGAAAGGGTACTAGAACGTTGCGTAAAAGTAAACCTCGTCCTAAATTGGGAGAAATGCCATTTTATGGTCCGACAAGGAATAGTTCTAGGACATGTCATATCAGATAGAGGAATTGAGGTAGACAAAGCTAAAATAGAGATTATAAAAGATCTCCAACCTCCAAAATCCGTACGAGAAATACGGAGTTTTCTAGGACACGCCGGTTTCTACAGAAGATTTATAAAAGACTTTTCGAAAATCACAAAACCTCTGACCGGCCTGTTGATGAAAGATGTTGAGTTCGTCTTCGACGACGACTGTCTAAAAGCATTCGAAACATTGAAATCAGCCCTTACCACCGCACCAATCATGCAACCACCCGATTGGAGACTACCGTTTGAAATCATGTGCGACGCGAGTGATTACGCTGTAGGCGCAGTTCTAGGACAAATGAAGGACAAGAAACTCCATGCTATCTACTATGCCAGTAGAACCTTAGATCCTGCCCAAATGAACTACGCTACCATAGAAAAGGAACTTCTAGCAGTTATATTTGCGCTTGACAAATTCCGTTCTTACTTAGTAGGAGCAAAAATTATAATATACACAGACCACGCTGCCATAAGGTACCTAATAAGCAAAAAGGATGCCAAACCAAGACTATTGAGATGGATCCTGTTATTACAAGAGTTTGACTTAGAAATCAAAGATAAGAAAGGAACCGAGAATGTTGTTGCAGATCACTTATCCCGAATAGAAGGCATCAGACACGAACCAGTACCGATAAATGACGATTTCCCGTACGAACGTCTGATAGCCAAACTAGAAAGTGACACACCAAATTCAATCTCGGAAGATCCAGAATTCGAAAAAGCCGTAGAAGCCGTCTATGCCCAAGTCACATTACCTTGGTATGCTGACATCGTTAATTACCTCGCTGCGGGTGTGCTTCCACCGGATCTTACTTATCAGCAAAAGAAGAAATTCTTCCACGATCTGAAGCACTATTATTGGGACGAACCCCTACTCTTCAAGAGAGGGGCCGACAACATATATCGTCGCTGTGTCCCAGAGGAAGAAATAGAAAATATCATTTCCCAATGCCACTCAGCACCATATGGTGGTCATGCTAGTACGTCCAAGACATGCGCTAAGATTCTCCAAGCCGGCCTATTCTGGCCTAATCTCTGGAAAGACGTTCACATCGATGTGCAAAAGTGCGATAGATGCCAACGAACTGGCAACATCTCACGACGCGATGAAATGCCTCAGAAAGGAATCTTAGAGGTAGAAATCTTCGACGTCTGGGGAATAGATTTCATAGGACCATTCCCACCTTCTTTTGGAAATAACTACATACTCGTCGTTGTCGATTACGTGTCTAAATGGATAGAAGCCATAGCTGCTCCAACAAACGACGCACGAGTAGTAATCAAACTCTTCAAAAACACAATCTTTCCTAGATTCGGTGTACCCAGACTCGTCATTAGTGACGGAGGATCTCACTTCATATCACGAATATTCGATAAAATTCTCTCTAGATATGGAGTCCGGCACCGAGTAGCTACACCCTATCATCCGCAAACTAGCGGACAAGTAGAGGTCTCGAACAGAGAAATAAAACAGATCTTGGAAAAGACCGTCGCTACCTCAAGAAAAGATTGGTCATCAAAGCTACAAGAGGCTTTATGGGCTTATAGGACCGCATTTAAGACACCAATAGGTACTACCCCCTATAAATTAGTTTACGGTAAATCCTGCCATCTCCCTGTAGAGTTAGAGCATAAGGCCTTTTGGGCCATTAAGACACTCAACTTCAACTACACCGAGGCAGGAGAAAAGCGAATCTTGAACTTACACGAGTTGGAAGAACTTCGATTAGACGCTTACGAAAATGCCCGTATCTACAAAGAACGAACTAAAAGGTGGCATGATAAACGTTCAATCAGGAAACAATTCAGTGTGGGAGACATCGTATTACTCTTTAATTCACGATTAAAACTCTTCCCGGGTAAACTAAAATCTAGGTGGTCTGGACCCTATGAAGTGACTAAAGTACTTCAGAGTGGAGTTGTCGAAATTACCGATAAGACGAATGCACCATTTATCGTAAACGGGCAACGTCTAAAACATTACAATAAGAACGACAATAGTCCTCAAGTCAGCAATATAACATTGCTTGAGCTTCCAGCTCAGACACCCGAATAGCTTCTCACCAAGCTATCGTCAGGCTTTAGACGTTAAAAACAGCGCTTACTGGGAGGCAACCCAAATTTCCCTCGTTATTGCATTTCATTTTTTCCTTAAAATTTTACTTTGAAAAATCCAACAAAAATTCTAAAATTGCTACTACTTTCTACTTTCGTTCATTTCCGTACTTTTATTCTTACTTTATTTTCTCTCTTTTGTCTTTTGTTTCTACCGCTTTTCGTTTCTAAAAATCCTGACTTCAATTTCTTGTTTCAAACTTTTCAGGATTTTTAAAGTCTTCAAAACATTCCTTCTGTTTTCTCCGAACTACCTGCGAATATGGCCGAGTACGACTTCACAAAGGTTCACTTCAGAGGACTCGCTCAAAAGGCAAGATTTGCAGCACTGACCGAAAGAGAATTCGCCTTAACGCTGTATTATGATAAGGCTACTATGGATAAACTAGGGATCACAGATAGCATTCAATACCTGTTCAATCAACTGGGTTGGGAGAACACTGCTCTAAAAACACGTTTCGCTACCTACAAGGATCTTACCTATAAATTCCTTAGTTCTTTCAGATACACACCCAACTATGGCTTTGGATCCAACACAGAGTTGATTACCTTCCGATTGTTTGGAATGGACCAAACCCATAGCCAGATGTCACTAGCTAACCTCCTAGGATTCCCTAGCGGACCGCATGTGTTCATCAGTGCAGAAGATGACGATATTGATTTGCAACTCGATCAATTCTGGGGTAGAATCACAGGCGACTATCACCCTGAACCAGGCAGAATGCACAATGATGACATACACAACCCAGCCTTCAAATACTTCCATAAGATACTAGCTCACACCTTGTTTGGAAAAGAAGAAAATATTACTACAGTGTCTAAGGAGGAGTTATTCATCATGTTCTGTGCTTCTCAGGGACGAACAGTAAATGCAGTGCCTTTCATGATGAGATCTTTCAAACGCCTCACGCTGGAACCTCATACACCTATTCTTATAGGAGGCCTCGTAACAATGATTGCCCACGAGCTTGGCCTTTGATTCCATTTAAATGCCAGCACTCGTTTTGGTACCATCAGACCCATGAACATACAATTTTGCTTTAACAGGCGCATCTTAGGGACTATGGGACCTGGACCGTATGAGTACCTTATTAACGAAAAACCAGTACAGCTATTCACACTGCCTGATCATCTGATGACAAGCATCCACAACAAGGATAACTGGCTCTACGAATTGGATGAGCCTATGGGACCTCCTTCACCATAGTCAACACCACAGAACTATATGTATGACAGTGACCACATCTCTGAGGCACACGACTACATGTACTATGAGGACGCTGCCTCTGAAACTGAAGTAGACCCTACGACTCCTCCACACTACAATACTTATCCTGAGCCTATCCCTGAGGAAACCACCGACAAAATGGATGCCGTGTTACTCAGATTAGACGACGTTGATAAAGCTCTGACTAATGTAAAAGCTGATATCGCAGGCATGCACAGCGAACTGGTAGGCTTCATGGATCTAGTCTGCGACCAACTCGACTACTTTTCACAGAAATTCGATGAGTTGAAGGCACGAAAAGATTAGTTATTAGCTCGTAGCAGTAGTTTCAGTTTAGTTTAGTCTAGTTTAGTTTCATTTAATCATTTGGATTTTTCGCATTGTTAGTTTTCATTATGTACTACATACAATTGTTTAAATTTTATGTTATTTCAATTCTAGTTTTTATTCCACTATTCTGTTTTCGCATTAATTATTGTTTGTTGGTTGTTATATTACATCACCGTATCAATACTAATCCTTAAAGTCACTATAAATACGCCCTCAGAGCAAAATTCTGCGTTCTGCAGATTTTGCTGCTGTGACGACCGTCACAGCCACATGACGAGCGTCACGCGGGTGACGACCGTCACACCTATGTGACGACCGTCACGCAGCCCAGAACTGCTATCTGATAAAACAGGGTTCGTGTTCTCTTCCACTCCCCCCATTATCACTTTCAAACATCCTAACTCCTACCCCACTACGAATTTTCTTCCTCCCCACATTGAACTATAAACTTCAACTCCAAATTCAAACCTCTAAACCACCGTTCTATCATTTTTTCCTCTCTGCAGAAAAACCCCAAAACCTCAGAAACCTCAGAAACCTCTCCATCTTCCAACAATGGCAAGGAATGCAGAAACCCCAGATGTCAGCAACATTACCTTCAGTGAAGGCGAGTTAGGAGAAAGACAACGAGCAAACTACATTGCATTTCATCAGAGGTCACTCCAGCCGACTCACTATCCGCACCTTCCATCGCTTACGGAGCTCGGACTCCTTGAAGGTGTAACCTGGATGCTTCAAAGAGCAGGCATCTGGAACCTCTACACCAACCCACAGCCAATGTACGAACAACTCACTCTTGAGTTCTTGAGTTCGTTCACTTACGTCATAAGCAGCGGCAAACTTAACCAGCACACAGGTGTCGCATGCTTCCGGATGTTTGGCGTCAACTATCAGGTGAATCAAAATCAGATTGCCAGCATCCTACAGCTACCTCGCGGCGACAATGTTCATCGCCGCATCACCGATCAGTTCCAGCACGAAGCCTTCGCGCTGTGGTATCAGTTGACCGGCCTCAATGCCGATGGTTGGGACTCCCTGCACGCCACTCATATCCATAACCCAACCATCAGGTACTTTCACAGAGCGTTGAGTAACACTATCTTCGCCAGAGACAGCAACCACAAAGTGAATTCCAAGGAGCTCTTCTTTCTTCATTGCGTCTTCAACAATGAACCTGTCAACGCTGCCCCGTTTTTGCTGGCTCACATTCAGGCCAACTGCAACCGTGGCTCGAAGCCATTCTACTTTGGCGGGATTGTCACGGCTATTGCACTTGGGCTGAACCTTGGCGATCGCCTCCAGCACCTCCATTCCATCCCCTCGGTGTACCTTGACACTGACCACTGCAGAGCCTCTCATCTCATCCGCTCCCGAGCTGACGGCAAATACCATCCGGTTGTGTGTGGCAAGACCGTCTGAAGCATCATCCTTCCGTCCCACACCCGCATCCATCCAGAGAACCGTACCAACTGGTTGTTCGACCTCACTGCCCCTCCTGCTGCCGCTGTTCCTACTCAGGATCCCACTCATGATTCCGACGATGAAATCCAAGCTGAGTTGGACAGGTCCGAGCAGCCAGAGGCATCGCAGCCTCCTTCTCCCGTAGGTACATCTTCTCGCCTCCGCCGTCATCATCCCGTGCCAGACTACACAGAAGAGGACCTTCGTCTCTCCCTAGACCAGCAGGCACAGATACTCACGATGCTGCAGCAGCAGAATCAGCGAGCTGACCAGTTCGAAGCTTGGCACCGGACTCAAATGCAACAACTTCACACCGGCCAAGCTACGATCACTGAGAGCCTAGCGAACCTGACCTTGCAGGTCGAAGGACTCCGAGACACCGTCTACCACACCGGAGCTATGAGCTATGAGGACAGAGTAGCCCTTGCCAGAGCCAGAGGACGCCAGCGCGGACGTGACAGAGGCCGTGACTAGATTTTTTTTCATTTTTTTCCTTCATTGTTTACTATATTTCAGTTATTTGTATTTTCATTTTCAGTTGTATCTCCCTCTCGCATGCTTCAAGAATCAGTGAGGACACTGATCGAGATAGTGTGGGAGCGGAGCCTTTATTTCCATTCCACTGTACTCTGAATTTCCTTTATTTCCATTTCACTGCACTTTGAATTTTAGTAATTTCTATTTTTACCCTTTCTATTTCTAGCAAATAAAGTTCGTCTATATATTTTTCACGTTACGCAAACAACCCCCACATTATTCAACGTAAACAAAAACTTTCATTTGTTCCTCAAAAGCGAAAGCATCACGAGAATGCACCTGAGTTCAAAACAAGTTTTGAAACTCCGAGGAAACGACATTTCTAACAAAACTAGTATCATTCAGACACCTTAGATCTCTCGTTTATGCGAGTCGGTTTCACCACCTACGTGTACCAAAGTCTCAAGTGTCTACGCAAACCCAACCCCAAGTAGTTTATACTAGCAGTCAGCACCATCCTAAAAAACACTTCTAAGCGAGCGACCGATGCAAATAAGTGTATGATCTCCAAAAAGATGAAAAATCATGAAAAGAGAGCTAAAAAAGCCCAAGAATATAAGACACGTTTCCTTCTAAGTTAGGTGCTCCTCACCCGAGCATTTAGCCCAACGGCACGAAAAACTCATTGAAAATCAATGACATAAAATTATGATCAATGAAGAAGATCAAAAACAGAAATGAGATCATATTCACTAACAGGTCGACTTGCCATGAAAGTGTGCGGACAACGGGCTTAATGTGATTGCGCTAGAACAAACAGGGTGAACTTGCCGCGAGAACCTTGACACCAAGCTACAGTAGCATGACTGAGACCGATTTGCATAAAAAGGAGACCTCCGAAGACTTGTAGTCCAGTGTCGTCATGATGCTCGTCTTGTTCCTACCAAGAATCCCGGGTTTTCCAAACTCTGCGAACGAAGAAGTTTCCTCGTGCTTGCCGACTTTTCCATGTTTTACTTGAGGACAAGCAAAGATTCAAGCTTAGGGGAGTTTGATAACACGAAATCATATAGATATTTTCATGCATAATTCAACTAAAATCTAACCGTTTTCGATCCGATTTCGGGTTATTTCCGTGTTTTTGTCTGATGTTTTGCAGGTATTCAACGATCACGTCTAAACAAGGCAACATGAAGAAAAGAAGCAATCCCAGATGAAATATGGACGAAAAAGGAGTGAAAATACAATGAAAAGCGCAGCAAGCTGTTTTTGCTGATGTGACGACCGTCACAGCTTCATGACGACCGTCACACGGGTGACGACCGTCACACCTTGTGACGACCGTCATGCAGGCAAAAACGCCCCACTCAGATTACACGTCAAAAGAGCAGTTCCAATTCCCACAGAATGGACCACCACTTCCTAAATTATCTGCCTCAAAGTCCATCATCTCTAGAGATAACCGTTGGGACTCCACCTCTATAAAAAGGGAAGCAGGGGACTTCAAAAAGAGTGTTGCATTCATACCACGAAGTGCTGCCGAATTTACTTTCCAGAGCAATTTACTTTCTAGTTTTATTTGTATTCATTTCTCTTTACCTTTCCTCATTTCCATTTCCGCTCTTCTGTAATTTCTATTGTACTGTACGATCAAATTGGCACTAAAGACCAGAATCCTGCCAACATCTGTGGAGGATCTGCCAAAGGCCAATTGGCATATTTACAGGTTTTCATTTTGATCGACTTCAGTTTTATTATAATGCAATTTATTATTTATTATTCTTATTTATATTTTATGTTTCCCAAATCCATGTCTACCTAAACTTAGGTAATCGATATGTAGTAATAATTCGAATGGGATTTGATAACCACTGGTTTGAAAACTTTCTTTTCACAAAAGTAATCTATGGTCTGAGTGTTTAAAATTGACTCACGGAATAAACTTCGTCGCGAAAGTGAGAACTTATTTAAAAGTAGTTTTGCCACGAAAGTGGGAAATTAATTAAGATACGAGCCTACAAGCGAAAGCTGCGGTAAGGCCAGATAGTAAACACTAGGCATTTGTTTTAATAACAGCGAAAGCACTTTAAAATGAATTAGAACTTAGAGATTTCCAAAAAATAATTTTAACCCCGAACGGAATACGAAAGTGTACGTTTGGCCCTTAGGATTATGATTAGCGTCAATAACCATTGTGAGACGAGAGTCTTCAAATCTCCATTTTCTGCTTAAATAAACTTTGAAAATTATTTCATACACCATAACTTATCAAATCCCTGAAGAACACAATTACTACGTATCGATTTAATTAGTTATAATCTAAATAGTAATCTTAGTTCCCTCTTAGTGACAATCTTATTCCCTTAAACATATTCTACCTAGCTAAACATAGTAACTCCCGAGAACACTAGTTTGATTACGAGTCCCTGTGAGATCGATATCTATTATTACTACGCGATAGACTGTGCACTTGCAGTTAGTTGTATTAGACATAGAAAGTCGCGATCAGCACGCCGAACCAGGCAAGTATGTTTCGTTTGTATAAATGGAATATGTTTTGGGCCCTGATTTTGGCTAAGGCTTCAGCCTCTATCCATTTAGTGAAGTAGTCGACGCCGACTATCAAATATTTATTTTGGTAGGATTCAATGGTGAAGGGCCCGAGGATGTCCATCCCCCACCATGCAAATGGCCATGGCGACGAAAGTGTTTTGAGCTTGTTTGGCGGGGCCAGGTGCATATCCTCGTGTCGTTGGCATTTGTCGCACTTCTTGACGTGCTCTTTGGCGTCTTGTTTCATGGTGGTCCAATAGTATCCTGCTCGTAGGGTCTTGCGGGCAAGTGATCTTCCTTCGAGGTGTTAGGCGTTGATCCTTTCGTGGATCTCTTGGAGTATGCCCGGTACCTTCAATTTGTCGACACATTTGAGGAGGGAGATGGAGAATCCCCATTGTACAGTTTGTCCTTGATTAAGACGTATGAGCAGGATCGACGTCTAACCACACTCGCGTCTTTGACATCTTCGGACAGTCGTCCCGTGCTGAGGTAGGCGTACACAGGGATCATCCAGCAGACACTTTCTCCGATAGCGTTTACCTCGGCAGTTGTCGTGCCCCTCTCGATGTTGGGGCGAGAGAGGACCTCGTGGATTAGGGATTTGTTTCCGCCCTTCTTTTTCGTGCTAGCCAGTTTCGACAAGATATCTGCCCGGGTGTTGTGTTCGCGTGGAACGTGTTGTTCCTCTGCGGAATCGAAGCTTTTCATTCTTTCTCTTACCAAGGAGAGGTACTCGGCGAGGTTGTCGTTCTTGTCTTGATACTCTTCCCGTACCTGGGATGCCATGAGCTGGGAGTCGGTAAAGATCTTTACCTTCTTCGCGCCAAGGTCTTCAGCCAAACGGAGTCCTACGAGGAACGCCTCGTACTCGGCCTGGTTGTTCTAAATCGGGAACACCAAAAATCTCTCACACTTTTTTTGATAATTTAAATTTAAAAAATAATGATTCTAAATATTTCTTAAGAAACATTCTAATTTTTAATAAAAAATAATTCCATCTTATTTTCAAAAAGAAATCATTTCTTTGAATTAAATTCTATTATATTCATTTAAAGTAAATAATGAAAGTGATATATTTCAAAATAGAAAACGAAATAATGATAAAAATGTTTGTTCAAAATATAAAATATGAATAACAATAATGAGTGCGTAATAATTTATTTGTGAATCAAAAAATAAAATAAAAATATATAAACTTAAAATTGTTTTAAAATATTAAAAAAGATAAAATTTATCAATTTTCAAGTTCACTTTATATTTTGTCATTTATTTTGCAAAATAATGTGTTCCTTATTTTTTATTTGACTTGTTCCTCTTTTTTTAAAAATAGTTTGAACTACGAAAGTAATAAGTTTATAAATAGTATAAAAAAATGTTTAAAAAATTATTTTAAAAATAATGAGTAATGAGTATATAGTAATTGTGCTATAAATCGAGAAAAAATGGAGTCCTATGAGGAACGCCTCGTATTCGGTCGGGTTGTTCGACGTCGGAAACACCAAGGCGAGGGAGACTTCTATCAGGATACCTTCCTCATTTTCTAGTATAATGCTCGCTCCACTTCCTGTCGGGCTAGAGGCGTCATCGATGAATATGGTCAATTTGTTCACCCCCGGGGTTGGGGACTCCATGGAAGCCATCTCCGCGACGAAGTCGGACAGGACTTGAGCCTTGATAGCTTTTCTGCTTTCGTATTGGATGTCAAATTCAGAGAGTTTGAGTGACCATTTGAGCATCCTCCCTGACATGTCTTGTCGCCCGAGTAGCTGTTTGACGGGCTGGTCGGTTCTAACTATGATCGTATGGGCCAGGAAGTAATGTCGTTACCTCTTGGCTGCATTGATGAGGGTCAGAGCAACCTTCTCGATTTGCTGGTATCTAAGCTCGGAACCTTGGAGGGCTTTGCTCATGAAGTATATCGACTTTTGCCCTTCGGGAGTTTCGCGGATCAGGGTTTCACTGACGGCCTCCGTGGCGACAGCGAGATTCAGGTATAGGGTTTCCCCAGCTTCGAGCCTTGACAGCACAGGTGGCTTTGAGAGGACTTGGTTGAGGTGGAGGAGGGCCTCTTCGCACTCCTCGGTCCATTTAAATGTGACCTCCTTGCGTAGAAGCTTAAAGAAGGGGAGGGTGTGCTGAACAGACTTGACGATGAATCGTGACAAAGATGCAAGCATCCTGTTTAGTGATTGGATGGACTTCTTTGTGCTCTGAGTAGGGAACTCGGAGAAAGCTCTGCACTTGTCTAGATTCTCTTATATTCCTCGTTTTGTCAGGTAGAATCCGAGAAACTTGCCTGCCCGTATGCCGAAGGTGCACTTCTCAGGGTTGAACCTCATCCTGCACTTCCTCGATGTCGCGAAGACCTTCTTGAGGTGGATGGTGTGGTCGACCTCTTCTCGTAATTTTACGATCATGTCGTCCATGTACACTTCGAGCATGTCCCTGATCTCTCCCCGGAAGACCTTGTTCATCATCCGCTAATAGGTCGCGTCGGTGTTCTTCAATCCAAATGGCATATGTTGTAGTAATAGTTGCTCGACTCAGTCATAAAGGTCGTGTGTTGCTTGTCGTCTTTAGCCATAGGGATTTGATTGTATCCCGAGTACGCGTCCATGAATGACAACTGTTTAAAACCTGCAGAATTGTCGACGAGTTTGTTGATGTTAGATAACGGGTAAGCATCTTTGGGACATGCCCGGTTGAGATCAGTATAGTCAACACACATTCTCCATTTTCCATTATGTTTCTTAACTAGTACAACATTGGACATCCAAGTTTTGTACTAGGCTTCCGATATAAAATTTGCCTCTATGAGGTCTTTTACAGCTTTTTCAGCAGCCTCCGCTTTCTCGGGAGACTGCCTACGCCTATGTTGAACTATGGACCTAGCGGCCGAATATATGGTGAGGTGGTGGCATGCTACTTCAGGGTCGAGGCCGAGCATCTCCACAGCGCTCCAAGTGAATAGGTCAGCATTCTCTAGGAGGCAGGCTTTAAGCTACTTCCTTGCCAAGTCGTGGAGTCTCGTGCCAATCTTCACGCTTCTTCCTGAGTCGTCTCCGAGCATGATGAGCTCGAAGTCTTCGTCTGGAATGAGATGCATTTGGTGGGACAACTGCCCGTTGTCTGTTGGGGGCGTGTCTTCAGATTATGTGCTCTGCTCCTGCTTGTTGGATAAGCGACTGTCGAGGTCGACGGAGTTGATGTGAGGGAGTGGCTTCTGCTTCTCAGTCTGGGTTGGGCTGGCGACCGACTTGGGGGAGACGTTAATCGAGTTGATCCCTTTAAGTGCCGCGTCAAAGCATCTTCTAACCACCTCAATGTCCCCGTGGAGGGTGACGACCTGACCTCTGGTCATGTAGTACTTCATCTTCAGGTGGACTGTAGATAGTACCATGGTCAGCTCAGCTAAGGTCAGCCTTCCCAGGATGCATTGGTACAAGGAGGGACATTCAATTACCAGGAAGTGGACCTTTACCTATCTGGCCGTCTCTTCGGCCCCGAATGTGACGATCAGTTCCACGTATCCCCAAGGCTTGGTGGTGGTATCGTTGAAGCCCTGGAGGTCAGAGCCGACATACGGGATCAGGTGGCTCTCGTCGAGCTGGAGGGTTGTGAACAGATGGGCGTACATTATGTCCACCAAACTCCCTTGGTCGACTAGGATTCTACGTACATCGAAGTTCTCCATATGAGCCCTAATCAGGATGGGAATGCTGGAGTTGGATGCACCTCTAAGAAGCTCCTCGAGGTAAAAGGTAATCGGGTTCGATTGACCTTTGAACTTGTCGAGGGTAGCGTTCGTTTTCGAGCTCTTTTCAATGAGTTCCTTGGACTTCCTCTTGACCGACCCGACCAATAGCTTGTTGTCCCCCCGCTTGATATGACAAGGATGGCTGGGAAATCCTTCCGCGGGATGTGGGCGGACAACAGTCTGGCGGGCTCGCTAAAAAGGAGGAAATCCTCTGGTCGAGAGACACACAGGGCGACTTGTAGTCCCGCTTTGTCGAGGGGGGAAACACTTCCTCGACCCTCTTGGTTTCGCGGGCCTCAAGTCGGGGAGCTTCACCTCTCCAGGTGTACTGTTTTAGGTGACCTTCCTTAATCAAGATCTTGATTGCATCCTTGAGGTGGATGTATTCCTCCATGACATGTCCATAACTTCAGTGGAACCGACAGTATTTGGATTTGTCCATGTTGGGCTTCGAGGGCGTTGGTTTTGGGAAACAGACATCGCCCCTCTAAAATTCGGAATTAATGCATTTGGACAGGATGTGCTCGTGGAGAGCTATAAGCAGCGTGTACTCAGTGAACCGGCCCGTGGGTCCCCTTTGCTTGCGGGGTCGGTCTTCGCATCTTCTTTCCCTGCTTCGTCGAGGATGAGCGGCCTCCTCATGCCTGGCGCCTTTGAAGCCCTCCTAGTTCTGCGTGTCCCTGGAAGTATTTGCAGCTTCTATCTCCTCGTACTCGATGTATAACTGGGCTCTGTGGAGAAGGGCATTCAAGGTGCGGGGACGTTTAATCCCAACGGCCTGGTAAAGTCGAAGTGAAGTTTTATGCCTCTCTGGATCAGGAATTTCTTCATGTCGTCTGTGGTGGACACCTGGACGGCCTCTTGGTTGAACCTGTCTATGTAGTCTTGGAGAGGTTAGTTCTTCCCCTTGATAATATCTTCCAGAGTTGCCTCTATCTTCGGATGGTGCCAGGAGGCCGTGAAGTTCCTGGAGAACTGCCTCTTCAGTTTTCCCCATGAGGTGATGGATTCGGGCGCGAGGCGTTTGTACCACACCATGACGTCCTTCCTCAGGGTAATGGGGAACAACATGTACTTGATGGCTCCTTGAATTTTTCAATAATCGAGCATCGCGTTGATGCTTTTAATATGGTCGTCCGGGTCAGTCGTGCCATCGTATTTTTCCAAGTACGGGGGTTTCTCCATCTCGAAGGGTAGTGGGGCCTCTCTGATGGCCCTACATAATGGAGCGCTGGATGTCTTCGTCACTCCTAACGGGCAACGGTGAGGGGGAGGCTAATCATTGGTTGTTTATGTTCCGTCTAGGAGGACTCTTCGGTCGGGCTCTTGGTTTGGAGGCATCCCCTTGGGCTTTGTTTTTCTTCTGAACTAGGGAGCGCCACTTCTTTCGGGGAGGCGACCTGCCCCGCTTCTGGGAAGCCAACAACTGCGGTCACTTCAAAAGAGGGCGATGCCCAGTCGGTCGAGGAGAGAGACTCCGAGAATCATCGATTGGCCGTATCCTCTGCATGAGAGGAGAGGGGTTGTTGGAAACTGGACGAAGATGTCTTCGCGGTGGAGAGCATGATGGTTGTTCCCTCTCGAGCATCCCTATTCGCTCGTTCTTCCCGAAGATCATCAGGTTAATCTAGTTGATCGCCGCGAACAGGGCCACCATTATAGGGTTGGCACCCATTGGCACCGGGATGGGCTGGTAAACAGCAGGGTTGTCGAAGCGTTGGGCGGCGTTGAAAGCCGCGTCTTTCCAAGAGGGAGAGGTGGTGCACCCTTCCCTTTAGTTGCCTTCTTCGTTGCGGATGGTCGCGTTGGGGTCACGGTCGTCTCTGTTGGTGAAGGTGATGAAGGCGGTTTCAGGAGCATTGTCGTCGCGTGGGCTGGCCATGATTAGAATGGAAATTGAAGGTTGTTTTGGTTATTTAGCTTCTATGCTTGGACAGAAGAAAGAACGGGGAAGCAAAAGTTTCTCACAGACGGCGCCACTAATCGTATCTTATCAGAAAGGAGTTAGTAGCCTGCCACACGTTGTGAGTTGCTGCCTTCATCGGTGTTTTAGAGGAGAAAGAGGTGTACCTGCAAGATGCTCCAATGTTTAAGTGAGTAACAGAACTAGAGAGAATGCAAGTACAGAGAGAAGATATAGTGAATAAAATACCCGACCCTATAGTGAAATAGGGTATTTATAATGTGTCCCCAGCGTAGGGCCAATAGTTACATTGCAATGGGCCAGATTGCCAAGCCCAATCACAAGTAACTTCCAGGGCTTACGTGGCATAGTGAAGACCAGCGCCTGGTCTTCACCCTAGATCAACTGCGATCAACTGCCACGTGATCTTCGGAAGATGGGTTGACCAACTCTTTCGGAAGTGGGTAGTTGTCTGATGGCGTGTCCCCGTGTGGGGGGCACGCGGAGAACATGGAGGAAGCGGGTGGGTTTCCCCGTCAAGAGAGTCTTCTGCCCGTATAATGTGCCTTGTTGAGGCTTGTGCCCGACAGAGGAGAATTGGGCCTTGTTGGGCCTCATCAGCATAGCATTGGGTTGAGTATGTCCGGCTGAAGGGCAGATCTCGGCCTAGTCCAGAACAATTATTCTTTTTAAATGAATAGAATACAATTTAATTTTAAAAAATGGAATTTGTTTACAAATTAGATGACATTGTTGTTTTTTTAAAACTTAGAATTTTTTTTAAGAAATATTTATAACACATTTTTTTTAAATAGGAATAAATATGTGAATTGTTAGAAATATTGAGAGGACATTATTTAATTAAAAAAAGTTAAAGTGATTTGATAAAATGGAATATATTTATTACCAAAAGTGAGATGAGGGTATACTTATAACCATTAGATTTAAATAAAATTAAAGGTTAAAAAATAGTGTAATTGTTTGTGTAATTTGATTTCTCTTTTAAGGGTGTACGCGGGTTGTGTTGGATTGGGTTTGACTTAATCAGTTACTCAATTCGTTCAAATTTTAATAGGTTGGGTTCATCGTCTAATCCACAATTTTATTGTCAAAATCGACCAAAACTGACTCGTTCATTTATAGGTTGTATTAGGTTTGCGGCTTATGTTTCAAATAAAAATAAAAATTATGACTTTTTTTGTCAGTTTAAAAAAATATAACACAATTCAATACAATCATGCTCATTTATGACATTCAAATTTCATAAAACACATCATATAATATCTAATAAAATTCATCAACACGACATAATATTCGATAATAGTATAAAGTTCAACAAAACACTTTATTTTCATAAAATACATAAGGTGAAAATGATACAAAATAAAATATAAAATAATATTTAATCTTAGAATTACGTAAACTCATTGATCTAGTAGTAATATTGGTGGAGAATAACTTTTTTTTTGGAAAAATCGTGGTTATTAGTGAGACATTAATTTTATTTTTTATTTAAAATAATAAGAAATTACTAAAGTTATGTCAATGGATTGGGTCAACGGGTCCGTGAGATACAAAACTCAAATCCGATACCCGAACAAAAATTATACGGGTTGTTATAGGTTGGGTTGTGTATCCCATAAATGATTTTTTTTAACCTACTCCAAATCACAATTTTTAAATTGAATCTTATTTAATGGTTAACATTTTTTTAGGGTTAATACACTTTTTTTCCTCTTTCCATTTAGGGCAAATTCGAAAAAGGACCCGGTAAAAAAACACAGATTATGTCCTTGCCATTTTAAAATTCTTCTCTTTTAAACCTTAAGTGGATTTGGTCAAATTAGATGTTGATGTGGTAATGATAGCGTAGCATTTTTCCCTGTTCACTTAAGTCACAACCTGCGTATATTTTAAAATGTTTATAATAATGTTAATTTGTGGCATTGCTTAATTGATTAATTCCATTTACTAATTAATAAAACTAACAATGTAAAATAAAATGGAATAAATCATCTTCTCCATTTCCTCTTTCTTGTTTATAGCTAGGATTCAAAAAAAAATCTCTTCTGTGAACTTCAGTTCGTACCTCCATTGATCTGAGACCATGATTGGAAGCGCGAGTTCAGGCTACATGTCCAGTGGGAGAACAACAGCGGTTTGTGGGCACGAGCTTCCAATGAGAATCCATGTTTCGAAATCAAGCTCAAACCCAGGAAGAAGATATTGGAAGTGAAAATTTTAGGGGATTTATTAAATTTTCTTCATGTCCTTTGTTCATATTTATTTGCTTGTTCATTTGTTTGCTAAGTTCCATCTTGTCGCGGTGAGAATTGGAGACCAGTCTATTAGTTAACTAAGCTCATAAAATAAAATGTCACTGCCGAACTTTAATTTATACAAGGGAAGGGGAAAAGATCAAATAACACAAAGTATGTATGCAAAGCTAAAAGATAAGACTAAATACTAAGCTAGTAAGAGATCAAAAGTATGGGGGTTAGTTATACTAAGGGAAGGTATTAACACCTAAGTATCTATAGTATCTTATAGGAACCTCTTGTCGTATTTATGTTAGGTTAAAGTGTTTGCTAAAAATGATAGGGGAGATGAGAATAGAAATGTTTTTTTTTTTATTATTTTGGTGTTTGACAAGACATGAAGTCTTGTGCCTACGTACCAATGAAGGATCAAAACCTCATAGTTCGGGGTACAAATTGAAAAGGGTTTGTTATGGTGGATTTTAATGAAGAAGAGACAAGTTGTCATCTTAAGGAGAATACTCAACTTATCCACTATAAACATGTGAAAGAGGGATCTTTGCTACACATTGAGATAAGGGCTCCAACTTGGATGTATAATCAACAAGTATGCCACATACCTCTCTCAAGTAGAAAAGAATCAACATCTTTCTCAACAATATCACGGGGTAGGAGATTTATATCTAAACTAGGGATTAATTATGTCTAATTTTTCTTTGAGAAAAGGTTTTTAATTGAAAAGCCAAGTGGAGAAGTTTTGAATAAGGTTATTGTCTTTTAGTCTTTTGAAAAGGTTTGAATATGCTTAAGATGTCTTGAAGTATTTATTAAGAAAAGTTTTGAAATTTCAATGACCTAAGGTCAAAGTTTCTATTGAACAAGCTTAAGTTTGAGAAAAAGAGAACCTAATTGTGAACCATCTAAGGGAGAACAGTCTAAGGGAAACTTCCTTGAGTAAACAATCTAAGGTGGTCAATCCAGCTAAAGGGAAAATAAAGATTCATACAAATGGGGAAAGATGCAAAAAGAGGACAATAATTCATATTCATATGACAAGAAGTCAACAAAAAGTCTCTTCCATGGATTTGGAAAATATATCACAAAGACAAAGCATAAGGTATATGTGCAAGGCAACATCAATAGAATTCATCAAGCAATGTTATCAAATTCAATCAAGTGCATCAAGAATCAATGAGCATTGTAAGTATGATCAAAGCATAGTATCAAACTTAAGCAAAACAATCATAGATCATCAAGTATAAACATGGTACATGGTATGATTAAACATTAACACATATCACTATCAATCCTCAAAGTTTCAAGACATGTTCATAACAAAGATGAGATGACATCAACATGTGAATAAGACAAAGGTACATCATTCACTAAGGCATGCTTCAACGAGATAACATCAAAGACATAAAACAAAGATATGCATAGGACATGGCTCAAATAAGAACAAGATCAACATGAATCATCAAGCACAAACATGATACATGTTATCAATACATCATCTTCAATCACAACATGTTTATACAAGACAACATTAACACATGAACAAGAACAAAAAAACATGGGTTCATCATTTAGAATATCAAATATCAAATATTTAGAGCAATCATGGATTCAAAGATTTTAGGTTAACAATGCTATCAACAAAATTCTAAAAAATTGAAACAAGTATGAACATTCACAATCAACAATAATTTCAAAGTGTTTAAGATAAAATAAAATCAAAACTATATAAATGAATAAGAAACCTAATAAATAAATAAATAAAAAGATAAATATATGTTAGGTTCTAAAATATGATAATAAAATAAATAAGAATAGAAACTATTTTTTATTTTTTAAATTTTAAATTAAAATAAATAATTTAAAAGGTAATTAATAATATTTTTGTGATTTTTTTTAGTATGAATAAATTTTTTTTAAAAAAATAATATTTTTTTTAAAGTTGTTGAAAATAAAATTGAAAGTTTAAATTAAGTGAAATACATAAAAAGAAAATAGAAAAGGAATATAGAAAAAAAATAAAATAAAAGGAAAGAGAGGAAAAAAGAAGGAAGGAGAAAAAACAAAAGGGTTGGGAGAAGGATCAAACCCACACCCTTTAAGATGCAAACACAAGACTAACACACTCTCTACTGCGCCAAGGCTGGTTTTCCAATGGAGAGTCCACTTCAAATAATAATATATGAAAATAAATATTTAAATGAAAAAGGGCGCACAAAGGTCTTCTTTTTCCCCGTGTTCATCCATAGAAGTTCAAATTTTGAACTTTCTCATACAAGCATCAAATCAGATAAATGAAGATAGTATCTCACTTAAAATTCAACAAGGAAAACGAATATGGCATTGGTTTTTATTTATTTACACTCAAAATCACGAATTTCACACAAAACCAGAAGAACCCTAAATCTTTAAACTAAAATTAAATGTCATACGCACATGATCAATGTACAAATGCATAGGACTTTCAATCCACACATCATGGCAAGCAAATTGGTACCAAGAAATGGTTTAAATGATTCTCATAACAGAGTTTGAAATGTCACAAAAGTTACCTATTGGAGAGTGTCCAATGCACCTTTACATCACTCCCAGATGATGAATGATGATCCTTACAGCTTCAATGAACCTTCAGGAATATGTTGGGATGGTTACTTTGCCTTGAAATACTCTTAACTGTTCTATCCAAATCAACTTGCAAATGAAGAAAGTGAAAAGTGGTTTTGGTGTTTTGAGTGTTATAGGTCAGTTTCAATGATTTGGGAAGTTTGTATGAAGTGTATGGAAGGTGTTTGTGCAGAAAAAATGCAAGGAAAGTGGAAGAGTCAAGAGATTCAAAGTTTTGGCTTTCTTGCAACAATGAAGTTTTGAAGGAATGTGATTTCTGGTTTTAAGTGAAGTGAGGTGTTTTTGTGTGTTTTAGATGCTCAAGTTATGTTATTGGAATGTGTTTGAATGTAAAAGATGAGGGTATGATGATTGTATGAGTTGTAGGCTTCAAATGGTTTAAAAAATTATAAAGAACACATAAGATGATTCAAGTGTCCTTGCTTGGTTTATGAGTGTTTTGTTGAGGTTTCAATGTGTATTGTTGTGTGTTTTACAATGAAATGCGGTAAGTTTATATAGAGGATGACTTCTGATCAAGTTGCAAATATTTGGATAAAGCAAAGTCATGGTTCAATGGATAAAACCACTTTTCCGTAAAGTTGGTGGAAGTACACCATAGCCTTTTTCTTTTGGTACAACTGTAAGTTGACATTTTTGAGTCCTCTTCTGGTTTGTACGAGTTGTTGTAGAGTTATAGATCATATCCCTTGATTTATGTAACAAGCAAAAGTCAAAAGCATTTTTCATCAATTGTCTACAATGCAATCCAACGGCACATTAGATCAAGCTTTTCTCTTGTGTCTTGAGATCAATTCTATATAAACTTGGTACCAACTTGAAGATTTCATGGGATACTACAAGTTTCATGTTAATAGTGCATTGGGAAGAGTCTTGGAAAGTTGTAAAAAAAAATGGCCTCCAATTCATGCCAACCAAACTGAATGGTACTTAGAAAAGTCCTGGTTCAGTTTGAACCGTGTTGATCATGATAAAATCCCAACTTTGGACAACCATATCTTTCAATTGGTAAAAGCTTTTGGATCCATTATTTAACCAAAATGAAGTATGAAATATGATATTTAATTTCATCTATCAAGCATAAAAATAGGTGGCTTGAATTGTTCATAAAGAATTCTCAAAGTCATGCACTTGACAATGTTAAAAACATAGAAAAATTTCTAAGTGTTTTGGATTTTCACACAATTTGAAACCCTAACCTTGGACATCAATATCTTCCACTCCAAGAAAGCTTTTAGCTTTTAATTTTCATCTACGTGTGTTTCCATTGGATGCTTTAGGAAGAAGTTACAACCTTGGGAAGTAGGTCACTTGATCATAGAGATTTGTACTTAGAAAAATTCAACTCACAAATCTATGTCTAGAGTTTGTTTGTAGATAGATGAATATTTCAAATCAATGTTTGTAAAATTTATGTCTAGAGTGATAAAAATCATAATAGATCTTTAAGAACAAAAACATTCAACATATATTAATCATTCACTTGTTCATATACAAATAGATAAAAAAAATGCATACAAACTAAGATAGATACATTTACCTTTGATATAAAAGATTTAGCTACTCATTGTCATGGTAGCTTGATTTACAGGAAAAGAAAGAAGATGAATGAGCATCCAAGATGAAAAATTGATCTAGGATGCAAATTCAGCTTCTTCTTGTAAAATATCACTCCTTGATGAAGAAATGATGAACTTAGGATTTTTTCCCAAGCTAATGTTACTATCTATGAAAAATGAATTCATGAGGTTATGATCCCCAAAAAGGGCTATATAATACAAAAAATCTAAACAGAATCTGTCCTGCTCACGCTGCAAGCTCCCTGTTTGCACTGCGAACTTCACTTATATGCACATGAAGTACCTCTGAATATTTAAAATGCCCCATAGGTTTCCTTTACTTCGCACTGTGAAGCTCCTGTTCGCACTGCGACCAGCAAGAGGTTTAGCTACTGTCATCCAAATGTTCTAGTTTGCTTTGGCCTCGCCTTGAGCTTGCACTGTGAGCTCACCTACTATTCGTTACTTGCTCGCACTACAAACCTGTTGGATTCTAACCAAGAAAAAAGCCTCATGATCCCCTATTGATCCTCTGATGATCCTCAAGACAGGAGGTAACATACATACCAATCTCTCTCCTCTAGGAGCTTTGAAACTTCATCTTGATGATAATAAACACCTGATGGGTTGCCCAAATGCCCTTGCTTGAGCTTGGAACAAAGAATCTCCCCTCTTTAATGGTGTAACAACTCTTGATCCCCTACTAGGAACAATGCTATGCAAATGCAAATTCTAAAAATGAAATGAAACATAAGCCAAGTACAAGAAAAGGTTGGTCAAATTTTGGGGTACAACAAGTACTACAGAAGTTTAGGATGCTAATATCTTTCTTAAGCTTAACCAACCCCCGAACCTAGATCTTTCCCCGCATTGTGTTTATGATGCAAAATAGGTTTTTCCTTTCTTTAACCTTTCCTTCGGATAAATCAAATACCGGTTGTGAATCAAGATTATGATTCAAATTAATCAATAATTTGATATCCTATTCTCACCGCAACAGAAAATGGCGACTCCACTGGGGAAATCCTTATCTTTTCGAGGGTTACCCTTATCTTGTTTTTTATGCTTGTTATTTACTATATTATTTGCTTGTATATATTTATTGTACCTTGCTTGGGGTATCATTGTTGTGAGATAAGTCCTACACTCGAACTTGAGTGCAATTATTATAGGAAGGTGATATATTCGACGAGGCTTATAGAGAGTGATTCCTGACCAAGCTGACTTGAGAATTACCGCTTAGTTGAGGCCCTCTCGAAAATAGTATTGTTGAACGAGTATTCGTGAAAACATTCACTATTTTCGATTGGAGCCTGTGATACTGAGGACCGTAGTTACCTAAACACAACTTTGGCCTTATTTAGGATGTAGTGCAAGGACTATGAGGGAGTATTCCCGAAATAGTTGCTACTCGATAGTACACTCAAAAGAGGTTTTCTTAAGAATATTATTAACCACCGAGTAGTCGGGAAATTGATAATATCTGAAAGATGGGCTAATGACTTTGGGCACCTCTTTAGAACCTTGTTCTGCAAGTACAATTAACCCATAGTACTCGCCTTTCGGGATGGGTAGACCTTGGCTCAGCTCATGTTCCTCTAACCTAAGACCTTTTGTTTGCTTGTGTGCTTGTGCATTGCATCCTGCATCATATCATTCCTGGTTTCAAGGAATCCAACTGTCCTTTGCAAATTCAAAAATCTTGAATTTAAAGTATAAAACCTTTTTCAACTTTTCCTAGAAAATATTTACAATCGACCGTTGAAATCCTTGAAACCATTGCATTGCATTGGCATCTGGTTTTTGCATTTTCATTTTTCCTTCCGGTTTCTCATTCTCGGTTCTCTCGCTTCTAGTTTTGTCACCCTGAGTCCTCTGCATCAGTATAACACCAGAGCCCGAGCTCGGAAGAAGATGGCGGAACAAAATCAAAAGCTTGATCGTGTTAGCAACGAACTCGAAGATCTTCAGGGAAGTGTTGGGCAGATAATGGAGTGCTTCAGGTCATTAATGCAAGGATGTATACTCAACCCACTGCTGTCTCAGAAATCACCAATACTATTTTGGATCCTCAACCGGCCGCTACTACTGCAAATGTACCTCCTTATGGTATTCCCTTTGGTTTTGTGCCTCCTCCTGCCACAGTTCCTATTACTCAACCGGTTCCTCAAGCTATTCCTCTGGTTTTTGAAGCTCCTCAAGTGATTCCGACTTTTGCACCAGCTGCTGTTCATACTCGTGTGCAACCATATTTCAATGAACCGGTTTATGATATTTCTGACATGAAAGAAGATATTATTAATAAAAGGCTGAGAATGATGGAAGGTGATCAAATATTTGGTGTTGTTTCCAGAGATATATGTCTTGTATCTGGTCTGGTTATTCCTCCAAAGTTCAAAACTCTGAGTTTCGACCATTATGAAGGAGCTACATGCCCGAAGAGTCGCTTGATCATGTACTACCGTAAAATGGCTGCTCATCAACCTTGGCAACATCAGCAAGATTATGTTCAACAACAAGGTTACCCGGTTCAGTATATTCAACAACCATATGTAGTTGTTGTTACACATGCATTCAATCAACAAGTTCCTACTTATCAGCCTGTGCAACCGGCTCCTGTCTATCAACAACCTCTTGGTTATCAATCTACACAAGCTCCTTCCAACTATCAACGAGCGACCAACGCTCCTGCTTACCAACAACCGAAGAATCAGGCATCTCGCCAGAATATTCCTAATAGGAGACAATACAAGCAGGGTCCTCCCATTCTGATGGCTTATACCGAGTTGTACCTTTCATTAGTGCAACAAGGTCTGATTACTAACAGAGCTTTGGGTCCACCTCCCAATCCTTTACCTGCCAATTACAATGTCACCGCTCATTGTTTATTTCATGAGGGTGCGCCTGACCATGATCTAGAAAGCTGCTACGCTCTCAAGTACCTTGTAAGAGAGTTAATGGAAAAGAAGATCCTGTCTTTTGATGATCCTCAGTCGAACGTCAAGAGCAATCCTTTGCCTAACCATGGGGCTGTTAATTCTATTGATGATATATCTGATGAAAGCCTTATTCTTGATGTTTCTCAGATCAGGACTCCTCTCAGGGTTTTCCATTTGCCAAGATCAAGTTCTGCAAAGCCTGTTTTCAACATATCTAAGCCAGTTACTCCTACAGTGAACCAGCCGAAGTCGATAGTTATTCAGAAGCCTAGTCCATCTCATTTCAGTGATCCTCAAGCTGTACCCTGGAAATATGATGTGACCATGATTGACAAAGAATCTGGGAATATTATTCCAAAGGAAGAATTAGAGACTGTTGATGAAGATGTGACAAACATAGCTGGGGCAAGCAAGATGATACGCAATGTTCGTATTTATACTCCCCATTCCAATGAGACTCCGCCAGAAGAAACCACTACTACTGTGACGGTCTCGAATATAAAGACTTAATAAACTCTTTTAGATGGACTTGTCAGACAGTTCATTTTGTTTACTCATATGTATTTTGTTTCTTTGATTATAAAGGCATAATTGACATGTAGAAACTTGTTTATTATGAATGATTAATGCAACGCATATGTTTGTCTTGAAGAAATTCATTCGTATTCACTCATAAAATTATTTTTCATAGTTTATAATGCCAACTTTACCCAATCTCTTGGTTTTGATAGAGAATTGGGAGGAGGATGATGAACCAAAAACGCAAGATCTCTTGTCATATGCTTTCGAATGAAAGCCCGCTGATGATGTAAGACATTGTTCCAAATCCTAAACACTGGAGATATAAGGAAGATAATCCCTCTTTAACCCCTTTGAGCCTTGAAGTAGGAGTTTTTCTTTTCCAAACAAAAACCCTCAATTTTTAACCTGGGCAGGGTAGCTTTTCAGTTAAACTGATCGAGCGCTCAGACTCTTAAAAAGGAGGAGTAAACATTCAAGAATTCACTGTATCTATTTCTCATATATTATGAGGCTAGAAGTCAAAAGACACAAATGATCATCCCTCAACTATCTAAAGAGTGAGGCAGTCACAATCCTTTCAAAAAGGTCAAAATAACTTAGAGTCACATGACTTGTTCATAAAAAAATTAATGAATGGAAAAGAAAGAGCCCGCTAAGTCAAAACCTATGAAAGAGACTTAGGCAAAACTGGGGCATCCCGCTAGACTCTCAAAGTCAAATTCAAAAGACTCCATCCAGACAAAAGTTAGGGAATAAAAACGCGAAAAGAAAAAACAAATGATTACAATGAAGAATCCCAGTAAAGAACAAATTTGTGTGCTCAAACACCAAAAGAAAATAGGTGAGTGACTGCTGTAACACGGTGGGAGAACTGACTTTAAACAATGTTGCGGATAGCAAGAGTCGCCACCGACTTTTATTTTATCCATGAGGAAAGGTTATAAAAGAACAGGAAAGACCTTAGAGAATATTTTGGGTCAGGGGGGTAGGTTATGAAAAGGGAAGGTGTTAGCACCCTTTTCATCCATGGTTATCCATGGGCTCTTAGGTACTTAAGCTCACTTTTGAATTGTTTTGAAAGTGTAGTGTGTGAATAGCAAAAAAAATTCAGAATAGTTTAATAATAATCCGTGTATGGATGTGAAAAACTTGTTTGAAAATTTTGTTGGAAATTTATTTAAGTGTGAAAAAGTTTTGAAGTGAGCAAGTATCTAGGAGTAGCCTGCCCTAATGTTTTAAGGTCTTTCTTATTCTTTATCCTTTCCTTAGTAAGACTATCCCTACTATAATGGAGTAGGTAGTCCTTACTTTGGATGTTAAGGGACATGTGAGGGACAATTGGATTTTTGAAGGCCATTGTGGGGTGTAATAAGCACATATAAGGGACCATCATCATTTTTCGAAAGGGACTCGATTCGTAAAGGCAACCATAAGGGACTTTGATGATTTTTCTATTTGAGGGACTTGCTTTATACACCCCGCTTAACCATTATTCGTAGGCAACTTGAGGGATATCCTTAGGAAGTGAGACGGCGATTAAAATCGACTTACGTGTGTGAAATGTTTAATTTAATTATCTTATATTAAAGTGATCTAATTTATTTTTTTAAATATCATACATATTAGCACTCCCTAATTACTAACCATAATGATAATTAAATAATTAAACAACTTTACATCCAAGAAACAATTACAAAATAATAAGCAAAATAATTAAATAAAATATAAATAAGCAATAATAAATAATAAAGGGGGTTAATTCTAAGTTTACTCGGCAAGACATCGCATCTTGTGCCTACGTATCCTTACGGGAGTGGAATCAGAGTAATCGTAGTTCTCCTCAATAGGGAGGTTAGAAACTTCTTGACTGTGGTCAAGGTCTCAAGGGGAATAAACGCATCTTAAGGACACGCTTACGTGGAGTGTAGAAACTCCAAATCTCTACGTTGAAATGTTAAGTTGTAATTAGGGTTAAATTAGGGATTCCACGGCGGGAAACCCTAAAATGAGCGCGGCGGCTCTTTGACCTAATGCTAAGGGTAAAATTGTAATTTTGCCTGCGGCGAGGCATTTGTGAAAATTAGGGTTTGTAGTTTGTAGTTTTGAGGATTTGAAATTGAATGTGTGAAGTTTTACGGACTATTGGCGCGGCGGCCAAACAGTTAGACCTAACCTTCGGATGTGTGCAATGTGACAGAAATAATAGTAAACGCGTGAGATAATTGAATCATGCAAACAGAGAGATAATGTCATAATTTAAACCATGCAAGCAGAAATTTAAAGGCAGAATTTAAAGAGCGATTGTTAAGTTCGCGAGGTTACATGAGAGGAGCAGATACAATATGATAATGAAATTTGAATTGAACAATAATAAAATAAAATAAATAACGGTTCTAGTTATTATTTTAAAAAAAAGATTTTAGTTATTATTTTAAATTTATCTAAAAAAAAAGTTTTTCTTAAAAATAATAGGTTTTCATATTAATTTGGAAAAGATGTTAATGTTATTTATTTTAAAAAACAGATTTTTATATTATAACAAATTTTAATAAATTAATGATAACAATAATAATAATAATGGTAATAATAATGATAATAATGATAATAATAATAAATAATGATAATAATAATAATAATAATAATAATAATAATAATAATAATAATAATAATAATAATAATAATAATAATAATAATAAAGCAATAATGAATTTTAAATGTGCCAAATAACCCAACAATGTTGCTAACGCAGAAATGCGCTCATCGCAACCAGATCTAAATCGGACGAAACAAAATTTATCGCAAAGAAAAAGAAATTAAGCAAAAAATAGTATTATTGCTCACACAAAAATGCGATCATCGCAACCAGATCGAACTAACACAAATGTCACGCGTCATGCACACAAATGCGCAAACATCGTATCGACATAATTCGATCAAAAATCTTATATATATAAACTCTAACAATTTAAAAATTATATATATATAAACGTAACAGTAATAGATAAAGAAAAAGAAATAACGGTAATAGATGAAGAAAAAGAAATAACGGTAAAAGATGAAGAAAAAGAAACAACAGTAATAGATGAAGGAAAAGAAATAACGGTAAACGATGAAGAAAAAGAAACAATAGTAATGGATGAAGAAGAAAACTAAATAACGGCAAACGGCACTCACTCCTCTTAGGTTTTTTTCATTCTCTCCTTTTTTTCCAACAAGGCAACACATGTATATATAGGGAACAAATTAGGGTTAACACCAAATTGTCAATAATGTCCCTAAAGCCCATTTTAAAGCCCAAACTAAATAATTAGTTAAGAAAAAATAAAATTTAAATAATTTAAAATAATTAAAATAAACTTAAAATAAAAACTAATAATCCTATTGATTCCTAAAATAAAAAATATTATAAAAAGAACAAAATTTTTTTCAATATTTTTTATTTTATGATTTTTTGGATATTTTTATGAATAATCTAGAAAAAAGTGAAAAAAATAATATTTTAAAAAATGATTTAATTAAAATATGAAAATAATAATTAAATAATAATAAAAAACTATTTTTGTTATTTTTTTAATGAAAGATAGAAAAATTTAGAGTAAAAATAATAAAAAACAAAAAAAAAGTGACAAAGGTGAGATTCGAACTCTCAACCTCTCACACTCATAACTCCTTACACATGTCCTCCTGCCAATTGTGCCATTTTTACTTTTTAGAAAAAAAAATGCATGCCATATGATATTTACCTGCAAAAAGTCAAACGACTACACAAATTTGTTAGTAATTGATTAAATGCAATGAAATGCGACGACAAATCTTAGGGCAAAATTTGGGGTATTACAGTTATTATGATAATATTTCTCACCCAACCTCTCTTTGATGTTGGCAAAAAAAATCATGAAGTTTGACTTTGGTTTGACCACAGTTGACCTCAGTTTGACCTTTTAACTGCATTGACTGCTTTTGACTTATCTGATCATCTGACTGAGCAAACTTTTGAGAAAAGTCTTGAAACTTGACATGGGGGTTCTTATACACATATAAGATGTTATGAAGCTCACTTGAAGTCTTGGAAGTCCATTTAGCCTGATTAAAGTCAAAACCCTAGTTTTGGATGCACTGCTTAGGAGGTGCATTGTCTGAGGGAATTGTCAACTCTTCTGACCAATTGTGAATTTTGTGAGCCTTGTGAACCTTCTTGGAACACAAAGTCTTGTATTGTGAGGGCAAATTTTGGGGTGCAACAGCTGCCCCTGTTCAATTTTCTGAAACCTGAGGGGTTAGATTGGTATATTTGCCAGTCGTAACCTGGAAGGTTGAAGGGGATTGAACACAAAAGCCCAAAAATTTGCACTCACCAGTGCATGGAGTGATATTGATGGTTGGTTGAACATGATTGAGTGGGCTTAAAGATGCCACTAGGGGAAAGTTCTTCAGTAGTATAATGAGAACTGTCAGGAGTCTGGAGTAATACTGATGTAACAGCATGTCTTCATGAGGATAGAGCAATCAATAATGATAACCCTAAAGCAGTCTTGAAGTGATAAATCTGACCTCAGGAGGATAGAGCAATCAATAGCTCTAAAGCAGTCTTGAAGTAATAATGGCTTCAGGAGGATAGAGCAATCAATAGCTCTAAAGCAGTCTTGAAGTAATAGAATGGCTTCAGTAGGATAGAGCAATCAACAGCTCTAAAGCAGTCTTGAAATAATAATGTGATATGTCTTCAGGAGGATAGAGCAATCAATAGCTCTAAAGCAGTCTTGAAGTAATGATTTCAGGAGGATAGAGCAATGGATAGCTCTAAAGCAGTCTTGAAATAATAATGTAATTTCAGGAGGATAGAGCAATGGATAACTCTAAAGCAGTCTTGAAATAATTAGATGGCTTCAGGAGGATAGAGCAATGAATAGCTCTAAAGCAGTCTTGAAGTAGTAATATGACCTCATGAGGATAGAGCAATGAATAGCTCTAAAGCAGTCTTGAAGTAATAGGATGATTTCAGGAGGATAGAGCAATGAATAGCTCTAAAGCAGTCTTGAAGTAGTAATATGACCTCATGAGGATAGAGCAATGAATAGCTCTAAAGCAGTCTTGAAGTAATAGGATGATTTCAGGAGGATAGAGCAATCAGTAGCTCTAAAGCAGTCTTGAAGTCATGAGAGGCTATCAGGAGGATAAAATAACCCTGAGGTTACAATAAAGCAGTCCCAAAGTAATAAGAAGCTCATCAGGAGGATAAAGTAACCCTGAGGTTACAATAAAGCAGTCCCAAAGATCATAAGATTGTTTGTTGGATAATTAACCTGAAAACAAGGTAGCATTCTGTATAACAACATTAGTTTATGCTTTATGTATGCATGTATGACATGATGCACTTAGGTAATGTACTATAGACATATATGTTATGGTATGATGTAAATGATGTATGTATGCTATGACACTGCTGGAAGTGTCTGGATATCCTTGTATAACAACTGCTGGCCAAGGAAAATAAATCCCGATTCGTTGTTGAAGAATATATAACCCTCCGTCTGCTGGGGATAACAAGGTATAGATAACCTCCCGTTGTTGGGGATAACAAGGTATAGATAACCTCCCGTTGTTGGGGATAGTAGGGTATAGATAACCTTCGTTTTCGTATGATAGTAGGATAAGTATAACATCCCGTCTTCGTTCATCGTGCCCTTATTGGAAAGTAATTTCCCGTATATCCGTATGAGAATAAAAGAGATGGATATAAATTCCAGGGGAGATTAGACTTTGTGAAAATGGCTTAGTCCTACTGATGGTTTGTAACTGTCTTGTAAAGATGAACCTGCGAAGCTTCGTTGAAATCCTTCCCTCGTTCGTCCTTAGTAAATACTATTACTGCATTTTCATGCATTTCTGGTAAACATCAATCATATTAAAAGCATACATGCGTTTCTGGTAAACATCAATCATATTCAAAGGCATACATACATTCAAACACAACCAATGGACGTTTCGCTTATGTAAATAGGGTAAAAGTGAATCTGGATTCAAAAGATGGAATTTATTTATATCAAAAGTGACCCATACACGGGTAAGTTTGTACAAGGAGACATAAACCCTAGTAAGAGAATTTTGTCATGAAGCTTTACAAAAAGAATCAGCTATGTGGGAAATAATCCTATTGAGTTTCAATTCTACTATTGCCACTCAAGTATCTCATCTTCTTGCTGTTGAGACGGAAACGATTGGATTGAGCTTTATCTGTTTGAGCTTGAGTAAGTAGTACAACTGGTTGCAGTTTCATGAGTGATCCAAACGAGACATAGTCATACGCTTTAATCCCTAACTTTTGCCTGGATTGCCCTTTCAGGTTTTCAATCCACCGGGATACCCTTTTTTGCCCAAGCCGCCTTTTCAGGTTTTCGACTTGCCGGGTGTACATCTTTTTATATATATATCCCTAATTTTTGCCCAAACCCTTTTGGTTTGCCGGGATGCCCTTATTTTTGCCTAGGCCTGTCAACCTAGCGGGTCTCTTTTTATGCGTAGTATTTTTTAACTATGTCTGCGTTTACAGGTTGTGGGAAGTCTTCACCATCCATTGTAGTCAGTATCATGGCACCTCCTGAGAACACTGTCTTGACTACAAATGGTCCCTCATATGTTGGAGTCCACTTGCCCCTAGGATCACCCTGTGGTAATATGATACGCTTGATTACCAAGTCACCAGCCTGATATACCTTTGGCTTAACCTTCTTGTTAAAAGCTTTGATCATCCGTTTCTGGTACATCTGGCCATGACAAACTGCTGCTAACCTTTTCTCATCAATCAAATTTATCTGGTCAAGTCGAGTCTGAATCCACTCATCTTCATCCAAGCCTGCATCCTTCATAATTCTCAAGGAACTGAATCTTCATATCAATAGCAACTTGCATACCCATGATACATGCCTCATACTCAGCCATGTTATTGGTACAATAGAAACAAAGTCTGGCAGTAATCGGGGTATGACAACCTTCAGGGGAACTAATCACAACACCAACACCATTACCATGTGCATTGGAGGCACCATCAAAAACCATAGTCCATCGGGATCCTTGTTCAGGTCCGTCATATTGTCCAGGTTCTTTGGTAACAGACATAATGTCTTCATCAGGGAACTCAAAATTCATTGACTGGTAATCATCTACTGCTTGATGAGCCAAATGATCAGCAACAACACTCCCCTTAATGGCCTTCTGAGTGGTATACTGTATATCATATTCCGTCAAGATCATTTGCCATCTTGCAATTCTTCCGGAGAGAGCAGGTTTCTCAAATATGTACTTGATTGGATCCATCTTCGAAATCAACAAGGTAGTATGGGTCAACATATACTGTCTTAGTCGGCGAGCAGCCCATGCCAAAGCGCAGCAAGTTTTCTCGAGTAGTGAGTATCTTGTTTCACAGTCGGTAAACTTTTTGCTAAGGTAGTATATTGCCTGCTCTTTTCGACCAGACTCGTCATGTTGCCCCAATACACACCCCATTGAGTTGTCTAATACTGTTAAATACATAATCAAGGGTCTTCCATCAACTGGTGGCATTAAAATTGGAGGTTCTAGCAAATATCTCTTGATTTCATCAAAGGCAGTCTGGCACTCATCATTCCATTCCATCACCTGATCTTTCCTCAACAACTTGAAGATTGGCTCACAGATGGTAGTTAATTGGGAAATAAATCTTGCAATGTAGTTCAATCGTCCCAAGAAACCTCTAACCTCCTTCTCAGTACGGGGAGCTGGCATCTCTCGTATAGCTTTCACTTTTGCAGGATCCACTTCAATACCTTTTCCACTGACAATGAAACCCAAGAGCTTTCCAGATCTAACTCCAAAAGTACACTTGTTTGGATTTAATCTCAACCTGTATTTCTTCAACCTCTCAAACAACTTGTGCAGATGATCAAGATGTTGTTCTTCATTCTGAGACCTGGCTATCATATCATCCACATATACCTCTATCTCATGATGAATCATATCATGAAACAAAGCCACCATAGCACGCTGATATGTTGCCCTTGCATTCTTCAAACCAAATGGCATTACCTTATAGCAAAAGGTGCCCCACTGTGTCACAAATGTAGTCTTCTCCATATCTTCAGGTGCCATCTTGATTTGATTGTAACCAGAGAAACCATCCATAAAAGAGAATACCTTATGCTGAGCAGTGTTGTCTACCAGAATATCAATATGAGGAAGTGGAAAGTCATCTTTAGGGCTAGCCTTGTTCAGATCTCTGTAGTCTACACACATACGTACCTTACCATCTTTCTTAGGAACTGGTACCACATTTGCAACCCACTGAGGATAAGAAGTTACGGCCAAGAACCCTGCATTGAATTGTTTCATTACCTCTGCTTTGATCTTTTCTGACATTTCAGGACGCATACGACGAACCTTCTGCTTCTTTGGACGACAATCTTCTTTCACTGGCAAACGGTGAACCACAATGTCTGTATCCAACCCTGGCATATCTTCATAAGACCAAGCAAAGATCTCCACATAGTCACGTAGCATCTGAATCAACCTGCTCTTGACACTGTCCTCTAAATCAGCCCCTATCTTGACCTCTTTTCTGTTTTCTTCAGTTCCCAGATTCACAACTTCGACTGGCTCTTCATGTGGCTGTATAGCTTTCTCTTCTTGTTGTAACAACCTAGCAAGCTCTACAGGTATTTCACAATCGTCCTCGTTTCCGTCTTCAGTTTGATAGATCGGATTCTCGAAATTGTAATTGGCAATAGTAGAACTGTTATCAACTGGATCCAGAGTGGATGAGGATCTGCATTTTAGTGACGTGGGTGTGTGTAAGAACACATAGCTGATAAAGCAAAAATAAAAGAAAAAGAAAGACAAGGAACACAATATTTACGGAAACGAAACGTCCACTGATTTTATTGAATGAAGTATGCAAATGAAATGACAACCCGTAACAAGCACACCATTGTGCCCCGGGTTAGGCACATGGCTTGAAAGTTTTAATTGTTCCAGAAATTATAAATTTAAAAACATAACACAGTAATAGTATTTACTCCTGACTAAAGGAGATAGGGATAACATCTTCAGCTGTCCAATTATTGAGTCCAGCACCCACAGTAGGAAAAATCCATGCCTCCAAGTTGTAGTCTTCATCTTGATCTCCCACAGCATTGATAACCCCTTGATTGGTGATACGAACAGCACGAGCACGACGAACAGCCTTCTGGGACTCTGCAGTGAAACCCAAACCAAACTTGTCAGACTTGTATGGAATATCAGGAAGTTGACCCCAAATAGTACAACCACCTTCTTCCACCACAGCTTTTGCATCATTGAGGGAGGCCATTGCCATTGTTGGAGGGTTTCTGATGACCACAGGAACCTTCTTCACAGCAGGAGGAGTCACACAATCCTTAACAGCCCAGGGAACCACTTCAAATGACTGACATGGAGTTTCAATGTATTCACCTTCTACTTCCAGATACTTGAAAGTGTTTACATGGCTGACAAAGTATTCTTCCTCTCCAAAGACAGTAACAACTTTTTCATTCACCGGATATCTCAACTTTTGATGTAATGTGGAGGTCACAGCACCTGCCCCATGGATCCAGGGACGACCAAGCAGACATGAGTACGAAGGACGAATATCCATCACATAGAATGTAGCAGTAAACACCTGAGAGCCAACCTTGATTGGAAGATCAATTTCCCCATGCACTACTCTTCTAGAACCATCAAAAGCCTTTACCACAATATTACTGGGCTTCAATACCGTATCTTCAGGACTCAGCTTGTTCAGGACTTCCTTAGGCAACACATTCAGAGAGGAACCATTGTCTATCAGCACATGAGACAGGGTAGTGCCCCTGCATTCAATTGAAATATGCAAGGCCCTGTTATGATCCCTCTTGGCAGGGGTCAAGTCAGCATCAGAAAATCCTAACCCGTTGTCATAGGTCAGGTGAGCAACACAATTCTCAAACTGGTCCACAGAAATTGCACTGGGTACATGAGCCATCTTTAGAAACTTGACCAATGACTTGGCATGAGCCTCAGAACATAATAACAGGGAGAGCATAGAAATCTTTGAGGGAGTATGCCCCAGCTGATCAACAATATCATAATCACTCTTGCGAATGATTTTCAATACTTCTTCCATCTGCTTAGAGAGGTCATCAGCAGCTGGCACATCAGTAGATACAGGCTCAATAACAGGACCCTTGCCCCGAGCATCAGTGGTGGAAGTAACAGCAGGAGTAACTGCACTCTTAGAAGCAACTGGAGGAGAGAAGACTCTTCCACTACGAGTGATCTTGCTAGATCCGGCAATATTATCAATGTCAACAGGCATATCAGGTAAAGGCTCCTGTTTGACACCATGGATGTAAACATCAGACCCATAGTGCCAAGGCACAGCTTTGTCAGATGTATAAGGAATAGGACCAGGAGTGGTAATGATCAGAGGAGCTACTCTGGCTTCAGCAACAACTTTCACAGGACCTTCAGCAGTAATCTTGATCGGGCCCTGATGAGTGATTTTAATGGGACCCTTTGAAGTGATTCTTAGTGGTACTTTGTCAACCATGTCAACCTCTTCAATCTTCTTACCCTGAGTCAGATGATCCACCATACTTTCTACAGATGCTGGTCTTCTTTCAAACACTATAGTATATTTATCCATGAGACGTTGAATCCCATCTCTCAAAATGAAGCAACTATCCGGCTTATAGGTACAATATAGACAATCTTCATGACAACCTGGAAAGATCCCAGCTTGTACTAACCTCTTTTTGATAACAGACAATGGTGTGCTCAACTCCATAACTGAATAGACATGCAGATCTTCATCAATATCTTCATCAATGGCGTTGACAGTCTTCTCGTGATTTGGCATTGGAGCTGTAATCACATTTGGAGTACCTGGTGGATCAAACTCAATTTCTCCAGCATCAATCATATCCTGAATTTTGTTCTTCAAGACCCAGCAGTTATTAGTATCATGTCCTGGACAGTTTGAATGATATGCACATCGTGCATTGGGATTGTACTTGGGAGAGGTAACATTGGGATTCTGAGGGGCCTCCCTCAGGGTAATAAGTTCAGCTTTCAACAAGTGTTGCAATGCCTGAGCCATTGACATGTTGATCTTCGTGAACTGTCTTCTAGCCCTCTGTTGGTTGCCTTGAGGCTGCTCTGTTGTTGCAGGAGTTGGATTTGAAATATGAACTGCACTAACAGACTGATGCCTTCTGTTACGATCAGGCTGACCATACACAGCATTAGATTCTTTCTTCCCAGTGGGAGGCTTCTTTGCAGCACCTGATGAAGAAATGCCCACTTGGATCTTACCACTCTTGATACCATTCTCTACTCGCTCTCCTGTCATGATCAACTCAGTGAAGCCAGATGATGAGCTTCCAATGAGATGACTGTAAAACGGACCATTCAGCGTACACATGAACATATCAACCAACTCCCTATCAGTCAAAGGGGGTTGAACTCTTCCAGCTAAGTCTCTCCACTTCTGAGCATACTCCTTAAAGCTTTCTTTGGCACCCATAGACATGCTTTGAAGCTGCATGCGAGTGGGGGCTAAGTCAGCATTGTATTGATACTGCTTGTAGAAAGCTTCAGCAAGGTCATTCCAATCTCTGATGTTGACACTCTCCAACTGATAATACCACTCTAGCTGAGCTCCAGATAAACTCTCTTGAAAGAAATGGATCCACAACTTTTTATCAGCAGTGTGGGGTTGCATTCTTCTGACATAAGACCTCAGATGCAATTTGGGACAAGAGACCCCATCATAGACAACAAATGTAGGAACTTTGAACCCAATGGGTATGACCACCCCAGATATCAAACTCAAATCCTCAAAATCCAGCCCAGATGATTTCTGTAATTCCATAGCATCCATTCTATCCACCAGCATCTTGAATTTGTCTTCATTAGGCTCATGGTAATAATTAGCCTCAGAATCAGAGTCCCCCATAGTATTGTGGAGACTGCCTCTCTCTTTCTCAGATTCCTCAGATTCATAGTCTTCAACCTTTTCCTTGGTCTTGACAGGACCTTTGAACCTTCTTCCCATGTTGAGCAACCCAGCAGACCTTCTAGTCTTCTTTGTCTTCTTGGCCAGCAGTGCCTTCAAATCATCTTGCCCCTTGGATAGGTTCAAGATCAGCTCTTGGAACTGTGCATTCTGTGCCTGAAGATCCTTAACTGATTGTTCAAGAGCCATTGCTGAAATAAACAGCGAGAAGATGAGAAACCTGTGCACAATTATAACCCTGTGATGCCATGATATGGGAATGCATATGCAATGTTTTCAAGGACCGCAGGATTTAAATTTGCTTAAACAAACAAGAAAGTAACTTTTTATTAGTAATAACTTGTTTTGCCTTTTAGGCTTACAAAAAATGAAAACGAAATAAGTACAAAAGATGGGGTTTTAAGTCTCCCATGGACGCTTCCTCTTTGTGTTGAGGTATGAGTTGAGGTTTCGTTCCTCATGAAGTAGCTTTGTTAGCTCTAGGATCCTTGCTTGGCTTGCTTTGTAATGAGTCTCGAAAGTATCCCTTTGCTCTTTCAGTTGGATCCATGATCTCTGCAAGTCTTCCATATCAGTAGGCATGTCTGGGTGAAGGATGGTATAAGCTGTGTCTCCTTCAGCAACAGGTTCCATGGTAACTGGTAGGATGGCAGGATATGGCATCATGAGTGTCTGAGCACGAAATCGTACCCATCTGAGATAAGCCTCCATAGGAATGGTGTACTTAGGCTCCAGTGTCTTGCTGTCAATCCTGTTTACCTTTCCCCAAGCTCGTATGAATCTCTGATGGTAACCCTGAAGATCGTTGTCGTAGTCAAACACAATGCCCTGAATCAACATGTCATGCGGACCATCGCTCCGGGCGTAACCAAACTGTCGTAAAGCTAGAGATGGGTTGTAGGTGATGCCTCCTCTTATGCCTAGAAGTGGCACATTAGGAAACTCCCCACAACGGTCAATGATGGTGACATTCTCCATAGATCTGGAGCACCAATGGATGTCTGAGTGAGAAAGTGACATGATCCTCTTGGACCATCTGAACCCTTGCTCATTCTTCATTACTGAGCGAGGAAGGTGAGAAATAAACCACCTAGAAAGTAAAGGTATGCAGCACATCAAAGTTCCTCTTGCCCTTGTAGTACGGGTGTGAAGAGAATGTAGGATGTCTCCAAGTAAGGTAGGCACTGGATTGTGACTCAGGAATATGTTGATGGCATGAACGTCTATGAACTGATCAGGATTGGGGAACAACACTAAGCCATAAATCAATAAGGCTAAGATCTCCTCAAAAGCATCGTAGCTCATAGCCTTCAAGAACATTTGAGCTTTATCCACTAATACCTTGGCAAGAATACCTTTAACTCCACTTCTCGTCTCTAGAACAATGTCAGACTTCTTCAGATGTAGAGCTGCAGCAATAACTTCTGGTTTAAGCTCCTTCTCTAAGCCTGTGAATGGCTTCTGATCAAGAACAAGTATACCCAGAAGCTTGGAGAACTCCTCCATGGTTGGAACCAGCTGATAATCAGGAAATGTAAAGCAATGGTGCTTAGGGTCAAAGAACTGAAACAGCACACTCATCATGTCTTCACTGAACCCTGAAGTAACTAGATCCAATAAGTGACCATGTCTCTTGTTGAACTGGGAATGATCAGGCACTAGGGAAACCAACTCCTTGAGCTTAGCAGGTATCCCTACAAAGTTGATCCTGATGGTGTTTCTACGAGCAGAAGCCATGACCTGCAACAAAGAACAAAGATAAATCCTTTGGTCCTTGAAATGGTTAGGGAAAATTATATGCTTATGATGCATGATGATGTCATGATGTCATGCTCAATCACAAACATGTGGCACACACAAACAAGTCACACCATAGCCCTAGGTTTAAAGGCTTGCATGAGGTTCAAAGGCAAGTACCCTCCCCTGAAGTTAGATGGTTCGTCCTGTCCTACAAAAGTAACCAGGTTCTAAGGGATCTCAATATCATTGATCCTTCACAAGGGTGGTTGTTCAGAAGGCAACTTACTTGCCAACCAAAACCCTCCAAGTTTAAGATCTCAATGAGCGTAGTATCGAGTGTCAACCAACTTCAGTCTGCACCAAAGCCGGTTACCTCACTACTTTCTAAAGGCCAAGATGAGTTAACTAGGGTTCTAAAAGTCAGTTAGTGCATTGACAACATATGGCAGCCTCAATATTATCCTCAACTTGACTTAAGGAATATAAGCACCAACCAAGAAGTCGCACTAACTATGGCCACCAGATCAACCGTATCGATATACGTCGTACAGTTTCCTTGGTCTATTGCCATTTACCTAAGGTACACTAGATCCGGGTTAGGACCTTTCACACATAAGAGCACCCCAACAATATAATAATAAAGCAAACAAGGCAGACAATTTAAAGTGATCTTAATTCCTAAGGGTACCCCTCTTAAATAGATCCCCAGCAGAGTCGCCAGTTCTGTAACACGGTGGGAGAACTGACTTTAAACAATGTTGCGGATAGCAAGAGTCGCCACCGACTTTTATTTTATCCATGAGGAAAGGTTATAAAAGAACAGGAAAGACCTTAGAGAATATTTTGGGTCCGGGGGGTAGGTTATGAAAAGGGAAGGTGTTAGCACCCTTTTCATCCATGGTTATCCATGGGCTCTTAGGTACTTAAGCTCACTTTTGAATTGTTTTGAAAGTGTAGTGTGTGAATAGCAAAAAAAATTCAGAATAGTTTAATAATAATCCGTGTATGGATGTGAAAAACTTGTTTGAAAATTTTGTTGGAAATTTATTTAAGTGTGAAAAAGTTTTGAAGTGAGCAAGTATCTAGGAGTAGCCTGCCCTAATGTTTTAAGGTCTTTCTTATTCTTTATCCTTTCCTTAGTAAGACTATCCCTACTATAATGGAGTAGGTAGTCCTTACTTTGGATGTTAAGGGACATGTGAGGGACAATTGGATTTTTGAAGGCCATTGTGGGGTGTAATAAGCACATATAAGGGACCATCATCATTTTTCGAAAGGGACTCGATTCGTAAAGGCAACCATAAGGGACTTTGATGATTTTTCTATTTGAGGGACTTGCTTTATACACCCCGCTTAACCATTATTCGTAGGCAACTTGAGGGATATCCTTAGGAAGTGAGACGGCGATTAAAATCGACTTACGTGTGTGAAATGTTTAATTTAATTATCTTATATTAAAGTGATCTAATTTATTTTTTTAAATATCATACATATTAGCACTCCCTAATTACTAACCATAATGATAATTAAATAATTAAACAACTTTACATCCAAGAAACAATTACAAAATAATAAGCAAAATAATTAAATAAAATATAAATAAGCAATAATAAATAATAAAGGGGGTTAATTCTAAGTTTACTCGGCAAGACATCGCATCTTGTGCCTACGTATCCTTACGGGAGTGGAATCAGAGTAATCGTAGTTCCCCTCAATAGGGAGGTTAGAAACTTCTTGACTGTGGTCAAGGTCTCAAGGGGAATAAACGCATCTTAAGGACACGCTTACGTGGAGTGTAGAAACTCCAAATCTCTACGTTGAAATGTTAAGTTGTAATTAGGGTTAAATTAGGGATTCCACGGCGGGAAACCCTAAAATGAGCGCGGCGGCTCTTTGACCTAATGCTAAGGGTAAAATTGTAATTTTGCCTGCGGCGAGGCATTTGTGAAAATTAGGGTTTGTAGTTTGTAGTTTTGAGGATTTGAAATTGAATGTGTGAAGTTTTACGGACTATTGGCGCGGCGGCCAAACAGTTAGACCTAACCTTCGGATGTGTGTAATGTGACAGAAATAATAGTAAACGCGTGAGATAATTGAATCATGCAAACAGAGAGATAATGTCATAATTTAAACCATGCAAGCAGAAATTTAAAGGCAGAATTTAAAGAGCGATTGTTAAGTTCGCGAGGTTACATGAGAGGAGCAGATACAATATGATAATGAAATTTGAATTGAACAATAATAAAATAAAATAAATAACGGTTCTAGTTATTATTTTAAAAAAAAGATTTTAGTTATTATTTTAAATTTATCTAAAAAAAAAGTTTTTCTTAAAAATAATAGGTTTTCATATTAATTTGGAAAAGATGTTAATGTTATTTATTTTAAAAAACAGATTTTTATATTATAACAAATTTTAATAAATTAATGATAACAATAATAATAATAATGGTAATAATAATGATAATAATGATAATAATAATAAATAATGATAATAATAATAATAATAATAATAATAATAATAATAATAATAATAATAATAATAATAATAAAGCAATAATGAATTTTAAATGTGCCAAATAACCCAACAATGTTGCTAACGCAGAAATGCGCTCATCGCAACCAGATCTAAATCGGACGAAACAAAATTTATCGCAAAGAAAAAGAAATTAAGCAAAAAATAGTATTATTGCTCACACAAAAATGCGATCATCGCAACCATATCGAACTAACACAAATGTCACGCGTCATGCACACAAATGCGCAAACATCGTATCGACATAATTCGATCAAAAATCTTATATATATAAACTCTAACAATTTAAAAATTATATATATATATAAACGTAACAGTAATAGATAAAGAAAAAGAAATAACGGTAATAGATGAAGAAAAAGAAATAACGGTAAAAGATGAAGAAAAAGAAACAACAGTAATAGATGAAGGAAAAGAAATAACGGTAAACGATGAAGAAAAAGAAACAATAGTAATGGATAAAGAAGAAAACTAAATAACGGCAAACGGCACTCACTCCTCTTAGGTTTTTTTCATTCTCTCCTTTTTTTCCAACAAGGCAACACATGTATATATAGGGAACAAATTAGGGTTAACACCAAATTGTCAATAATGTCCCTAAAGCCCATTTTAAAGCCCAAACTAAATAATTAGTTAAGAAAAAATAAAATTTAAATAATTTAAAATAATTAAAATAAACTTAAAATAAAAACTAATAATCCTATTGATTCCTAAAATAAAAAATATTATAAAAAGAACAAAATTTTTTTCAATATTTTTTATTTTATGATTTTTTGGATATTTTTATGAATAATCTAGAAAAAAGTGAAAAAAATAATATTTTAAAAAATGATTTAATTAAAATACGAAAATAATAATTAAATAATAATAAAAAACTATTTTTGTTATTTTTTTAATGAAAGATAGAAAAATTTAGAGTAAAAATAATAAAAAACAAAAAAAAAGTGACAAAGGTGAGATTCGAACTCTCAACCTCTCACACTCATAACTCCTTACACATGTCCTCCTGCCAATTGTGCCATTTTTACTTTTTAGAAAAAAAAATGCATGCCATATGATATTTACCTGCAAAAAGTCAAACGACTACACAAATTTGTTAGTAATTGATTAAATGCAATGAAATGCGACGACAAATCTTAGGGCAAAATTTGGGGTATTACAGTTATTATGATAATATTTCTCACCCAACCTCTCTTTGATGTTGGCAAAAAAAATCATGAAGTTTGACTTTGGTTTGACCACAATTGACCTCAGTTTGACCTTTTAACTGCATTGACTGCTTTTGACTTATCTGATCATCTGACTGAGCAAACTTTTGAGAAAAGTCTTGAAACTTGACATGGGGGTTCTTATACACATATAAGATGTTATGAAGCTCACTTGAAGTCTTGGAAGTCCATTTAGCCTGATTAAAGTCAAAACCCTAGTTTTGGATGCACTGCTTAGGAGGTGCATTGTCTGAGGGAATTGTCAACTCTTCTGACCAATTGTGAATTTTGTGAGCCTTGTGAACCTTCTTGGAACACAAAGTCTTGTATTGTGAGGGCAAATTTTGGAGTGCAACAACTGCCATGTCCAAAGCCTTGATGAGTTCTCGACCATGTCAAATCCGCTAGAGATATGAGTGCTCATATCTAGTTAACTGAATATAGGATTGGAGAACATCACGAAGAATGGGTGGGTACAAATAAACTTTGAGCCTTTATCCTTTGTTTCTTAAACTGTGAACCAAACCACGATACAACCTTTAAAAGACCTAATTGAAGTAGGATTTATTTGAAAGCATACTCGATGAGATAATGTTTCCTGACTCCTATGAGTTATGCTTAACTTAATGTTGGCCTTATAAATTAAATTCATATCCTAACTATTGATTCGGTCACAAGTTATTGTGTTATCTTTTTTTCAAAAGAAAAAAAGAAAAAAAAAGAAAAACAACTTCAAGACAAACATATATGTTGCATTAACAGTTTCAGGATTAACATTTCATATGTGTTGATTTTTCCTGATATTTTAGGAATTTACATATAGACATCAACAATGAAACTTGAAGATTCTGCGGAACAGGGGCAGGAGGTCTCTGAATCGCTTACTAATACAAGTCTGACTTTCTTAAGAGCTATTTCTTGAAGACTCAGTCATAACACCGTCGATCCAAGCCAGTCACGTCGAGATCCGACAAATCTCTCCAAGAGCTTGAAAACAGTGGGCAGTTGGACTCCATGTTCTCTATAAAATCCTCTTGAGATTACTCTTTCTCACAAAGCATGTACTCTGGGACATTATGTTTTCCAAAATGATGGCTATTATTCTCTTCAGTCCCCCGATGAATTTTACTGCAGGCGGTCACGATTCCCTAGTAAGTCTCATGTTTCATAAGCACTTTTAAACCATTGCCTCAACGCAAGTCCCCAGCGAGACTATAAGCTGACAACACTTTGGACAGAGCCGGTAATCTCCAGTGACTTCCAAGACTGCAGAGATCTCCCCAGTATCTTCCAAGTGGCACATTTTATTTGAGGACCCACTCCCGATGGAATCATCTTTCCCTCACTAAAACTGCTACACTTTCCTTAGGAAATATTCCCTAGGATATTGCCATATTCTCCCCAAGAAGTCAAGATACTTTCCCCAGGGAAGCTGATGTGATTTCCCAGGGAAGTCGATGTACGTCCCCAGGAAGTTGCTACACCTTTCTCCATGAAGCTGCCTAGCTCCACATCTTCCCCATGAAGCGAATATTTATTTTATCCCTGGAAGTCTCTACTCCTAAGATGACTCTCCCAGTGTACATGTATTATTTGATCAGGATTCAGATTCATGATGGCAATCCTTCCAGTGAAGTCATGATATCATAATCCCAAGTGGATCAGTGTTCTCCCTAGAGAATTTGGAACTATGAAGAAAGATTTGGTTCCTCCATCAACTTTCCTATCCCCTGATAGATGTACTTTTGCAGAGGTCGTTGGGTAGCTCCATCGAGATGTTTATTTCATCTCTCGTTTGCTCCTCTTTTCGCCTGTTTTGTCAGCATAAGCATAAGCATAAACATCAGCATGTTGCATACTCATTGCATTTGCATTTTCATGTACATACGCATTGACATACACTTTAGCATCTGCATGTTTTCTATCCTTGTTGTCTTTTGTCGTTACTTTGGTTTGGGTTACCGCCATGTAACTGGGTTTGTCCGTTCTCTCCAAGTAGATCGTCAATCCTAGGCATAAAATACCTACTATTTTCAGTTTCCCCACTGAGTTCAACCCTCGTGGATGATGGTTATTTCAGTTATCTTTTCCATACCTGGATAAGATAATCCCCATTTGAGTTCTTTCCCTCAATGGAGTTTTGTTTGACAGTTTCTTTCTAGCTTGATTCTAGATTGAACTTCGGTCCCCATCGGTCGCCGAACCTACTTGGACATGCATTTATTTTGCACTATCTTTCAAGAAGAGCCTTTTACAACGCCTTTGCAGATAAGTGGCAGTCTCTCCTGAGAAGCTTATCATGCTCTGTCCCAAGATAAGTGGCAGTCTCGCTTGAGAAGCTTATCATTGCTACATTTGCAGACAAGTGACCATCTACCCTGAGAAGCTTGTTTACCGTTACCTCTTGCAGTTAAGCGACAATCTCATTCCGAGAAGCTTATCATGGTATCTTTACTCCCCAGCTAAGCGACTGTCTCATCTGAGAAGCTTATCATCACCATATTACAACATAGTTAAGCGACAGTCTCATCCGAGAAGCTTATCACCACCATTTTATAACACAGATAGGTGACAGTCTCATCTGAGAAGCTTATCACCACCATTTTACAACATAGATAGGCGATAGTCTCATCTGAGAAGCTTTTCGCTACCATTTTACAACACAGATAGGCGACAGTCTCATCCGAGAAGCTTATCACTACCATTTTACAACACAGATAAGCGACAGTCTCGCCTGAGAAACTTATCCTACCTTAATTATGACTAGCAACAAGTGGCCATCTCCCTCGAGAAGCTTGTTTCCATTGCCCGTCAAACCTTGGAGGCATGGGGAGGTTTATTTTACCCTTTTCAAGTAAAAGAAGAAATTGAGACCCGTTCATGGCATACAAACCTTGAAGGCGTGGGGAGGTTTATTTTATCCTTTTCAAGTAAAAGAAGAAACTGAGACCCGTTCATGGAATACAAACCTTGAAGGCGTGGGGAGGTTTATTTTACCCTTTTCAAGTAAAGAAGAAGTTGAATCATATTTTGATCATGGAAGCTTATTTTCATCAGATAAGTGGAAGTCTCTCTAGAGAAGCTTATAATTTCATCTGTATCCCCAGATACGTGACAGTTTCCCATGATAAGCTTATCATTGTTATCTCTTTCAGATAAGTGGCAGTCTTTTTATTTGAGAAGCTTATCCAGTTTTGGCATGTAAGTCCCTTTCAGCGATAAGTGACAGTCTCTCTCAAGAAGCTTATCAGGGTATTTCCCCATTGGAAGTCCATTTATTTTGGCATACAACGGATTTTTACCCTGTATATTTTCTGATGGTTCCTGAAGATCCCTTTTGATCTCTTCGCTTAAGGAATTTCCAGAGCTCGGATGTTATTCTTGCCTGAAGACTCCAGCATTTTTGTTTACCTGATCCTACCGCCGCGTGGATCCTGCTTTTACCCTTTTATCCTAGAGTGTCAGTCGGTCATGCCTGAACCTGTTGAGCAGCTACTCTGGATATTTTCCCCCAGTTGAGGTTGTCTCACCGGTGCCATCTCCATTGAGGGTCTCTTCTTTCCTTTCTTTCTAAAGTGACGATTGGTCATGCTTGACCTGTTGGTCCATCACTTTAGACTTCCCCGTGTTTCGTATTGTTCCCCAGTGCATCGTCTTCCCCGGTGTGTATTTGCTCGTTGCTTCGTTCCCCTGTGTCGTCGTTTCGTCTGCATTCTGCATCATTTTCAAGGGAAAGGATACGGGGAAACGGAAGATGGAGGGAAGTTAGCTCGCCAAGATCATTACTGTCATATCTCAAATTTTACCCTTAGATCTATGATCTTTTTGCATTTCATTTTGTTCCGTATTTTATTTTAACTAACTGCTAACCGGTTTTCCTAGTTTGTTCGTTTTTGCAAGCGTGTCGGATAACTGGAAAATAATACCGGACGCCCGTTGTTGTACCCCAAAATTTGCTCAACCTTTTCTAACCTGGTTTATGTTTCATTGCATTAACATTTGCATAGTTATATCATTTGCATATCATGATCTCATTCATATAGAAGGGGATCAAGTGTGATTCTTATCAAGAGAAGCATAGCAAGAGGTTTTATTCAGAATTGAGAAGTTATCAAAGTCATCAGGAGGTGGTTTAAGTGCCTAAGAGTTTAGATTCTTGCATGTGGATTTGTTCCTAACTTGAGGATCAATTGAAGACCATCAGGGGGATGTGAAGTGCTGAATATGAGAAGGGGATGTGTATGAAGCTCATAGAATGCCTAGAGGGCCATGGGAGAGTTCAATCAAGTCATTGTGTCAAATGCAAGAGTCACAATTGAGGTGCAAGCAATTAGGGTTTCATCTGAGCCAATCCTAGGTCAACTGTGCAATTGAAGAGTATCTTGGGAAAGTGAGATTATAGGTTATTTTGGATTATAGGTCCATATCTCCAACTTGCGCTCTTCAAATGGAGATTTATTCAACATGGAACTTGCTCAAAACATGATTTTAAGTGCAACCAAGTGGTCATGTGGAATTGGTTTGGCTCATAGCAAAAAGTCACTTAAAATGGCCTAAAAAGGGAAATTTTCAAATGGATTAAGGAGGGAAATTTGACTTTTTGAGTTAGATGACCAAAACATGTCATGTGAATACATATTTTGAGTGGAAAACATGTTTTAAGAACATTGGCATTTCCAGAATTTTGATTTGAGGTCATTTGCACAAGCATTTCCCAAGGTTACTTAACCATGAAGTTACATAATCAAAAACAACCATTGAGATGAAACCAAGGGTGGAATCCCAGCCATTCACACTCCACATGCTGCTAGTAGTTGAATTAAACCATTTTTGAGCCAAAACAATGCCATTTTCGTGTACATTCATGTGCAAAAAGTGTTGAAATTTTGAAAATTCATTTTGGGCTTAGAGGCAAGGATTGATCTTTCTCTTGATCAATATCCATTGTATATAACATTTCCAACCTTCACAAATCATCAGTTTTCGAAATTGGAGCAAAATTGATCAAGAACAAGTTTGAAAAAGTGAAGAAAATTCAAAAAGTGAATTCTCAGATTTAGATCGTTTCAAGCCAAATTAAAGATTGCAAAAGCTTCTATGATGATCATGGAGTGATTCTGGAGATTTTTGCGAAGCTTCATCAAGGTTTGAAGGCTCAGTGGAAGTTCTCCACTAGGTACTTGAATTTCAACATATCTCTCTTAATACTTGATGATTCTTTGCCATTTTTGTTTCTTTGTAATCATTGAAGCATGTAGATCATTTCTGGATAATAATTATTGATGTTCATGACGTTCGAAATTTGGAGCTCCAAACTTGAGAGATTTTGTATGAACTGTTTTTGCATGATTTTGTTTAGTTTTTGCTTGATCTATAACCTCCATGACATAAGAATGAGTTTAGAATTAATTTGGAGAGGTTTTGATGAACTTGAGTTTTTGGTGTCAAACTTTGTTTGCTTCGATTCTCTTTGATCTTGCATTATTAATGATTTTTGTTGATGGATTTGGAATCCTCGCGAGAAGTAGTTGAATTTCGACGTAAATTTCATGTGAAACAGTTGAGTTTTGTGGAAGTTGTTGTTGTTGTTGGAGGTCTGGCAAACCATGGTGGAGGAGGGGCCGGCCGGAGCTGTTTCGGCGAGTGCAAGGTTGAAGACGAATTGTACACCGTCTGATCGTTAGGCATCGTGATCATGCGCGCGGGTTCGATCCCTGCGGTGGACATTTTGTTGAGTTTTTGCATTGTTTTATTTTCATTTTAATTGATGTTTGCTGAATATTTTCGTGGGCTTAATGAATTGTTGTTCGTGTTACACTGTGTTTGTTTGCTGTTTGCACCAACTGTTTTTCATTTTAATTTCTTTTGTTTTTAATTTCTGTTTTGGTGCTGTTCCATTTTAAATCATTTAAAATAGTTCCAATAGTCATAAAAATACATAAAAATGATTTTCAAAAACCTTAAGATATCTAGTTTTTTCTGGATATTTTATTTTATTTTTTTCGTTTCAGTTTATATTTTAAAACAAATTAAATATTGGAGCTGTTTTATTTGATTTAAAGTGAAGTTTTTTTTTTTCTTGATTTTATTTCCATGTTTAAACTTCTTATTTTTGCATGACTTTTTTTGAGCATTGATTTAACATGTTAATTGACCTTTGGATATTTTTTTTCATTTTTTTTAACTGCTGTTTCCCTGTGATTTGAATTGCCTTTTGTTCCCCCTCCATTGCTGCCTTTGTTTGGGACACTCTTGGTGTTTACCTTCTGTTGGGGCACTTCTATTTTGATTTTCAATCTCCCCTTTTGACCCCTGGTCCCGGATACCTTGGGGGTCCTTTGAGATTTTATTTGGCATTTTTAGGTGCATTTTCATATTTTTCATGTATTTTTCAAGTTGATTGTGTTTGTGGTGTTCCATCTGTGGTGCCTTTGCTTGTTTGGTCTTGTTGGTGACTTTGGAGCTGGATTTGCTTGATTCCTTTTTTGGAGGAGCTTCTGGACTTGGTGTAGCTATTGTATTTTGGCTTGTGGAGCTTGGAGTTGAAGCTTTCTTCTCTTTTAGGAGCTTTTTTTTAGAAGCTTGTTAAGATTAGGATTTTAGGAAGAGCCATTAAAACTAGTCTTTCTTTCTTTCATCAAATATAGAATGCATTGTTTGCTTCTATCCTATCCTATGATGCAAAGTGCTCTTAAGGAAGCTTCGTCTTTCCTTTGGAGGGATGAGTGGCATGCCTTAATGAGTAGAACTTTTGAGGATGCACTTTCTTTCATGTTGGTTCCTGATGAATTCCTTTGGTTTTCATTAGGTCTCCTAACATTGTAATTTGATCTCAATGATGATTTCTCTTCTTGTGGGGGCTTGCTAAAGCTTGAAGATGAAGAATTGAAGAATCTTGAAGATAGGAGCTTGAAGATGAAGACTTTTTGCTGTCAACTTTGTTGTCAAGAGGATTTGCTGTTTAGAGCTGCTGTTGAGTATTGAAGTTGCTAAAGACTGTTGCTGCTGCTTGGGCTGCTTCCTCTGCTTTTCTTTTGCTGTTTTGTCTGTTTGTTTGTGTTGCCTACCTTTAGGTTTGAGGTGGAGCTTGTCTCCCCTTGCCTGTTGTTTTCTTAGGTTTGAGGTTGAGTCGGACTCCCTTGCCTCGCTTGTACTGTTGCATAGCATGCATTTTACTGTTTATTTTTATTGCTTGCTTTCTTTTGCTGTTTTCCCCTAGGATCTCTGATTTCCTCTGTGCAAGAGGGAATTATGACAGATATTAGGTTTTGACCCATGCATGATAACTGTAGGTAGATTCCCTTTCAACCATAGTCTTAGGTTGTCTTTCTCTTCTCATCTCAAAACAATTCAAAAACACAGTAATAAGGTTAATTGAATCGTGCGTTACGAGCCTTAAGTTATCTGGGAAAAGGTTGGTGGAGGGTCTCTCTCCAGTAATCTGGATGTTAGTGTGGTACCCTCTGGGTGACATACGAAGCATTCACTCCTGGGTCATAGTCTCTAGTGCGACTGAGATTGCAAACATCCTAAAAAAACATTTCTTTCGTAAAAGACTGAAAACAAACAATCAAACTCTTTTTGTCCGCTTGGACCTTAATCAGGAAAACCCTTTCTTAAGGAGATAAAAAACTGTCAGACAAACTTGTATCTTCCGTAGCCCGAACTACGTCTGCTCTGATCTTTCATGCCGTATGAAAGTACGTAGGCACAAGATGCGATATCTTGGCGAGCAACCTTCCCCCCTTTAACCCGTAGTTAGGTGAACTACGTTGACTCTGATTTCTCGTTCCAGACGGGAATACGTAGGCATAAAGTGTGATACTTTGCCGAGTCATTTTCTTTTCTTTTTAACCCATACCTTTAGCGTAGATAGATGTGACAAACCCCTTAGATAGAAAACAAGCGTGGATCCCGTCGAGTACGAAGGACGTGAGGGGTGCTAATACCTTCCCCTTGCGTAACCAACTCCCAAATCCAGGATTTGGTTGGGATGACCATTCCTTTCCCTCTTTGCGCTAGGTTTTCTCTGAGCGTTTCCTTTCCCTCTTTTGGGATAAATAACGCACGGTGGCGACTCTTCTGTCATAGCCGGCGCCGATTTTCGCAGTAGCGACAGCTGGCGACTCTGCTGGGGACTCCAACGGTTCCCTATGCGAGTCAATCCTAGCGCTTGTTTTCCCGTCTGGGGTTTTGTATGTATTTATCTTTCTGTCTTTACTTTCAGTACTGTATATATTTGTTATTGTGTTGTGGGTAGAGGGTTAGTTTGAGAGATAAGCCGGACTTGGGCTTGAGTGCACATAGACTTAGAAGTAGAGAGTAGTGGTTAGCCTGCTTGCTTTGCTCGCACCAGTTAGCTACGAAATTTACACTCAGATGAGATTCTCTTTGATGGCATCTTGCCTGGCCCTTTGGGCTCGACAGGTTGTTGGATTTGAGGGTTGTCGACTCTGGGAACCTATCATTTGGGATTCGGCTAAGTGAGACCTCTTCAAGGGATGATGATGCTACACCTTATGGGTATCGTATCATCGCTCTTGAAAGTCTGTGACGTTGATGACCGCATAGGATGCCGTACCTCGTCTGCGAGTTAAGTACATACCTGTGAGGGGTAGGTGGATCTTTTTGTAGGAAAACTCTGGGCTCAGAACACCTGTTTTGTCTCTATCAGTGAGAATTGGTTGTGAGGATTCTTTTGTGGTTGGTTTGGTTTGAGGAGAAGATCTGATGGTTCTAAAGTGGCAGTACAGCACAGCACAGTTCTTCATCATTGCACTTGATCCCCTGTCACATATGCATCTGCATTTTCATGTTTGCATTTCATTAACGTGTATTTATGTTGCAGGTGTGTTTTTCCCCTCAGATTCTAGTTTCTTCTTGCTAGACATGGAGTCCATGAAGAGGACAGTTGCTTACCAGGTTGCCTTCTCCAGATATCAGTTCCTTGTTGCGGTTGGTTGCTCTAGCAGATCAGAGAGTGAAGGCTGAGTTTAGAGAGTCTTATGGGAAACTGCTCAGTTTGTTGTGCAAACCTTCTGTGTTTGAGATGACTGGATTGTATACCTTGATGCAGTTTTACGAGCCTCAGTTGAGATGCTTCTTGTTCCCTGATTATATTTTGGCCCCTACTTTGGAGGAATATTCTGATATGCTAGGAGTGCCTGTGTTAGATCAGATGCCTTTTATTCACGAGGATACTGAGCCTGAGTTGGCTAAGCTTGCTGAGATTGTCAGTTTAGACGCTTCTGAGTTCCCCGAAGGTTTGGTCAAGCTGAATGGATTTTATGGTTTTCATCTTTCTTGCTTGGTTGAGAAGGTTACGCAGTGTGCGAAGGATGGATGTTGGATTGTCTTCAGTGCTATTCTGGCTGTTTACATTTATGGGATTGTATTGTTCCCAAACTTGCCTGATTTTGTTGACTTAGATGCTTTCTTTATTCTTGCCTCGAAGAATCCGGTGCCTACTTGTCGCTACTGCGAAAATCGGCGCCGGCTGACAGAAGATTCGCCACCGTGCGTTATTTATCCCTCAGAGCGGGAAAGGAAACGCTCGAAGTAAACCTCGCAAAAAACGGGGAAAAGGTATGGTCATCGCAACCATAGCCTGGGTTCGGGAGTCGGTTACGCAAGGGGAAGGTATTAGCACCCCTCACGTCCGTCGTACTCGACGGGATCCACGCTTGCTTGGGTTGTCTACTGGATGCAAAACAATCTATCTACGGCTGCTAAATCTAAACGGAGGGGAATTGACTCGATAGAGTGTCGCACTCTATGCCTACGTATTCTCGAGAGAGAAAGTCAGAGTCAACGTAGTTCGGGACTACGGGAAAATTGGCTCGCCAAGACCTCGCGTCTTGTGCCTACGTACTTCCACTGGACGGAAGATCAGAGCTTCACGTAGTTCAGACTAACTACGGCTAAACAAACATTCTCACACAGCAGTGAGAAAAACAACTGGTTTCACAGGGTCGGGAACCTATGGTCACAACTATGGCTGAGTCTCAAATGCACTTGGGCAAGAGAGAAAAAGGGTACTCAATTAGTCGTCAGCGGGAAAGTCTCGATCGCACAGCCGCGAGAGAACAACAAAGTCAGTCGTTAGTGTGCTCGCTAGGATATCGCATCCTATGCCTACATATCTTCGTCTGGTACGAAGAATCAGAGCAGCTGTAGTTCGGCTACTTCGGACCACAGCTCAAATCTCGTTTTATTACTATTTGGAAAAGTGATTACAATGGGTTGATACTGAAATAAATCTCCTAAGAACACTATCCTATTCTATCTTGAAAAAATCGAATGAAAATAGCCCCCTAACAAATGGGCCTCTAATTCTATCCTAAAAGGAAAATAACTTCTATAAAAAACCTAAATGAAAATGCTTTAAAAAAATATTAAACCTACTTTAATATTTTTTTCTCTTTTTTCTCCTTTTCTCTTTCTATATTCTTCCATATTTTCTTATTGAATATTTTCTCTATTTTTTTCATATTTTTCAAATATGTTTCTTGTCTTATTTCTTTTCTCACAAATATTTCTCTTCACTCTTTTTTCTATTTCTTTTTCTATATTCTTTTCAAATATTTTCTTTCATTCATTTTTTTTTTCCTATTTTTCAAACATATTTCCTTTTCACTTCTTTTTCTTTTTTTTTGTGTAACAAGTAAAAAAATAAAAAGAAGAAAGAAAATAAAAGGGGCTGGGGGGTGCAGTCCATACAAGGGATTACAGGAAAATAAAATAAAAAAAAACTGGGATTGAATTGGGCCCAGCCCAATGTGCCCTTTCCAAAAACGCAAAAAGGGGGTGCTGTGTGCATCTTGGGGGTTGGCAAGAAAAATTGGGGCCCAGGCCCAGAGCTTATTCCAAAAACGTGAGGGAGGTGCCAAAAAAAAGTAGTTGGGCCTTGAGGCCCATTCTCCTCCTCCCCACCTTCTCAACTCCATTCTGAAACCCTAGAGGAATTTTCCTCCCAGCCGCCGCCGTAAACCAGGCTCTTCCATCTTCCTCTCTCCAAGTTACCTTCTCAGAACTCTCAACCTTCGTCTCGTTTCCCATCTCGATTTTCTTCACATAACCTTCTTGATTCATGTTCATGCGTGCTTCTGGAAAAGTGTTCTGGTGAAGGGCTTCTGGGTCTTCCATTGAAGAACATTGAAGATGATCTTGGATCTGGAATTTTCCTGAACGAAAACGATGGAGGACGGCGCATGAGATCCTTGAGGTCGTCGATGATTATCTGGGAACGGCGATGCTCGTTGAAGGTTTCTTCTAGAGATCCATGTCTGAATGAAATTTGTGACTGGTTTGAAGATCTTGAAGATCGTCCACTGAAGCTTGTTCCTAAATCGTTGAACACTGTAGATGGGAGGTCCAGTGGTAGTTTCTGGGATTTTGTTCTTGATGGAGAGCAACGGTTAGTGATTGATGAACTTCTGAGAAGTGGCTTTGCAAACTTGTTCGAAGGTTGTTGAAGATTGTTGAGTAGTCTGGAGATTGGAAGAAGCGATGAACGTTAGGGTTCTGGATCGGAGAAGATGAGTGTTCTTGAGGATCCTTTGAGGATTTCTGGAAATCTGGAGTTTGCTGATGAATGTTGTTGAGTGGCGGTGAAGGATTCTGGGGATTGGTGGTTGAACGATGGTCCTTGACGGTTGATCGGAGAGGTTCTTCTGGGGAATGAGATGATGGTTTGTTGATGATGATGACTGGAGAAGATGATGAAGGGAGGAAGATGTTGAAGATGAACGGAATCTGGGGATTGTAGGTTTTCCGGCGACGGTTGGTGGTGGCCGCCGGCCATGCAGGCCGGCCGGTGAGGCTCACCGGTGAGATGGCGTGATGATGACGCGTGGTGAGGATGGAGGGAGTGGCGCTCTGCATGTGGGACGCGTGTCCCACGCGTGGCTGAGAGAGAGAGGGTTGAGGGCGACGTGGCGTGGCCTGAACATGCAGCGTGGGGCCTCCCTCCCTCCAACACGTGGCGCTTCTGGTTTTATACTGACTTGGTTTCTGGATCGATCCAGAACCTTCTGGATGGTGCTGGAAGTTGCTGGACTTTTCCTGGACTCATTCATCAACTGGGCCTGCGAGTTGGCTGGGCCCAAAACGAAAATGGACCAAAACTCACAAAAAAATCTGAATACAATGGATTAAAAAGGATTAACCTAATTAAACTCAATTAACAAAACTCTAATAAATCTCTAATTAAAAAATATTCTAAAATCTATATTAAATTCTGAAAAAGACTTTATTATTTCTAATTAAACTCTATTAACCCTAATTAAAAGAAAATCTATTACTCTAATAAAATCTATAATATCTCTATATTAAAAGAAAAACTATATATTCCTATCAAAACCATTTAATATCTAATATATTCTAAAAGGTAAAAAATATATTTTCCTATTAATATCCTATTAAAATCTAGATTATCTTAAAAAATCCATTAAATCCTAAAAATCTATTTAAAATCTAATATATTCTAAAAAATGAATTAAATCTATCAATATTCTATAAAATGCTAAAAAAATGATTTAAAAAGAATTAAAAATATCAAAAATTCTATTAAATCCTAAAAAATGATTTAAAAACTATTTAAACCCTAAAAAATCCTATAAAAATCCAGAAAAATCACCACAATTCCCAGAGGGACAAAATGAGCACCGAACGACACAAAAATAATCGGTAAAAATAAACGGGCACCGAAAAATCCCAAAAATCGATTCTACTGATCAAAAACACCTGAAACACGAGACGAGAGCTGTGATCCCTGATACAATCAATACAAATGAACAATGCAATGTATGCGATATGCAGATGCGAATGCGGTCATGCGTCCAAACATCGAGCCAAATGCGAGACCCGGTTGGTCAAATTTTGGGGTGCAACAGCTGCCCCTATTCAAGCGACTTCGACCTGAATGGGTGAAGAGCGCTCAGCCTTCAAACATTCAAGGTAGATGACGGTTGAATACAAATGGAACCCTGAAATTTGCCAACCGCAAGAATATACTGCAAAGCTGCTTGAGGAATAACTTCCAATAACTGAAGTTTGGTTGTAACGGCAACATCTGGTCAATTTTCTGGTAAAATTTTCTTCTCCTTTTCAACACCCGTGTGACGCCACAAGTATTGAAATAATGCTTCGTAAAGCAAACACCTTGATTCCCATCTCTCTCATGGGATCAAATCTGGTCAACTCACAGTTCATTGCGAACTTGAGGACAATTCTCCTGGGGAATTCTGAATGGCACTGCCTGGCACCTATTTTGACGAAGGGGGCAGCTTCAGAAGTCTGATATATGTCAATCTTTGTTGTTGTTGTTGTTTTTTTTTTGATGCTGACGTAACAACCAAATGAAGAATCACTCCGCTGGGGAAGACAAGAAGCTGAACCACACAACTCTGCAGGTGAACAAATTCGAAATCCAATAGGTAACCATCTTGGTCTATGTTTCGACATGCGTATGCTTGAAATGATGCAATGTCCTATACGACATGTAAATGCTATGCGTTTTGTTTGAAAATGCGAGGCCCAGACGGCATGGATATACTATATGCTTGTATAAATGCTATGACTATATATGCGAATGCTAATGCAGGCTATAGCTGCCAGAGATCACCAGGTCTGAAAACCACTTGGCAAAATAAATGCCGAAGGAAACGTCAACTCTACTGGGGATGACCTGAAGTCACAGAACCATCTCAGCAAAATAAATGCTGGAAACGAGAAATCAAATCCGCTGGGGATAACTGCCCTGCTGGAGAAATGAAAAGGCAACCCTGCTTGACGACTTCACTGGGAAAGAAAGACAACTCTGCTCGGGAATGCTCTCTTCAAACCATTGGCAACTGATTGCGCTCTGCGGGGATTGACCCAACCTGAGGTTGATTACGCGCAACGCACTGCTGGAAATGCTCCTACTATCAAGGATATCCATCTTAATCTGCTGAAGATACTCCTGATCTTACTCTGATACGGGGTAAAAGACAATCTCGACTCTTCCGGGGATAATAAGCAACTTTCATCTGCTGAAGAGTAGCAATTCTGATTTAACAACATCCACAAGGAATTCAAACATTAATCGGGGCACTTGGTATCCGTCGAGCCTCGTATCGGGGAACATGACGACATGCGAGTCATTGGGAAATATTGTGTCAGATCTCTTTAGGGTTTTTTTTTTTTTTTTTTTTGTTTTTCTAGTTTAGAATAAACATGGATTATGTACACAGTGAAAGATGTGGAAAATACTAGACGAGAACTAGCACTCAAAGGTAGACTACCAGGCGAGAACTGATAGGAAAATAGGTTAGGAAAATTGATTTTTGTGTTTTTGAACCAGACGGGCTGACTGGACAACAAGCTGAGGTATAGACAACCAGGCGAGACTGGCTGAAAGCTCACGTACACCAGGCGAGAACTGGTATAACACATAGGTTAAAACACACGAGAACTGATTATGCGACGACATGTACCAGGCGAGAACTGATACAACACTTGAAGAAACGGTGACCAAACGAGAATTGGTTACCAATAAACTGCACCAGGACGGGAACTGCTGCTTACAATAAACTGCACCAGGACGGGAACTGATGCTTACGGAAGGTGGGTCAGACGAGAACTGGTTACCGATTTGCCAGGCGAGAACTGGACTTTGGAATGACTGGTTACTGACACGCAACAGGTTTAAACTGCAGGATAATGATCCAACGACAACAAAATCTTCTTATTTGAAAGGTTCAGGTTTTTGGTAAGGGTACTGACATGATTCCCCGATACTCAACTCCGGATGGGGATAAACAAGCGGGTTTGACTGACTTGCCCCTGGTACACTCAGCTGGGGGATAAAAGACTAGCTTGCACAACTTGCCCCAGTACAATGCACCTTGCCCCAATCTAACTCTTGGGAATACTTGCTCCGAACAGCTTGCTACGGGAAGACTTCGAGAATACTTGCCCCGACATCTGCACGACAAAAGAATTCAATCTCCAATTAAACACCTAACAATCCAGTTGATTTCAACATTTTCTGCGATGACTTGCCCCTGAATGAGCGTTCTAGCGACTCAACCCGATCTGATTATCCATTGGAAGCATCTGCTTTCAAATCTCAGCGCTCTGCATAATTGCCCCTGATTGGCTCTCGAGAAGACTCACTTCTGATCAACTACTTCTCAAATAAACTGCCCCCTGCTCAACTGGAACTTCGGGACTTGCCCTCAGACTGACTGATACTGAACTTACTGGAAGATAATGCCCCTGATTCACAAGGCTTCACAACGTTCACCATTCTGGTTCAGACTGCTGGATTACTCAGTCCTATTTGATTACTCCCTGGTGGAATTTCTTTCATGCCAACTACTAACCTGCAATTAGAATCGTCTGTTCACGAATGGTAATCTTAATGCAGTGCTCATGCAGATTTTGAAAAAATTTTGAGCTGTCACTCATTTACATGCATATGATTGAGAGTGACGAATGAACCAAAGTTCAAACGCAGTGCTTACGTGGTCAGTGAAAATACAACAAGGATGTGACTAGCAAGTCAAGAAGGAGTCAGGTTACTCGACCTTATCGTACTGCGCTTCAGACTAACCCTACCTCAATTAGGTCTTTTAAGGGTTGTATCGTGGTCGGGTTCACGGTTCGTGAAACAAAGGATATTTGGCTCAAATTTTGATTTGTACCCACCCCTTCTACGTGATGATCTCCGATCCTAAGGTTCAGTTAACCTGGCACAAGCACTCGCCTCTTCGAGAAGTATGTTGAATGGTAAGAACCTACAGTTAAGGAATTCACAAGCTTTTCTTCTAGAGTGATAGCTACTCCTTCTTCGCTCTCGGTGTCTGTGTACACGACTTTGTGATTTGCCGGGGAAAATTTCTTTTTAATCCCTTCTTTTTCATTCTTTTGATTCCCTAATTTTTGCCTGGACTGACTCATTTTGAGTTCTTTTCGATTTTTCCGATTTCTCTTGAAGTCCAGCGGGATGCCCTAATTTTTGCCTAAGCATTAGCTTTCTCAGCTTTTCTTTCTTTTTACTTAGCGGGCTTTCTTTCTTTCTTTCATTTGGAACAAAGTCGTGCGACACTGGTTGTCTTGATTGCTCCGAAAGGATTGTAACTGTCTCACTCCTGATTGGTGAGATTTGACCTCTTGAAGGTATAAACTGATTGGTCCTCGAAAGACAACACTCCTCTGCAAGACTTGAACGCTTGGTCAAGCTAACTGACAACTACCCCGCCCCGGGTTAAGATGTGAGGGTTTTAAAAGTCCGAAAAAACTTCTACTTCCTGGCTCGAAGTGGTTAACAGGGGACTAACTCCTTATATCTCCAGTGTTTGGGGAATCTGAAACAATGCCTTGTACGTCATCGGTACGGTCTTATCTGAAAGCATGCAATCATTGGTTATGAGTTTCAGTTTCGTCATCCTCCCTCCTAACTTTGCTAGTCACAGCGAAAAAGTGGAGTGAATAAAATGCAAGTGTCAGTGCAATGCCATAAATGAGCGACAGCGACATGATTAATTCAGAAAAATGCATAGCCACTTTATTATTATCACCATTCAAAACATACAATGTTAAAAAGCAGGTAGTAACTAACAGAAAAGAAACTACAAATGCAAATGATGTAAAATCTGAGGACTGCCAATGCTGAGGCGCCTGCCTGTCTGAACCACTGGCTTTTGCTGGGGAACACCTTCCGAGTCACGAGCTTAGACAGCTGGGCGGTTAGGGATGAACAAACAGAAATCCTTCTCGAAAGGAAATGCGATCCTGATCAATCAACTGCTGTACTTTCGCCTGAAATGCTTTACAATCTTCTGTCGAATGCCCCGGAGAGCCACCATGATAACCACACTGAACGCGGGGATTATACCCAGGAGGGTAAGGTTCTGGAACTGGCTTAAGAGCTTTAGGTTCCACCAACGACTTCTGGATCAAAGATGGTAGCAACTGGCTATACGGCATAGGCACTGGGTGAAAAGGAGCTTTCCTTCGTTCCAAGTTGTTACGAGGTCTGTTCTGATTCTGACGCTGATTCTGATAACCTCGGCCACGAGTTCGCTGATTTGCAATGGAAGCGACATAAGATTCCTGATAGAGTGCCCCAGGCACGGCTGTCTGTTCAGTATAACAAGCCACGGGAGGTACTGATCTCTGATAAGATGATGAACCAACAAGATTCACTGATTCGCTTCGAGGATATTCAACCTTTGGCACGACTGAGTTGATCACAACTTCTTCTTCACTCTGATAGTCACAAGGGTATTCAGTTTCACCAGCTTGATCATATGAAGTAATCTGAATTTTCCCCATTCTTATGGAGTACTCAAGGCGTTCTCCTAATGCTACCACGTCAGAGAAACTTGCCGGAATTCCGAGCAATCTTTTGAAGTACGGATATTGTAGGGAATCCACAAACATGCTTGCCAGCTCTTGGTCTAACAGCGGGGGACGCACTCTAGCAGCAAATTCTCTCCATCTCTAAGCATACCTCCTGATCGGTTCATTGATCTCTTGAGACAACTCTTGCAAATGCATGCGATAAGGAGCAATGTCTAAGTTGTAATCGTACTGCTTCAGAAAAGCTCTGGCTAAATCCATCCATGACTGAATCTGATTCCTTTCTAACTGCATATACCACCTCAAAGATGCCCCAGTCAGACTATCTTGAAAGCAATGGATCATCAACTTGTCATTTCGCGCAAACGCAGTCATCCTTCGACAGAACATCATCAAATGCAGCTTCGGACAACTATCTCCCGTGTACTTCTCAAATTTCGGCACTTTGAACTTGTAAGGCAACACCAGGTCAGGAACCAAACACATGCCTACAGCATCCAGGTTGACAGCATCTTTGACTTTCAAAGCTTTCATTTGTTCTTCCAACACTCGGAGTCTTCTACCATCGTCAAGGGCTCTTGGATCTACCATCCCAGCTGCTGGAATATCTCTTCGGTAATTCATCACAGGGAAAGCAACACCTTGATTGTTGACAGGAGGAGGACGCTCATTCTGGGCAACAAACTGCTCATGTCGATCTCGGTTCTCAACAGAAGGTTGTACAACTTGGTCTGCAGCAACGTTGTTCACTTGCGGGGAATCTTCCATGGAATCATACAGAGGGTTGGACGCCATAGTGAACCCTGTCAAGGTGTTAGGAGACTGGAAATTGCCTTCAGACATGGCTACCAATAATTTTCAGCTGACTTCGACACTTGATTCTGCTCAAATCTACTCAACCCCTAGGTAGGTCTTCTGACACTCAACAGCTGCTCAATCCAAACTCCGGGTAATCACCTTCAGGAAACAAAGGCTGGATCAGAACTCTGGCTAGCTGGAGGATGATATGCAATGCAACACTGATATGCATATGATATGCAAAATGCAGCAAACAATGGGACCACAGCCCCCACACAAAATCTGAATACTGCTGCGCTGCTGACGGAGACGTTCTCTGAAAAGAAGACCAGAATAACGGGTAGGTTGGAAGTCAAGTTTCCTGCACAAAAAACCCCCCCACTCACAGGTATGGACCTATATCTGACAAGGTACGGCATCCTATGCGGTCGTCAGCGTCACAGACTTTCATGAGGAATGATACGATTCCCAGAAGGAGTGGCATCGTCATCTCATGAAGAGGCCTCACTTAGCTGACTTCCAATTGATCGGTTCCCAGAGTCGACAATCCTCACGTCTGGACTCCCCTCAGATCCTCAGGACCGGAAAGGAGCACCTCTGCAAGAACCTCGTCCGAGTGCGAATTTTCGTAGGGAACTGCGCCTGCTCAGCAGACAGGTTCGTCTACTACTTCTCCGCAACTATATCTAGGTGTATACTCATACTCGAGCCCAGGTCCGGCTTATCTCAATCATAGGACACCCGTAACGCCCAACAGCAACAGATAATATCGATAAATAAACACCTAATAGACAAGCAAACAAGCGCTAGGATTGACTCTCTCTTAGGGGACGTTGGATCCCACATGCATGGGGAACTATCGCAGTCCCCAGCAGAGTCGCCAGCTGTCGCTACTGCGAAAATCGGCGCCGGCTGACAGAAGAGTCGCCACCGTGCGTTATTTATCCCTCAGAGCGGGAAAGGAAACGCTCGAAGTAAACCTCGCAAAAAACGGGGAAAAGGTATGGTCATCGCAACCATAGCCTGGGTTCGGGAGTCAGTTACGCAAGGGGAAGGTATTAGCACCCCTCACGTCCGTCGTACTCGACGGGATCCACGCTTGCTTGGGTTGTCTACTGGATGCAAAACAATCTATCTACGGCTGCTAAATCTAAACGGAGGGGAATTGACTCGATAGAGTGTCGCACTCTATGCCTACGTATTCTCGAGAGAGAAAGTCAGAGTCAACGTAGTTCGGGACTACGGGAAAATTGGCTCGCCAAGACCTCGCGTCTTGTGCCTACGTACTTCCACTGGACGGAAGATCAGAGCTTCACGTAGTTCAGACTAACTACGGCTAAACAAACATTCTCACACAGCAGTGAGAAAAACAACTGGTTTCACAGGGTCGGGAACCTATGGTCACAACTATGGCTGAGTCTCAAATGCACTTGGGCAAGAGAGAAAAAGGGTACTCAATTAGTCGTCAGCGGGAAAGTCTCGATCGCACAGCCGCGAGAGAACAACAAAGTCAGTCGTTAGTGTGCTCGCTAGGATATCGCATCCTATGCCTACATATCTTCGTCTGGTACGAAGAATCAGAGCAGCTGTAGTTCGGCTACTTCGGACCACAGCTCAAATCTCGTTTTATTACTATTTGGAAAAGTGATTACAATGGGTTGATACTGAAATAAATCTCCTAAGAACACTATCCTATTCTATCTTGAAAAAATCGAATGAAAATAGCCCCCTAACAAATGGGCCTCTAATTCTATCCTAAAAGGAAAATAACTTCTATAAAAAACCTAAATGAAAATGCTTTAAAAAAATATTAAACCTACTTTAATATTTTTTTCTCTTTTTTCTCCTTTTCTCTTTCTATATTCTTCCATATTTTCTTATTGAATATTTTCTCTATTTTTTTCATATTTTTCAAATATGTTTCTTGTCTTATTTCTTTTCTCACAAATATTTCTCTTCACTCTTTTTTCTATTTCTTTTTCTATATTCTTTTCAAATATTTTCTTTCATTCATTTTTTTTTCCTATTTTTCAAACATATTTCCTTTTCACTTCTTTTTCTTTTTTTTTGTGTAACAAGTAAAAAAATAAAAAGAAGAAAGAAAATAAAAGGGGCTGGGGGGTGCAGTCCATACAAGGGATTACAGGAAAATAAAATAAAAAAAAAACTGGGATTGAATTGGGCCCAGCCCAATGTGCCCTTTCCAAAAACGCAAAAAGGGGGTGCTGTGTGCATCTTGGGGGTTGGCAAGAAAAATTGGGGCCCAGGCCCAGAGCTTATTCCAAAAACGTGAGGGAGGTGCCAAAAAAAAGTAGTTGGGCCTTGAGGCCCATTCTCCTCCTCCCCACCTTCTCAACTCCATTCTGAAACCCTAGAGGAATTTTCCTCCCAGCCGCCGCCGTAAACCAGGCTCTTCCATCTTCCTCTCTCCAAGTTACCTTCTCAGAACTCTCAACCTTCGTCTCGTTTCCCATCTCGATTTTCTTCACATAACCTTCTTGATTCATGTTCATGCGTGCTTCTGGAAAAGTGTTCTGGTGAAGATCTTCTGGGTCTTCCATTGAAGAACATTGAAGATGATCTTGGATCTGGAATTTTCCTGAACGAAAACGATGGAGGACGGCGCATGAGATCCTTGAGGTCGTCGATGATTATCTGGGAACGGCGATGCTCGTTGAAGGTTTCTTCTAGAGATCCATGTCTGAATGAAATTTGTGACTGGTTTGAAGATCTTGAAGATCGTCCACTGAAGCTTGTTCCTAAATCGTTGAACACTGTAGATGGGAGGTCCAGTGGTAGTTTCTGGGATTTTGTTCTTGATGGAGAGCAACGGTTAGTGATTGATGAACTTCTGAGAAGTGGCTCTGCAAACTTGTTCGAAGGTTGTTGAAGATTGTTGAGTAGTCTGGAGATTGGAAGAAGCGATGAACGTTAGGGTTCTGGATCGGAGAAGATGAGTGTTCTTGAGGATCCTTTGAGGATTTCTGGAAATCTGGAGTTTGCTGATGAATGTTGTTGAGTGGCGGTGAAGGATTCTGGGGATTGGTGGTTGAACGATGGTCCTTGACGGTTGATCGGAGAGGTTCTTCTGGGGAATGAGATGATGGTTTGTTGATGATGATGACTGGAGAAGATGATGAAGGGAGGAAGATGTTGAAGATGAACGGAATCTGGGGATTGTAGGTTTTCCGGCGACGGTTGGTGGTGGCCGCCGGCCATGCAGGCCGGCCGGTGAGGCTCACCGGTGAGATGGCGTGATGATGACGCGTGGTGAGGATGGAGGGAGTGGCGCTCTGCATGTGGGACGCGTGTCCCACGCGTGGCTGAGAGAGAGAGGGTTGAGGGCGACGTGGCGTGGCCTGAACATGCAGCGTGGGGCCTCCCTCCCTCCAACACGTGGCGCTTCTGGTTTTATACTGACTTGGTTTCTGGATCGATCCAGAACCTTCTGGATGGTGCTGGAAGTTGCTGGACTTTTCCTGGACTCATTCATCAACTGGGCCTGCGAGTTGGCTGGGCCCAAAACGAAAATGGACCAAAACTCACCAAAAAATCTGAATACAATGGATTAAAAAGGATTAACCTAATTAAACTCAATTAACAAAACTCTAATAAATCTCTAATTAAAAAATATTCTAAAATCTATATTAAATTCTGAAAAAGACTTTATTATTTCTAATTAAACTCTATTAACCCTAATTAAAAGAAAATCTATTACTCTAATAAAATCTATAATATCTCTATATTAAAAGAAAAACTATATATTCCTATCAAAACCATTTAATATCTAATATATTCTAAAAGGTAAAAAATATATTTTCCTATTAATATCCTATTAAAATCTAGATTATCTTAAAAAATCCATTAAATCCTAAAAATCTATTTAAAATCTAATATATTCTAAAAAATGAATTAAATCTATCAATATTCTATAAAATGCTAAAAAAATGATTTAAAAAGAATTAAAAATATCAAAAATTCTATTAAATCCTAAAAAATGATTTAAAAGCTATTTAAACCCTAAAAAATCCTATAAAAATCCAGAAAAATCACCACAATTCCCAGAGGGACAAAATGAGCACCGAACGACACAAAAATAATCGGTAAAAATAAACGGGCACCGAAAAATCCCAAAAATCGATTCTACTGATCAAAAATCGGGCACCTGAAACACGAGACGAGAGCTGTGATCCCTGATACAATCAATACAAATGAACAATGCAATGTATGCGATATGCAGATGCGAATGCGGTCATGCGTCGAAACATCGAGCCAAATGCGAGACCCGGTTGGTCAAATTTTGGGGTGCAACACTACTCTCTTGGGTGACGTTTATCATTCTATTCACTATAAGAATGAAAAGCGTCGGGGAAAGTATGTCTCTTGCTGTGTACCTCTTCTATACAGGTGGTTTCAGGGACATCCTCCTAAGACGGGACCTTTCGTTGATATTGCTGGTACTTTAGATTGGTCTTCCAGATTGATGGGATTGTGTGCTGAGAACATTGTTTGGTTTGATCGGAACCTGCTCGGAGTGAATATTATATATAGTTGCAGTGGCTTTCCAAATGCTCCTTTGATTGGACGGAAAAGTTGTATTAATTATAACCCTTCTCTGCTTGTGAGACAGTTTGACTATGCTTTAAGAGACTCTCCGGTTGAAGACGAGATACAGGAATCTTTGTATCTCACAGGTTTATTAGATGGAGATGTTTTGGTCAGATGGTGACGCTGAGTTTAGAGTGAGCAACATGGTCAAAGAAATAAGGGGTTGTGAATCGAAAGCTGGCTTCAAGAGATGCAGGCTTGATGAGTGTTTTGGCAGGGGAGCCTGTGTAGAGGACGCCAGAAAGCTGAGATCCACTGTTAGGCGACATGCATTACTGATACAGGAACTGATCTCCAGACCAGGTCGTCCAGATACATCGAGGCTATTGGGAGATGTCCGGGCGTGCCATTCGTCCTGATTTATCTTTGCTTTTCTCTTGTAGTTTGTTATTTATGATTGTATTTTGACCATCGCCAGGCTTGTTGGCAGAGGTCCTTTCAGTTGTATTCAGTTGTAGCTTTGTACTCTGCCTCATGGCATTTGTTTATGTATGAGGTTTCTGATTATGCGTTTGCCTACTTGGGACTCCATTGTCGTTATGGCTTATTCTCCGGAACTAGAATCGAGGGGGAAATTGACCTGTTGTATATTTACATGTGTGCATTTGCATCTTCATATTGCATGGCAGGTACTTTTTTGAGCTCGAATCTTATCTCCTGCGTCTTTCAGGTTGTTTCAAGATTGACGAACAGAGAACTCACTGGTACGCTACAAGAAGCAACAGTAAGAAGATCATGGATCAGGTATAGTCTGAGATGCAGGAGATCCGGGATAGGTTGGCCCAATTCATGCAGACTATGGAGGTTGTGTCTAAAGGCCAGGAACATCTTCAAACTCTGGTGCAACCGCTGCTGGCGCGAGCGGCTGGTAATACTGAATATAACTCTGCTCGTGTTGAGACCCATCGCAGGGAGGAAGTGATACCAAATGATGATGAGAATGGTACCGGCAACGGCAATGGCAACGCTGGTAACAGAAATGTTGATAATGGTAATATGAATGTGGAAACTAATAGGAATGTTGGTATCAATACTGGTTTTGGTGACAACAATCAGGGTCTTGGCTTTGGCAATCGGGATGGCAATGATGGCTTCAATAATCAGGGCTTCAACAACGGAGGGTTTGGTGATAACAATCAAGGTTATGGTAATAATGGCTACGACAATGCTGGGTTTGGCAATATGAATACCAATGGTGCTGGGATGGGTCCTTTCAATACTGGCTTTGGGACAGTGGCTGCTAATCAAGAGCTTGGCAATCTGAGGTATGACCCCAGGTTTTTCCAAAGTGGTCATGGTCATGGTCGTAATGCTGCTTATGACGGATATGGTAATGAGGGTCCGTACTGGAATAGAGATCGTCAGGAAGATGCCTTTTCTGGGCAAGGCATGGGTTTTGAGGGTCCCACTGATAATGATCGGAGGATTAAAATGCTGGAAGAGCAGATAAGAGGTATAACCAATCAAAATTCTGCAGGTTTGGACATAGCTACCATGGGGCTGGTTCCTGGGCTGAGAGTGCCATTGAAGTTCAAAGCTCCCGCTTTCGATAAATATAAAGGGGATACATGCCCACGGGTTCATGTGCGTTCATATTACCGGAGGATGTCTGCTTACTCTGATGATGAGAAGATGCTTATGCATTTTGTCCAAGATAGTTTGTCAGGACCATCGCTGGAATGGTACATGGGACTAGAGCCTGCACAGATCGGAAGTTGGAAAGAATTAGCGGATGCTTTCGTCAAACACTACCAATACAACAGTGACCTTGCGCCAAATAGGGTTCAGCTTTAAAGTCTTTCACAGAAGAATGGGGAGAGTTTCAAGGAGTATGCTCAGCGTTGGCGTGATCTTGCGGCAAGGGTCCAACCACCTATGGTTGAAAGGGAATTGATTGATATTTTTGTTGGAACATTCTCTGGGATGTATTATGATAAATTGCTCAATTGCTCGATGGGTAGTTTCTCTGACATGATACTCATGGGAGAACGGATTGAAAATGGCATTAAAATTGGTAAGATTCAAGCCGATGAATCGACCTCAACAGGAGGTGCAAAAAAGGTCTTTGGTGGTAGAAGACAAGGAGACGCCAGCGCAGTGTATGGTGGTCGAGGACGAGGTAGAGGTAGGAATCAGTATATTCAACAACAGGTTGCTAGTGTGACGATCCCTATACCACAACAACAACAACGGCAACAACAACAGCAACAACAAAAGTATAATCCTGCTCAGAGAAGGATCCAGAATGGGAAGCCAAAGAGGGTATTCGATACACCTCCGTCAACGTATGCAGAACTGCTTCAAATGCTGTTAAGTTTGAATTTGGTTGAGAAGAGAACGTTGGACCCACCCACAAGAGCGCTTCCTTACGGGTATGATACTAGTAAACAGTGTGAATTTCATTATGGGGCACCCAGACATGATATCGAGAGTTGTCATGCTTTTAAGCACAAAGTCCAAGATTTGATTGATAGTAAAGTCATTAACTTCAGTCAGGATGGTCCCAACATTGTACAGAAACCAATGCCGAATCATGGAGCGAATGCTATTTTGACAGAAGAAGATTTGGATTTGGTTATGGACGTAAATGATTTGAAGACACCTTTAGGCTATGTTAAAAGCAGAATGTTGAAAGAAGGGGTCTTCTCTGGATGTGATGAGTATTGTTTGGATTGTTGGACCCGACCAGAGGGCTGTATTGATTTGAAGAAGGGTATTCAGGCCGTGATTGATGAGGGAACTTTACAATTCGACCGTACTGCTATTGAGAAACCTGTTGAGGCAATACTTGAAAAGCAGGGTGAAGTCGCAACAATTACAATTCCACGAAAGACTATTACGATATCAACGCCCATCAAGCGGCCAACTATCACGATAACGAAAGCAGGGCCTATTCCTTATGAAAATACAAAAGCCATTCCGTGGAATTATGGGTTGGAAGCTTTTTGCAACGGAGAAAAGATTAATATGGATAGCCAGCCGGCAGGGGCAGTGGACAATCTTGTTGGAGCGGGAGGCATGACCCGCAGTGGTAGAATCTTCACTTCACCTGAAATTGAGGCGGAGAGGATTGCTAAAGGCAAAGCCAAAGTGAATGAAGGAGGACCTTCCCAGTCAAAATAGAAATAAACGTCGATCAAAGATGCAGAAGAGTTTATGAGGTTGATTCGCAAAAGTGACTATAAGATTGTGGAGCACTTGCAGCAGACGCCCTGAAAACTTTCCATACTATCTTTGTTGCTTTGTTCCGAGGCTCATCGGAATGCCTTATTGAAAATCTTGGACACGTCGTTTGTACCTTAGGAAGTAACTGTTAATTAGCTTGAGGGGGTACTGGCGCATGTGAATGCCGGCCAGAGCCTGGGATTTACTGATTTTGATTTGACACCTAAAGGTCGGGACCATAATATGGCTTTACACATTTCAGTGGAATGTCGGGGCACTGTTATGTCGCACATTCTTGTAGACACCGGATCATCTTTCAATGTGTTGCCTAAGAAGGCTATGATGAAGCTAGATGTCTGAGGAATCATATGCACGCCAAGTGATTTGGTCATGAGGGCTTTTGATGGGACCAGAAGGTCGGTGTTTGGGTCCATAATGTTGCCACTCCAGGTCAGGCCGGAAGTGTTTGACATTGTGTTCTACATCATGGATATACATCCAGCTTACAGCTGTTTACTTGGGCGACCATGGATACATTCTGCAGGGGCTGTGACGTCCTCGCTACATCAGAAGCTTAAATACATGTTCGGGGATAGTGTTGTTACTATTTGCGGGGAGGAGGACATTTTGGTTAGTCATCTTTCTTCATTCAAGTACGTCGAAGTGGATGGGAAGATCCATGAGACGCCATGCCAAGCCTTTAAAGGGTTGCAGATCAAGGACAAGTCTCATGTTCCTAGCAAAGGGCCAGAGGTGGCCATGTCTTTGTACAAAGACGCTCAGGCAGTGGTTCAGGCTGGAGCAACTAAAGGATAGGGCCAAGTCTTGGAAATTCCTGTCAAGATGGACAAGTTTGGGTTGGGGTATCGCCCGACGTCGTAACCTTCCGCATCAGGCGTGCCAAAGTTCAAAGGATCAGTGGTGATCACTTCAGGTGGAATCTGGTATGACACGATTAATGTTGTTTCCGATGCTGAAGACGGAGATAGTGACTGCGATGTGGACTCTTGGATCAAGCCCGGCGTGCCAGGACAGAGTTTGTGCAACTGGTCTATCCAGGAACTGGTCCAAGTGACTACAAAACAGTAATGATTTGTTTTCTTGATTATTGTATAATCCTGTGTCCTACCCGGGGCATGGTGATTCTGTTTTTAGGGTTACCTGCTTATGTGTGTACTTTGTTTAATCATTAATAAAGGCGTTTTTCTCATGCAAATTTTGTGATCCTTGTTTTCCTGTTTTTGTTTTAACAATAAAATGGCAACGTGGTTATATGCTTTATTTACGTTATTTGAAGCATTTAACCATTCTCATTACAGGATTCATATTTCAGAAGACATCGATCACAAACTTCCTATGACTCGCTTCGACTTCGAGCACCCGATATTTCAAGCAGAAGAAGAGATTGTTGAGGATAACGACTTATCAGAAGAGCTGGCTCGACTTTTGAAATAAGAAGAGAGAATCATTATGCCTCATCAGGAGGAAATTGAAATTATCAACGTGGGGTCTGAAGAGGTTGTCAGGAATATCCGGATAGGGGCTGCACTGCAAAGTGATATCAAGCGAATTTCAATCGAAATGCTTCGAGAGTACAGTGATATCTTTGCTTGGTCTTACGAAGACATGCCTAGTTTGGATACTGATATGATGGTTCACCGTTTGCCATTGTGTGAGGAATGTCTGCCGGTTAAGCAAAAACTCAGAAGAACTCGACCAGATATGCTGTGAAAATTAAAGAGGAAGTTCAGAAACAGTGGGACGCTGGTTTTATGGCTGTTACAACCTATCCCTTATGGGTCGCCAATATAGTACCTGTACCAAAGAAGGATGGTAAGGTGCAGATATGCGTGGACTATCGAGATTTGAATAGAGCGAGCCCAAAAGACGAATTTTCGCTTCCTCATATTGATGTGCTGGTCGACAACACCGCTCAATTCTCCGTGTTTTCCTTCATGGACGGATTTTCGGGCTATAATCAGATAAAGATGGCGCCGGAGGATATGGAGAAAACAACTTTTATTACCCCGTAGGGAACGTTCTGCTACAAAGTGATGCCCTTTGGTTTGAAGAACGTCGGGGCAACATATCAGCGAGCTATGACAACACTCTTTCATGACATGATGCATAAAGAGATCGAAGTCTATGTTGACGATATGATTGCCAAATCCCAGACGGAGGAAGAGCATCTGGTCAATCTTCTAAAATTGTTCAAGAGGCTTAGGAAATTCAGGCTGAGGCTGAATCCTAACAAGTGCACCTTCGGGGTGAGATCTGGTAAGCTATTGGGGTTTATTGTTAGCGAAAAAGGAATTGAGGTTGATCCTGCTAAGATAAAAGCAATGCAAGAAATGCCAACGCCGAAAACAGAAAAAGAGGTTTGTGGCTTTTTAGGGAGATTGAACTACATCGCTCGGTTCATATCTCATCTAACGGCCACGTGCGAGCCATTATTCAAGTTATTGAAAAAGGATCAGGTCGTGACCTGGAATGAAGATTGTTAAAAGGTGTTTGAAAAAATAAAAGAATATTTGCAGGAACCTCCAATATTGATACCCCCAGTAGTCGGGAGACCATTGATTATGTATTTGACGGTTCTTGAGAAAAGTATGGGTTGTGTTCTCGGTCAACATGACGAGACTGGACATAAAGAGCATGCGATTTATTACTTGAGTAAAAAGTTCACAGACTGTGAGTTCCGTTACTCAATGCTCGAAAAGACGTGTTGTGCGCTAGCCTGGGCTGACAAACGTTTGAGGCAATACATGCTAAATCATACAACCATGCTAATTTCAAAGATGGATCCGATCAAATACGTGTTTGAAAAGCAAGCACTTTCCGGAAGGATTGCCCGATGGCAGATGGTACTGACAGAATACGATATTCAATATGTTTCTCAAAAGGCTATTAAAGGTAGTGTTCTGCCAGAGTACCTAGCTGAGCAGCCAATTGATGATTACCAGCCGATGAGGTTTGATTTTTCTGACGAGGATATCATGTACTTAAAAATGAAGGACTGTGAGGAGTCGTTGCCTGATGAAGGTCCAGAGCTGGGTTCCAAATGGCAATTGATATTTGACGGTGCCGTTAATTCATACAGAAGTGGAATAGGTGCAATAATTACTACTCCTCATGGGTCGCACATCCCATTCACTGCTAGATTGACCTTTCCAGTTACCAACAATGAGGCCGAATATGAAGCGTGCATTATGGGGCTCGAAGACGCTATTGATTTGAGAATTAAAAATCTTGATGTGTACGGAGACTCTGCTCTAGTTGTGAATCAAATCAAGGGAGAGTGGGAGACTCGTCAGCCCAATCTGATACCCTATATGAATTATGCAAGGAGGTTGTTACCTTTCTTTGACAAGGTGGAATTGCACCACGTACCACGAGCAGAAAATCAGATGGCAGACGCTCTCGCGACGTTGTCTTCAATGTATAAGGTTAACTTCTGGAATGAGGCTCCCAGGATAGTTATCTCTCGCCTTGATAGGCCCGCTTTCATATTCGCCATTGAGGAAGCTTCCGATGGCAAACCATGGTATTATGATATCCAGAAATTCCTGAAGAACCAAGAGTATCCAGCTGGGGCATCTAGTCGTGATCAGAAGACTCTTAGGAGATTGGCTGGCAACTTCTATTTGAATCCGAATGGTGTTTTGTACTAGAGAAACCATGACTTGGTGTTGTTGCGGTGCGTGGACGAGAAAGAGGCTAATTTGCTCATGGAAGAGATCCACGAGGGTACATTTGGCACGCATGTCGGCGGACATCCAATGACGAGAAAGTTATTACGAGCCGGGTACTATTGGCTGACAATGGAAACAGATTGTTTCAAGTTTGCAAAGAAGTGTCATAAATGCCAGATTTATGCAGACAAGATTCATGTGCCTCTGAGCCCTATGAACGTTACGCCATCACCTTGGCCCTTTTCCATGTGGGGAATTGATGTGATTGGAAAGATTGAGCCCATGGCATCCAACGGACATCGTTTTATCTTGGTAGCTATTGATTACTTCACCAAATGGGTTGAAGCGGCAACGTATGCTAATGTTACCAAGCAGGTGGTAGCCAGATTTATCAAGAAGGATATTATCTACAGATATGGAATCCCGGAGCGGATTATCACTGACAACGGTTCAAATTTGAATAACAAGATGATGAAGGAATTGTGCCATAATTTCAAGATTGAACATCACAACTCTTCTTCTTATCGGCCCAAAATGAATGGCGCTGTTGAAGCGGCCAATAAAAACATAAAGAAGATCGTTCAGAAGATGGTTGTGACCTATAAGGACTGGCATGAAATGTTGCCTTTTGCTTTGCACGGTTATCGTACGATGGTACGCACATCAACCGGGGCGACTCCTTTTTCATTGGTATATGGTATGGAAGTTGTCCTACCATTGGAGGTTGAGATTCCTTCTTTGAGGGTTTTGCGTGATGTCCAACTTGATGAGGCAGAATGGGTGAAAGATAGATTGAATCAGCTCAGTTTAATGGATGAGAAGAGGCTGGCTTCTCTAGCATATGGTCGGTTGTATCAGAGCCGGATGAAGAAAGCTTATGATAAAAAGGTGTGTCCTCAAAGCTTTCAGACGGGCGATCTTGTGCTGAAAAAGATTCTCCCACCACAATCAGATCACAGGGGCAAATTGACTCCCAACTATGAAGGTCCATATGTCGTTAGAAAGGTTTTCTCTGGAGGAGCCTTATTGCTATCCACCATGGATGGTGAGGATTTCACATCCCCTGTGAACTCGGACGCAGTTAAAAAATGCTTTGCTTAAAGAGACCCGCTGGACAGAAAAAAGAGAGTCCAGGCAAAAATAGGGCATCCCGGCGAACCATAAAAAAGAGAACAAAAGGTTCGGGCAAAAGTTAGGGATAAAATTGAAAAAATGTACACCCACGAAGTTGAAAACCTGAAAAGGGCGACTTCGGCAAAAAAGGGTATCCCGGTGAATTAAAAACCCGCACAGGGTGGTTCACGCAAAAGTTAGGGATTTGAAAAAAGCAAATGATTGCAGTCCGAGTTTGATACAACATTGCTTAGTGGTTTGGGAGTACCTGAGGGTCGTATATCCAAAACAATCTCTTCCAAAGATCGAGTATCGGGAAAGCGTCAGAGTCAGGCGAGTCATAGGAGGATCAGCTCATGGTGTTCGTTTGTACCACGTTGCCGACATGTGTACAAATTTTCTTTGTACTTCTGTAATACTTGTATTTTGCTTATGCGTAACTTCCTCTTTTCAGGAGTTGCATCCAGTGTACAAAATTTTGCCTATTTACAGGCCTGTTATCAATAAAGCATGTTATTCAGTACTTGATGTTTGTTCCTTACTGTTTTGTTTGTGAAAAACGCCGATGTTTTTGATAAACTTGCTGGCCCTTGCCAATAATTGCTAAAACTTCGAATTGACTGAATGAATGTCACGGATACTAACCGGGATAGATCTTGTTGTGTAGATTTGTTCTGTCTCGTTTGTGTTTTGTAGGGTTCTCACCTTTGAAGCAAACAGTCGGGGAATTTGTGTTTCCCCATCCAGAGTCCCGTGACCAAATGGTTGTATCACTCCTCAGCAGATGGAAGTCACATCTTATCCCAGAGAGATTTGAGATGGCACTTATCCTTACTGGATGTGGGGTTGTCCTCCCTAGGAGAGTATCCCCAGGAAAGCTACCGAGAGAGTATCCTCAGTGGATTTTGATGTCCCCAACAGAAGGTGCATTCCCAGCAATGAGTATGTACGCAATCAATGCCCAGCATGGGTAACTCCCGTAGAATATAACTAAGTCGTCTCTGGTTCAGAAGGATTATCCCGCGCAGGACTGTGTTTCCTTCTCCCCAGCAGGTTGTTTTTTCCTCCGACAGGATGGACATCATCAGCTTAGTTCGTAATTTCAAGCTTGTGATCCATTCCCCAGCAGGATGGTTATCCCCAGCGAAGTTGGTTGCACCGTTCCAACATTTATTTTGTTGTGATACCCGGTTATCCCCAGCGGATTTGGTTTTGTCTTCAGCATTTATTTTGCTGAGGCGCCTCTTGGCATCTTTGCATTGTACATATATCATCATATTTGCATCTACCCAAACGCGTAGCATTTCCATGCCGTATGGAGCATTACGCCATTGTCAAACATACGCATTTTGAAACATAAGCCAGGTTGGTTACCTCTTCAGTTTCAGGTGTTGTTTTCTGTAGAGGAGTGAGATTCTTGCTCAAAAGGATTTCTAGATATTCAAATTCTCAGCGTGAGATAGGTGATGATAACGTTCGTCCCCTAACAGAGTAGCTTGTTTAAGTTTCTCATATTCCCCAGCAAAGTATTCTTCAAACGGATCTGTATTGACGGAGTTGTTACCCGTAGCTAACGGAGATTGTTATCCGTGTTGACGGAATTGTTACCTGTGATGGACAGAGATTTTTGCCCGTGTCGACGGTGATTGTTATTCGTGTTGACGAAATCGTTACCCATAATTGACGGAGTTGTTACCCGTAGCTGACGGAGATTGTTACCTGTGATGGACAAAGATTTTTGCCCGTGTCGACGGTGATTGTTATCCGTGTTGACGGAATTGTTACCTGTGTTGACAGAGTTTGTTATCCGTGTTGACGGAATTGTTACCCGTGTTGACGGTGATGGTTATCCGTGTTGACGAAATTGTACCTGTGTTGACAGTGATTATTATCCGTGTTGACAGAGTCGTTACCCGTGATCGATGGAGTTGTCCCCAGTGAAGTCGCTAGTGATTCTTATCCGTGTCGACAGAATCATTACCTGTGATTAGCAGAGATTATGATTCGTGTTGACAAAGTTTAGTCCTGTTGTGGACGGAGTTTCCTTGCAAAGTTAATTCGATGTCTGTGGCGTCACACAGGGGGTTGATGTTGAAGTCCAAAGTTTTTATCAGAGGATTGATCAGTTGTTGCCGTAACAACTGGGCTCAGTGTAATGGATGTTGTTCCTACAAGCAGTTTTTGCAGCTTATTTCTGTGGTTGGCAAATTTCCGAGTTTCTTGGTATTCAACCGTCTTCTACCTCGATTGGTTGAAAGTCGTCCGCTCTTCATCCAGTCGGGTCCAAGCCGTTTGAATAGGGGCAGCTGTTGTACCCCAAAATTTGCTCAACCTTTTCTAACCTGGTTTATGTTTCATTGCATTAACATTTGCATAGTTATATCATTTGCATATCATGATCACATTCATATAGAAGGGGATCAAGTGTGATTCTTATCAAGAGAAGCATAACAAGAGGTTTTATTCAGAATTGAGAAGTTATCAAAGTCATCAGGAGGTGGTTTGAGTGCCTAAGAGTTTAGATTCTTGCATGTGGATTTGTTCCTAACTTGAGGATCAATTGAAGACCATCAGAGGGATGTGAAGTGCTGAATATGAGAAGGGGATGTATATGAAGCTCATAGAATTCCTAGAGGGCCATGGGAGAGTTCAATCAAGTCATTGTGTCAAATGCAAAAGTCATAGTTGAGGTGCAAGCAATTAGGGTTTCATCTGAGCCAATCCTAGGTCAACTGTGCAATTGAAGAGTATATTGGGAAAGTGAGATTATAGGTTATTTTGGATTATAGGTCCATATCTCCTACTTGCGCTCTTCAAATGGAGATTTGTTCAACATGGAACTTGCTCAAAACATGATTTTATGTGCAACCAAGTGGTCATATGGAATTGGTTTGGCTAATAGCAAAAAGTCACTTAAAAGGGCCTAAAAAGGGAAATTTTCAAATGGATTAAGGAGGGAAAATTGACTTTTTGAGTTAGATGACCAAAACATGTCATGTGAATACATATTTTGAGTGGAAAACATGTTTTAAGAACATTGGCATTTCCAGAATTTTGATTTGAGGTCATTTGCACAGGCATTTCCCAAGGTTACTTCACCATGAAGTTACATAATCAAAAACAACCATTGAGATGAAACCAAGGGTGGAATCCCAGCCATTCACACTCCACATGCTGCTAGTAGTTGAATTAAACCATTTTTGAGCCAAAACAATGCCATTTTCGTGTACATTCATGTGCAAAAAGTGTTAAAATTTTGAAAATTCATTTTGGGCTTAGAGGCAAGGATTGGGCTTTCTCTTGATCAATATCCATTGTATATAACGTTTCCAACCTTCACAAATCATCAGTTTTCGAAATTGGAGCAAAATTGATCAAGAACAAGTTTGAAAAAGTGAAGAAAATTCAAAAAGTGAATTCTCAGATTTAGATCGTTTCAAGCTAAATTAAAGATTGCAAAAGCTTCTATGATGATCATGGAGTGATTCTGGAGATTTTTGCGAAGCTTCATCAAGGTTTGAAGGCTCAGTGGAAGTTCTCCACTAGTTACTTGAATTTCAACATATCTCTCTTAATACTTGATGATTCTTTGCCAATTTTGTTTCTTTGTAATCATTGAAGCATGTAGATCATTTCTGGATAATAATTATTGATGTTCATGACGTTCGAAATTTGGAGCTCCAAACTTAAGAGATTTTGTATGAACTGTTTTTACATGACTTTGTTTAGTTTTTACTTGATCTATAACCTCCATGACATAAGAATGAGTTTAGAATTAATTTGGAGAGGTTTTGATGAACTTGAGTTTTTGGTGTCAAACTTTGTTTGCTTCGATTCTCTTTGATCTTGCATTATTAATGATTTTTGTTGATGGATTTGGAATCCTCGCGAGAAGTAGTTGAATTTCGACGTAAATTTCATGCGAAACGGTTGAGTTTTGTGGAAGTTGTTGTTGTTGTTGTTGTAGGTCCGGTGAACCATGGTGGAGAAGGGGCCGGCCGGAACTGTTTCGGCGAGTGCAAGGTTGAAGACGAATTGTACACCGTCTGATCGTTAGGCATCGTGATCATGCGCGCGGGTTCGATCCCTGCTGTGGACATTTTGTTGAGTTTTTGCATTGTTTCATTTTCATTTTCATTGATGTTTGCTAAATATTTTCGTGGGCTTAATGAATTGTTGTTCGCACCCCTCTCCTGGAGGCCCATTCGTGTTACACTGTGTTTGTTTGCTGTTTGCACCAACTGTTTTTCATTTTAATTTCTTTTGTTTTTAATTTCTGTTTTGGTGTTGTTCCATTTTAAATCATTTAAAATAGTTCCAATAGTCATAAAAATACATAAAAATAATATTCAAAAACCTTAAGATGTCTAGTTTTTTCTGGATATTTTTTTTTGTTTCAGTTTCTATTTTAAAACAAATTAAATATTGGAGCTGTTTTATTTGATTTAAAGTGCAGTTTTGTTTTTTCTTGATTTTATTTCCATGTTTAAACTTCTTATTTTTTCATGACTTTTTTTGAGCATTGAGTTAACATGTTAATTGACCTTTGGATATTTTTTTTCATTTTTTTAACTGTTGTTTCCCTGTGATTTGAATTGCCTTTTGTTCCCCCTCCATTGCTGCCTTTGTTTGGGACACTCTTGGTGTTTGACTTCTGTTGGGGCACTTCCTTTTTGATATTCAATCTCCCCTTTTGACCCCTGGTCCCTGATACCTTGGGGGTCCTTTGAGATTTTATTTGGAATTTTTAGGTTCATTTTCATATTTTTCATGTATTTTGCAAGTTGATTGTGTTTGTGGTGTTCCATCTTTGGTGCCTTTGCTTGTTTGGTCTTGTTGGTGACTTTGGAGCTGGATTTACTTGATTCCTTTTTTGGAGGAGCTTCTGGACTTGGTGTAGTTACTGTAGCTTGGCTTGTGGAGCTTGTAGTTGAAGCTTTCTTCTCTTTTAGGAGCTTTTTTTTAGAAGCTTGTTAAGATTAGGGTTTTAGGAAGAGCCATTAGAACTAGTCTTTCTTTCTTTCATCAAACATAGAATGCATTGTTTGCTTCTATCCTATCCTATGATGCAAAATCATCTTAAGGAAGCTCCATTTCTCCTTTGGAAGGATGAGTGGCATGCCTTAATGAGTATAACTTTTGAGGATGCACTTTCTTTCATGTTGGTTCTTGATGAATTCCTTTGGTTTTCATTAGGTCTCCTAACATTGTAATTTGATCTCAATGATGATTTCTCTTCTTATGGGGGCTTGCTAAAGCTTGAAGATGAAGAATTGAAGAAGCTTGAAGATAGGATCTAACTTGAAGATGAAGACTTTTTGCTGTCAACTTTGCTGTCAAGAGGATTTGCTGTCAAGAGGATTTGCTGTTTAGAGCTGCTGTTGAGTATTGAAGTTGCTAAAGAGTGTTGCTGCTGCTTGGGCAGCTTCCTCTACTTTTCTTTTGTTATTTTGTCTGTTTGTTTGTGTTGCCTACCTTTAGGTTTGAGGTGGAGCTTGTCTCCCCTTGCCTGTTGTTTTCTTAGGTTTGAGGTTGAGCCGGACTCCCTTGCCTCGCTTGTACTGTTGCATAGCATGCATTTTACTGTTTATTTTTATTGCTTGCTTTCTTTTGCTGTTTTCCCCTAGGATCTCTGATTTCCTCTGTGCAAGAGGGAATTATGACAGACATTAGGTTTTGACCCATGCATGATAATTGTAGGTAGATTCCTTTTGAACCATAGTCTTAGGTTGTCTTTCTCTTCTCATCTCAAAACAATTCAAAAACACAGTAATAAGGTTAATTGAAGTCGTGCGTTACGAGCCTTAAGTTATCTGGGAAAAGGTTGGTGGAGGGTCTCTCTCCAGTAATCTAGATGTTAGTGTGGTACCCTCTGGGTGACATACGAAGCATTCACTCCTGGGTCATAGTCTCTAGTGCGACTGAGATTGCAAACATCCTAAAAAAACATTTCTTTCATAAAAGACTGAAAACAAACAATCAAACTCTTTTTGTCCGCTTGGACCTTAATCAGGAAAACCCTTTCTTAAGGAGATAAAAAACTGTCAGACAAACTTGTGTCTTCCGTAGCCCGAACTACGTTTGCTCTGATCTTTCATGCCGTATGAAAGTACGTAGGCACAAGATGCGATATCTTGATGAGCAACCTTCCCCCCTTTAACCCGTAGTTAGGCGAACTACGTTGACTCTGATTTCTCGTTCCAGACGGGAATACGTAGGCATAAAGTGTGATACTTTACCGAGTCATTTTCTTTTCTTTTTAACCCAGACCTTTAGCGTAGATAGATGTAACAAACGCCTTAGATAGAAAACAAGCGTGGATCCCGTCGAGTACGACGGACGTGAGGGGTGCTAATACCTTCCCCTTGCGTAACCGACTCCCGAATCCAGGATTTGGTTGCGATGACCATTCCTTTCCCTCTTTGCGTTAGGTTTTCTCTGAGCGTTTCCTATCCCTCTTTTGGGATAAATAACGCACGGTGGCGACTCTTCTGTCATAGACAGCGCCGATTTTCGCAGTAGCGACACCCGTCAATTCGTGTGAATGCAAACGTGCCACCAGATATCGGTCACTTTGATCATTACAAAGCCGAATCATTATTAGAGGATTCCTAAGCAGTTAGGGTTTCCTATCTCTCGATTTACGTGACTTTGGTTTGGTTATGGATTGGAATTCTATGACAATATTGAAGTTGGATATTCCTCGGTACAGTCCGTCATGGGTTGAGAATCAGATTATCAACCGTCAGATGAAAGGTTGAACTATTGATTGATTTATGGACTGTATGATTTGAGACTGACAAATTTTGGACAAATCGGGATTCTGTTTATTTGAGAACTATTTTCCAGAAGTTAAGTCTTTATTCACTAAATATTTGAGTTGTTTACGAGTTAATTGTCACAAGCGAGTTTTGAGCCGCAACTCACGGGTTGCATCGAAGTCACGTTTAGGTTTTGTCGAGAGTTTGTGATTTTTCAGATGCCTCATGATTCGGAGGGCGAAATTTAAAGTTATTCGGAATGAAATACAATTTGAAATTATTCAGAAATTCAAGTTCACATTTTATTCAAGTTTGAATTTATATACATTATTTTCAAATCCATATTCCATTACAAGAATCAGAAGTTACAATTTTTTGGGAATTACAAGTCAAAAATCCTAGAGTTCTAAATCCTAATTTCTACGTCCTTAAGCTTCCGAATTCTTTGAGTTTCCGAACCGTCCAAAACCTGCATAAATATTGAAAAATTGGTTAGAAGTTTTTTTACGGAAAAGGATTTTAATTTTATTTTGACCCTCAGAACAACTTCATCATCGGGTCCAGGAGGGGCAACAATTGAATGCTACCGAATCCCCCGTTTTTCAAGCGACCTCAGGCCTAAGACCCGATAATTTTTGTTCTTGTCCGACAGAGAGAAAAAGAGTTTTTGAAAAAAAAATGAATTTTGTCCAAACAGGCCTTAAGAATCATGTCCAACAACCAAATCCGGATTTCACCATCATAAAAAATATCACAAATCAAAAAACGAAAAATATTAGATCTGGAAATCCGATCATCAAAACAGATCCGAAAACAGCAAAGCATCAATTCCATCAAAGAGATTCGGACAACAACAATCTGGATTGGTAAATATTTCATCATCAATTAAAATGAGAAATATCCAACAATAGTACTGCCCACAGAGATTCCGAAAATGGCAAATATCAGCACCATCAATGTCTAACAATCAAAATGATAAATGTCCAATAACGTTGAAAATGAATCTAAAATGGAAAGAACAGACAATAATATATCATCAAGAACATGTTGAAACATGTTCCTTTAAAAAAGGAAAATCGTTTAATCCGTCAAAATGGGCTTTAAGAACAAAATGCTATAAGAAGAAGTTGGAAGAACATCAAAGGGGGCGGAAAATCATAGAAAATATAATCCAAAACGGCCACAAACCCAAAGAAGAAAATCACCACCAAAGAGCCATTTGGAAAAATCATAAATTTCTCAACGGAAACAAACTAAATCGAAAATCATCACCCCACATCCGAAAATCATAGCAACAAAAGCCTCTGAAAAATCACCATCACCGATCCGAAACCGTCAAAAGCCACGAATCTAAAACCCGCCTAGGCTCAGACATTGTCACCATCGCCCACAGACCCACGAGATATCAACCACAAAAGCCATCAACAATCCGTCAAAACATCACAGCCAAACATAAGTGATTGAAGCATCACAATTTAGTGGTTGTTTTTTTTCCAGATAATAAGAACAATATAAGTGGTCACAACGAAGAAGAACGGAGGAAGTTTTTTTTCACGAAACCAAGAAGAAGAAGAGAATAGTCCATGACCGTCTGGGAAAGAAGTTGAAAAAAAAATCAGTAAGCAAACCCACAAGGGGCTGCCGCCGCGGTCAGAGAAGGGAATTAGGGTTGAAGCCCTAATTTTCTGACCCCCCCTTTTTATATTATGTCCATCCGGGTCGGATCTGGGGCCTGACCACCCAGCCCGACCCAATCTTTTTTTTTTCCTTTTTTTTTTCTGTTTATGTTTATTTAATATTTTATTAATAATAATGCTAATAACTAATACTAACTACTAACAGTTTACTAACATTTTAAAATCTAAAAAAACAAATAATAAAAAAAAAAACCATAAATAAAAATAATCTTTTGATAAAATATAATTTAATTTTAGTTTGTTTGTAATTTAGATTTTTTTAATAATAAAAATAAGAAAATATAATTAGACTTTACTTTAACATTGATTTAGCTTTATTTCAATATATAATAAAAATACAAATAAAAAAATGTTTAGTTGTTTTTAAGTTAATATTTAAAAATCCAAAAAAATATAAAGCATGCTTAGACTAGTTTTTAATTTCATTTCATTTTTCATAATAAATTAAAAAACCAAAAAATATATATTTATTTCAAATCTAATTAAAATTCAAAAACCTTTTTATCTAATTAACTTTTAATTTTTTAGAACTTTATTTAAGTAATTTAGATTCGTTAACTAAAACTTTCTCTTTATCTCCACTTAACTTATTATTCTCAAAAAACAACTTAAAAACAATTAACTCTTAATTTCTAATTTAATTCCATTTCACCATTTATTCCTAACTATTCCTCTACTTATCACTCAAATTTAACTCAACCTCTATTTGCTTATTTGTACAATATTTACATATCATTATCTCATGCTATCCATGTATCCTTACGTTACCAATTATCAACACTTGTATATCAATTCACACTTTCAATTATCACCGCTTTAATTTTTCGCATTACTGTTTATCGCGTTTCTGAAGGAAAGGTTACCCTGTTTGACCGCCGTGTCAATATTCCTTTACCCTTGCCCATCCTAACCTTAGGATCTGAGTCGTTGTACTCATGATTAGGCGTCCCGCCGTGGACACCCGCACACCTCACCGTTTCCAAACCTTAAGACGTTGAGTCGTCGTACTCATGCTTAGGCGTCCCGCCGTGGATATTTTACCCTTTATCCTAGCCTTAGGATCAGGATTCGTCGTACTCCATGTAAGTTTCTCACCGTGGAATACTTACTACACCCTTTTCAATTCAACCTTACAACGTAGAATAGGAGTTGCCGCACTCCATGTAAAAGTTTCCATATGAACGTTTATATTCCCCTGTGTCGCTACTGCGAAAATCGGCGCCGGCTGACAGAAGAGTCGCCACCGTGCGTTATTTATCCCAACGGAGGGAAAGGAAACGCTCAAAGTAAACCTCGCAAAAAACGGGAAAAGGTATGGTCATCGCAACCAAAACCTGGGTTCGGGAGTCGGTTACGCAAGGGGAAGGTATTAGCACCCTTCACGTCCATCGTACTCGATGGGATCCACGCTTGCTGGTTTGTACGGATTACATTTCTATCTAAACTAAAGGATGAGGTCTGAAAAGAAAAGAAAAGATGACTCGGCAAAGCATCGCACTTTATGCCTACGTATTCCCGTCTGGAACGAGAAATCAGAGTCAACGTAGTTCGCCTAACTACGGGTGAAGGTGGGGAAAGTTGCTCGCTAGGATATCGCATCCTATGCCTACGTACTTCCACACAGCATGGAAGATCAGAGCAAACGTAGTTCGGGCTACGCACGACACAAGCTGTTCAAGTGTCTTTTAGGAAAAATCTCACCTTAAACAAGGGTTTTCTTATTGCAAAAAGGTTGATGTTTGTTCAAATCTTTTGACGGAAGAAATGAATTAATCTCTGTTATAACCTTTATTAGTGTTTTTCTGTTGTTTTGAAGGAAGAAGAGATGACACTCTAAAAATCCTAGGGTTGAAAAAGGGGAATAAAATCTACCCTAATGTTATCATGCATGGGTTAAAACCTAATGTCTATCATGCTCCTCTCTTGCGCAGAGAGAAACAGAGATCCTAAGGGAGTATACGGAAGAAGAAATAGCAGATATATACAATAAAGCAGTAAAATGCATGAATGCAACAATACAAGCGAGGGAAGGGAGTCCCACTCAACCTCGAACCTAGAAAACAATAGGCAAAAGTGAACAGGATTCACATTCAACCCAGCAAGTTAAACAGCAAACAATACAGTCCGGAAATTCACACAATACATCAAAATTAAAACAGCTAAAGCTAAACAGCAAAAGCAATATTCATCAGCATCAGCAACTATCTTCAGGCTTCAAACAGACATCAGTCTTTCCTCTTCAATCTCCCAATGGCTTTTCTTCAAGTCCTAACCTCCCAGCTGAGGAATCAATCACAGGAATGAACTGGGTGTTAAGCAATTAGTTGACCACCAAGGGTGGCAAACATACTGCTATCAACACAAAGAATATTTCTCTCAAGAGTTCTATCCCTTAGACATTAGCACCAAGCCTTCCAAAGAAAGGGGGTGAGTGTCTTAGAGAGACTCTGCATCACAGAGAAGAATGGAGGCAGTCAAGACCTTCCATGTTTGTGAATCAAGTTTGCTACTCTAGAGCTCTGCCTAACTCCTAGATCCTACAAACTTCAACAGCTGCCAGCAAGAGACACTCCTCATCAACTCTGGAAGTTGGTCTTCATTCTCTGATCTTCAAAGGGCTTCATCATCACAGGTCTTCAGCTCTCCCCAAATCCCAAACAAACCCAATACCCCACACAGACAAAAAGTAACCCTAAAGAGGGCACACCACACAGTCAATCAAATATAAGCAATATGCCAATAGCAGTAGGGGAATCCTAATATTTCCTAAGGGATCTATCTTATACCCATAACCCCTATAGTCCCATACCCCAAAAATCAAATCAAAATTCCTAAAAGAATTAATCTATCTCACATATGCTCACTTAAAACCCTAATTTTGATCATACTAATCACACCTAGACAAATCACCTAAAATTTGATCCTAAAAATATGAATTAAATCTTATACACAAGTGGAAGTCCTATACTAATCACTCTAAAAAGAATGAACCCTAAATCTAAAGGGAACTAATAGAACTAAAATCAATAAACTTAAGTGCTAAACTAAATCCATTAAAAGCTATTTAAAGGAAAAATACACAAAAAATATCAAAACAAAATAAAATGCCATTTTTATTATTTATTATTTTTCTAGACAGAATTATTGACCTACCATAAAAAGAAACAATTAAAACTAAGCTATTTCCAATTTTTTATGAATTTTTAAAGGTGAGAAAAACATTAAAGAAAATAAAAACACAAAATATGAATTAAAAGGGGAGGGGGTCTAAATAGCAGCTTCGCCCAGTTATTATTCACCATTGGGCCATGAAGAGGGGGAGCGAATATCATTTGGCGCTAGGCCCAGCACACATCAGAAAATGAATTGAAAAATAAAAGAAAATGGCCAAACCCTCGGTGCAAAAAGCAACAAAATCAAGTGTTATTTCATTGGGCTTATAAAAAGGGGGTGGGGATAGGAATCTGAGTCCAAGGCCCAGAGGTGCGTTTAAGTGAAACGCATCGTTTCACGTTGAGTCTTTCCCTCCGTTTCTCTCTTCAAATTTTGACCGTTGGATGAGCTGAAAATGTCAAACAATTGGAATGATCTGACGGCCAGTGTATCGTCTTCTCCAATCAAACCTAGGGTTTGCAGAAATCCATGTCCACGCAGCCATGTTCAAGTCTATCGTTCTCCTTCAATATCCCATGAAATCATAAAATTTCAAAACCAAAATTGATCTATTCTTTCCCAGGAACACGATGGTGCCCTTAACTTGGATTGAAACTAACTCTAGAACGAAACCCGAGAGGTGGAACCTCATGACATACCAACTGCACTCATCAATGGAACCTCACAATCCTTCAATCTAACTGTCCTATCTTGTTCATCATGCTACACTGATCTCAGCAAGCCATTGCATGTTCATTAACACTCATTATATAACCTATTCTCGATCATCAAAGTCAATGCACCCTGCCATGGAACCTCATAGAATTCTCTCTATCTCTCAGAAATCAATCACCTATGGTCTCTAAGCATGTTGATCCTAACCATTCCATCTAATACTGCCTAGATAAAGAGATGTAGATTGAAATGCATACCTTGAGATTTGATGAAACAGTTGTGAATCTTTGCACTAGAGACCTTGGCAATCCTCTCAAATGATCCTTAGAGTATGGTGAGCTTTCTGTTTGCAACAATTATGAAGATAAGTGCTTGGATTCTTGGCTGCAACTCTGGTGCACAATCTTGAATCTTGGACAACAACTCCTTAAACCTCCATTGATGGACCTTGCATCATGCTCATTCACACTCACAATATACCAAAGACTGGAAATGAAGAACTCTCTTGAACAGAAATGGAAGATTATGATAATTCTCTCACTTTCTTACAATGGAAGCAACCATAGAATTCTCTCTTTTCTCTCCCTCTTTTCACCAACCCCATGCACCAATGGATTCAGTTCATTATATAGATGAGGATAGACAGATCTAGAAGCTTCTAGATTGATCTAGGAAAATGTAGAATGTGGTGGAAGGTTCATGAAAGTTCTCATGTGATGATACTTTGAAACATCTCATATCTCATGCATACACCCTTTCCTATTTGTGTCAAAATCTCCTCTCATGAGTTATTGAAATGGTATGTGTGAAGAAAACAAGTTCCTTGCCTTGAAATTCAACTTATGCCAAGTTTTCCATACTTGCCTTATTATGCAAGTAACAAAAATACAAAGCAAGTCCAAAATTTTACCCCTAACTCAAAAAAGTGGCTGAACCAATGTCTCTAAAATGATGTTTGGAATCAATTTGGTATACTGGATGACCCATTTTGGATTTGTAGATCTCTCAAACCAATTTTTCATTTCAACTTTTTCAACTTATATGCCTTTTTTAGGTCATTTTTCACCAACTTTGGTCAAGTCCCATTCCATGCATTTCCAAACTTTCATGACTTCTTTTCTAGACTTAAAATGACATTTTGAGCAACTTTGATGTTGTGAAGTTTTTCATTTGAAGCTTCCTTGTATGGGTTTTAGGCATAGGCTAAGAATGACCTGTAATCCTCAGATGACCAAAATACCCTTTTCTTGCCAAGACCATAAGTAGAGTTACACAAATCATATGAATGCATACCATACCTTTATAGAAATATAAGACAATAAGGAAAAACTCTTATGTTGGCCATAAATCCATTTGAAATATCCTTGAAGGTCAAAAGTTGCTTGGAAGACAGACAACTTTCATAGACAAATTTCAGTGCCCTCAGATGACCTGTAACTTGCAAGAGCTATAACTTGAGTTCTATAAATCATCTTGATGACTTCCACCACTCAAATTAAAGCTATGAAGATAATATACAAGTTTCATGTGTACCAGAAATTCATATGAAGCTTGCATCTTGAGTTACACTGCTTTGAAGTTTGACCTAAATCAGGGGATTTTACACTGAAACCCTAATTTGGTAACTCTTCTTCTCCTTGATTCCTTCTGATTTTTCTTTAACACAACATCATATACCTATCCATATAGCAAATAATGAATCCCACATCCTTCAAATGATCCTTGATACCCCTTCAAAACACTTCTTTGACCTAGAGTTGACCTATTGTTGACCCAGACAAAACCCTAGTTGACTGACTTCCACTGAGGCTCTTGCAATCATTCCAATGACTTAGTTCTTCTTCAAAATGATCATCTAGGCTCTTAATAACATCCTTACACACCTCATACTCTTGGCTCATAGCTCACACTTCCTCTGATGATTCCCCAACTAGCCTCAAGATAGGAGAGAACTCACTGATCAACCTGGCAGTTCTTCAAAGCTCAAATTCTTCCCTGATGACCTGAGTAGTCTTGAATATGAATGAAACCCTTGAGATAAGAATAGCACTTTGATCCCCTGATTAAGATAGCTTGCCTATGCTATGCTATGAAGATGAATACACTATGTACATGATGACAATGCAAATGACTATGCAATTGAAACATAAACTTAGGTTAGAAAAGGTTGGGCAAATTTTGGGGTGCAACACCCTGGAACCTTGACAGCAGTTCAAGAAGTTCCTCTTCCTCCCTTTCGAGGGGAACTACAATTACTCTGATTCCATCCCCTACCTCGGATACGTAGGCACAAGATGCAAATCTTGGCGAGTAAAATTAGGACTAACCCATTTAGGTCCTTCTCTTTACCTTTAACCCTTAGCATTACCTTTAAGCAGATAATCATTAGCAATAGTACATTTTAAAACAAGAGGTTCCTGTAGAGTACTACAGAAGTTTAAGATGCTAATACCTTCCCTAAGGTTAACCAACCCCCGAACCTAGATCTTTCCCCGCATTGTGTTTACGATGCAAAATAGGTTTTTCCTTTCTTTAACATTTCCTTCGGATAAATCAAAGACCGGTTGTGAATCAAGATTGTGATTCAAATTAATCAATAATTTGATATCATATTCTTACCGCAACAATTGTAATCTTGTGCCTACGTATCTTACATTAAAAAATGAATGAAGAATCAGAGCGTCTGTAGTTCGTGAAGAGGACCACGAAAAGATGGGGTTGAATTAGTTGAGGTTTGGATTTGATGACGATTACTCGAAGCTTAAGAAAGGCTCCTTGGGCCCAAGTAACCGGGGGAACAAGTAAAAGACTTAACTCTCTCCCTTTTTCATCTCGAAAAGAAGTTGTGTTTGAACGATGTATGGTTAAAAGATGGTTTGGGCGGTGGTAAAACATGGTCGAGTTGGAAATGTTTTAGAGGCGTCAATTATTCACAGACGAGTAAGATAACTTGCATTTAAACAACTGAAGGGAGATCAAAGGCTCAATCCCCGTCTTTTCACTTTGAAAAGAATTGAATAGTTGTTAATTGTTTTGATAGTTTATTGAGAAAATCCATTTGACGTTGGATCAAGGGTTTGACTTATATCCGCGTGCAAAACCGTGGTGGAAAGGAAGTGGGTTTAAAAATGGCTCGACGACGAGTTGAGGGTTTGGTTGAAAATAGAACCGGCTTGACGATGAATCAAGGGTTAGGTTGTGAGAAACGATATTAGTCCCTGAGGGTGCTCCTAATAATGAAACCATGATGAAATGTAAAAGTGTGTGTGATAGGTTGATGGCGAATGCGGATGATCACTCAACTTACGAAGGTGTTTGAGAATGGCTCGATGACGAATCAAGAATTAATTTGAAAACGATTTAGTCTACGCTAGTCCCTAAGGATGCTCCTAGAAGATAAACCATGATCAAAGAAAAATACGAATGCGTACATCAGAATAGGAGAGGAATACATGTAAGTTACACAGGATTGCACGAAATAAAAGGGTCTGTATCATGCCATTTATACTGTACTCTGAGAAAGGACTCGGCCGGGGAGAAAGAGAAATGCTTGACCAAGCAACTCTGCTAGGGGAATATGCCATGACGAACACGATCACTGCGTGCCTGGCACAACAACCCTCTGCAACAAGATGAACACGATCACTGCGTATTCTACACCACCACCCTCTTGATAGGAGGAAACACGATCCCTGCGCGTCTTGATGCCACAAACCAAACCACATAATGATACAAACACGACGAACACGATCACTGCGTGCCGCGTTACAACCAAAATTACTTTGACCATAAATCCGACCAGATGAGGTAAACACGATCACTGCGTGCCAGACGGAATAAACCCACATAGAAGAGGCGAACACGTTCACTGCGCACTTCAACCACCCATATGATGAACACGATCACTGCGTGTGCTGTAATAGGACGAATACGATCACTGTGCATCTCGACCAACAACCCCCAAAACGATGTCGACACGATTACTGCGTGTGTCACAGAACCAACCCATGTAATAGGACGAATACGATCACTGCATATACCGGCCAACAAAACCAACTGATACAATAGTCACGATCACTGCGTGCTCCGCATCACAAGTTCCCATGGTACTATCAGCACGATTACTGCGTGCTATACGAATACGATCACTACGTATCCTGAACACGATTACTGCGTGTTTGAACACGATCACTGCGCGTTCTGAGCCATGATCCTCTTGACTGGAGAGAACACGATCCCTGCGTGTTGCGTGTCTCAACTAACCCACATAACTGGACGAATACGATCACTGCATATCCTAACCATACATAGGGTGTACGCGATCACTGCGCGCTTCAATGTCACGGCCCTCTTGACTGGAGGAAACACGATCCCTGCGTGCTGTGACACAACTTCAAACATGGGACGAATACGATCACTGCGTACTTCGGCCACCAACAACCAGATGAACACGATCACTGCGTGTCTCGATTGCAACTCCGCATAATGCTAGTAACACGATCACTGCGTGCTACGTAACAGGACGAATACGATCACTGCGTATCTCGACCAACAACATCACCTGATACGATGAACACGATCACTGCGTGCTTCGTACCGCAAATAGAACCAACACGATCACTGCGTGTCTTGAACAATAAACCCCGAGATAATACCAACACGATCACTGTGTGCCGTACAGAACAATCTTCTTTGATCGGGACGAACACGGTTACTGCGCCATTCGACCACAGATACACATACTAGGATCAACACGATCACTGCGTGCCCTACAACATGAACCCCAGAGATGGTACAAATACGATCACTGCGTACTTGGACCACAAATCAACATCTCAAAATCCACACGATCACTGCGCGCCTCACCATATGGACCCCGTATCTGGTACAAAATACAATCACTGCATACCTTGACCACAAATTTCCATCCTCCTGAAACCATGATTTCACTTATCAGCGGGGAACAACATATCTGAAACCGCAGAAGTAACCACTTGGCTTATGTTTCAAAAATGCACGTTTGATAATGACATAATGCTCCCATACAGCATGGAAATGCTACGTACTCGGTTAAAATGCAAATGCTCATGATGCATGTTTATGTAAAGAGTTACTTCAGCAAAATAAATGTCGAAGACAAACTGGATCCGCCGGGGATGATCGGAACACTACCGGTACCCTTCCCACAAAATAAATGTTGGAAAGATGAACTAACTCCGCTGGGGATGACTATCCTGCTAGGAAGGTAGCTCACAAATTCAAAACTTCAAAATCTGCTGAGGACGATCCTCCGGACGACTTGCTGGGGAAAGAAAGGACTATCCTGCTCGGGAAAACTCCTTTCAGCAGCTCCAACCACCTGATCACACTCTGTGGGAACCCCTCCTGCTATCACTGAGCTGGGGAAATCATCCCGCTATTACCGAGCTGGGGATTGAACTACACATTCTGATTTGCACTGCGCAAGAACTCTCTGGGAGTTAATCACATCCATCTCGACCTTCACTGGGGAGGACTCTGCTCTGCTCGATAAGCTAATTCTGAATTACTGAAAGATACATCGATCTTTTCCCTCGACGCCATCTTCGTTCTCCTGGGGAGATAACATTCAATTTGGCCTTGGGCGACTTCACTGGGGAAGACACAACATTCAACCTCTGGAAATGGTACCAGCCTGCCATGGACTCTGGCGGGGAACTTTGCAAACTTTTGAATACCTGCAAAAGTCAACAAGCAAACACAAGGCAATCTATGCAAAAAGAAACATCTTAGTAATCACCCACGACAACCATTCAGGTAATTTTCGGTTTTAACAATCATCGGCCGAGGCCCGCCTGGTTACACGCATGTAAGTTTATCAAAACATCGACGCTTTTTACAAACAAAACTGTAAAAATTAAAACCAAAGTCATACACTATACTGAATAAAGCACTTTATTGATATCGGCCTGAGAATAGGCAAGATTTGTACATCAGACGCAACTCCTGAAAAGAGGTAGTCACACATAAACAAAATGTAGAAGTATACAAATATACAGAATAAAATTTGTACACATGTCGGCAACGTGTTACAGACGAACACCATGAACCGATCCTCCTATGACTCGTCGGACTCTGACGCTTCCCCGATCTCTGTCTTCGGAAGAAATTGCTTTGGATAATTGAACCCCAGATACTCCCGAACCGCTAACACTCAAACTCGGGCCGCAGTCATTTGCTTCTTAAATCCCTAACTTTTGCGTAAATCGCCCTTTGCGGGTTTTCGATTCACCGGGATACCCTTTTTTGCCGAAGCCGCCCAGTGTAGGTTTTCGACTTCGCGGGTGTACATTTTTTCATTTTATCCCTAACTTTTGCCCGAACCTTTTTATTCTGTTTTTGGTTCGCCAGGATGCCCCATTTTTGCCTGGACTCTCTTTTTACTGTCCAGCGGGTCAATTTTAAGCAAAGTATTTTTTAACTGCGTCCGAGTTCACAGGGGACGAAAAGTCTTCACCATCCATGGTGGATAACAATAAGGCTCCTCCGGAGAAGACCTTTCTCACGACGTATGGACCTTCGTAATTGGGAGCCCACTTGCCCCTGTGATCCGATTGCGGTGGGAGAATCTTCTTCAGCACAAGATCACCCGTCTGAAAGCTTCGAGGTCGAATCTTCTTGTCGAACGCTTTCTTCATCCGGCTCTGATACAGCCTACCGTGTGCAATGGATGCCAATCTTTTCTCATCTATCAAGCTCAGTTGATTCAATCTGCTTCTCACCCATTCTGCCTCGTCCAGCTTAACATCAAGCAAAACCCTCAAAGATGGTATCTCAACCTCCAATGGCAGGACAGCCTCCATGCCATATACTAGTGAGAACGGTGTTGCCCCGATTGATGTACGCACCGTAGTACGATAACCGTGCAAAGCGAATGGCAGCATCTCATGCCAATCCTTATACGTCACCACCATCTTCTGAACAATTTTCTTTATGTTCTTGTTGGCCGCTTCAACAGCGCCATTCATCTTGGGTCTGTAAGGAGATGAATTATGATGCTCGATCTTGAAATCCCGACACAGATCTTTCATCATCTTGTTGTTCAAATTCGAACCATTATCAGTAATGATCCGTTCAGGAATACCGTATCTGCAAATTATATCCTTCTTGATAAATCTGGCCACCACCTGTTTGGTCACATTGGCGTAAGAAGCCGCTTCCACCCACTTGGTGAAGTAATCGATCGCAACCAGAATGAAGCGATGCCCATTAGAAGCAGTAGGCTCAATCTTTCCGATCATATCAATTCCCCACATGGAGAAAGGCCATGGTGAAGCCATAATATTCAGTGGACTGGGTGGCACATGGATCTTATCAGCATAGATCTGGCACTTGTGACACCGCTTGGCAAACTTGAAACAGTCAGTTTCCATCGTCAACCAGTAATACCTCGCTCGCAACAACTTTCGAGTCATAGCATGCCCACCTGCGTGTGTGCCAAAAGTTCCTTCATGAATCTCTTCCATGAGCACATTGGCTTCCTTCTCGCCTACACATCGGAGGAGTACCAAATCGTGGTTCCTTCTATACAAAATGCCGTCGGGATTCAGATAGAAGTTGCCTGCTAATCTCCTTAGAGTCTTCTGGTCACGACTGGATGCCCCAGCCGGATATTCCTTATTCTTCAGGAAATTATGTATGTCGAAATACCACGGTTTACTGTCAGATGCTTCATCAATTGCAAACACAAAGGCCGGCCTATCAAGGCGAGAGATGACAATGCTGGGAGCTTCATTCCAGCGGTTGACTTTATACATCGAGGATAACGTTGCAAGGGCATTCGCCATTTGATTCTCCACCCGGGGTACATGATGAAACTCCACCCTGTCAAAGAAAGGTAGCAACCTTCTCGCATAATTCATGTACGGCACCAGATTAGGTTGGCGCGTCTCTCACTCTCCCTTAATCTGATTCACCACCAACGCTGAATCCCCATATACATCCAGATTCTTAATCCTCATATCAATAGCCTCCTCTAACCCCATAATGCAAGCTTCATACTCGGCTTCATTATTCGTTACTGAAAAAGTCAATCTGGCTGTGAACGGGATGTGCGACCCGTGGGGAGTTGTAATGATTGCCCCGATCCCACTACCGTATGAATTGACAGCCCCATCAAAAATCATTTGCCACTGGGAACTCCGCTCAGGACCTTCACCAGGCAACGGCTCATCACAATCTTTAGCCTTTAAGTACATTATATCCTCATCAGGAAACTCAAACTTCATAGGCTGATAATCCTCAATTGGTTGTTCGGCAAGGTATTCGGACAGAACACTTCCCTTAATGGCCTTCTGGGAAACATACTGGATATCGTATTCTGTCAATACCATCTGCCATCTAGCAATCCTTCCAGAGAGCGCTTGTTTCTCAAACACATATTTGATCGGATCCATCTTCGATATCAGCATGGTTGTATGATTCAGCATGTACTGTCTTAGACGTTTGGCAGCCCACACCAATGCACAACACGTCTTTTCGAGCATAGAGTATCGAGATTCACAATCTGTGAACTTTTTACTCAAGTAGTAAATTGCATGCTCTTTCCGCCCTGTCTCGTCATGTTGATCGAGAACACAACCCATACTGTTCTCCAGAACCGTCAGGTACATAATCAGTGGTCGTCCCGCTACTGGGGGTATCAACACCGGAGGTTCCTGCAAGTATTCTTTTATCTTTTCAAATGCCCTCTGGCAATTGTCGTTCCAGACCACCACTTGATCTTTCTTTAACAGCTTGAATAATGGTTCACATGTGGTCGTTAGGTGAGAGATGAACCTAGCAATGTAATTCAACCTCCCTAAGAATCCACGGACTTCTTTTTCTGTTCTTGGTGCTGGCATTTCTTGTATTGCTTTTATTTTTGCAGGATCGACCTCGATTCCTTTCTTGCTCACAACGAACCCCAGTAGCTTCCCGGATCTCACTCCGAAGGTACATTTATTTGGATTCAGCCTCAGCCTGAATTTCCTCAGCCTCTTGAACAACTTTAGCAGATTAACCAGATGTTCCTCCTCTGTTTGAGACTTGGCAATCATGTCATCGACATACACCTCAATCTCTCTGTGCATCATGTCGTGAAAAAGCGTCGTCATAGCCCGCTGGTACGTTGCCCTAGCATTTTTCAAACCAAAGGGCATCACTTTATAACAGAAGGTTCCCCACGGGGTGATAAAGGTCGTTTTTTCCATATCCTCCGGAGCCATTTTGATCTGGTTGTACCCCGAAAATCCATCCATGAAGGAGAATACCGAAAACTGAGCCGTGTTGTCAACTAACACGTCAATATGTGGCAGCGGGAAATCATCCTTCGGGCTTGCTTTGTTTAGATCCCGATAATCAACGCACATTCGAACCTTGCCATCTTTCTTTGGCACATGCACGATATTAGCGACCCAAGTGGGATAAGTGGTAACAGCCAGGAATCCAACATCCCATTGCTTCTGCACCTCTTCCTTTATCTTTACGGCCATGTCAGGACGAGTCCTTCTGAGTTTCTGCTTCACAGGCGGGCAATCTTCCTTCAATGGCAGACGATGAACAACCATATCAGTGTCCAAACCCGGCATGTCCTCGTAGGACCAAGCAAATATATCACTGTATTCACGCAGCATCTCAATAAGCTCTCGCTTGATGTCCTCTTGCAATGCGGCCCATATACGGATATTCCTGACGCATCCCTCAGACCCCAAGTTGACAATATCAATCTCTTCCTGGTGAGGCAGAATGACTCTCTCCTCTTGCTTCAATAACCGACTAAGCTCTTCTGGTAAGTCAATATCCTCCACAATCTCCTCCTCAGCTTGGAAGATCGGATGCTCGAAGTCTAAACGAGTCATAGGAAGTTTTTGGTCGGTATCATCTGAAAATTCATGAATCCTGCGAGGGAAACGGTTAAGTGCTTCAAAAATGATGTCCAAGCAAAATGCATAACCGCACTGCCATTTTATTGAAAAATAAAATAAAAACAGAAAGAAAAGGATCACAACATTTGAATGTAAAAACGCCGTCATTTATTGATTATGCAAACATACAGGTAAACAGTTAGGCCCTAAGACAAGATCGACGATGCCCCGGGCACGGCATGTGATCATACAAATGATTAAAAAAAACAATGCATTACTATTTGGTGACTTGGATGATGTCTTGGATGGACCAGTTGCATAGGCTTTGCCCTGGTGTGCTGGGTCGAATCCACGAGTCCATGTCGCAATCGCTATCCACTTCTTCCATATCAGACACGGCATTAATCCTTTCGAAGCTAACTCCTCCGGGCGTGAACACCACAGGTCCCTTGTACTTAGGCGCACTCTGCGCGGGAGATGGGCGGTACCCCAAGCCATACTTGTCTTGCTTCACTGGGATGTCCAGAACCTGCCCCCACTTCTGAGTCTCTCCTGCTTGCACCAACGCCTTGGCTTCTTTTTATGAAGAGACTACCACCTCTTGCCCTTCACTCTTTAATGGAGCTTCTTCTTTAACTTTCACCTCTTCGAACGCCTGACACAGCGTCTCATGAATCTCTCCGTCTACCTCCACGTACTTGAAAGAAGATAAATGACTGACTAAAATATCCTCTTCGCCACACACCGTCACAATACTCCCCTCAACCATATATTTCAGCTTCTGATGGAGCGTAGAAGTCACTGCCCCAGCGGCATGAATCCAAGGTCTCCCGATCAAACAGCTATATGCGGGCTGAATGTCCATGATGTAAAACACTGTATCAAACACCTCTGGACCTACCTGAATGGGTAACGTGATCGACCCGAATACTGACCTCCTTGTGCCGTCAAAGGCTCTTACCACCAAATCACTAGGTGTGCACAACAACCCACGGGTATCTAATTTCAACAGAGCTTTCTTTGGTAACACATTCAGCGAGGACCCAGTGTCTACCAGCACGTGGGACAGAACAGTGCCCCGGCATTCGATAGAGATGTGCAAAGCATTATTATGATCACGCCCTCGAGGTGTTAAGTCAAAATCCGTGAATCCCAGCCCATGCCCAGCGTTAACATGTGCCATAACTCCCTCCAGCTGATTAACTGAAATCTCTTGCGGCACGAAAGATGTCTCAAGTACCTTCAACAGGGCATTTCTATGCGCCTCAGAACACAACAGCAGCGATAATATGGAGATCTTTGACGGGGTCTGCTGCAGGTGATCCACAATCTTGTAATCACTTTTGCGGATTAACCTCATGAATTCTTCCACATCTTTGGTTATCGGCTCTTTCTCTTTACTCCCCGAAGATTCACCCTCAACGATTTTGTTCTTACCCCTGGCAAGCCTCTCTGCTTCAACCTCAGGTGAAGTGAAAATTCTCCCGCTCCGGGTTATACCTCCCGCTCCTACTACGTTATCCACGGATCCCGCTGGCGGATCATTCAAGTCAATCCTTTCTCCATTGTAATACACCTCAGCACCATAACTCCACGGGACTGCTTTTGTGCTTTCAAAAGGGACTGGCTTAGCGTTGGTAATAGTAATGGTCGGCCTTTTAGATGATGCCGAAATTGTCACTGATTTGAACGGAATGGTGATCGTAGCAATCGCGTTGCGCTCTTTCTCAGACTTCTCTCGCCCCACAACCCTGTCAAACTGCAAAGTTCCTTCATCAATCAAACTTTGAACTCCCCTCTTCAGCTTCTCACAGCCCTCAGGTTGAGCCAAATAGTCAGCACACTCTTCGCCGCAGCCGGGATAGACTCCTCCTTTCAACAAACGCTGCTTTACGTAACTCAAAGGGGTTTTCAGCTTGCTCACTTCTGAAACTAAGTTCAACTCATCATCTACCATGATTGCATTGGCCCCAGCCCCACCATGCTTGGGCATTGGCTGCTGCGTGATATTGGGACCTTCCTTCCCGAAGTTAATAGCCGCACTATCAAGCAAATCCTGTACTTTATGCTTGAAAGCTAGGCAATTTTCAATATTGTGCCCTGGTGCACCCGAATGGAAGTCACAGTGCTCATTAACATCATATCCGACTGGCGGCTGGCCAGTTGGTGGTGCTAAAGTCCTCTTCTCGACTAGCTGCAATTTCAACAAAGTTTGAAGGAGTTCGGCATATGATACCGGCGGTACCTCGAATACTCTCCTCGGTCGCGGGTTCTGAAGTCTGCGCTGATTATTATTAGGCTGCTGCTGAGCCTGCTGCGGTGGTTGTTGTCTCTGTTGCTGAGGAGGCCCTGGAATGGTTACACTCGCAACCTGCGACTGCTGACGCCAGTTCTGACCTTTATTCTTTCGTCGAGCACTGTATACAGCATTGGTGTCACTCTGCCGTTTACCATCAAACGTCTTCTTATTACCACCTGCGGAACTGGACTCACCTGCTTGGATTTTACCAATCTTCACCCCGTTTTCAATGCGCTCCCCCATCAATATCAACTCAGAGAAAGTACTCATCGAAAAATTTAGCAGACGGTCGTAGTACATTCCAGAGAAAGTTCCTATGAACATATCCATCATTTCGCGCTCTACCATCGGAGGGTGTACCCTAGCAGCCAGATCTCGCCACCTCTGGGCGTATTCTTTAAAGCTCTCACTAGACTTCTGAGACATGCTTTGCAACTGAACTCGGTTAGGGGCGAGATCACTATTATATTGATAGTGTCGAACAAAAGCCTCTGCCAGCTCCTTCCAACTCCTGATCTGAGTAGGCTCTAAGCTCATGTACCACTCCAGCGATGGCCCTGACAGGCTATCCTGGAAGAAGTGCATTAGCATCTTTTCATCCTCAGAATACGCAGACATACGCCTGTAAAACGCGCGCACATGCACCCTAGGGCATGTATCCCCTTTATACTTATCAAACGACGGTGCTTTGAATTTCAGCGGGACCCTCAACCCTGGGACTAACCCCATATTTGACATATCCAACCCGAGAGCGTTCTGGCTGGCCAACCCATTCACCTTCTCTTCTAGCAATCTCATCCGATGGTTATCATCCCTAGCCCTCTCATAGCCTTCGTTCTGACCAGAGAACACATCCTCCTGGCGATCCTCCCAGCGAGGTACTGCATCATATCCAACATAATCTGCATCACGGCCCGGACCCGTTTGGACGTACCTGGGGTCATACCTTAGATTACCCATCTCTTGGGTGTTGTATGCGCCAGTTCCATATCCCAGATTACCGTAGCCACCAAACCCAGCTTTAGCACCAGCCATGCTGCCATGTCCCATATTCACACCATTGAAGCCCTGGTTACCATTGATACCATTCATTCCGACATTCTCAACACCCCCATTGAAACCCTGGTTGATATTACCCACAAAGACCCCAACAGTATCTGCATTGACATTCATATTACCGGCGTTCCCACCTCCACCTACAGGACCAGCTTCTCCAGCATTCAAACCGGTTACGGGAACAGCGTCAGCACTTTGACGATTCTCAACTCGGGGAGAAGCAGCAATGTTCTCACCATGCGGTGTCCCGTTGTTCTCAGCCCGTGCGACTATCGGTTGAACCAGATTCTGCAGCTGCTCTTGTCCTTTGGCGATGGTCTCCATGGTTTGCATGAGCAGGGCCATCCTGTCACGCATCTCTTGCATTTCACTCTGCACGTTGTCCATGATCTTCTTCTGGTTAATCCTTGTAGAGTAACGGTGGACCCGCTTTTCTGCAATCCTGAAAATACCTGAAAAATGGTGCGGGAGATAAGATACACGAACCATAACCTGCAATGCAAATATGAGTATGTATGCAAAATGCAATGTGTGTCTGTGCATTAGGGATTATCATTCCCCGATTCTAGTGTGATTGTGCCAGTGCAGTGACAGTGCTAGCAATACAGCGATTGGAGCCAAATCACAGAAAGCCTCATATATTGCAGAGAAATCCAAGAATACAATATCACTGAGAGTATAATAAAATGGCATGACCTCAACCAACAATCCTGGTGATGGTCAGCACAAATGTAAATAAAGCATATAAGCTAATACATGAAATGATCAAGTACTCCCATGAGCCCGATACTCTTCTATTAACTTCTTGGTCTCTGGATGACCTGGTCGGGTAAGCAGACCCTCGACAAGCTGGTTTCTTCTCTTGAGAACACGTTGCACGTCACCGGCGGTTTCCTCCCCTGCCCCTTCTCCGAAGCGATCTTCTAGCTTCCGCTTCTGAGACACAGCTTCGTTCCTGCCTTCGATAGCCTTGTTCAAAGCATTCTGGAGACTGTATCTGGTCATTACCTCTTCTTCGCACTTCTTAATGCTAGCCTTCAACTGCTCCTCGAGGTCAGAAACTTGCTGCTTCAACTTATCTTCCCTCTTCTTGTTGTTGGTCAGCGTAGCATTCCATGTCTTATTACAAGAAGAGATTTCTTGGTGAGCGGCGTCGAGCGCCTTCTTTTTGGACTCTAGCATGTCATGGGAGCTTCTGAATTCTTGACCTAGACGTTCGCGCTTCTTCTTCTCCTCAGTCAACTCAGCGCCTATCCTGTTTACTAGTTCGATCTGCTATTGGAAAGAACATACAGCCTTATTCTTCTCACTCCTCATCTGAGCTAGCTCCTGTTCTAGCTCTTCATTAATCTTCATCAAGGCTTCTTTTTCTCTCACAACTTGCTCATAGACCTCCATAGTAACAGTGGTTGGCTCTTCCACCGGAATATGAACAGGGACCGGCGCAGCTGGAAATGGCATCAATACCTGTCTGGCTCTCTCCTGGATCTAAACTTTGTAGGGTGCATATGCCTGGTAATCACTCTTCCCCAACAGCGGCTTCCCCTTTCTGTTAATACGCGTCCAGGCATACCGAAGCTTGGCTAGTAACTCTCCACTCAAATCACCTGTGAAGTACAGAGATTCATGTACTTCATCCTCCTGAGGCGGGCTCTTCAGCGCATATCCAAACTGACGGACGAACAAAGATGGGTTGTAGTTGATACACCCTTTTCTCCCTATCAGCGGAACATTAGGATACCCAGCACAACTGCAAATAAGCTTAGACCCCAGCAGGTCTCGATCAAACCACTTGATGTCTTCAGAAGAAAGCCTCATCATACGTTCTGGCCATTCAACTGTAGTCGCACTATCCACAAAAGGTCCCTTCAGGGGAAGATGACTCTTGAACCACATGGACAGCAAAGGCACGCAACAAGAGACGTTCTTGCCCCTCCTGTTCTCGTTCCTGTAGTGCATCGAATGATAGAAGTCTCCGATCAGTGTAGGCACTGGGTTGCCAGCAGCAAACAGATGAAATGCATCCATGTCCACGAAGTTTGGGAAATTAGGAAACAACACTATCCCATAAATGCAGAGAGCCAAAATAGCGTTAAAGACCACCCAACACCCATTCTTGGCGTACTCTTGAGCCTTACTTACCAGAAACTGGAGAGAGAAACCGGGAACCCCTCGCCAAGAGGTCATCAACAACTCAGAAGCATTCATATGCAAGGCCTTAGCTAAATCCTCTAACTTGGGCTCAGCAGCAGAGTGAATAAAAGGGACTGCATTCTGTACCGGCAGCTCAGTAAACTCTACATACTCCTCCATGGTGGGCCCCAAGATAGAATCAGTAAACGTGAAGCATCTCAAAGCCGGGTCATAGAATTGCATCAGCGTGTACAGCCCATTCAGTTCATCATCAGTGGCTTTGCGAACCAGACTCAATAGCCGTCCATAACTCTGTCTGAAGCTTCTACGGACATCCTCATTTGCAAGAGAAATCAGGCCCAGGAGTGGAGTAATATCAGGGATAGGTAGCTTATAAGCAACTGTCATCCTCAAACCAGCCATGATCAATACTCAGAAGTCCAGACACTAGAACCGGGGGATATGCAAGTGCACCTGCAGCACAGACACACGTTAATGGGATGCAATGATAATGATTATACAGATAATGCAATGCAAGCAACATGCAACAGGGACCAAGTGCTATGGCTGAGGATCCTGAACCATAAAAGTCTCAGATAGACCCTCCAATACTCATCAACCCTGGTCTCAAATAGACCCAATACAAAGCTCCAACATTGGTCTCTGATAGGCCCATAACATGACTCCAACTGGTCTCTGACAGACCTCAAATCATAGCTCTGATTGGTCTCTGACAGACCTCAAACCTGGTCTCTGATAGACCTCACAACTATCCATAAATACCCAGGATCTCTGATCAAGAAATAACCGGTATCTGAAGGTCTAGTTACCTGCATAACCCCAAACCCTCTCACAGGTGGATGTCCTAGTAACTGACAAAGGTATGGCATCCTATGCGGTCGTCGGCGTCACAGACTTTCAGGGTTGATGATACGATTCCCAGAAGGAGTGGCATCATCAAATCCTGAAGAGGCCTCACTTAGCCAACTTCCAAATGATCGGTCCCCAGAGTCGACAATCCAACTAACCAGCAACCCGAGCCACCCAAAGGGCAGGACAAGAGGCCAACCAGAAGAACCTCGTCTGAGTGTAGATTTCGCGGGACACTAGGACATGCAAAGCACGTGCGCGCCCACTAATCTCTACTCTAAGTCTAGGTGCACTCAAGCCCAGGTCCGGCTTATCTCTCAATCATGGAACACCCCATCAAACCCACAATACAGCAATAATAATAATAATCAAGTGCTGAAATGTAAATACAGAAATGTAAATCCATACAAAATCCTCGACGGGCAAACAAGCGCTAGGATTGACTCTCTTAAGGGACGTTGGATCCCAAATGCATAAGAAACTATCGCAGTCCTTAGCAGCCAGGGGACGTTGGATCCCCAGCAGAGTCGCCAGTTGTCGCTACTGCGAAAATCGGCGCCGACTGACAGAAGAGTCTCCACCGTGCGTTATTTATCCCAACGGAGGGAAAGGAAACGCTCGAAGTAAACCTTGCAAAAAACGGGAAAAGGTATGGTCATCGCAACCAAAACCTGGGTTCGGGAGTCGGTTACGCAAGGGGAAGGTATTAGCACCCCTCACGTCCATCATACTCGATGGGATCCACGCTTGCTGGTTTGTACGGATTACATTTCTATCTAAACTAAAGGATGAGGTCTGAAAAGAAAAGAAAAGATGACTCGGCAAAGCATCGCACTTTATGCCTACGTATTCCCGTCTGGAACGAGAAATCAGAGTCAACGTAGTTCGCCTAACTACGGGTGAAGGTGGGGAAAGTTGCTCGCTAGGATATCGCATCCTATGCCTACGTACTTCCACACAGCATGGAAGATCAGAGCAAACGTAGTTCGGGCTACGCACGACACAAGCTGTTCAAGTGTCTTTTAGGAAAAATCTCACCTTAAACAAGGGTTTTCTTATTGCAAAAAGGTTGATGTTTGTTCAAATCTTTTGACGGAAGAAATGAATTAATCTCTGTTATAACCTTTATTAGTGTTTTTCTGTTGTTTTGAAGGAAGAAGAGATGACACTCTAAAAATCCTAGGGTTGAAAAAGGGGAATAAAATCTACCCTAATGTTATCATGCATGGGTTAAAACCTAATGTCTATCATACTCCTCTCTTGCGCAGAGAGAAACAGAGATCCTAAGGGAGTATACGGAAGAAGAAATAGCAGATATATACAATAAAGCAGTAAAATGCATGAATGCAACAATACAAGCGAGGGAAGGGAGTCCCACTCAACCTCGAACCTAGAAAACAATAGGCAAAAGTGAACAGGATTCACATTCAACCCAGCAAGTTAAACAACAAACAATACAGTCCGGAAATTCACACAATACATCAAAATTAAAACAGCTAAAGCTAAACAGCAAAAGCAATATTCATCAGCATCAGCAACTATCTTCAGGCTTCAAACAGACATCAGTCTTTCCTCTTCAATCTCCCAATGGCTTTTCTTCAAGTCCTAACCTCCCAGCTGAGGAATCAATCACAGGAATGAACTGGGTGTTAAGCAATTAGTTGACCACCAAGGGTGGCAAACATACTGCTATCAACACAAAGAATATTTCTCTCAAGAGTTCTATCCCTTAGACATTAGCACCAAGCCTTCCAAAGAAAGGGGGTGAGTGTCTTAGAGAGACTCTGCATCACAGAGAAGAATGGAGGCAGTCAAGACCTTCCATGTTTGTGAATCAAGTTTGCTACTCTAGAGCTCTGCCTAACTCCTAGATCCTACAAACTTCAACAGCTGCCAGCAAGAGACACTCCTCATCAACTCTGGAAGTTGGTCTTCATTCTCTGATCTTCAAAGGGCTTCATCATCACAGGTCTTCAGCTCTCCCCAAATCCCAAACAAACCCAATACCCCACACAGACAAAAAGTAACCCTAAAGAGGGCACACCACACAGTCAATCAAATATAAGCAATATGCCAATAGCAGTAGGAGAATCCTAATATTTCCTAAGGGATCTATCTTATACCCATAACCCCTATAGTCCCATACCCCAAAAATCAAATCAAAATTCCTAAAAGAATTAATCTATCTCACATATGCTCACTTAAAACCCTAATTTTGATCATACTAATCACACCTAGACAAATCACCTAAAATTTGATCCTAAAAATATGAATTAAATCTTATACACAAGTGGAAGTCCTATACTAATCACTCTAAAAAGAATGAACCCTAAATCTAAAGGGAACTAATAGAACTAAAATCAATAAACTTAAGTGCTAAACTAAATCCATTAAAAGCTATTTAAAGGAAAAATACACAAAAAATATCAAAACAAAATAAAATGCCATTTTTATTATTTATTATTTTTCTAGACAGAATTATTGACCTACCATAAAAAGAACCAATTAAAACTAAGCTATTTTCAATTTTTTATGAATTTTTAAAGGTGAGAAAAACATTAAAGAAAATAAAAACACAAAATATGAATTAAAAGGGGAGGGGGTCTAAATAGCAGCTTCGCCCAGTTATTATTCACCATTGGTCCATGAAGAGGGGGAGCGAATATCATTTGGCGCTAGGCCCAGCACACATCAGAAAATGAATTGAAAAATAAAAGAAAATGGCCAAACCCTCGGTGCAAAAAGCAACAAAATCAAGTGTTATTTCATTGGGCTTATAAAAAGGGGGTGGGGATAGGAATCTGAGTCCAAGGCCCAGAGGTGCGTTTAAGTGAAACGCATCGTTTCACGTTGAGTCTTTCCCTCCGTTTCTCTCTTCAAATTTTGACCGTTGGATGAGCTGAAAATGTCAAACAATTGGAATGATCTGACGGCCAGTGTATCGTCTTCTCCAATCAAACCTAGGGTTTGCAGAAATCCATGTCCACGCAGCCATGTTCAAGTCTATCGTTCTCCTTCAATATCCCATGAAATCATAAAATTTCAAAACCAAAATTGATCTATTCTTTCCCAGGAACACGATGGTGCCCTTAACTTGGATTGAAACTAACTCTAGAACGAAACCCGATAGGTGGAACCTCATGACATACCAACTGCACTCATCAATGGAACCTCACAATCCTTCAATCTAACTGTCCTATCTTGTTCATCATGCTACACTGATCTCAGCAAGCCATTGCATGTTCATTAACACTCATTATATAACCTATTCTCGATCATCAAAGTCAATGCACCCTGCCATGGAACCTCATAGAATTCTCTCTATCTCTCAGAAATCAATCACCTATGGTCTCTAAGCATGTTGATCCTAACCATTCCATCTAATACTGCCTAGATAAAGAGATGTAGATTGAAATGAATACCTTGAGATTTGATGAAACAGTTGTGAATCTTTGCACTAGAGACCTTGGCAATCCTCTCAAATGATCCTTAGAGTATGGTGAGCTTTCTGTTTGCAACAATTATGAAGATAAGTGCTTGGATTCTTGGCTGCAACTCTGGTGCACAATCTTGAATCTTGGACAACAACTCCTTAAACCTCCATTGATGGACCTTGCATCATGCTCATTCACACTCACAATATACCAAAGACTGGAAATGAAGAACTCTCTTGAACAGAAATGGAAGATTATGATAATTCTCTCACTTTCTTACAATGGAAGCAACCATAGAATTCTCTCTTTTCTCTCCCTCTTTTCACCAACCCCTTGCACCAATGGATTCAGTTCATTATATAGATGAGGATAGACAGATCTAGAAGCTTCTAGATTGATCTAGGAAAATGTAGAATGTGGTGGAAGGTTCATGAAAGTTCTCATGTGATGATACTTTGAAACATCTCATATCTCATGCATACACCCTTTCCTATTTGTGTCAAAATCTCCTCTCATGAGTTATTGAAATGGTATGTGTGAAGAAAACAAGTTCCTTGCCTTGAAATTCAACTTATGCCAAGTTTTCCATACTTGCCTTATTATGCAAGTAACAAAAATACAAAGCAAGTCCAAAATTTTACCCCTAACTCAAAAAAGTGGCTGAACCAATGTCTCTAAAATGATGTTTGGAATCAATTTGGTATATTGGATGACCCATTTTGGATTTGTAGATCTCTCAAACCAATTTTTCATTTCAACTTTTTCAACTTATATGCCTTTTTTAGGTCATTTTTCACCAACTTTGGTCAAGTCCCATTCCATGCATTTCCAAACTTTCATGACTTCTTTTCTAGACTTAAAATGACATTTTGAGCAACTTTGATGTTGTGAAGTTTTTCATTTGAAGCTTCCTTGTATGGGTTTTAGGCATAGGCTAAGAATGACCTGTAATCCTCAGATGACCAAAATACCCTTTGCTTGCCAAGACCATAAGTAGAGTTACACAAATCATATGAATGCATACCATACCTTTATAGAAATATAAGACAATAAGGAAAAACTCTTATGTTGGCCATAAATCCATTTGAAATATCCTTGAAGGTCAAAAGTTGCTTGGAAGACAGACAACTTTCACAGACAAATTTCAGTGCCCTCAGATGACCTGTAACTTGCAAGAGCTATAACTTGAGTTCTATAAATCATCTTGATGACTTCCACCACTCAAATTAAAGCTATGAAGATAATATACAAGTTTCATGTGTACCAGAAATTCATATGAAGCTTGCATCTTGAGTTACACTGCTTTGAAGTTTGACCTAAATCAGGGGATTTTACACTGAAACCCTAATTTGGTAACTCTTCTTCTCCTTGATTCCTTCTGATTTTTCTTTAACACAACATCATATCCCTATCCATATAGCAAATAATGAATCCCACATCCTTCAAATGATCCTTGATACCCCTTCAAAACACTTCTTTGACCTAGAGTTGACCTATTGTTGACCCAGACAAAACCCTAGTTGACTGACTTCCACTGAGGCTCTTGCAATCATTCCAATGACTTAGTTCTTCTTCAAAATGATCATCTAGGCTCTTAATAACATCCTTACACACCTCATACTCTTGGCTCATAGCTCACACTTCCTCTGATGATTCCCCAACTAGCCTCAAGATAGGAGAGAACTCACTGATCAACCTGGCAGTTCTTCAAAGCTCAAATTCTTCCCTGATGACCTGAGTAGTCTTGAATATGAATGAAACCCTTGAGATAAGAATAGCACTTTGATCCCCTGATTAAGATAGCTTGCCTATGCTATGCTATGAAGATGAATACACTATGTACATGATGACAATGCAAATGACTATGCAATTGAAACATAAACTTAGGTTAGAAAAGGTTGGGCAAATTTTGGGGTGCAACACCCTGGAACCTTGACAGCAGTTCAAGAAGTTCCTCTTCCTCCCTTTCGAGGGGAACTACAATTACTCTGATTCCATCCCCTACCTCGGATACGTAGGCACAAGATGCAAATCTTGGCGAGTAAAATTAGGACTAACCCATTTAGGTCCTTCTCTTTACCTTTAACCCTTAGCATTACCTTTAAGCAGATAATCATTAGCAATAGTACATTTTAAAACAAGAGGTTCCTGTAGAGTACTACAGAAGTTTAAGATGCTAATACCTTCCCTAAGGTTAACCAACCCCCGAACCTAGATCTTTCCCCGCATTGTGTTTACGATGCAAAATAGGTTTTTCCTTTCTTTAACATTTCCTTCGGATAAATCAAAGACCGGTTGTGAATCAAGATTGTGATTCAAATTAATCAATAATTTGATATCATATTCTTACCGCAACAATTGTAATCTTGTGCCTACGTATCTTACATTAAAAAATGAATGAAGAATCAGAGCGTCTGTAGTTCGTGAAGAGGACCACGAAAAGATGGGGTTGAATTAGTTGAGGTTTGGATTTGATGACGATTACTCGAAGCTTAAGAAAGGCTCCTTGGGCCCAAGTAACCGGGGGAACAAGTAAAAGACTTAACTCTCTCCCTTTTTCATCTCGAAAAGAAGTTGTGTTTGAACGATGTATGGTTAAAAGATGGTTTGGGCGGTGGTAAAACATGGTCGAGTTGGAAATGTTTTAGAGGCGTCAATTATTCACAGACGAGTAAGATAACTTGCATTTAAACAACTGAAGGGAGATCAAAGGCTCAATCCCCGTCTTTTCACTTTGAAAAGAATTGAATAGTTGTTAATTGTTTTGATAGTTTATTGAGAAAATCCATTTGACGTTGGATCAAGGGTTTGACTTATATCCGCGTGCAAAACCGTGGTGGAAAGGAAGTGGGTTTAAAAATGGCTCGACGACGAGTTGAGGGTTTGGTTGAAAATAGAACCGGCTTGACGATGAATCAAGGGTTAGGTTGTGAGAAACGATATTAGTCCCTGAGGGTGCTCCTAATAATGAAACCATGATGAAATGTAAAAGTGTGTGTGATAGGTTGATGGCGAATGCGGATGATCACTCAACTTACGAAGGTGTTTGAGAATGGCTCGATGACGAATCAAGAATTAATTTGAAAACGATTTAGTCTACGCTAGTCCCTAAGGATGCTCCTAGAAGATAAACCATGATCAAAGAAAAATACGAATGCGTACATCAGAATAGGAGAGGAATACATGTAAGTTACACAGGATTGCACGAAATAAAAGGGTCTGTATCATGCCATTTATACTGTACTCTGAGAAAGGACTCGGCCGGGGAGAAAGAGAAATGCTTGACCAAGCAACTCTGCTAGGGGAATATGCCATGACGAACACGATCACTGCGTGCCTGGCACAACAACCCTCTGCAACAAGATGAACACGATCACTGCGTATTCTACACCACCACCCTCTTGATAGGAGGAAACACGATCCCTGCGCGTCTTGATGCCACAAACCAAACCACATAATGATACAAACACGACGAACACGATCACTGCGTGCCGCGTTACAACCAAAATTACTTCGACCATAAATCCGACCAGATGAGGTAAACACGATCACTGCGTGCCAGACGGAATAAACCCACATAGAAGAGGTGAACACGTTCACTGCGCACTTCAACCACCCATATGATGAACACGATCACTGCGTGTGCTGTAATAGGACGAATACGATCACTGTGCATCTCGACCAACAACCCCCAAAACGATGTCGACACGATTACTGCGTGTGTCACAGAACCAACCCATGTAATAGGACGAATACGATCACTGCATAAACCGGCCAACAAAACCAACTGATACAATAGTCACGATCACTGCGTGCTCCGCATCACAAGTTCCCATGGTACTATCAGCACGATTACTGCGTGCTATACGAATACGATCACTACGTATCCTGAACACGATTACTGCGTGTTTGAACACGATCACTGCGCGTTCTGAGCCATGATCCTCTTGACTGGAGAGAACACGATCCCTGCGTGTTGCGTGTCTCAACTAACCCACATAACTGGACGAATACGATCACTGCATATCCTAACCATACATAGGGTGTACGCGATCACTGCGCGCTTCAATGTCACGGCCCTCTTGACTGGAGGAAACACGATCCCTGCGTGCTGTGACACAACTTCAAACATGGGACGAATACGATCACTGCGTACTTCGGCCACCAACAACCAGATGAACACGATCACTGCGTGTCTCGATTGCAACTCCGCATAATGCTAGTAACACGATCACTGCGTGCTACGTAACAGGACGAATACGATCACTGCGTATCTCGACCAACAACATCACCTGATACGATGAACACGATCACTGCGTGCTTCGTACCGCAAATAGAACCAACACGATCACTGCGTGTCTTGAACAATAAACCCCGAGATAATACCAACACGATCACTGTGTGCCGTACAGAACAATCTTCTTTGATCGGGACGAACACGGTTACTGCGCCATTCGACCACAGATACACATACTAGGATCAACACGATCACTGCGTGCCCTACAACATGAACCCCAGAGATGGTACAAATACGATCACTGCGTACTTGGACCACAAATCAACATCTCAAAATCCACACGATCACTGCGCGCCTCACCATATGGACCCCGTATCTGGTACAAAATACAATCACTGCATACCTTGACCACAAATTTCCATCCTCCTGAAACCATGATTTCACTTATCAGCGGGGAACAACATATCTGAAACCGCAGAAGTAACCACCTGGCTTATGTTTCAAAAATGCACGTTTGATAATGACATAATGCTCCCATACAGCATGGAAATGCTACGTACTCGGTTAAAATGCAAATGCTCATGATGCATGTTTATGTAAAGAGTTACTTCAGCAAAATAAATGTCGAAGACAAACTGGATCCGCCGGGGATGATCGGAACACTACCGGTACCCTTCCCACAAAATAAATGTTGGAAAGATGAACTAACTCCGCTGGGGATGACTATCCTGCTAGGAAGGTAGCTCACAAATTCAAAACTTCAAAATCTGCTGAGGACGATCCTCCGGACGACTTGCTGGGGAAAGAAAGGACTATCCTGCTCGGGAAAACTCCTTTCAGCAGCTCCAACCACCTGATCACACTCTGTGGGAACCCCTCCTGCTATCACTGAGCTGGGGAAATCATCCCGCTATTACCGAGCTGGGGATTGAACTACACATTCTGATTTGCACTGCGCAAGAACTCTCTGGGAGTTAATCACATCCATCTCGACCTTCACTGGGGAGGACTCTGCTCTGCTCGATAAGCTAATTCTGAATTACTGAAAGATACATCGATCTTTTCCCTCGACGCCATCTTCGTTCTCCTGGGGAGATAACATTCAATTTGGCCTTGGGCGACTTCACTGGGGAAGACACAACATTCAACCTCTGGAAATGGTACCAGCCTGCCATGGACTCTGGCGGGGAACTTTGCAAACTTTTGAATACCTGCAAAAGTCAACAAGCAAACACAAGGCAATCTATGCAAAAAGAAACATCTTAGTAATCACCCACGACAACCATTCAGGTAATTTTCGGTTTTAACAATCATCGGCCGAGGCCTGCCTGGTTACACGCATGTAAGTTTATCAAAACATCGACGCTTTTTACAAACAAAACTGTAAAAATTAAAACCAAAGTCATACACTATACTGAATAAAGCACTTTATTGATATCGGCCTGAGAATAGGCAAGATTTGTACATCAGACGCAACTCCTGAAAAGAGGTAGTCACACATAAACAAAATGTAGAAGTATACAAATATACAGAATAAAATTTGTACACATGTCGGCAACGTGTTACAGACGAACACAATGAACCGATCCTCCTATGACTCGTCGGACTCTGACGCTTCCCCGATCTCTGTCTTTGGAAGAAATTGCTTTGGATAATTGAACCCCAGATACTCCCGAACCGCTAACACTCAAACTCGGGCCGCAGTCATTTGCTTCTTAAATCCCTAACTTTTGCGTAAATCGCCCTTTGCGGGTTTTCGATTCACCGGGATACCCTTTTTTGCCGAAGCCGCCCAGTGTAGGTTTTCGACTTCGCGGGTGTACATTTTTTCATTTTATCCCTAACTTTTGCCCGAACCTTTTTATTCTGTTTTTGGTTCGCCAGGATGCCCCATTTTTGCCTGGACTCTCTTTTTACTGTCCAGCGGGTCAATTTTAAGCAAAGTATTTTTTAACTGCGTCCGAGTTCACAGGGGACGAAAAGTCTTCACCATCCATGGTGGATAACAATAAGGCTCCTACGGAGAAGACCTTTCTCACGACGTATGGACCTTCGTAATTGGGAGCCCACTTGCCCCTGTGATCCGATTGCGGTGGGAGAATCTTCTTCAGCACAAGATCACCCGTCTGAAAGCTTCGAGGTCGAATCTTCTTGTCGAACGCTTTCTTCATCCGGCTCTGATACAGCCTACCGTGTGCAATGGATGCCAATCTTTTCTCATCTATCAAGCTCAGTTGATTCAATCTGCTTCTCACCCATTCTGCCTTGTCCAGCTTAACATCAAGCAAAACCCTCAAAGATGGTATCTCAACCTCCAATGGCAGGACAGCCTCCATGCCATATACTAGTGAGAACGGTGTTGCCCCGATTGATGTACGCACCGTAGTACGATAACCGTGCAAAGCGAATGGCAGCATCTCATGCCAATCCTTATACGTCACCACCATCTTCTGAACAATTTTCTTTATGTTCTTGTTGGCCGCTTCAACAGCGCCATTCATCTTGGGTCTGTAAGGAGATGAATTATGATGCTCGATCTTGAAATCCCGACACAGATCTTTCATCATCTTGTTGTTCAAATTCGAACCATTATCAGTAATGATCCGTTCAGGAATACCGTATCTGCAAATTATATCCTTCTTGATAAATCTGGCCACCACCTGTTTGGTCACATTGGCGTAAGAAGCCGCTTCCACCCACTTGGTGAAGTAATCGATCGCAACCAGAATGAAGCGATGCCCATTAGAAGCAGTAGGCTCAATCTTTCCGATCATATCAATTCCCCACATGGAGAAAGGCCATGGTGAAGCCATAATATTCAGTGGACTGGGTGGCACATGGATCTTATCAGCATAGATCTGGCACTTGTGACACCGCTTGGCAAACTTGAAACAGTCAGTTTCCATCGTCAACCAGTAATACCTCGCTCGCAACAACTTTCGAGTCATAGCATGCCCACCTGCGTGTGTGCCAAAAGTTCCTTCATGAATCTCTTCCATGAGCACATTGGCTTCCTTCTCGCCTACACATCGGAGGAGTACCAAATCGTGGTTCCTTCTATACAAAATGCCGTCGGGATTCAGATAGAAGTTGCCTGCTAATCTCCTTAGAGTCTTCTGGTCACGACTGGATGCCCCAGCCGGATATTCCTTATTCTTCAGGAAATTATGTATGTCGAAATACCACGGTTTACTGTCAGATGCTTCATCAATTGCAAACACAAAGGCCGGCCTATCAAGGCGAGAGATGACAATGCTGGGAGCTTCATTCCAGCGGTTGACTTTATACATCGAGGATAACGTTGCAAGGGCATTCGCCATTTGATTCTCCACCCGGGGTACATGATGAAACTCCACCCTGTCAAAGAAAGGTAGCAACCTTCTCGCATAATTCATGTACGGCACCAGATTAGGTTGGCGCGTCTCTCACTCTCCCTTAATCTGATTCACCACCAACGCTGAATCCCCATATACATCCAGATTCTTAATCCTCATATCAATAGCCTCCTCTAACCCCATAATGCAAGCTTCATACTCGGCTTCATTATTCGTTACTGAAAAAGTCAATCTGGCTGTGAACGGGATGTGCGACCCGTGGGGAGTTGTAATGATTGCCCCGATCCCACTACCGTATGAATTGACAGCCCCATCAAAAATCATTTGCCACTGGGAACTCCGCTCAGGACCTTCACCAGGCAACGGCTCATCACAATCTTTAGCCTTTAAGTACATTATATCCTCATCAGGAAACTCAAACTTCATAGGCTGATAATCCTCAATTGGTTGTTCGGCAAGGTATTCGGACAGAACACTTCCCTTAATGGCCTTCTGGGAAACATACTGGATATCGTATTCTGTCAATACCATCTGCCATCTAGCAATCCTTCCAGAGAGCGCTTGTTTCTCAAACACATATTTGATCGGATCCATCTTCGATATCAGCATGGTTGTATGATTCAGCATGTACTGTCTTAGACGTTTGGCAGCCCACACCAATGCACAACACGTCTTTTCGAGCATAGAGTATCGAGATTCACAATCTGTGAACTTTTTACTCAAGTAGTAAATTGCATGCTCTTTCCGCCCTGTCTCGTCATGTTGATCGAGAACACAACCCATACTGTTCTCCAGAACCGTCAGGTACATAATCAGTGGTCGTCCCGCTACTGGGGGTATCAACACCGGAGGTTCCTGCAAGTATTCTTTTATCTTTTCAAATGCCCTCTGGCAATTGTCGTTCCAGACCACCACTTGATCTTTCTTTAACAGCTTGAATAATGGTTCACATGTGGTCGTTAGGTGAGAGATGAACCTAGCAATGTAATTCAACCTCCCTAAGAATCCACGGACTTCTTTTTCTGTTCTTGGTGCTGGCATTTCTTGTATTGCTTTTATTTTTGCAGGATCGACCTCGATTCCTTTCTTGCTCACAACGAACCCCAGTAGCTTCCCGGATCTCACTCCGAAGGTACATTTATTTGGATTCAGCCTCAGCCTGAATTTCCTCAGCCTCTTGAACAACTTTAGCAGATTAACCAGATGTTCCTCCTCTGTTTGAGACTTGGCAATCATGTCATCGACATACACCTCAATCTCTCTGTGCATCATGTCGTGAAAAAGCGTCGTCATAGCCCGCTGGTACGTTGCCCTAGCATTTTTCAAACCAAAGGGCATCACTTTATAACAGAAGGTTCCCCACGGGGTGATAAAGGTCGTTTTTTCCATATCCTCCGGAGCCATTTTGATCTGGTTGTACCCCGAAAATCCATCCATGAAGGAGAATACCGAAAACTGAGCCGTGTTGTCAACTAACACGTCAATATGTGGCAGCGGGAAATCATCCTTCGGGCTTGCTTTGTTTAGATCCCGATAATCAACGCACATTCGAACCTTGCCATCTTTCTTTGGCACAGGCACGATATTAGCGACCCAAGTGGGATAAGTGGTAACAGCCAGGAATCCAACATCCCATTGCTTCTGCACCTCTTCCTTTATCTTTACGGCCATGTCAGGACGAGTCCTTCTGAGTTTCTGCTTCACAGGCGGGCAATCTTCCTTCAATGGCAGACGATGAACAACCATATCAGTGTCCAAACCCGGCATGTCCTCGTAGGACCAAGCAAATATATCACTGTATTCACGCAGCATCTCAATAAGCTCTCGCTTGATGTCCTCTTGCAATGCGGCCCATATACGGATATTCCTGACGCATCCCTCAGACCCCAAGTTGACAATATCAATCTCTTCCTGGTGAGGCAGAATGACTCTCTCCTCTTGCTTCAATAACCGACTAAGCTCTTCTGGTAAGTCAATATCCTCCACAATCTCCTCCTCAGCTTGGAAGATCGGATGCTCGAAGTCTAAACGAGTCATAGGAAGTTTTTGGTCGGTATCATCTGAAAATTCATGAATCCTGCGAGGGAAACGGTTAAGTGCTTCAAAAATGATGTCCAAGCAAAATGCATAACCGCACTGCCATTTTATTGAAAAATAAAATAAAAACAGAAAGAAAAGGATCACAACATTTGAATGTAAAAACGCCGTCATTTATTGATTATGCAAACATACAGGTAAACAGTTAGGCCCTAAGACAAGATCGACGATGCCCCGGGCACGGCATGTGATCATACAAATGATTAAAAAAAACAATGCATTACTATTTGGTGACTTGGATGATGTCTTGGATGGACCAGTTGCATAGGCTTTGCCCTGGTGTGCTGGGTCGAATCCACGAGTCCATGTCGCAATCGATATCCACTTCTTCCATATCAGACACGGCATTAATCCTTTCGAAGCTAACTCCTCCGGGCGTGAACACCACAGGTCCCTTGTACTTAGGCGCACTCTGCGCGGGAGATGGGCGGTACCCCAAGCCATACTTGTCTTGCTTCACTGGGATGTCCAGAACCTGCCCCCACTTCTGAGTCTCTCCTGCTTGCACCAACGCCTTGGCTTCTTTTTATGAAGAGACTACCACCTCTTGCCCTTCACTCTTTAACGGAGCTTCTTCTTTAACTTTCACCTCTTCGAACGCCTGACACAGCGTCTCATGAATCTCTCCGTCTACCTCCACGTACTTGAAAGAAGATAAATGACTGACTAAAATATCCTCTTCGCCACACACCGTCACAATACTCCCCTCAACCATATATTTCAGCTTCTGATGGAGCGTAGAAGTCACTGCCCCAGCGGCATGAATCCAAGGTCTCCCGATCAAACAGCTATATGCGGGCTGAATGTCCATGATGTAAAACACTGTATCAAACACCTCTGGACCTACCTGAATGGGTAACGTGATCGACCCGAATACTGACCTCCTTGTGCCGTCAAAGGCTCTTACCACCAAATCACTAGGTGTGCACAACAACCCACGGGTATCTAATTTCAACAGAGCTTTCTTTGGTAACACATTCAGCGAGGACCCAGTGTCTACCAGCACGTGGGACAGAACAGTGCCCCGGCATTCGATAGAGATGTGCAAAGCATTATTATGATCACGCCCTCGAGGTGTTAAGTCAAAATCCGTGAATCCCAGCCCATGCCCAGCGTTAACATGTGCCATAACTCCCTCCAGCTGATTAACTGAAATCTCTTGCGGCACGAAAGATGTCTCAAGTACCTTCAACAGGGCATTTCTATGCGCCTCAGAACACAACAGCAGCGATAATATGGAGATCTTTGACGGGGTCTGCTGCAGGTGATCCACAATCTTGTAATCACTTTTGCGGATTAACCTCATGAATTCTTCCACATCTTTGGTTATCGGCTCTTTCTCTTTACTCCCCGAAGATTCACCCTCAACGATTTTGTTCTTACCCCTGGCAAGCCTCTCTGCTTCAACCTCAGGTGAAGTGAAAATTCTCCCGCTCCGGGTTATACCTCCCGCTCCTACTACGTTATCCACGGATCCCGCTGGCGGATCATTCAAGTCAATCCTTTCTCCATTGTAATACACCTCAGCACCATAACTCCACGGGACTGCTTTTGTGCTTTCAAAAGGGACTGGCTTAGCGTTGGTAATAGTAATGGTCGGCCTTTTAGATGATGCCGAAATTGTCACTGATTTGAACGGAATGGTGATCGTAGCAATCGCGTTGCGCTCTTTCTCAGACTTCTCTCGCCCCACAACCCTGTCAAACTGCAAAGTTCCTTCATCAATCAAACTTTGAACTCCCCTCTTCAGCTTCTCACAGCCCTCAGGTTGAGCCAAATAGTCAGCACACTCTTCGCCGCAGCCGGGATAGACTCCTCCTTTCAACAAACGCTGCTTTACGTAACTCAAAGGGGTTTTCAGCTTGCTCACTTCTGAAACTAAGTTCAACTCATCATCTACCATGATTGCATTGGCCCCAGCCCCACCATGCTTGGGCATTGGCTGCTGCGTGATATTGGGACCTTCCTTCCCGAAGTTAATAGCCGCACTATCAAGCAAATCCTGTACTTTATGCTTGAAAGCTAGGCAATTTTCAATATTGTGCCCTGGTGCACCCGAATGGAAGTCACAGTGCTCATTAACATCATATCCGACTGGCGGCTGGCCAGTTGGTGGTGCTAAAGTCCTCTTCTCGACTAGCTGCAATTTCAACAAAGTTTGAAGGAGTTCTGCATATGATACCGGCGGTACCTCGAATACTCTCCTCGGTCGCGGGTTCTGAAGTCTGCGCTGATTATTATTAGGCTGCTGCTGAGCCTGCTGCGGTGGTTGTTGTCTCTGTTGCTGAGGAGGCCCTGGAATGGTTACACTCGCAACCTGCGACTGCTGACGCCAGTTCTGACCTTTATTCTTTCGTCGAGCACTGTATACAGCATTGGTGTCACTCTGCCGTTTACCATCAAACGTCTTCTTATTACCACCTGCGGAACTGGACTCACCTGCTTGGATTTTACCAATCTTCACCCCGTTTTCAATGCGCTCCCCCATCAATATCAACTCAGAGAAAGTACTCATCGAAAAATTTAGCAGACGGTCGTAGTACATTCCAGAGAAAGTTCCTATGAACATATCCATCATTTCGCGCTCTACCATCGGAGGGTGTACCCTAGCAGCCAGATCTCGCCACCTCTGGGCGTATTCTTTAAAGCTCTCACTAGACTTCTGAGACATGCTTTGCAACTGAACTCGGTTAGGGGCGAGATCACTATTATATTGATAGTGTCGAACAAAAGCCTCTGCCAGCTCCTTCCAACTCCTGATCTGAGTAGGCTCTAAGCTCATGTACCACTCCAGCGATGGCCCTGACAGGCTATCCTGGAAGAAGTGCATTAGCATCTTTTCATCCTCAGAATACGCAGACATACGCCTGTAAAACGCGCGCACATGCACCCTAGGGCATGTATCCCCTTTATACTTATCAAACAACGGTGCTTTGAATTTCAGCGGGACCCTCAACCCTGGGACTAACCCCATATTTGACATATCCAACCCGAGAGCGTTCTGGCTGGCCAACCCATTCACCTTCTCTTCTAGCAATCTCATCCGATGGTTATCATCCCTATCCCTCTCATAGCCTTCGTTCTGACCAGAGAACACATCCTCCTGGCGATCCTCCCAGCGAGGTACTGCATCATATCCAACATAATCTGCATCACGGCCCGGACCCGTTTGGACGTACCTGGGGTCATACCTTAGATTACCCATCTCTTGGGTGTTGTATGCGCCAGTTCCATATCCCAGATTACCGTAGCCACCAAACCCAGCTTTAGCACCAGCCATGCTGCCATGTCCCATATTCACACCATTGAAGCCCTGGTTACCATTGATACCATTCATTCCGACATTCTCAACACCCCCATTGAAACCCTGGTTGATATTACCCACAAAGACCCCAACAGTATCTGCATTGACATTCATATTACCGGCGTTCCCACCTCCACCTACAGGACCAGCTTCTCCAGCATTCAAACCGGTTACGGGAACAGCGTCAGCACTTTGACGATTCTCAACTCGGGGAGAAGCAGCAATGTTCTCACCATGCGGTGTCCCGTTGTTCTCAGCCCGTGCGACTATCGATTGAACCAGATTCTGCAGCTGCTCTTGTCCTTTGGCGATGGTCTCCATGGTTTGCATGAGCAGGGCCATCCTGTCACGCATCTCTTGCATTTCACTCTGCACGTTGTCCATGATCTTCTTCTGGTTAATCCTTGTAGAGTAACGGTGGACCCGCTTTTCTGCAATCCTGAAAATACCTGAAAAATGGTGCGGGAGATAAGATACACGAACCATAACCTGCAATGCAAATATGAGTATGTATGCAAAATGCAATGTGTGTCTGTGCATTAGGGATTATCATTCCCCGATTCTAGTGTGATTGTGCCAGTGCAGTGACAGTGCTAGCAATACAGCGATTGGAGCCAAATCACAGAAAGCCTCATATATTGCAGAGAAATCCAAGAATACAATATCACTGAGAGTATAATAAAATGGCATGACCTCAACCAACAATCCTGGTGATGGTCAGCACAAATGTAAATAAAGCATATAAGCTAATACATGAAATGATCAAGTACTCCCATGAGCCCGATACTCTTCTATTAACTTCTTGGTCTCTGGATGACCTGGTCGGGTAAGCAGACCCTCGACAAGCTGGTTTCTTCTCTTGAGAACACGTTGCACGTCACCGGCGGTTTCCTCCCCTGCCCCTTCTCCGAAGCGATCTTCTAGCTTCCGCTTCTGAGACACAGCTTCGTTCCTGCCTTCGATAGCCTTGTTCAAAGCATTCTGGAGACTGTATCTGGTCATTACCTCTTCTTCGCACTTCTTAATGCTAGCCTTCAACTGCTCCTCGAGGTCAGAAACTTGCTGCTTCAACTTATCTTCCCTCTTCTTGTTGTTGGTCAGCGTAGCATTCCATGTCTTATTACAAGAAGAGATTTCTTGGTGAGCGGCGTCGAGCGCCTTCTTTTTGGACTCTAGCATGTCATGGGAGCTTCTGAATTCTTGACCTAGACGTTCGCGCTTCTTCTTCTCCTCAGTCAACTCAGCGCCTATCCTGTTTACTAGTTCGATCTGCTATTGGAAAGAACATACAGCCTTATTCTTCTCACTCCTCATCTGAGCTAGCTCCTGTTCTAGCTCTTCATTAATCTTCATCAAGGCTTCTTTTTCTCTCACAACTTGCTCATAGACCTCCATAGTAACAGTGGTTGGCTCTTCCACCGGAATATGAACAGGGACCGGCGCAGCTGGAAATGGCATCAATACCTGTCTGGCTCTCTCCTGGATCTAAACTTTGTAGGGTGCATATGCCTGGTAATCACTCTTCCCCAACAGCGGCTTCCCCTTTCTGTTAATACGCGTCCAGGCATACCGAAGCTTGGCTAGTAACTCTCCACTCAAATCACCTGTGAAGTACAGAGATTCATGTACTTCATCCTCCTGAGGCGGGCTTTTCAGCGCATATCCAAACTGACGGACGAACAAAGATGGGTTGTAGTTGATACACCCTTTTCTCCCTATCAGCGGAACATTAGGATACCCAGCACAACTGCAAATAAGCTTAGACCCCAGCAGGTCTCGATCAAACCACTTGATGTCTTCAGAAGAAAGCCTCATCATACGCTCTGGCCATTCAACTGTAGTCGCACTATCCACAAAAGGTCCCTTCAGGGGAAGATGACTCTTGAACCACATGGACAGCAAAGGCACGCAACAAGAGACGTTCTTGCCCCTCCTGTTCTCGTTCCTGTAGTGCATCGAATGATAGAAGTCTCCGATCAGTGTAGGCACTGGGTTGCCAGCAGCAAACAGATGAAATGCATCCATGTCCACGAAGTTTGGGAAATTAGGAAACAACACTATCCCATAAATGCAGAGAGCCAAAATAGCGTTAAAGACCACCCAACACCCATTCTTGGCGTACTCTTGAGCCTTACTTACCAGAAACTGGAGAGAGAAACCGGGAACCCCTCGCCAAGAGGTCATCAACAACTCAGAAGCATTCATATGCAAGGCCTTAGCTAAATCCTCTAACTTGGGCTCAGCAGCAGAGTGAATAAAAGGGACTGCATTCTGTACCGGCAGCTCAGTAAACTCTACATACTCCTCCATGGTGGGCCCCAAGATAGAATCAGTAAACGTGAAGCATCTCAAAGCCGGGTCATAGAATTGCATCAGCGTGTACAGCCCATTCAGTTCATCATCAGTGGCTTTGCGAACCAGACTCAATAGCCGTCCATAACTCTGTCTGAAGCTTCTACGGACATCCTCATTTGCAAGAGAAATCAGGCCCAGGAGTGGAGTAATATCAGGGATAGGTAGCTTATAAGCAACTGTCATCCTCAAACCAGCCATGATCAATACTCAGAAGTCCAGACACTAGAACCGGGGGATATGCAAGTGCACCTGCAGCACAGACACACGTTAATGGGATGCAATGATAATGATTATACAGATAATGCAATGCAAGCAACATGCAACAGGGACCAAGTGCTATGGCTGAGGATCCTGAACCATAAAAGTCTCAGATAGACCCTCCAATACTCATCAACCCTGGTCTCAAATAGACCCAATACAAAGCTCCAACATTGGTCTCTGATAGGCCCATAACATGACTCCAACTGGTCTCTGACAGACCTCAAATCATAGCTCTGATTGGTCTCTGACAGACCTCAAACCTGGTCTCTGATAGACCTCACAACTATCCATAAATACCCAGGATCTCTGATCAAGAAATAACCGGTATCTGAAGGTCTAGTTACCTGCATAACCCCAAACCCTCTCACAGGTGGATGTCCTAGTAACTGACAAAGGTATGGCATCCTATGCGGTCGTCGGCGTCACAGACTTTCAGGGTTGATGATACGATTCCCAGAAGGAGTGGCATCATCAAATCCTGAAGAGGCCTCACTTAGCCAACTTCCAAATGATCGGTCCCCAGAGTCGACAATCCAACTAACCAGCAACCCGAGCCACCCAAAGGGCAGGACAAGAGGCCAACCAGAAGAACCTCGTCTGAGTGTAGATTTCGCGGGACACTAGGACATGCAAAGCACGTGCGCGCCCACTAATCTCTACTCTAAGTCTAGGTGCACTCAAGCCCAGGTCTGGCTTATCTCTCAATCATGGAACACCCCATCAAACCCACAATACAGCAATAATAATAATAATCAAGTGCTGAAATGTAAATACAGAAATGTAAATCCATACAAAATCCTCGACGGGCAAACAAGCGCTAGGATTGACTCTCTTAAGGGACGTTGGATCCCAAATGCATAAGAAACTATCGCAGTCCTTAGCAGCCAGGGGACGTTGGATCCCCAGCAGAGTCGCCAGCTGTCGCTACTGCGAAAATCGGCGCCGACTGACAGAAGAGTCTCCACCGTGCGTTATTTATCCCAACAGAGGGAAAGGAAACGCTCGAAGTAAACCTCGCAAAAAACGGGAAAAGGTATGGTCATCGCAACCAAAACCTGGGTTCGGGAGTCGGTTACGCAAGGGGAAGGTATTAGCACCCCTCACGTCCATCATACTCGATGGGATCCACGCTTGCTGGTTTGTACGGATTACATTTCTATCTAAACTAAAGGATGAGGTCTGAAAAGAAAAGAAAAGATGACTCGGCAAAGCATCGCACTTTATGCCTACGTATTCCCGTCTGGAACGAGAAATCAGAGTCAACGTAGTTCGCCTAACTACGGGTGAAGGTGGGGAAAGTTGCTCGCTAGGATATCGCATCCTATGCCTACGTACTTCCACACAGCATGGAAGATCAGAGCAAACGTAGTTCGGGCTACGCACGACACAAGCTGTTCAAGTGTCTTTTAGGAAAAATCTCACCTTAAACAAGGGTTTTCTTATTGCAAAAAGGTTGATGTTTGTTCAAATCTTTTGACGGAAGAAATGAATTAATCTCTGTTATAACCTTTATTAGTGTTTTTCTGTTGTTTTGAAGGAAGAAGAGATGACACTCTAAAAATCCTAGGGTTGAAAAAGGGGAATAAAATCTACCCTAATGTTATCATGCATGGGTTAAAACCTAATGTCTATCATGCTCCTCTCTTGCGCAGAGAGAAACAGAGATCCTAAGGGAGTATACGGAAGAAGAAATAGCAGATATATACAATAAAGCAGTAAAATGCATGAATGCAACAATACAAGCGAGGGAAGGGAGTCCCACTCAACCTCGAACCTAGAAAACAATAGGCAAAAGTGAACAGGATTCACATTCAACCCAGCAAGTTAAACAACAAACAATACAGTCCGGAAATTCACACAATACATCAAAATTAAAACAGCTAAAGCTAAACAGCAAAAGCAATATTCATCAGCATCAGCAACTATCTTCAGGCTTCAAACAGACATCAGTCTTTCCTCTTCAATCTCCCAATGGCTTTTCTTCAAGTCCTAACCTCCCAGCTGAGGAATCAATCACAGGAATGAACTGGGTGTTAAGCAATTAGTTGACCACCAAGGGTGGCAAACATACTGCTATCAACACAAAGAATATTTCTCTCAAGAGTTCTATCCCTTAGACATTAGCACCAAGCCTTCCAAAGAAAGGGGGTGAGTGTCTTAGAGAGACTCTGCATCACAGAGAAGAATGGAGGCAGTCAAGACCTTCCATGTTTGTGAATCAAGTTTGCTACTCTAGAGCTCTGCCTAACTCCTAGATCCTACAAACTTCAACAGCTGCCAGCAAGAGACACTCCTCATCAACTCTGGAAGTTGGTCTTCATTCTCTGATCTTCAAAGGGCTTCATCATCACAGGTCTTCAGCTCTCCCCAAATCCCAAACAAACCCAATACCCCACACAGACAAAAAGTAACCCTAAAGAGGGCACACCACACAGTCAATCAAATATAAGCAATATGCCAATAGCAGTAGGGGAATCCTAATATTTCCTAAGGGATCTATCTTATACCCATAACCCCTATAGTCCCATACCCCAAAAATCAAATCAAAATTCCTAAAAGAATTAATCTATCTCACATATGCTCACTTAAAACCCTAATTTTGATCATACTAATCACACCTAGACAAATCACCTAAAATTTAATCCTAAAAATATGAATTAAATCTTATACACAAGTGGAAGTCCTATACTAATCACTCTAAAAAGAATGAACCCTAAATCTAAAGGGAACTAATAGAACTAAAATCAATAAACTTAAGTGCTAAACTAAATCCATTAAAAGCTATTTAAAGGGAAAATACACAAAAAATATCAAAACAAAATAAAATGCCATTTTTATTATTTATTATTTTTCTAGACAGAATTATTGACCTACCATAAAAAGAACCAATTAAAACTAAGCTATTTTCAATTTTTTATGAATTTTTAAAGGTGAGAAAAACATTAAAGAAAATAAAAACACAAAATATGAATTAAAAGGGGAGGGGGTCTGAATAGCAGCTTCGCCCAGTTATTATTCACCATTGGGCCATGAAGAGGGGGAGCGAATATCATTTGGCGCTAGGCCCAGCACACATCAGAAAATGAATTGAAAAATAAAAGAAAATGGCCAAACCCTCGGTGCAAAAAGCAACAAAATCAAGTGTTATTTCATTGGGCTTATAAAAAGGGGGTGGGGATAGGAATCTGAGTCCAAGGCCCAGAGGTGCGTTTAAGTGAAACGCATCGTTTCACGTTGAGTCTTTCCCTCCGTTTCTCTCTTCAAATCTGGACCGTTGGATGAGCTGAAAATGTCAAACAATTGGAATGATCTGACGGCCAGTGTATCGTCTTCTCCAATCAAACCTAGGGTTTGCAGAAATCCATGTCCATGCAGCCATGTTCAAGTCTATCGTTCTCCTTCAATATCCCATGAAATCATAAAATTTCAAAACCAAAATTGATCTATTCTTTCCCAGGAACACGATGGTGCCCTTAACTTGGATTGAAACTAACTCTAGAACGAAACCCGAGAGGTGGAACCTCATGACATACCAACTGCACTCATCAATGGAACCTCACAATCCTTCAATCTAACTGTCCTATCTTGTTCATCATGCTACACTGATCTCAGCAAGCCATTGCATGTTCATTAACACTCATTATATAACCTATTCTCGATCATCAAAGTCAATGCACCCTGCCATGGAACCTCATAGAATTCTCTCTATCTCTCAGAAATCAATCACCTATGGTCTCTAAGCATGTTGATCCTAACCATTCCATCTAATACTGCCTAGATAAAGAGATGTAGATTGAAATGCATACCTTGAGATTTGATGAAACAGTTGTGAATCTTTGCACTAGAGACCTTGGCAATCCTCTCAAATGATCCTTAGAGTATGGTGAGCTTTCTGTTTGCAACAATTATGAAGATAAGTGCTTGGATTCTTGGCTGTAACTCTGGTGCACAATCTTGAATCTTGGACAACAACTCCTTAAACCTCCATTGATGGACCTTGCATCATGCTCATTCACACTCACAATATACCAAAGACTGAAAATGAAGAACTCTCTTGAACAGAAATGGAAGATTATGATAATTCTCTTACTTTCTTACAATGGAAGCAACCATAGAATTCTCTCTTTTCTCTCCCTCTTTTCACCAACCCCTTGCACCAATGGATTCAGTTCATTATATAGATGAGGATAGACAGATCTAGAAGCTTCTAGATTGATCTAGGAAAATGTAGAATGTGGTGGAAGGTTCATGAAAGTTCTCATGTGATGATACTTTGAAACATCTCATATCTCATGCATACACCCTTTCCTATTTGTGTCAAAATCTCCTCTCATGAGTTATTGAAATGGTATGTGTGAAGAAAACAAGTTCCTTGCCTTGAAATTCAACTTATGCCAAGTTTTCCATACTTGCCTTATTATGCAAGTAACAAAAATACAAAGCAAGTCCAAAATTTTACCCCTAACTCAAAAACGTGGCTGAACCAATGTCTCTAAAATGATGTTTGGAATCAATTTGCTATATTGGATGACCCATTTTGGATTTGTAGATCTCTCAAACCAATTTTTCATTTCAACTTTTTCAACTTATATGCCTTTTTTAGGTCATTTTTCACTAACTTTGGTCAAGTCCCATTCCATGCATTTCCAAAATTTCATGACTTCTTTTCTAGACTTAAAATGACATTTTGAGCAACTTTGATGTTGTGAAGTTTTTCATTTGAAGCTTCCTTGTATGGGTTTTAGGCATAGGCTAAGAATGACCTGTAATCCTCAGATGACCAAAATACCCTTTGCTTGCCAAGACCATAAGTAGAGTTACACAAATCATATTAATGCATACCATACCTTTATAGAAAGCTAAGACAATAAGGAACAACTCTTATGTTGTCCATAAATCCATTTGAAATATCCTTGAAGGTCAAAGGTTGCTTGGAAGACAGACAACTTTCACAGACAAATTTCTGTGCCCTCAGATGACCTGTAACTTGCAAGAGCTATAACTTGAGTTCTATAAATCATATTGATGACTTCCACCACTCAAATTAAAGCTATGAAGATAATCTACAAGTTTCATGTGTACCAGAAATTCATATGAAGCTTGCATCTTGAGTTACACTGCTTTGAAGTTTGACCTAAATCAAGGGATTTTACACTGAAACCCTAATTTGGTAACTCTTCTTCTCCTTGATTCCTTCTGATTTTTCTTTAACACAACATCATATCCCTATCCATATAGCAAATAATGAATCCCACATCCTTCAAATGATCCTTGATACCCCTTCAAAACACTTCTTTGACCTAGAGTTGACCTATTGTTGACCCAGACAAAACCCTAGTTGACTGACTTCCACTGAGGCTCTTGCAATCATTCCAATGACTTAGTTCTTCTTCAAAATGATCATCTAGGCTCTTCATAACATTCGTACACACCTCATACTCTTGGCTCATAGCTCACACTTCCTCTGATGATTCCCCAACTAGCCTCAAGATAGGAGAGAACTCACTGATCAACCTGGCAGTTCTTCAAAGCTCAAATTCTTCCCTGATGACCTGAGTAGTCTTGAATATGAATGAAACCCTTGAGATAATAATAGCACTTTGATCCCCTGATTAAGATAGCTTGCCTATGCTATGCTATGCAGATGAATACACTATGTACATGATGACAATGCAAATGACTATGCAATTGAAACATAAACTTAGGTTAGAAAAGGTTGGGCAAATTTTGGGGTGCAACACCCTGGAACCTTGACAGCAGTTCAAGAAGTTCCTCTTCCTCCCTTTAGAGGGGAACTACAATTACTCTGATTCCATCCCCTACCTCGGATACGTAGGCACAAGATGCAAATCTTGGCGAGTAAAATTAGGACTAACCCATTTAGGTCCTTCTCTTTACCTTTAACCCTTAGCATTACCTTTAAGCAGATAATCATTAGCAATAGTACATTTTAAAACAAGAGGTTCCTGTAGAGTACTACAGAAGTTTAAGATGCTAATACCTTCCCTAAGGTTAACCAACCCCCGAACCTAGATCTTTCCCCGCATTGTGTTTACGATGCAAAATAGGTTTTTCCTTTCTTTAACATTTCCTTCGGATAAATCAAAGACCGGTTGTGAATCAAGATTGTGATTCAAATTAATCAATAATTTGATATCATATTCTTACCGCAACAATTGTAATCTTGTGCCTACGTATCTTACATTAAAAAATGAATGAAGAATCAGAGCGTCTGTAGTTCGTGAAGAGGACCACGAAAAGATGGGGTTGAATTAGTTGAGGTTTGGATTTGATGACGATTACTCGAAGCTTAAGAAAGGCTCCTTGGGCCCAAGTAACCGGGGGAACAAGTAAAAGACTTAACTCTCTCCCTTTTTCATCTCGAAAAGAAGTTGTGTTTGAACGATGTATGGTTAAAAGATGGTTTGGGCGGTGGTAAAACATGGTCGAGTTGGAAATGTTTTAGAGGCGTCAATTATTCACAGACGAGTAAGATAACTTGCATTTAAACAACTGAAGGGAGATCAAAGGCTCAATCCCCGTCTTTTCACTTTGAAAAGAATTGAATAGTTGTTAATTGTTTTGATAGTTTATTGAGAAAATCCATTTGACGTTGGATCAAGGGTTTGACTTATATCCGCGTGCAAAACCGTGGTGGAAAGGAAGTGGGTTTAAAAATGGCTCGACGACGAGTTGAGGGTTTGGTTGAAAATAGAACCGGCTTGACGATGAATCAAGGGTTAGGTTGTGAGAAACGATATTAGTCCCTGAGGGTGCTCCTAATAACGAAACCATGATGAAATGTGAAAGTGTGTGCGATAGGTTGATGGCGAATGCGGATGATCACTCAACTTACGAAGGTGTTTGAGAATGGCTCGATGACGAATCAAGAATTAATTTGAAAACGATTTAGTCTACGCTAGTCCCTAAGGATGCTCCTAGAAGATAAACCATGATCAAAGAAAAATACGAATGCGTACATCAGAATAGGAGAGGAATACATGTAAGTTACACAGGATTGCACGAAATAAAAGGGTTTGTTGTCAGGTAGCCCAAAAGGATGTTGTGTGTGTGTGTGTATGAAGTGTCCTAAACTAAGCTTTGAGCAAAAGTCAGATAAAATTCCAAGATAATGTTTCTGACAAAGTCCAATATTCCAACAGTCCACCAATTTTGGCTTTTATTATTTTGATAATTATTATGTGTTTTCGAAAAGAATGTGAATAAGGGATGAACAAGATGAGTATAGTATGAACAATATGATATTCACAATAGTATAATCAAAATAATATTAACGAGTATATGGATAAGATAATATAAATCAAGATAATATTGACGGAAAATAAAACAGGAGTATATTGACTGAAAGTAAAACAAGAATATGTTGACGGAAAGTAAAGTTAGTCGTTAGTTGATTTGTGAATTGAATCGAGACGAAATGTAGCGCTAAACCGCCGTAGCTCGATTTATGACGAAAGTCGAACTATAGGAGGTCGTGCGAGTTGATATTTGGGCTAAAAACATGATGTAATCGTTTCATACGGACCCAAAAGGAAGGGTGTGATCTCATCTTAATCACAAACTCATGTTAATTAATCGAAGGTAACCTCTCACGATCTCAAAGTATATAAAATGATCCAAATAATTATTTTCTACATATTTGAAATAATGAAGTTTATCAACCTCGACAAATCGACGCTCGTGAATAAAAGACTTTCATTGATCGAAATTTGAAAAGAAAATAGGGATAAAAAAGATGGAGAAGAAAATGAAAATATAAGAAAATGGTGGTCTCGTCTAAATCACTATTTTATCGATAAATCGATAATAATGATTTTTGGCTTCTTCATTGACCAAGATAAAATTGAAAATAAAATCGAAGTGAAAATCCAAAATAGAAATGGAAATGATAAATCAAATAAAATACAACATAAATCAAGAGAAACAATAATTTTTATAAAAACTTAGTGAAAATCAAAAGTAAAAATAAATCAAGATAGAAAGGGGTGCTGAAGCCAGAATTGGGTGTGTGTGAAAACGTGGGAGAGGATCATATGGGCTACAAAGGCCCATCACCTCTCCAAGAGGACACACTCGATGGAGCAAAAAAACAACAATGGGCTACAAGCCCATTAAAAAAAGAAAGGATAAACCCCATGTCCCTATTATCACTCTACTATTAAATCCTAAAAGAAGGAAAACCTTCCATTAGTGCCATCGAAACACTTTTTCGGAAACATAGTTCCTCTTTCAAACGCAACAACAGCAAGAACAAAGATGCAAATCGCTAAAAAAAACACCCTCATCGCGGGTCCCTCCAATGTTAAATGAAGAATAACTAATTGAAAAGGGGAAGGGAAACACATTCAACCTTCGTTTGCATCCGCCTCAGGTTCGGTTTCGGGTTTGGATTTGTGTCGATCTCCTTATTTCCATCTCATCTTCTAGTTCTGGTTGTGAATCTGTTTCTAGTTTTGTTTGGGATTTGAAAGGTTCGAAGGTGGGCTGAGTTTATGAAAGATTGAAGGAAGGAAACGGGTATTGAAGATTTGTTAATTAATAGCTCCATAAGAGTTGGGTTCGCCCCCTCCTCATGAGGGATAATGAAGAAGGGTCTTTATAGAGGAGGAAGCATGAACCGATTTATTATTGACGGGTTTTTTATGGAATCCGGTTTTGTGTGAAGTCATATTTGTGAGGGTATATGACGAGTGAAAAATCGTTGCTGGTGTATGTGTTTTGCAATTGTACTGCAGGTATTGCATATTGGTTTTGTGGTGTTTTCGTTGTGCTGCTTTTGATTGTGGTGTGCACACATTTTGTATAGCTGGTAGCTTGCGTCCTTGCGTCGTGGCTTGTAGTGATAAGGTTGGTTTATTGTCTATGTGTAGCATCATTTTTGTAATGGCCTGGTGCGGTTAGTGTGTGTAGGGTACCAAAATTGGTTGTTGCGAGGTGCGTGAATCGTGCGTATTCTGTTGCAGCATGGGGTATTAGAATCATGGTTTTGTCGTATGAAAATTTGGCAAGTTGGTCATTGTTTTCCTTTTGGACTCATATGGCAAGTTGCAGGTTTATGGTGTAGAATTGATGGAGTTGTATTGAAAAATCATGACATATGGTTTTCAAATTGACTTTATGTAGGATAGCATGGGTTGTGGAATCATATGTGCTTCATGTATCTTTTTTTTTTTTTTTTTTGTAGTTTTGGTTTGGGCCAAATGGCTTTGTTATTGTGGCTTGGTGGCATTTGTGATTCTTAGCAAGCGTGTTTTCTATGAGCTTGTGATTCTTGTATTTTTCTTTAAATTTGTCTTGGTACTAATCTTGATGGACTTTTCTCTTGTGATGATTTTTTTGGCAATTTTGTGTTTGTAAGATGGACTTGGACTAAAAGAAAAAAAAGGGCTTATACAAAAAGGATAACGGGCTTTATAAAAATGAAGACTATTCATGGATTTTTTGAATGATAGTTGGTGGATAGATATGCAGATGAAAAGTATATACAGGTAGGACAAATTTGGGTATGACAGATAGACATTAGGAGTGCAATCCATGCATGATAACAAGTAGGCTAGTCCCTTTTAACCTTAACCTTAGGTCCATCTTTTGCATGCTAACATTAGGATAGAATTCTCGTTCGCATCTTGACCTTAGGGCCACTTTGTATGACAACATTAGGACCGAGTTTCCCTTAAACCTTTCGTGCGTCTTTCTCTCATCTCATCTCAAAACACTTTCAAACACTTAATAAAGATGATGAACGTTGTACGCCATGAGCCTTAAGCATATGGGAAACGACGAGTGAGGGGTTTCTCCTCACTTGCCTAGAGTGTTTAGTGTACGCCCCATGGGCGATACGCGATGTATTCGCTCATATATCATAGTTTTTAGTGCAACTTGAATCACAAAGCAAACTAATTCACTTCACTAAAACTCACAAACAAAAGTCAAACCTTTTTATCCTTCGGGATTTGTTCTTTCACACTTATTTTCAGAAAGAGTACGTTACTTTTTCTGTTCTACCACAAACAGGCATCGATGCTAACTGCTAGAATGGGAACTTAACGTCACTCATAAAAAACTCTTAACCAACCTGTGGTTTCGTAGTTACCCGAACCATGTTTGCACTGATTTCTCATGCCAGATGAGGATATATAGGCACAAGACGGTGATGTCTTGGCGAACAACCTTCCCTCATCACCCGTAGTTTTCCGAACTACGTTGACTCTAACTTTCCCATTGCACGAGAGAATACGTAGGCATAGGACGATGATGTCTTATTGAGTCTCTTTCTTTTTCTTCGTTTCCGTTTCTGCTTAGCAGTAGCTTATAGATGACTCACCCTTTGATTAGACAACAAGCATGGATCCTGTTGAGTACAATGGACGTGAAGGGTACTCATACCTTCCCCTTGCGTAACCAACTCTCGAACCCAAGATTTGGTTACGATGACCTTGTCTTTTCCTGTTCTTTAGGTTTTCTTTGATCGTTTCCTTTCCCTCCCTTCGGAATAAATAACGTTTGGTGGCGAGTCTTCTGTTTTTCCACTGGGTGCTTTTCGCAATTGCGACACTAATACAACAAACAAATTTCCTCAACCTCCCAAAGGAGAAACTTTCCCCACCTGATAGCAAATAGACTTAAAAAAACAATTCAAACAGTAAAAACATATGTAAATAAAGGTTCCTATAGATTATTATAGATGCTCTGGATGTTAATAGCTTCCCTTTGTACAACCAACCCCCGATTCCAGATCTCTTTGAATTTGTAATATATTCCCCTTCCTTTTAAGCTTCATAGGATAAATATAGAAATCAGAAAGTAGCACCAGGAGCGGTAGTGGTCACGTCACAAAAATCAACCGCTACACCCATGAAGTGAGATAAATATTCCCCTAAAAAATTGATTTGTGTCACACCCTAATTTTTAACCCTAAGATTTCACCTTATTTTCATCATTTTAGCATAACATTAATCATCTCATGTGTGTGTTTTGTGTATCACTAACCCTATTTGAATTTCAAGAACATGTGCTTTGGTTTACTTTGACTCTAATAACTAGGGTTTTGGGACCAAGAACTCAAGAAGTTGGCCAATCAAAGAGTTATGATCCTCAACTCTCCAACATGATCAAGATTCTCCTTTAATAAACAATCAAGTGCAAGATTCCATTAATATCATTTCATCAAACCCCAAGTCATCATAAGCACCAAATTAGGGTTTTGACCTAATTCAACCCTAAATTGACTTTTGGAGCAGGGCATGATCCCACACTTCAAGACATTTTCCAAGGACCTCAAGTACATCATCTTAGTTCATTCATATGCTTAGATTAACCCAAGAAGCTTGATTTATTGACAAGTGAAAAAATTAAGTTCATCTAGAAAAAGTCGATTGTTCATCAAAGTCAAAGTTTGACTTTTGAGATTTTTGGTGAAACATGGACTCCACAAGTCAAGGATCATGAAATTGTGATGGATGATTGCATTTGATCATGATTAATCAATAAAATCAAGGAAAAGATCAAGATTGGTGAAATTAGGGTTTCAAAATTTTATGAATAAATGCCCTACTTTCCAAGACCATAACTTCTTCCTCAAGCATCCAATGGAAACACTTGGGGACTCATTTTGAAGATGGTATTACCTACTTCAATTTGGTGAAAGAATGGACCCAAAAGAATTTACCAATTGAAAGTTATGGTTGTTCAAAGTTGAGATTTTTCATGTTGTGAAATGTCCAATAGTTAAAAAAAATTCTAAGTGTAAATAAATGAAAAGTCCAATCTTGGTAGCCATTTTTCTCCATGATACAAATTGTTTCTTTCCAAGTGATTAACATCAAAGTTGTAGCATTTGGTCCCATCTTTCCAATGATACCAAGAGCAAGAAAAGATTTTGTTTGAGGATGAACTTATGAGTTCACAAAGTGACCATGTTGAAGCTGATTAGTCCAAGGCAGAATTGCACAAATGGTTTTACACGAGTTAGAGGCATGTTTAGTCCACTTTTCAAGCACTTACTAAACAAGTGACCAACTTAAAACTTGTTCCTTTGCATGATATTTGATCAATGGTAGCAATTTTATGGGAAAAAGATCTTAATTCAAGAGAGAAAGGTTCATTCCTTTGGACCATGATGAATTGTATGATATGCATTGCATAAACTCAATTATTGTGCTAAATATTTTCCATAAATCATGCGAGCTGGTTTGAACATCCAAGATAACTTATCCAACAAAGAGAGATTTCTCAGAATGTCAACTTAGGTGATGCATAAAAGCATGGCTACCATTGTACTTTAAAAAGAACTTTATGCAAAAACACTTTAATCATTGGATCATGATTCACTCTTTGTCCAAACCTTTCTCACTTGCCTCTGATTATTTCAACTATAAATAACCCCTCAAAATGCAGCAAAAATACACAACATTGAGCTCAAAGACCTCCTAAAATCTCAGCAAGCATACCAAGTTCATCTTGTTCATCATTTTCCATCCAAACCATAAAACCCTCCAAAACTTGAAACAATTACAAAACACCTCAACTAACCATCCAAACACACTACAAATCATCTCTCTTTCTCTCTCAACTGTCTAAACCATCCAAAACACCAGAAATACACATAACCAAAAAGTTAGCCTTCATTCCCACCATTGTTGACTTTTGAGCCAAAACATCATAACTCTCAACTCAGGCCATCTCCGATCCATTTAACCACTCAAACATCATCCACAAGCATCATTGAAGTTGTTTAAACCCTCACATTCCATTTGTAACAACATTATCATCAAGATCAATTTCTCACTTTTCACACTTGCAAGAGGAATCGAGTTGGAGGATTGGAGCATTTGCAGGGCAAGATCAATATTGTAATAGCTTCCTAGAGGTCCATAGAAGCTAAGTGAATCATCATCCACTATCTAGAAGTGTGTTTGAAAAGGCATTATACCTACTCTGATAGGTAGGTTTTCTTAGTTCTGAAGCTATAAGATTTGTACATCATTTTCATCCATTTAAATTGCCAAACTACTTGTCACAATGTACAGAGTAAAACCCCCGTGTCAATTGGTCATAACTAGTGTTAATTGGAATTTCATTTTGAATGTTAGTTTTAGGGTTCATGTTGTTGATTGAATGATTGTTGTCTATAGACTAAAAATAAATTAAATTGAATGATACCATTATAATCCTTGTGAAATTCTAAGCAAGTTTCATTTATACACTTTTCAAAATGGTTGAGAAATGAATAAGTTAGGATTTTCAGAAATTTGAAAATGGTGGAAACGAAGGAAGAAGATGATGATCATCCATGGCACTGTTTCCCTTGAAAATCGGAAAACAACCGCTGATCTTCCAAATATAACTTTGGTGACTCACATGATCGATCAGATTGATCCTAGGACATGTGCTAAAGGCTCTTTATTTTGAAAGTCTATCTAAGTTTCACACTTAGGCAGTATTGGGGTAAAAGAATCTAAGGAAACATCTTGTTCGACTACGGGATAAATTAAAAGATAAAATAAAGCTTTTAATAAAAGAAAGAAAGAAGTTTGTTTGGAGAGGGAAGATTAGATTAAGGACAAATAGAAAGGACTTGTATAGAAATAGAAGAAAGAAAGAAAGTAAGGAAGAAGGGTGCGAAGAAAATAAAAGACTTTGTAAAGTTTAAAGCAAGTAAAGTAAATTTCATTAAGATAAAAGATGGTGTGTTTACATCATGTACATTCTCTGTAATACTCGTTTTCTCTATGCTCGGATACTTGGAGTAATTCAAAGAGTAATTTGTACAATGGTAAATTACAACACACTTTGTTTCATGTCTAAGACATCCTATTTATAATAGTAAAAAATAACTTCTAATAACCTCCAACATCACCACCTCTCGCCACTTGTCACAATGCATGGATCTATTACTCATAAGGTGCCACGTGTCCTCTTAAGCATTTTGCAAACGAAACCGTTCCCTCCAAAACTTTTAAATTTCAAACCTTCGATAAACCAACAAACAGCAGAAATGGTCGAAGTCCTTGTTTCTCTTCAATCTTGGTGAGTTCTTCGACTTCTTCCTTTAGCTGCCTCACGCCTTTCGACCAACCTTTGCTTTCAACTTGTTTTTGGCATTTCTTCTTAAATTCCTTTATTTTGCAAGAGGCGTCGAATTTAGGAGCTAACAAATTGCCCCCCAAAAATATCTTTTCAATTTCTGATATGGAAAAGCACATTTTTTGACAACGTCTGATTTCAATGCCGCTTATCTTCCTCATATGTGTCATCTGACGTTCTTTCACCCAATACATGTATGGGAAGGTGAAAGGGAAGAAAGAGAAAAGAGAAAAATAGAGGGGAGTACGCAAGACATTGTTCCGCCACCTTGATGCACGTTCCTGACGTCACGTTTCATCATGGCGATTTTCTCGAGAACCACCAAAATCATGGGCCATCATCACCTTTACAGCCTAGGGGACGTGAATTGCAACTACTACATCTGCCACCCTACTCCAGGCGCACACGTGGCCCACTAACTCTAGCCCTTTAATGATGAAAACTTTTAATCTTCCATACTCTATATAAGTAATTCTCCTCTGATGTTTTCATTTTTTCCAACTTCTCCAACTCTTAACAATACTCTTGCATTTCTCTTCCTCCTATTTTCTGTTTCTAAAAAAAACTCTTCACTACTTTCAACAAATGGCCAATCATCAAAAGAAGAAGACGCAACCCAAAGGGCAAACTTCTGCATCAACTCTCCCACCCTTTGCCAGCTTAAGCGGTCCTAAGATAGTGAAGAACCAACAGTTTGTTCGCGAACCTTTGTTAGAAGAGAAACGCCATATCTATGAATCGCAGGTAATCATCCCAGTTACTGTTGCAGGTAAACCCTTAGCCATGTCTGGCCTTTTACCTCCTTTAGGTCTTGATTATTCTGCCATTAGAGATTTCTTTCCCTCCTACAGAGTCACTAAACCTTTAGGGCAAAAAGATTCTAGCAAAGTCTCCGCTGATGGCCCTGATAACCTAACTCTCTTCGACATAGATCTTAGGTATCTCCATGATGGAGCCAGATTATTTAGGGCTACCCCTTACTTCAAAGACTTTGAACTTTACCTCAATTGGTTGGAAAAAATAGAAAAAGTGAAAGCCCAAGATTGGAAGGACATTGGAATTTATGACCTTATAATGATGTCGAAGGTAGTCCCTACTTACTGCCCCCTTATGCTGGCCTCTTCCTTGTTTTTCTGGGACAGTACTTATAATACTTCCCACCTTCCTTGTGGGATGATGACACCCACATTGCTTGATGTAGCTGCTATTGTGGGCCTAAAACCCCACGGCCTTGTTTACGACCCTGAAATTGATAGCTAAGACACTATAGGATTCGCCAGCACCAAACATACTTATACAACCTTCGTCCAACACTATCATAACAAAACCACCACCTCTGTCGATACTGAGGAATATATAGCCTTTCTAGCCATGTGGTTATCTCGCTGCGTGTTTTGTACAAAGTCTCTGCAGGTGGCACGAAAATATCTTATTTTGGCAAACCAATTGCACTTGAAGAGAGGTATCTGCCTGAGTGAGATGATTTTGGCTAGTCTCTATGAGGCATTGGGCGAAGGCGCCGCCAAATTGAAAGACCCTGAAAGCTATGGCAACTTGCTGTTATCGGGCCCCTTTTGGCTCCTTCAGTTGTGGCTTAATGCCACTTTTGAACATAACCTCCCCAACAGAGGCGAAGTCGATGAAGGTTCGTCCTCAGTTTCTGAGAGACGAGTCAAATGGCCTCGCTTGGCCCATCTTACTCCCAGCGAAGAAGGACATACTCTTCGAGCCAACTTATCCAACTTCATTCACATGTTCTCCAAACGGTACGAGTTCACCTCGAGGATGGCTCCCTTCGCAGAAAGAAGATGCGGCCCTGAGTGGTTCACCAGGTCCTTCCCTGCTCCACTAAAGAAACAAGAAGAAGAATCGAAGCTAATTTAGGAACGATTCCTCATACCTCGACTGTTGGTTCATAGATTAAACCTTGTTAGAGGTCACGCCAGCTTAGTAGCCTACCAACCAAACTTGGTGTCCAGGCAATTTGGGTTAATACAGACTTTGCCCAAGTGTCTATATGACAAGAAATCACACATCATACTTCCTCTCGCGGTGCTTTCTCCCCTTGACTGTTCGACACAATTGGCGCGCCACGCCCATAAATCCTTCCTTACGCCTGTCCATTTTGAACCCTCTTATTTCTGCTCCCCAGATTTCTACGACTGGTGGTCAAAATATTATGCCTCAGAGTTTCTTGACGCTTCGAGTTTTGCTCGCTTGATTGACCAAGCTTTCGTTGATGTGCAGGAGAAGATCAAGAAAGGTATGTCTACCCATATCAAAGAGATTCAAGCCTTCCAGAAGTACTTCGAAACTGCCAATCGACCAAATGATGTTAGTCAGACCATCCGTGAGGCTGCTGTTACTTTGAAGGAAAAGTTTTCTAAAAAATTGGACAATTTAAAGATTCCCTCTTCTGTTCCTCGTGAGAAACGGTACGAGGTTGCCTTTAAACTTTTTCCCCCAAAAGTCCCTCGATTACCAACTGCTGAATTTGGCGTGGCTCTTGTGCCTCCATTCCCACATTGGTTCATTTGTGGAGACCCTATAAAAATCCTTCGACAGCAGTCGAAGCCCAAAGCGCAGCGGGTGGTTCCGGCTAAACATACACTCGATACTTTTAAAGGGCACCTTCATGTTAGTATCGAAGATGTTCGCATCGAATCCTACATTCTTGAAGGTTCATCCCCCTTCGATTTGGACTTTTCTCCCTGAGCTTTATTGTTGCTAACTAGCATTGGTATTATTTATTTTTCAGCTGCTCCAAAACGCGTTGCCCCAACAACCAAGACTGAAGGCAAGGTCGAAGACCAGAAGGTAATGTTCCGCAACTCTCTATTATTTCGACTTCCTCAATTACTCTTAACACCTTATGTTGCTTTCAGGCTAGTCGAAAACCACCCACCCTACAAAAGAGGCTAAAAAGGGCTTCTGCTTAGATTATCATTGACTCAGATGACGAAGATGGATCTCCTCCCGATAATCTTCAAATAAAAAGAAAGCGAAAAATCACCCACGATGTGGATACTTCTGACGCTCCAATCGCTCCTCTTGTAACCAACATACCTCAAACCAGTACTCCCTCTCAAGACCTTACTAAGGCTCCCACGGGGGATGCTTCGATCCAAAATGTTGTTCCTATGGAGAGTGACAACTCCAGACCTGCTGATGAAAATGCCAAGGTATGTTGTGCATCTATCTTTCTCTGGGTCTTGCACTGATTTTTTGGTCCTACTCTTTTTGATGTCTGTTTTTTTCTAGGCTGATGCTGGAGCTCCAAAAACTGACCCAACCAAGCTTCCTTTATCACTTTGTCCCTTGAATAGCCAAGGTGAGCCTACCTATCATCCCACCTCTGATTTGGGTTCTGGTATGAGTTCTCTTGGTGAGATTAATTAACCTGATTCTTTCATAACCCTCCTTCACATGCGAAGACAACTACTCAACAGTCTCAAACTGATGGATCTGACCATGAAGACAATAATATTTTGGTCGATCCTATTGTAGCAGATGATGAAGTCAACACTTTGGAGGGGGCACAAACTTGGTCGACACGAACAGTTCTCCCTTGGGTCGAACAATAGCTGTAGATGAAATGGATGCCGAAGGTGATCATGTTATTGAAGATCAAGCCATGCATCAGTATGAGTTGAACGAGTCCAACAATGAAGGCACTGGAGACGAAATGGAAGAGGATGACACAGAGGCAGAGGAAGGTCAAGACAAAGAATCGAAACCTGCAGAAACTTCCGTCGAGAAAACTACCACTGCTGAAGTGATAAAGACTCATATTGCTTCTACCTCCAAGGACACTCAAACAATCCCCCTCCAAGGCGAAGCTCATTTTACCACATCCGAACTTGATGCGTTGAAGGTTTCTAACCCTCAACAATACATCAGGCTTCTCTTGAGCAGGCGAATTCATTCTTCTGGCAAGACTCCCAGCACTTCAACATCTGAAGGTCAAATCTCGAATCAGCCAACTGACAATGCTCTTGAAAATATTAAGAAAAAGATCTTCAAAGGGGTTCTTTTCTCCCTTCTGCAGATGGGTCCAGTCAGCCATCTTCCCTTAAAAGCTCTTCTCCAACAAGTGGATCTTAAATCGTTTTCTCGTGAGGCCGCGAGCGTCATTCAAGAAATTGGCACCTTAATTGACCAAGTCCACAAAGACTTTCGACTATTGCCCCATATTGAGGATGACATTCAAACGAAAGCAGGAAGTGAAGTTGCCGCTTGGACTGCTGTGGTCGAATCTGAAGAAAGGATCGCTAAATTAGAGGAGACGGAGGAGAAAAATAAGCAAGAGGTTATTACTAATGAGGCGAACATTGCCTGTTGGGAACGCAAGATCAAAAAACTTCGCAACAAGATAGCGAAAGCTAAGAAGAAGAATGCTGAATTATCTTCTTTCGATGATTCCTCCCTAACAACTGAACTCGAACATGCCGTTAACATCGCCGAGGAAGCCCATCGATTAGAAGCTGAGGTTGCCCAGCTGAGAACAGACAAAGCCCACTGCCAGAACCGCCTCGAACTCCAAAAGTCGAACTACCTCAAGATGAAGGCAAATCTCCCTTTTAATTTATTAGGTTCTGCAATAGAGCAATTTTACTGGCCTTTGTAAGCCATTTTAACTTTGTTTGTAAGACACTGGGCCATTTTGGCATATTTGCTAATCACCATTTATGGCTTTGCTTTATATTCGATTGTTACTATGTTGATATTTTTACCTCTTGAAGTGCAAGCTTATATTTTTTTAAATACTTGTCATTCACTTTTAATATTCTCTTGTCTTCACTCAACTCTGTCACTTCATATGCCCCATTAAAGAAAACCTTCGACACCTGGAATGGTCCTTCCCACTTTGGGGACCATTTGCCTAAAGATCTCACCTTTCGATCCATAGGCAGGATTACTCTCCACACTAAATCTCCAACCAGGAAATCCTTTGCTTTAACCTTCTTGTTATACGACTTCTCCACTCTTTTCTTCTGTCTTCTCAAGAGTTCTAGAGCTTTTAGTCTTTCCTCGTCTAAATCTACTAACTCATCAAGCATCATGTCCCAATAAATTTCTCGAGGGATTTCGTGATGCCTCTGAATTTTGACCGACTGTATGTATATCTCGACTGGCAACACTGCATCATGGCCGAAGGTCAGTCGATAAGGGGAAGTATTGGTTGCTTCCTTCAGGGATGTTCGACACGCCCATAAGACTTGATCCAACGTCTTATGCCAGTTTCTAGGCTTACTTCCAATTTGCTTTTTTATCATGCCAATTATCACTTTGTTTGCTGCTTCGACTTGGCCATTGGCCTGGGCGTAATAAGGTGTCAAAGTAAAGAGTTTGAATCCCATCTCTTTGGCGAACTCCTGCATCTTCCTTCCTATAAATACTGACCCTTGGTCTGTCACTATTGTTTCTGGTAGCCCAAATCTGTAGATGATGTATTTCTGAATGAACTCGATGACATCTTCTTGGTCTACTTTAGGTAGAGGTATAGCTTCGATCCACTTGGTGAAGTAGTCTATCCCCACCAAAATATACTTCTGGTTTTTGGAAGATGTGGGTCGAATCTCTCCTATCAAGTCTAAAGCCCAACCTCTGAATGGCCATGGCTTGACTATAGAGTGTAACTCGCTCACTGGAACATGTTGTATGCCAGCGTGGACTTGGCATTCCTGACAACCTCTTGCGAACTCAATGCAATCTTTCAGCATCGTAGGCCAGTACATCCCTTGGTGAAATAATAGCCATTTCATCTTATGGCCTACCTGGTGCGCTCCACGTGTCCCACCATGGACCGATGATAATGCCAAGTATGCCTCAGATTGCTGAGGCATTTAAGTAAAACTCCCTCAGAGGTTTTCTTAAATAACTCATTCCCTAAAAGGACATAACTTAGCGCTTGATATCTTATTTTTCGTTCTGTGGTTACTAAAGGGTTCTGAAGGTATTCGACCAAAGGTTTCCTCCAATCTTTGTCTGTCAGACCTTCGACCGTAAAAATCTCGAAGGTTTCCTCGTCAGCGTAGCCAAATTTCGTAACTTCAAAGTCCGACGGTCTCAGGCCTACGGACACAACCTTACCCCTAGCCTCAATTGCTTCTTGCAAGTTTTCCTTCGAGACCCTATATCCTTACACGACTTGTGCCAAATCATTGGCTATCTGATTGTGTAGTCGCGGTGTATGTCGAATAGTGTAGACTTCGAATTTTTTGAGTAGCCTGTTGGCTATCACGAAATACATAATGAGATTTTCTTTAACCCATTTGTACTCCTTTGTTAGCTGTTTTACGACTAACTCCGAATCTCCCATTATTTCGACTTGGGTTGCCCCCAATTCTAACAAAATTTCAAGTCCGGCGATCAAAGCTTCATACTCAGCTTCGTTATTGGAACATAGGCCCTCAACTCTATACTTGAATTTTGTTGGAATTTTATCAGGCGAAATAATCAGCAAACCTATGCTTGTCCCGTTCTTGTGGCTAAACCCGTCAAAGTATAACTTCCAAGGCTCTAGTTCAACAATGTTCAAGGTATTTTCATTTATGGAGTGGTCGACGATGAAGTCTGCCACTATTTGACCTTTGACCGCTTTTAGCGGTCTATATGTCAGTGAGTATTCAGTTAATGCTAATGCCCATTTACCAATTCGACTATGCAAAATAGGCTTGGATAACATATGTTTAATAATATCAAAATGCAATGAGACATAAACATCAACTGGTTTTATATATTGCTTCAACTTTATACATGAGAAATACAAACATAAGCATAATTTCTCTATCTTGCTATACCTAGTTTCTGCGTCATTCAAAACCCTGCTAAGGTAGTAAATGGCTCTTTCGACGCCATTTCCCGTCCTCTTGGGCAAGCATGCTCCCTAGAGTTTTGTCTGAAGCTGCTATGTACAGTCTCATGCTTTTGTTTAGACATGGAGGTGAAAGGACTGGAGGATGAGTCAAGTAGTCTTTGATCTTGTCGAAAGCCTATTGCTGATCTTTCCCCCATTCGAACCTTTCCTTGGTGACTCGAAGCAATGGTGAAAAGGCATGCGTTTTGCCACTGAGGTTTGATATGAACCTTCTTAGGAAGTTTATTTTGCCCAGCAAGGATTGCAGTTCCTTTTTGTTGGATGGCGCTTTCGCTTCCATGATGGCCTTTGTCATGTTTTGGTTGATTTCGATCCCCTTTTTGTGGACTACGAAACCCAAGAAATCTCCCGCTTGTACACAAAATGCACACTTCAGGGGATTCATCTTGAGGCCAAACTTCCGCATCCTTATGAAGGACTTGCGCAGATGTTCTACATGAGCTTTTCCTGATACAAATTTTATCATAATGTCATCAATATATATCTACATAAAGGACTCAATGTAATCATGAAAAATTGAATTCATCGCGCGCTGGTATGTTGCCCCAGCGTTCTTCAGGCCAAAAGGCATCACTACCTATTCGTAAGTGCCTAAGGCCCCTGGGCAACGGAACTCCGTTTTGGAAACGTCATCCTCAGCAATGAAAATCTGGTTGTAACCAGAGTATCCATCCAGCATGCTAAGGTACTCGTGGCCAGCGGCTGAGTCGACTAGCATTTCTGCCACCGGCTTCGAATACTCATCTTTAGGGGTTGCTGAGTTTAAATCCCTAAAGTCTATGCATACTTTTAAAGACTCGTTTTTCTTTATTACTGGTACAATATTTTCCAGCCATTCGACATACCTGGTCGTACGGATGAACTTGCATCGGAGGAGTCTTTCGATTTCTTCCTTTATCTTTGAGAGGATTTCAGGAGCGAATTATCTTGGGCTCTGTTTGACTGGCCTCTTTCCAGGCTTGATTGGCAGACTATGTTCGACTAGATATTTCTTTAGACCGGGCATTTCGTCATAATCTCAAGCAAAACAATCCCTGTACTCTCACAACAACTGGATGATCTTGACCCTGAGTTGGGGGTCGAGGTTGGCATTGATATACGTCGGCCTTTTGATTACTCCATCTCCCATATCCACTTCCTCTAATGGATCTTGCGCCAACATTTTAACATCGTTGGCCAATGGATCTTTCTTAAAACCCAAAGGCTCGTCGTCATAAATGGCGTCGAGTCTTTGTCCTTCATACTGAATCTTGTCGGGAGGCTCAGGGTCGAAATGCCCACATGAGCCTATTTGTTCAGATTCTTCATTGGCTCTCTCATCCATTTTGTTGTTGGCAGCCTCCAAGGTCGTTTGTAGTTTAGTTTCGGCCACGTAGGCCAAAATCCTTTGAAGCGCTATGGCTTCAGTCATCATCACTAAATTCGCTTCCCCATCCAGTGGGGTCTATGGGAAGTGTGCCAAGGTATGGGAGCCTCTCACCTGGCACTTCCTTATCCTAGCGGAAATCGTCAACGGGATGCAGATAAAGTGAGCAATACACTTCATCGTTTGGTGCAAATTCGAAATCTGCAGGCACGCAGGGGCCTATGCTGGCCAAATGTTTGTCAAATTATCTTCTATAAACATGGTTTATAGGTGCCTTGAAATACCCTTGATTTGCTTCAATGTTTTCGACAATGCCATCTAGTTTCCAGATGGCGATCCTTTGATGCATCGAAGATGACACTGCCCCCACTCCATGAATCCATTCTCTTCCAAGCAACAGATTATAGTTGGCAGTGGTTTCTACCATCATGAAGACAGTCGGGCGGGTAATAGTTCTGATCGTGACATTCACTTGTATGACCCCCATGGTCGAACTTACTTTACCTTCATAGTTTGATAATACCATGTTGTGCAGTTTTGTATCTGTCTCATCTTTTCCAATTTTGTTCAACAGAAAATGTGGCATTAGATTCACTGTAGCGCCGCAATCCACCAAGATTTTGTTAACTGGGACTTTCTCCACTTTTGCCATAATATAAAGAGGTTTCAGATGATTCTTTATCGCCTCTGTGGGCCGTTCGAAGAATGCATTTTGCTCCTCGACGAAGCCATTATTCATCACATAGTAACACACCGACTTATGAGCCGCCATCTCCCAATCCGTATAGGTGTCCATGTTTTCAACCACAGAAATTTTGTCAAATTCCCTAGGCATCACTGATACTACATTAACCAAAATATCCAGAGTATCGTCGGAGTCTTCCTCAAAATTATCGGTCATTTCATCATCGATCCCGGCCGGTTTTCTCTACTCTTTAACCTGTGTCGGAAACAATTTTCGTCCTACAGGTGTCTTCCCAAATGCTTTCGTTCGTCCTCCTTCATTTTCGACAAGAACATTGGTGCTGGATTCTGGCTGGTCCCTTTGTGCACTTTCCCTTAGTGCTTTTCTTTTACGTTGTTCTCGTTTCCGTTGCGATCGAGACATGAGATTTTTTCCTTTATAGTTTTCAGATATATGGGCAGCCTTTGAAGACTGAAACTTCTTTCAATAGCTTAATGAAGATCCTCGTTGCACCTCAAAGTTCTTCCACCTCTGCTGCCCCTGTTGTCTATTCTCATTGAGCTTTGCCCACTTTCCATTAGTGGCCTCAGTGTTGGGCTTTAAACTAGTGGGTTTGTTTGTCGGAGGCCTTGTGCGGGGCTCAGATCTCTTTTGGAGACTTCTTCGAGGGTCGAATCTGGGCCTTTCCTTATCTTGTCTTAGCCTTCGTGTTCCCTCTAGCTTCTGTGCGGCCTTTTTGCCAAAAATGGCGTTGTATCGGGGACATAGCATCACACTAGATTCTTTCTCTTGGCAACGATGGAGGAAAGCAACAATCGATTCTCCCTGCTCTGGGTACGCTTCCCTAGTGTGTGCCCCCTGGTAATTTGATTCACTATCCCCTACATCTTCGTGTTGAGTGATCTCTACCATATTAATCTCAACTTCTTCGACCAGATTAAGCTTCCTTAGGCCTAGTTCCACGCCTTTAGTGGCCTGATCAATTCTGACGAAGTTATCAGCAATTTCTTTGGTCACTATCTCATAACCTAGATTGCTCTTGTTATTTGAACTTATGGCTTCATCCCTTTGGCCGTGGTCATCAATTTCCATTTCTACACAGTCCTTTTGTCCGAAGCTCATGGTGACTTTCGCCATCACAACCTCATCTATGAGATTATCGGTAATTTCTGTCATGTTGATTTAAAGATCGCGGCCATCAGTAGCTTCGACCATGTTGGTTGAAAAGTCGCAACCATCAGTAACTTCGACCATGTTGGTTGAAAAGTCACAGTCATCAGTAACTTCGACCATGTTGGCTTCCACTGGTTCTGTATAATGTGCGTCCGCCATTTGCAAAGGGTTTGTGTCGACCTTCAGCTGGCTGCTAGCCTTCTCTCCAAACTTCATACGTCTTTCCTGAATTGCATTTTGAACAAGGTCCCTGAAAAGAAAACATTGAGACGTTTCATGACCCAGAAAATTATGGTATTTACAAAACCCTTTTTTCTTCCTTTGTTCTATAGACGACATTTTAGCACCAGGTGGCACTATCATTTGTCCGTCTTTGACTAACAAATTGAAGATTTCATCATATTTTGTGATGTCGAAAGTATATGTTTTCTTTGGGAACCTATCGTTCTTTTCGGATTCGACATAACTCTTCCCCTATGGGGGAGCTAGTACTTTACATGAGTAAGGTGGTCCTTGTTTGAGTTCAGCAAGATCCACTTCGCCTTCTTTGAAGCACGCAGGATTATCGCACAACCCTTCGACATTCTCATTATATTCGACAAAAGCTACCTTCTTATTCTTATTAAACTTAGCCTTCTCATCTTTGGGTCTTTCTAGTTGTCAAACTCGATCGACTAGTTGGGCCATGTACCTTAGATACTGGGTATCCAAATTCTTCCTAATGGAATAGTCGAGGCCCCCAGCGGCCATCTTGACCAACTCATATTTAGGGACCTGTGCGAAGCATCTGGCCTTAAGCAAACGAAATCTATTAAGGTATTTCTCAATTGGCTCAGAAAACTTACGCTTCACACTAGCAAGTTCTTTTAAGCTAATCTTAGTCTGGCCCATATAGAGTTGTTCATGGAATAAACGCTCTAACTGGTTCCAATTGCACACCGTATTAGGGGGTAGCATTGTGAACTAAGTGAAGGCATTTTTAGTAAGAGAACTTGGGAAGTATTTTATTCTAAAGCTTTCATCATTCTCCATCTCTCCAGCCTCGATTAGATAACGAGCCACATGTTCGACAGTGGACTCCGTCGTATCTCCTGAAAATTTAGTAAACTTGGGCACTTTCGTCATAGGGGGTAACTTCGCTTGAAGGATATAGTCTACTATAGGCAAAGTGTAATTTGGCCCGGTGAACCCAGTGTTCAAACCATTTCTTGCCATAATTCTCTCGACCATGGCTGTTAGATTGTTATCGGCAGCCACATTATTTTGTCAAACCTGTTGGACTACATTGTCTGCGTCTTGGTTTCGATTCATGATACCACTTCTGGGTCTCTTTCTCCCAGAACACGGGCCTGATTTCGCAATGGCTCCTCCCTTGGTTTCCTATATCGGTTTCTGCCGTATTCCCCAAGTTTTCTCGTGGGATGTCCGCTATTGGAGCCTGATTTCTGGCTAAGGGGGGTACCCCAATGAATTCAGCCAATCTTGTCAGTTGTACCGCCAATTGTTGATTGGTCTGAGTTGTATTTTAGATTAATGGTTGAAAGATTTCACTCATGGTTTGTGACAAGGTCTGAACCATTTGTAAATTACTTTCGTCCATCTGCTGTCTCAAACATGCAACTGAGGTGTTGGTCAAGTTGGGGCCTTGCGTCGAATACCCTAAGCTCTGGCTTTGGAGATTTCGACCCATGTTCACGCTAGACCCTGACCCTTGTAATGGCGAAGCTATTGCATGATCTGAGAATATGGGGAGCGTACTTTGGAGCCCTTGCATTACAGTGGTGGGCATCCTATATGGGGGATTTCTTGGTGACTGTGAAAACCCAGGGGGGACGAACTATCTGGAAGTTGAACTTCCCCCTAACAATATCTGAGGATTTGACGTTGGATGGCCAATATATTCCAACACTGGTTGACTATAAGGTCTTATCACCGTCGATCCAGTCCCAAGTACGGAGGGTGTCAGTACTGGCCTCACAGGAAGCACCGTTTGTTCTCCGATCGACGATATCGGAGGGAGAACTCCATCGTCTCTTATTCCCTCACTGGAACCGTCTCCCTGACGGTTGGGGTTATCTGGTTGGTTCGTATCCGTAGCCATGTTCCTAATGTTTCGTCTTGGTCATCTTTCTTCATTTACAGCGGTAACTCTACCACTTCTCAGTAACATAAAATGCACTTCTCACGAAAAGGACCAACACGACTACAAATTTTTTTGTAAATTTAGTTTTGCACAAGATTTTTAGCACTGTCACACTGGGCGTGCCATTTTGTTTTCCTTGAAAATCGGAAAACAACCGCTGATCTTCCAAATCTAACTTTAGTGACTCACAGGATCGATCAAATTGATCCTAGGACATGTGCTAAAGGCTCTTTATTTTGAAAATCTATCTAAGTTTCACACTTAGGCAGTATTGGGGTAAAAGAATCTAAGGAAATATCTTGTTCGACTACGGGATAAATTAAAAGATAAAATAAAGCTTTTAATAAAAGAAAGAAAGAAGTTTGTTTGGAGAGGGAAGATTAGATTAAGGACGAAGAGAAAGGACTTGTATAGAAAGAGAAGAAAGAAAGAAAGTAAGGAATAAGGGTGCAAAGAAAATAAAAGACTTTGTAAAGTTTAAAGCAAGTAAAGTAAATTTCATTAAGATGGTGTGTTTACATCACGTACATTCTCTGTAATACTCGCTTTCTCTACGCTCGGATACTTGGAGTAATTCTAAGAGTAATTTGTACAATGGTAAATTACAACACACTTTGTTTCATGTCTAAGACATCCTATTTATAATAGCAAAAAATAACTTCTAATAACCTCCAACATCACCACATCTCGCCACTTGTCACAATGCATGGATCTACTGCTCATAAGGTGCCACATGTCCTCTTAAACATTTGGCAGACGAAATTGTTCCCTCCAAAACTTTTAAATTTCAAACCTTCGATAAACCACCAAACAGCAGAAACGGTCGAAGTCCTTGTTTCTCTTCAATCTTGGTGAGTTCTTCGACTCGTTCCTTTAGCTGCCTCACGCCTTTCGACCAATCTTTAGCTGCCTCATACTTTGCAAGAGGCGTCGAATTTAGGAGCTAACAAATACATTTTCATATTTTAAAATCAAGTTTTATATATAATTTTATGGTTGCAATATGTTACACGAATTGACATTGCGCCCTAGTGGTAAGACTAATATTTTAAGTGTTTGTGTGTATGGAAGGTTTGGGGTTTGAATCCTCCTCGCCCCAAACTTTTGACTTTTTTTGACTTTTGTTCATTTTCATGTTGAAGCTTCATATTTATTTTCTTGCACGCGCTTTCTAACACATGATAGCATATGGTCTGATGGTAGATGTTTTAGGACCCAAGATGGGTGGTGTGGGTTCAAACCCCATGAGTGACATTCCCTTTCTTTTTTTACCACCCTTTTCATTTCCTCTTTTTATTTATTTATTATTATTTATTTATTTTCAAATTATTTTTATTCATTCTATTTAATTTATTTTCCATTCTTTTTTTAATACATCAAAAATACCAAAAACACTTTTATTATTATATTCCACCCTTTTTATTGTTTTTTTTATCATTATTAATATTAATTACATTTTGTCAATTTAGTTATTTATTTCTTAAAATCTTTAAAAACCTTACAAATATTTCTATGACTTTTCCCTTTTATTTCTCCTATTAAAATGACTAAAAATATTGTCTTGCATTGTAGTTGTTTAAATGTTCACATGTTTCTTTTTCACTTTTCATCACTTGTTAAAGATTTTTTCAAGTTGTTAAAATGTAAGTGCTTACGCTTTTGTTTAGGGTTTTGCCTTGTTGATTCTTGATTGTCAATTCTTATTAAAAGTTGATCATGATAACATACTTGTCCTTATGTGTACATGTTGATATGTTGTTCTATTATGTTTATCTTATATAGTTCATAAGTTACCATGCTTTGATTTAAGTCATGATTTGGTACTTAACCTGTCTTGTTGAAGCATACCTAGTAAACTTGTATTCATGCTCTTCTTGTCCACATGAATGTAGTAGCTTAGGAATACCATGATCAAATGTGTTTGTTTATGAACCTTGTCCATGCTTTAAACCATGCCAACTTTGTTTCTTATGTTTATCTTCCTTTTGTTGAATAAATGGTGAATACTTGTTTGTCCATGTTGCCTAATTCTAAGGGAAGGTTTTTGTTGTTGACATCATCGTCATTTACATATGCATATTTACTCATTTTTGTACATATATTTCTTCTTGTAATCCTTAAACTTGCTATCCTTTAGGAAGTTTCCCTTAGGATCATTTACAACTTATGTGAGGGAAAGTTGTCTCAATCCTTGTTTTAATGATGTCAAAACATGTCTAGTTAGTACTTCGTATTTTGGACGGTATCATCGAGTCTCATATGCATTCGTAGTTCTCTCGTGCACAAAAAATTCTCAAAAACATGAGTTTATTCATATAGAAAAGCATTATATGTGTTTTGTGTGGGTTTGATCTTTTTGAAAGACTTAGATGTGCATTAGTAGTGTTTAGAAATAGCAAGACATGTCAAAAATAACCTTTTTGGAAATTTCGAGCATTTGAGTCGACTCAAAGCCTTGCTTAGGTCGACTCATACAAATTGAATATTAAGCTTTTACTCTCAGGAGTGCTCACGTCGACCCTCCGATTGACTCATACTGTTAGCATTTCAATTTGTCAATTCTGGGCAGGTTTGCGTCGACGCATGAACTTGCTCCGATCGATGCATAGAGTCAGTTTCTGCCTAATTTTGAAAGCGGGAGTGCTCAGGTCGACCCCCTTTTCTTTAGGTCGATCGTTCGCTCGAGTCACCTTATTTTTCTGATGTGTTTGACTTTTAAATTGTTGTTGTGTTAGTTACTTGGTCTTAGCTTCATGTATATATTCTTTTTGGCTCATTCTTTCAACAATAACAAGAAAAGTGAAATATTAACACTGATTTTTCTCTCATCATCTTCATCCTCTTTCTTGCATTTTCTCAACAATTACACATAACCATTTTTGTTGACCGTTTTGCATCATTGAGGTGATAAATTTCAAATACACGATATTGTATTGTGTTTGGATTGACAGATCAATGAGTTTTTCTTGAATAAAACTGTTAGGATTTTGTCCTCCAAGAATCTTGGGATTTTGGGATTTTTTGCACAAATTATTTCTTCACAGATTCAACCGAGCGAAGGTGATTGAAGAACGAGTGGTTCTGTCAATCTAGTAGCGGTAACCTGAGGGTTATAGAAGGAAGATTTATGTTCAAATTGTGTGTGATTGAAACCAGTCAGGCTAAAGATTTGAAGACCGTTGGGTGGTTCAAACGTGTAACTGGAATCAGAGGTTTATTCAACACATTCGAGGCATTTGATTGATCTTAAAACAAGGGGAGAGAAGACATATTTTCAACATCAACAACTAGGTTTGAGTGTATGATTACTATTGCTTCTCTTGTACAAACATTTGCAACACGTTTATATAGATCTCAATTCTATTTTTAGAATTAAGGGCAGACGTACCCCAAGCGAGGACGACGGGGGAACTGCCTCAACAAATTTGATGTTGTTCTCTATTTTGCTATTTTTCTATTTTTGAATTTTAACGTTTGTGTTTAATCAAATTGCAGTAAAATTCTGGTACAGTGTATTGCTGACAAATATTTTTGAAAGCTCATTACAATCCTTTTGATTGTAATTTAAAAAGTTCTGCACTACCATTACTTGTAGAATTTCACTTGGAGTGTGCCGCACACCAAGTGTTCGACAAATTGATCAAACACAAACCATTTGGGTTGTTTTCAATTTGAGTTTATTTTCACAAGCCATTGGAAATTGCACAACTTTGAGTGAATAAAATTGTATTGATTGGGGTTCAAATTTTTGATTCAGTTTTTCTCATCGGAGTCGATATTCCATCTAGGCTTATCACATATCTGATCTTTTCAGTAACGGTTTGTTTAGACGATCGTAGTTCCTCGGCTGCTTCCGCATAAAATTTTAAAAACTAAATTTCATTTAAGTGCCGACTCTGTATAGGAATTAGTGATCTATTCAACCCCACTTCTAGATCATTGTCGTTGTCTAACAAGAGACATTCAATTAGGGTTTTTCCTTTCTCAAACTCAAAACCACTTTCAATAAAAACCTTGACTTTAGGTCATTGATCTTTTCAAACTTTTCTTAAAAAAATGTTTTAGGACATCTTAAGCATGTTCAAACTCTTTAATAAATACTAAAAGACATAAACTTCAATTTAAACCTTTTGCCATTTGGCTTTTCAAATTAAAACCTTTTCAAATAGGTTAGACAATAATCATCTCTAGTTGAGATATAATTCTCCTACCCCATGACATTGTTGAGGAAGATGTTGACTCTTTACCACTTGAGAGAGGTATGTGGCATACTTGTTAATTCTATATCCAAGTTGGAGCCTTCTCTCAATGTGAAACAAATATCCATCTTTCACATGTTTGTGGTTGATAAGTTGAGTATTCTCCTTAAGATGACAACTTGTCTCTTCTTCATTAAAATCCACCTTAACAAATCCCTTTTCAACGAACTACGAGGTTTGATCCTTCATTGGTACGTAGACACAAGACACCGTGTCTTGCCAAACACAAAAATAAATAAAAAAATATTTCTCTTCTCATATCCTCAATCAAACCTAAGTAGCAAACAATTTAACAATAATACAAATACAACAAGGTGTTCCTATAGGATACTATAGATACTTAGGTTGCTAATACATTCCCTTAGTATAATCAATTCTCGAACCTTAGATCTCTTTATTGCATTGTTTTGCATTGCATGTTTATGAGTTGTTCTTTCTTTACCCCTTTTACTGAATAAATTAAAAAATCAGTAGTAATATCTTAAGATTTGTGAAGTCTAACTAACTCAATAATTATAGTCTTCAATTCTCAGCGCGACAATTTTCTTTAGACTTAGATAAGTTAACCTCCGACCGTTAATTAATCTGACCTATTCTAACCGAAAGTTAATCTATAATAATATATAAAAATAAAACATAATTTTGTTGAATGTATATTGATACTAAAAATATCCTTTTCAATTCTTGTATAAATCTTAACTTCTCATTCACTGTCTATTAAATGACAACTTACATATTTCTTTCATCCCATTATCTTCTATACCATTTTATAATAATTAAAATTGAAATCAAAATTATAAAAAATACAAAAACACCGTTTAATAGACATAAAAAGAGAAGAAAAAAAAGGACAAAAGGGTACACCTGTAAATATAGCGAAACGCGTTGGGCATGCCCCATGCCTATGGCGTACCCAACAGAGAGGCCGCGTATTAAACAATGTAAAGCCCGCCCTTTTTACGTTTCTCTCCGCTTTTTGCTTTTTGATTTTCATATTACAATTACATTCATATATTAATAATAATTTAATCTAATAAACTTATAACTTAAGTAAGGTGAAACAGAAGGGGATCAAAATAAAAATTCAAATCTAAGATCAAAACGCTAAAATAAACAATATTACAATATTACAATATAATAATATAAATAATAATAGTATTATCATTGTAATAGAATCGCACTAATGTTTCCTTGGAAGAAGGGAAAGAGAGGGGTTGTAACAAGATTCTCCAATTCCTCTCCTTAGGTTTTTCTCCTCCTCCTCCTTCTCCGATGACGACGAAAAATTCTTCTCCATTTTGCGTTCATCGGAATTGATCGTATTAGGTACATGGTAATACAATGTCTCTCATCTTTCTAATTTTTTTCTTCTCATTTCATCATCGTATCTCTAGATTCCATCATAGGTTGCATGCGTAATTAATCACTGTTAAGCGCGACGATTATGGATACAATTTAGAGAGATTTTTACCGTTTTTGTGCCCTAGGATTTCTTTTTTATTTGATTTTGGTATTAGTGCTTTTTGTTTTGTTTATGACATGATTTAGCAATGATTGCGGTTTCATTTTGAATGGTCAGGTTGTGTACGTTTGGTAGGCAAGTTGAAATGTTAGATTTGGGAATTTTCATTTTGAGGTTCATTACGAGCCCTGATGCTTCTATTGCTTCTATTTTTGGATGGCTGATCACTGGATCGTTTGGACTTGTGGCCGTGATATATGCTGTTCTCAAGTGGCAGCGAAGGGCGTCTTTGAATTGGATTAAAGCTGCAGCTAGGGAAAAGAAGAAAGTTTGGAAGAAATTTAAAGTACCGCTATCGGAACATTTGTGGGTTGAGGATTTTACTTATGGCGAACAGCCATCCACTTGTTGTTTCTGCTTGACTTCTTTATGGCCTTCTCAAAATTTAGGTGCAACAGCCACACCGCATACTCCTCTCCATCGTTGCTCGGTTTGTGGCGTTGCAGCTCATTTTCTTTGTTCTCCATTTGCTGCGAAGGATTGTAAGTGTGTGGCTCAGGCTGGTTTTAGTCATATTAGACACCATTGGTCAGAAAGATGGGTTAATATAGATGATCATCATGAGATGTCTACCTTCTGCTTTTACTGTGACGAAGCGTGTGGTGTCCCGTTTGTTAAATCTTCTCCTACATGGCACTGCCGTTGGTGTCAACGCCTCATTCATGTGAAGTGTCATAACAAATTGACTAGAGATTCTGGTGATTTTTGTGATTTGGGTTCTTTGAGGCCAATTGTCCTCTCCCCTCTTTGTGTCAAAGAAGTTGATGAAGATCAAAAGGAAGGGAAGTTAAGTTCTATTATAACCTCTTCCGTTCGCGGTCAGATTAGAAAGCGGCGTAACCATAATAAAAATGGAGGTGGTTGCCATGCTAATGGTAAGTCACGAGGTTCCTCTGTTGCTGATGCATCATTATTAGAGTATGTGTTTAATGGTTTCCACCGGAAAAAGGACAAAGATGGGAAGCTCTTTGATTCCACAAATACACCTGGCCCAATCAAGAAATACACATTGGTTGATTTGCCAAATGATGCAAGGCCACTTTTGGTCTTTATCAATACCAGAAGTGGTGGGCAGCTTGGGCCTTCTCTTCACAGAAGATTGAATATGCTACTAAATCCTGTTCAGGTGATTACTTGGTTCTTATTAATAACATGCCTTTTATGGAAGCAGTGGCTGACATCTTTATTTACCACATTGCAATTATATCTTAGATATTTTAGACTGAGATTGGATTATATGATTTAGGAGTTCATTTGAGAAGAATTTTTTTGTGATCTTAGATCAGCAATAACTTGATTCAAAATCTATCCTTTGCACCGCCTTGAATATATTATACACAAATCTGATTTTTGAGATATAGTATGTTTCAGATATGACTGTTGAGTGATGACTCTACTAAAAGTCAATTGAAATCTAACTTTCTTCTTTTTTCTACAAATATTCGGCAAAGCAAAATAGTTATGGAACAGTATGCTAATATCTGTTTACCTTCACATTTTTAAAAGAAAAAATATAATTTTTTGCACATTCTTAATTCTACACATTGTGCTGATTGTGACATATTGGCTTTAACATTATGTGATTTGAGTGACTGGGTTCACGATGTTTAAGTATAAAGGATTTATCGCAAGTAAAACTCTAGTAGAAATTTCCTTGTGGATTCCACTGATGGAAGGACAAAGACCCCATTTATGAACCATTGTCGTAGCCTTTGCTGCCACTCTCTTGGATTTGGTTAACTTGATAATTCTTTTGGGCAGCAGCTGGATAAATTCGTAAATCCCACTATTGTTGCTAATGAAGGGAAATCTTTCCCATACGCCACAGTGGAAGTTCAACTGGACTGTAGACTCCAACTTCTACAATAATGCACTGATTTTTGCTTCTTTCTAGTTTTTCCAGCATTCTTTGCAATGACTTATCTGATTTCAAATTTATTTCTTGCATTGGTGATTCACAATATGTTGAACTAGTCGCATTACCTAGCTTTCTTGCCCAAGAACACGATTTTTGGTGGATGTGTCTCGGTCCTTCATAAACATTTTCTTGTTGCTGAGACAAGATCATCTTTGGAGAGGACCTACAACTTGTTCGAATCACTGTGGAGTATCTTTACTCCTTGACCCATCAACTTTTTAGACTCGCCAACCCCTTTCACACCCTTCCCGATCAGAGTTTGTAGTCTCTTCTATTTCTTGGTCGCAACAAGAGTTCTACTTCTTCAGCATACATTTAAGCATCTTCTTTTGCTCAAGACAACGCAACACATGACTGCTGGCTCCATTCAAGTCTGCTTCAGAATATTCCACTGCTGCTGCTTGTGATTCCATCCTCGGTCCTCTTCTGGCAGCAGCTTGAGATTCTTCCTTTTCCATGTCATCCTTGTCATCATCCAAGAAATTGTTGAACTTCGAGTTGTAATCAGTTTCTGAAGAAGTTCTTGATCTGGTCCATGTCAGGGACTCTGATGAGTTTTTCTCTGACCTGTTCCAGATTTTTTTCATCTTCTGCAGATTCTGGCCGCAATCATCCATCAGTTTCTGAACAGAGTGCATACAATTTTCCATGGTGCCGACCATCGTAGCGGCTGGTCGGACCAATTGTTAGAAACATTTCTTTTCGTATAAGAAAGAATGCCCAAAACTAGGCAGAATTGAATTAGCAGAGGAACAATTTTATTGAAAGATTGAGGAAAGATAAAAGAGAATAGGAGAAAATCTCGCCGACAACGGTTTCCCTTCTACAATAAAGTCACCACTCTCTATTCACAAACTTTACAGTATTCAAAAGATGCTCGCTACCCTGTGTTCTCTAATTTTAATACTTTTTCTCTATATCAACCTCAACTAACTAACTTTTATAACAAATCTTATCTACCTTAACAACTCTTATTTCACTTTATTCTATAATCCTGACAATATCCACAAACTTCACAATATTTCCAAGATGCTTTCCACCCTGTGTTCTCTTACTTATACACATACTCTATAACAATCTCAACTAACTAACTTCTATAACATCTTTTAACTACTCTAATTTAATTTCCACAAAAAACCTTGTGGCTGTCTTGAATCCTACAATTCCTGATTGCATAAACTTTGTTGAGTAAGTTATCGTAATCTGTTTGTTGTTTATGAAAGTTTATGAGTGAGTGTTCTGGTGTTTGTATTGAGTATTAAATCTTCTTTAAAACTGCTAATAGTTATTGGTTTCTGTTAATTTTCTAATCATTCAGTCAGTACTGTGTTGCATGCGAAATTTAATAAATTGTGTTTTGTTACCGGTTTCTGTTAATTTTCTCATCAAACAGGGTATTATTTAAAAAAAACTGCTCAAAATTCTTGTTCCCTTATGGTTGATATCTGTATGATATTAATATAATAGAGTAATGCTTCATTAAATCCCACTCAATAGTTCTTTAAGGACAAATTAACAATGAGAATGGTTGTCTTGTCTTCTTGCAATACTTGTCTGAGCATTAACAATGAAATGTCTTCTTACTTTTGTATTCTAGCAATACTTGTCTGAACATTTTAATTTTTTCCATCACATATAAGTTTCTCAAAGGACATTTTCTGGTTTGGTGTTTTACTGCAGATCTTTGTATTGAGTGTTTCTCAAGGTCCTGAGGTAGGTCTTGAATTGTTCAAAAGTGTACCATATTTTAGAGTGTTGGTATGTGGTGGGGATGGCACTGTTGCGTGGGTCCTTGACGCTATAGAAAAGTACAATTTTGAGTCACCTCCACCCGTTGCAATTATTCCCCTAGGCACAGGAAATGATTTATCCAGAGTACTTAATTGGGGAAGAGGCTTCTCTGCACTTGATGGACAGGGTGGGTTGACCATGCTTTTGCATGACATTAGCAATGCAGCAGTTACTATGCTAGATCGTTGGGAAGTTAAACTTGCAGAAGAAATCTCCAAAGGAAAACCTCATAGAGTTAAAACTAAATCCATGATGAACTACCTAGGTACTTCACTGAAACAAAAATATATCTAGGATTGTTTCTTAAGAATTACTGACATCAGCTTATTTTTATAGGCATTGGGTGTGATGCAAAGGTTGCATATGAATTTCATGTTACTCGAGAGATAAATCCCGAAAAGTTTAGTAGTCAGGTACATATTCTCCATTTTATGGTTATGTTATAGTTCTCTGAAGTCTTATCTAGGGCATTTAACTTGCAATCCTTGAAAAGCCTTCACTTTTTTGTGTATATTTATTTCTGATGATAGTTGTATTAACAGTTTTTGAATAAATTACGATATGCAAAAGAAGGAGCAAGAGACATCATGGACAGAACTTGTGCTGACTTGCCATGGCAAGTATGGCTTGAAGTTGACGGGCAAGACATTGAGATTCCCAAGGTTAATTACCGACACTGATAATTATTTGCACATTCATGTCAGCGAATTATGTTGTGAATATTGCTTATATAAATTTATGTGAAGATAGTTTTTTAAATTCTTCTTTCCATTCATATGCAGGATTCAGAGGGCTTAATTGTGCTAAACATTGGGAGCTACATGGGTGGAGTAGATCTTTGGCAAAATGACTATGAGCATGATGACGATGATTTTAGTCTTCAATCCATTCATGACAAAATGCTTGAAGTAGTGTGTGTTTGTGGAGCATGGCACCTGGGAAAACTTCAGGTATAGGATACTTTATCAGTTAATCTTACTTAATTCTTGAGGTGTTATATATTAAAGGATACAATTAAATATATAGATTAGTCATTAAATATAGCATTTTGAATATCAAAAGTACCAAATAGATTAAACTGTAACCAAAAAAAACTCAAACTACATTGGATAAATAATAGAAAGTTTGAATGAGAGTAGAAACAATGGATCCCAAGTTCCTTACAAGTAGATGTAGGTGGTAGCCCTCTGTTAAGACTGAAAGAGTGAAATCTCAGAAAATGCTCGAAGGCAAAAGAAATAAAAACGGAATGCCAACAAACAGTATTTCACCTATAACCTAACTCAATTCTTGCCTGAACCTCCTCTCCCTCGCATTTATCCCACTTTCTGGTTGTTAACAATCACTTATTTTGTCCGTTTCTCTGCTGGGAGGACAGACCGTCTGGTTCCTCCAAATTTCCCATTTTTCTGTTGGTATGGCAAGTGCGAGTCTTATGTTGGATAAGTGGATATTGAGCATCATGCACTCATTTCACTATTTTTTTGGCAAATTCTAATGAAACAAATAAAAGACATTTACTGTAAATTAGTAAATACTTATGCTTGATTCTCTGCGTAGGTTGGACTTTCGCAAGCAAGAAGGCTAGCTCAAGGTAAAGTCATCAAGATACACTCTTCCAGTCCTTTCCCAGTTCAAATCGACGGAGAACCATTTATCCTACAACCAGGCTACATAGAATTAACTCATCGTGGGCAGGTAATGACACACTTCCGTGTTTTTGTAATAAGTTTCATGTTCATAACTACGTTATAAGCTTTTCACATAGAAGAAATCCAACAAGAATACTGAACACAACAACAAATATCACTCTTATATGGCGATTGATCACGTTGGCTTTTATTTGCTATACTCAGGTATTTATGATGAGGAGGACTTCTGAAGACGAGCCTAAAGGGCAAGCAGCTGCTATAATGACAGATGTATTACTCGAAGCCGAGTCTAAGGGCATCATTAATACATCTCAGAGAAAAGTTCTTCTCAAGGACATAGCCATCAATCTTTCTTAAGATCCATATCTTATTCAGCCTTCTTAAATAGTTGCCCGTACTTGGGTTTTTGTGCTATAGTCCTTTTTTATAGGACCATTTTTGGTAATTTCCAAAAGAATATATAGAGAAAGGTATAGTTACGCTTCCATGAAGAAGCAGCTGATGTAAGAGTGAAAACTGTTGCGTCTAACACACGGTACGTTGTGTATATTGCAACCCGGCATATTACATTTTCTTCAAGTCTTTGTAGTTATACTACCACCACCCAAATTAGATTAGAGAAAAAACAACAACTGAAATGTATATGTTCACGGGTCTTGTTTTTCTTTTATTTTTGTATAACATGGTGTGTGTGTGTGGGCAGAGCTCTCTGCAAGTTAAAAAACAGCTTCCAAGGGTCTTTCATTTGTTTATTTATCTCGCTTGATAAAGTGTATTGTTTTTAATTTAGTTGTTAAAATACTTTTTACTTTTTTCTTTCGATACATTAACTTAAGTACACAGGAGCTCTTGTAGATAACAAATATATCTTGAAGTTTAATTAGAAATTTCGTTGCAATTCATCTCCGAATGTGTTGCAATTAACTTTTTATTTAATAGAGTTTTGTTATCCAGTCCTGCACGAAAGATTAGTCTATACAATTATGAAATAAGAAGACTGCAGTTATTAAAAAGTATACTAATTACAGTGTACCCAAAAATCATTATTGCTTTTTTTCTATTACAATGACATAGTACTAGCATTTTCCACATTATATAGTTATCCCTTCGTTGTTTCAAAATGAGTGTTGTACCAAATGTTATTTTATCAATTGTGCTTTTTAATTATTATTTATGTACACAACTTTTTTTCTTTGAAAACGTCAAAATTGGTTATATTAGTAATGAACAAATCAATCCACTCAAACACAAGATGTTAAAAAACAAAACAAAGAAAATAACAATATTTAGATACACAGTGGAATGACCAATGTTAGATGCATGATTACCCCACTAGGATTCATATCAAGATATGCCTCTGGCTTCTTGGCTTTCGGCCACCATAAAAAAAGATCCCAACCTCCTTCATTTATTGAAGGAGTTTTGATTGTTCATTGTTGAATGCTCGCAAATTTCTTTCCTTCTGAATTACTCAGTTACTCTGATTCAGGTGACTTGAAAACACTTTCGAACCTTTTGTCTGAAAGAACAAGATCTACAAAATAGAGGGGCATGTTATTCAATGTTATTTAAAGGAACACATGAAATTACAAGCCACCATTAAACACAACTTAAAATATGAAAAAAAAAACTCACTCCAAGAAAAGTTGTATAAGACATTCTTTCTTACCGGACCCACATGAACATCCTATCAAGTTTGATGAAAATATTCCTTGTCTCGCCAAGTTGTCTTTAGTGGAAATCCTATTGTTTACCAGCTTCCATGCGAGAACATGATTTTCTTCCAAATGATCTCTTATGTCAGTTTCACAGAATATCCATTATCACGATTAGATTCACATCCAATCGTGAAGAATATTTTTCTACAAAACAATGTTAACCGTCAAAGAATTACACTATGCTCCATGCACCCCATTCCATGCGAAAAGTTTCCTCTGCCGCCTCCATCCTAAACCCCAAAACTCCCAACTTGTTCTTTTCATCTCCGTAACATGTGTTATTGTCAGTTTCTACTCCCATAAGGTTTGCAAAACCTAGAACTAAGACTCATTCCCTCTGGCCAATGGTCATTCTAAGAAGACAACTCTTCCCCATTACCTATTGAACGAGATAAACTATCATCTAACCACCGACACTAAATCAATCCCACTTTTCCTTGACTCTAGCCAAGTTCCTTTACCACACACGCCTTACTACCTCTGTCCTTTATACTCCCCCCTTCTACCACACATTTCGCAGCAAGCACCTTAAACCACAATCCGTTCTGATCAACCTGTAACCTTAACCACCATTTTACGATCTATTGTAAAATAGGTTTTTGATATATTGAAAGTTGGAATTACAATGCTAAAAATAATCTTACTTAAATTGAAAAGAAAAGTAAATCCAATACTTTTTTAATGGCCTCATACTAATACTACATATTACAATTTATATTTAATATTTACAACACCCTCTCAAGCTGGTGAATAGATATCTATTATTCAAAAATTGCAAAGTTGGTTGAATCGTTTTGTTGGGAAATTCTTAATTAACACATCTGTTAGCTAATACCTAAAAGGAATGTAGGCAGTGGTTATTCATCCAATTTCCTACATTTCTTTGATAAAATGTGGCCAATCTCAATGTGTTTGGTTATATCACGCCAAACACGATTATGTATAATACTTATGACCAATTTATTATCACAACAAATTTATAGAACTTTTACATTGTATCTTCAAATCTTCTAGCACTTATTTCATCTGTAATAATTTACAATTTTCTTGTGCCATGACTCTAAAATATAAATATGCTTCGGTGCTTGATCGAGCAACTACATTTTGCTTTTTACTCCTCCAAAAAATTAGGTTCCCACACAATAACGTGTGATATTCCAATGTAGATAAAATGTGGCCAATCTCAATGTGTTTGGTTATATCACGCCCAACACGATTATGTATAATACTTATGACCAATTTATTATTACAAAACAAATTTACAGAACTTTTACATTGTATCTTCAAATCTTCTAGCACTTATTTCATCCGTAATAATTTACAATTTTCTTGTGCCATGACTCTAAAATATGCTTCGGTGCTTGATCGAGCAACTACATTTTGCTTCTTACTCCTCCAAGAAACTAGGTTCCCACACAATAACGTGTGATATTCCAATGTAGATCTTATATCACTTATTGAACCTGCATAATCAGCATCAATGTAAACTCTATAGGAGACTTCTACCTCTTTCAAAAAAGAGTCCTCTATCTGGAGTCACGTTAAGATATTGTAGAACAAGTTTTACAAATTGCAAGTGTATCTTCCTTAGATCATGCGTAAATTGACTGACCATACTAACTGCATATGTTAATCCGGGCTAGTATGAGCCAAGTAAATCAATTTTACCACTAACCTTTGATACTGGCCTTTGTCAACTGTGGCACCTCCTCAAGGCTTTTCCTTTTATTTTTGTCAATGGGAACACTTGTTGGTTTGCATCCAAGTTCCATGTTTCCTGCAAAGATCAATCACATATTTTTTATGAAAGATAAAATATGCCTTATTTTTTAGTAGACTACCTCAATTCTCTGTTAACTTTTCTTTGAATAAATGTCTCTCAAACAAATCATCACCAGTAACAATAATATCATAAAAAAGAAGTTCACTTAGTTTTCCTCGTTAATGTTTGAAAATCAAAGTGTGATCTCCTTAACTATTCTTATAGCCCAAACACATCATCGCCTGCGTGAATCTTCCAAACTACATGAGGTGATTGCTTTAACCCAAATAATATTTTTTTCAATAGATACACATTTTCGTCTCACTAGTAAGACCAAATCTATATGGAAACTCGATATACACCTCATTCCCTAAGTCTCCATGTTAGGAAATATTTATTTTTACATTAAATTGGCGTAATCCCCAACCAGAGTGAACAAAAAGAGATAATAATATTCAATAGGTAAATCATTTTGGTCAATATCACAATTATCATAACTTTAAGAATCACCAATTGTTGTAACCCGAAATTTGACCTCCTTCTTGCCTTTTGCATAAGCATGTGCATTCGCATCATTGGCATACGCATTCACACTTTTTCTCTGTGATTTTTGTTGTTGCAGGAATATTCAAGTTTTGCAAGCCCGATTAATCACATCCTCTCAAAGATATTACTTCATCAAAACAAGCACAAAATGAAGGTTCTATGCCTATTCATCAAAGCAAAATGTCGAAAATCGGAACCATGACCACAACACCATTTTTCAAGCAAAATTGACAAATTTTTCCTGGAGTAACCGGTTACTTATTTGTTAGGAAAAGTAGGGTAACCGGTTACCCAGTACAAAAATGCAGATTTTGTTGCATTTTTTGTAACAACTCTTGCACTCTCTACTATTTTGGAGTCTACATTGTTCTAGCATTGTGTGGAACATTCTAGACATTTCTAGGCAATTCTAGAGACTTCGAGAACATTCAAGACACTTGAATACATTTGCTCCAATACATCATTTCCAATCAAGACCACCATACACCTTTGTTTCCAAGCATGTGAACCATTGGATTTTCAACTTACATTGGAATGGTTACCGAGTCAACTATCTAACTAACTGAGTTAACCTCTAACTCAGTGAGTTGAGCCTAACTAACTCCAAGGCTAGTTCCGAGGCTACATCCAAAGCTCACTCCGAACCTAGCGACTCCGAAGCAAAACTCTATATAAGCAAATCACCACCATTTCACAAGGGGTGGAAATCATTATCTCCTCCAAGGGGGCTCAATCATTTTTTCCAAATTCTCCATTGATCACTCTCAATTCTCTCACATTCTCTCTGAATTTTTTGCAATATTTGCACATTCATCTCCATCATCTTCCCAAAACCTCACTAAAGCTCAAATCCTCCATTAAAGAGTAGCAACTTCTTCATTGGAAGTGCTTTCTCTTGAGCTTAGCCATCATCATCTTGTGATTCTACCTTATTTTTTGGAGTTTTATTGGCTTTTGATTCAACTCAAGTGATTACTTCAAGCTTATTCGGTGCAATTTCGTATTGGGAGATTTCGTCGGAACTTGCTCGGTTTCGCTAGGTTCGGTTGCAAATTCTGAATTATCTGGTTTCCTTTGCTTCTTCTCATCATATATCAATATCAACAACATCCAAGTCAAATCTCAGCCTTGTAGGTTGGTTATCTTTCACTTGATTTACCGTTTCAATCTATTTCGCGCGTTTACGATGTAGTTCGATCGTTTCTTCGATTTTGCTTAATCATGTGATTTCTTGATCTTTGCTCTCCAGGTTAATGCTTTCCATTGATGATTAATTGATGTTTAAGTGCTTTTGAACTTCATTTTTCGTGCATAAATGTCAAGCATAACATGTGGATGATTGGGGAAATCTTTTGGTTGTAAAAAAGGATTTTCAAAAAGCTGTTTTTGCCACTGTTACAGTGGTAACCGGTTACTCTATATAGGGTAACCGGTTACTCTGCACAATTTTAGCCTATTTTCTCCATTTTGAGCAAGTAACCGGTTACCTGCTTAAAGTAACCGATTACTCAAGGGCAGAATGTCATTTTTTGCCTGTTTTCAAGCTCGTTTGCTATTCTTTCCTCATATAACTTCCATGGCTTGATATGCTTAATATTTGTGGATGGTTTATGAGCTATTAACCTATTCTTTAAAGTATCTATGCAATATTTCAATATGTCATTTGTCAATTCTCGATTATGTGCATTTTCGACACTTTGATCATGATCCTTCTTGCATATTTCTTTGATCACTTGTTATATGGTTTGTGATGCATGCTAATTGTTTTGGTACTGTCTTTCACTTTCATTCATGTTTGCATTAAGTTTGTTACTCTTTGGAATGAACTCAATCTTGTATAATCAATAAATCACCCTTTTGGTTTAATGGTTTTTCATCCCTTTAGAAAATTATTAGCATATTCCCCTTTTGATTGATAAATCGAAACTTCATTTCGATTAATCGATCCTTCTCTCTTTCTTATCCTTTGCGTAACACCCCAAATTTAAGCGAAATATTTTAATTAATTATTTAATTGAGAATATTCGTATTTTGGGTGGTTTTCGGTGGTTTTGTGGATTATTGAGAAAATGTGCATTTTTGGACTATTTATTTAATTAATAGTATACTATATGAGAATATTAGTATTATTATTGATTAAAATGAATATAAGTGAAATAAGGGTAAATTGGGCATTATGAAGAGTTAGTAAGGGTGTTATGGGAAAAACCCAATTGTGTGGCCAACTCTAAGTTTGACAAAATAGAATTCTGAAGGTTGAGGATTCATCTTGTTAACCGTGAAAAGAATGGAGGCCAGAGCTCTGAGGAGGGATCAGTGGAGGCAAAAGTTTCGGGAGATTGCCGGAGTTAATCGTGAAAGCTTTGAATCGGCTAAGGAATGGGGAGTATCGTTGTTCATGATTTTCTATGTATTCCTTTAGATGCGTTTATGGTTGGTTTGTGATTTAAGGTATTTTGGGTTGGTTATGGGAAAATAGGGAATTTGATCATAAGACTTTGAGGTTAGGGGTAATGGTATGTAACACTGAATATTGATATGAGAAGGGAAACCTTAGACCTTCGTGGCCAAAACCTTGGATTATGATATGTTTGACCCTGTAGAAATAGGAATATTCAATGTGAGTAACTCTGATGCACTCAGAGCAATTGCAGGAAAATAGTGCTTTAGGTAGTGCAAATGTTGCCAGATTGGCCTAATAAACCATAGATTTTGTGTCTTTACCGCCGTAAGACCTTAGGGATGATTTAGGAATGTTTTGGAGGCAATGGGGAAGTGAATCGTGTGGACTTTTGGGTTGATTTAGGTTCTGGAGCGTAATAACATTTTGCTGTCCGTCACGACTGTTCATGTTTTCGGTCGAAATCGTTTTGGACGTAACTTTTGATCCGTAAGTTCGTTTTGACCCCCGTTCGAAGCATTGGAAAGCTAATGAACAGGGCTATAACATAGTATAGATAATGGAATTGGTTTCCCAATATTTTTATATCTAATTATGTTTGAGAAGTCAATTGTGTATATGTCCTATTAATGAATCATGTTTTGGTTCAGTGATGTCTTGACGTTTTGATGCTGCGATTTTCCTGATGAATTACCATGAGGGTAACTGTGATAATATGATGAATTAACATGAGTAGGAATATGAATTTTATGTGATTAATAGGCGATAGTATGTGAATTACCGTGAGTATAATATGATGAATTAATATGAGTATGACAGTGAGGTTGCGTGAGTAATAAATGCTAGTATGAGAATTACCGCGAGTGTAATTATGATGAATTAATATGAGACAATGTGAGATGATATTAGGGATTACTATGTAAATACTATGTGATGATATGACGAATCAACATGAGTAGAACTATGAAGTTTATGTGATTGATAGGCGATAGTGTGAGGATTACCGTGAGTATAATTTGATAAATTAATATGAGATGATATGGGGTAGTATTATGAATTGATATGAGATAATATGACTATGAGCTAATATGTGATTTATACGTGATTATATGATGGCATGATGTGTGAGATTAATTACTATGATGAACTATGATGATATGTTGTATGATGAGTAATATGATGAATTATGATGATATGCTGTATGATGATTAATGTGATGAGATATGATGATATGTTGTATAATGATGATTACTGTGATGAGATAAGATAGTATGATGTATGATGATGATTGTTACGATGAGCTATGATGACATGATTTATGATGATGAATATGACGATGAGATATGACGTGTAATGATGATGAATATGATGAATGATGATGCACCATATGCTGTTATTATGAGAACTATTGTGAAGTGTGCATCATGCATTCATGTGCATCCGGACTTCGGTTCAGGACCTCGATTACTTTGCCTTCAATCCCACTGTGTGTATATGAAGTATTTTGATGTGCTCCGATCCTATTGATGGGGATCTATGGAGGTTGATGGCCCAATGTCCATCGCGCTGTGATGATTGGTACCACATGCATTGAGTCTATGTTGCATTTGCATTTATGAGCCTTTGTGTATAAATTATGACGTTGTGGCCTTTGAGGCATATTTGAAGGATATTAATGTGTTGAATATAACTATGAGTAATATGTCATTTATGCATTAATTGTTATACATTGATTATTATGAATTGTCTTACTCACCCTGCCTGTTTGAATGTTACCTCCACGTGAGTAACGTGCAGATGAGCAAGTTTAGCCGTGGACGCCGTCGGGGAGTATTGTGAAGTTTTAGAGTCGTTAGCCTTTATGGTTAATTTAGAGGGTCTTGCTCTGATATGTAACATCGGGTTGGGTTCTTTGAGTTGATTGTATATCATTGGGTTATTTTACTGATGTTCCCTTATGAGGAAAATAATGAGTTATGTTTGAGTTTCGCTGTATATGATGTTTTGATATATTTTGAGAAAACCCGTGTGTTACGGAGTATTGACCAATTTTGTTGACTTTGAGAAATGTACGCCCTTTTGTGGCTTTTTAATGAAAGTTAATATTTTACTCTGAAATCCGTGTTATTCTGCCGTAATATCTGTGGGGTAGAATAAAGGTGTTACACTTTGTATATTTTAGATTTTTGTCCTCCTTCTCTTTTCCCCCGTGGAGTTGAAGGTTCATAACACATTGAAGCATTGTACAAATTTGGCACTGTTGTGCTATCAGTTTCGATTCTTGCACCACACTTTGGTGTTAGAGAAGGAATGAGAATGGAGAACTTTTACACTCATTCTGACTATTTTGGGTAGGGGACGAATGACCCTGTGCCTGGAATAGTCGCCTCCATCTCCTTACTGTGGTATCCCATTTTTCTCAGTCAAGTCGATACTTGATCACTTGCACCCTTGTCTCCTCTTTGGAAGTAACTTCCTCCTTTCAACTCAACACTCTTTTATTTGGCTATTCAACCGTTCTTTGAATAAATCCAGTTCTCTTCTTCCCCAGCGAAGTTAGTCTTTCTTCTTCAGTTCACACAGACACCCTATTAAAACCTAATCCCCATCAGAGTTCACAACCTTCTCTTGGTTTTCTCTCCTTCGTGATTGGTCAATCATTGTCCGACAGTTAAAAACCAATCATCTTTTCCTCAGTTAATCACAGTTCGCCTGTTAATACTGAATTTTCTTTGGGTTAATCGCATTCTCCCGGCTAATCACCCGATCTTTGATTGATCACTGTCCTCCCGTTAAAACCAGCTTTTTCTTCGGGTTAATCACCTTCTCTTGGTTAATCACCCGCCTTTTGGTCAATCACAGTCCGTCTGTTAAGATACTGAGTTTCTTTTGAGTTAATCACCTTCTTTTGGTTAATCACTCATTCTTTTCGGTTAATTAAAGTCTGTCTGTCAAACACCGAACCCTCGCAGTTAGCAACCTTTCTTTGGTTCAAATACTGTCAGCTTTGGGTTAGTAACCTTTGTTTAGTTTGAATACCCCTTTTCTTTGGCCAAATGCTGTTTGTTTAGTCAATGTTTCGTTCTTTGGGTCACAACCTTCGCTTGGTTTCACACCCATTCTTTGGGTCACAACCTTTGCTTGGTTCCACACCCGTCTCTTGGTTGATCATCATTTATCAGTTAAAACCAGTTCCTTTCTCCTTTCGGTTAACCACTATTTATTAGTTAATATACCAATTTCCCCTCAGAGTTAAACACCTCCCTTTGGTTTAGTACTCTCTTTCTCTGGGTTCACCGCAGTCTGTCTATTGATACCAACCTTTTTCGCTCTCCCATTAAATTTTTACTCTTATCTTTCTTCGGTTAATCACTATTTACAGTTAATGCACCGAGTCCCCCGTGGGTCTTACCTTTATTTTGATTCTTGTCCTTTACTCCCTTTTTCCCCGGCTCCGTCGCCATTCTCTTGTTCTATCCCCTGTAGAGTCATCTCTTTTCTTCTGCATTCCCCGACAAGGTTGTTGTCTCGCTTCTCCGTTCCTCAGCAGAATTTTCCCTTGCCTCTTTCTTGGTTTTGACACTGTTCCTTTTGCATTCCCCAGTTGGGTCTTGCTTTCTCTTTTGGTTTTTGGCTTTGATGTCGTCTCTTTCCTTTTTCTTTCCCAGCAGTAGTTCCCCGAACTACGTAGGCTCTAATTTCCTCATTGCACTATGAGGGTACGTAGACACAAGATTGAAAAATCTTGGCGAGCCACCTTCCTACGTCTTCTTCCATTCTTCTATCTCTCTGGTCCGTCCAGATCCTTTTCTTTTCCTTGGTTCCTTGAACTACGAAGCTCTGACTTCCTCATTGCACTATGAGGGTACATAGGCACGAGAGCACCAATCCTCCGCGAGCACTTTCCTTTCTTTCTTTTTTCTTTCTTTTCTTTTCCTTTTTTTAGCTAGAAGCCTTTAGATAGATAACACATCCAAGCCTAGAAGTAAGCGAAATGGTTCCTATCGGGTACGACGGATGCTTAAGGTGCTAGTACCTTCCTTTCGCATAACCGACCCCCTTTCCTGTTTCTCTTTCCCTTGGGTTTTTATCGATATTTTCCCTGTCCTTTGGGACTAAATAAAGTTTGGTGGCGAATTTGTTGTATCTTTGAGTGCGCGATTCACTTAGGTATAATCCCGCCAGCTTTAGCTGGCGACTCTGCTGGGGAGTTTTTTCTCTTGCAGGTTCGAGTCTCGCCTTGCTTTGTTTGTTTTTTGGCTAGCTGAGACTCCCTAGATTCACCAATAAAATAATATTTTTCAGTAATTACCTCCGGTTCAGACGATTAAATTTTTTTTTTGGAGCAGGTCAATTTACTTATTCTTTGAAACACTAGAGTTGGTGTTGGAGGCGCTGATTCCTACAAAATAGAAGACATTAGAGGACCATAAACAATTATAGACTCATGTTTAGGTTCAACCATTGAAGATCCAAGAACTCTTATACACTCAGGTTCAGGAGTGAGAACATCAATATGTACTCTTGTAAGGCTAGAACCAAGGGTAAGGAACCAGGACTCAAATTTGAAGTCAATTATATCCCCTGACCATATTTTGAGACAATATTTTTTGACTAGGAGGATGATAACAACTGTACCCTCTTTTGTTAGGTGCATAAACCAAAAAGATACATCTAACAACACGGGGATCCAACTTGTTGCAATATGTGCATGAACATGAACAAACGCAACACAACCAAACAAATGAGACTTAAGGTTTTACAATATGGGTACAAATGGAAAACGCGAGAGCATAAATTTAACATGACTAACATTATCTAAGACTCGAGATGGACCCGATTAGTCAAATTGGCAGTAGTAAGAACTACATATCCCTGATAAGAGTTAAGAACAAACATTTGAAATAAGATAGATCAAACAATTTCAAGTAAATGATAGTTTTTTCTTTCAGCAAAAATATTTTGTTAAGGGTGTCAGCACATGTGAGTTCATGAAAAATGCCATGTTTAGTGGTAAATTTAGAAAATGCATGATTAACATATGTCAAAATATGATTTTGACCACACATATTGAATCAGAAGGGCCAAACAAGCAAACCAACAGTTGGATTGCCAAAAATAATTATAATGCCAAAAATAATTCTACTTAAATAGAAATGAAAAATAAATCTAATAGGCTTTGCTTAATGATCCTCAGATTAATACTATAAATTACTATTTATAGTTAATACTTACAACACACTCAATGCTATATTGAACTCTCATACCCTCCAAACTCACATCTTAGATATATCCTTAGCCGAACACATTTTATCTCAATTAATATAATGTATCTCGCTCACGTACTCATCAAGTTTGTCTTGACGTCTTTTTTGGTGAAAGAGAATTTCAATGGAGTGATCAAGATGAGCATCAAGAAATTTAAGCTCATTTGGAGGTTAGAGATTGAGAGTATTTAATGGCATACTCGTGTAGCCCTTTAATAGTTCAATAGGGCTTGAGTTCTTCGCAAACATGTAAAGAACTACTATTATCCGAACCTCTTTTGTTAGATGAAAAAGGTTGATTATAGAGATAAAGCAATAAATTGGTTGCTTAGGTATATAACACCCACAGTGCGTGGGACTCACAAAATAAGACAAGTGGATCCATTTCCTGAAGAAGTGCAATGGGATTTCATTCTACAAGAGATTGACTAAGAAGGAGCCACGCTAAACAAAATTGAAGGAATACGTTCATAAAAAAATAATGGCTTATAAACTTAAGGAATATTTCAAAATGTTGCAATTATTCCTTTTGTCTAATTTGGAAAACACTTCCAACCATAATGACTACAATATCTCCAGGGTGTACGTCTTTATAGCTCTCACACATGGAAACCCAATAATTGTTAGTTATTTTGTTTTATGCCATGAAATGATGTGAAATTCGTATTTGATGTCATGTTGCTTAATGTTCTTGAGTTAATTGATTAGATGATGAATATATGTTGCAATTGGATGCTTTAAGTTATGAGCATAATTGAATAAATTTATGATAAAAATGATGGATTGATGTTAATCACTGAGTAATTGATGTGTTTGTCATAATAAGATGTGTATTTGTTGTGTTTTGATTGTTATAATGAGAGTTGGGGTGAGGTATGGGAGATGAGGGATGAAGAAGATGAAGAACATGTGAGAAAACTATGATTTTTGCATTCTGGGCTGATGTCAATCGATTGCATGCATGTTGTTTTAGAAAAATATGGAAATTTAAACCATGACAATCGATTAATACAAGGGATCAATCGGCTTCAAGAAGCCAAAGCGTGAAAAACCTGGAAGGCAGCGTGTAAAAGAGTTTGATGTCAATCAATTGATGCTAGCCAATTTTTGAATTTTTTTTAATTGAATCATGTTTTATTACCTGACTATTTTTGCCATAACTTTGGTTCAGTAAATCCAAATGAGGTACCGTATGAAGTGTTGAAGAAATAATGCGCATAACTACCTCATGGTAGTGCCTTGTGAGATGATTGATATGTGGATGTCTATTTAATGTGTGTATATATGTTATGAGTTGTATATATAATTGTGTGAATTATTGTACATGCTTATCGGTTATTGATGAGACGACTAGTTCAGAGTGAGAGCTACTCGTAATGCGTTGAATGCAAGATGGATTACAATTACAGTGAAGCTATAATTATTACTATGTTTATGTTATTGTTATGTGATTGTTTACAGTCAGAGTGGGGCTATAATCATTGATCATGTTGTTGTCGTTGCATGATTATATGCCATACATCATATATTATTGTTGTTGTGAAAAAAACAAGTCACGACTTTAGAGTGGGGACTAGTGACTTATCCGAAGCTCAGAGTGAGGGATCGAGGTTCAGATGTTGGATCCCAGTTCATATGAAGAACCAAATGTTAAGTCGGTACCACATGCATTTAGAGTTGAATTGCGAGTTCCGTTCAAAGTGGGGACCGTGACGAGCACGAGTAGAGTCGATGTTGCATTGCATTACATAATGGTTGTGCAAATGAAATGTTTGTGTAACGATGAATGCTCTTGTATGATTTGTGTGATTGGAGATTGATCGTGTTGTGGGTGAAATATGAGTACGTGATATATTTCCTTTCATTTATTATAATGATCCACTTTTCGAACTTATTGTTGTTGAGGATTTCTATGCCAACTATGTTATAATTCCGCAGCTTATCAAATGAGTTAATTTCAAAATTATGTGGATCATGTATGTTTTGTCGATGTATGAATATGAGTAGCATCCTACTTGAAGGGTTTATGTGTTATACATGTTTTATTTATTTATTTGTCGAGTTGGGAAGTAGGGTGTTACACTTTCTCCACTGAGTGCGCGTCATGGAGTTCTTCTCCATGTAGTTTTTTGAAACATAATAATATTTCTTGGAATTTCAGGAATTGTCAAGGTAGGAAGATCCCCCACCCATTTCAATTCGCTTCCATTTTCCTTTTTCAGCGGTTGACCTTCCTATAAGTCCAGACCACTGTTCGACAGAAGCGTCAACAGACGAGACATAAGTCTTAGGCTTGTGAGTCTTCTGAGGGGCTCCCCTTTTGTTAAAGAAAAATTATTGGCGCTAGTCTCATCGACCAACTCTCATTGACTGATCATGGTTGGTCTTTTCCAACTCTTTTGCCGATTCTCTGTCGAAGACGACACTGCAGCGTGGACATAATATAGCCTCAAAATTCTTGAGCTTACATTTATTCAAAAAATCTATGAGTTTTTCCTCAGCCTCGGGGAAGACTACTTTCATCTGTTCTTCGTAGTCGAGTTCAGCCCTTTTCAAGCTCTCAGTTATGTTCACCATGAACACGTCCACATGCTTGACGAACAAAACCTCCTTAACTTTAGGATCAGACTCACCCTATGGTTGAGCTTTTTGATTTTCACCAAACTTGAGCATTCTGTCCTTCAGTGCATTCTGAACCAGGTCCCTGAAAAGCACACATTGTGAGGTTTTATGCCCAAGACAATTGTGAAATTTACAAAAACCATGTTTCTTTCTCTGTTCTAACAACGATGTTTTTAACCCTTTGGGGATCACTATCTAGCCATCAGAAACTAAAAGTTCGAAAGTCTTATCACATTTAATTACATCGAACATATACATTTTTGTGACAAAATTTTCAATTTTAGGTTGAATGGAATTTTTCCCATTTGAAGGTTTCAAAAATTTACACACATAGGGAAGTCCTGGATTTAGTTCGGCCATATTGACCTCGTTCTCCTCGACAAAGTCGCTATATGTGTCATACAAGTTATCTATTTCATCTATCTTAACGTACGCTACTTTTTCCTTTTTTTATGAAATAGATAACTTGTCTCAACCTTGTTAGCTATGTTATCAATTTCCACCCGTGGAACATTTGCTGGTATGTTTTCAGAGTGAAAGGAAATGGTATCTATATCAACATTTTCTACATAATGAAAGGAAATGTTATCAATTGCAGGTATCTTTTTCCCTGCTACAACTTTTCTTGTAGAGGGCACGATGTCCTTGATATTCGATTCAACATTCACTTCATATTCAGAGTCACTAGAAGGGGCTTTCTTCCTCTTTAGAGATTTCTTCTTGGATGTAGGGGTCACAACCTTGCTCCAACATTTCGCAGGTCTTACACTTGTGTTTCTCTTTGTAGACTCGGGCTGTTTTCTTGTCGAGGCATCAGTCATCCCTTTCCTGGCCCTTAACCTCTTGGTAATACTAGCAGCTAGTTTCTTAGACAAGGTCTCATCGTATGAATTTAACTCATGGACAACTTCAGGAGTTCTTAGTTCAACATTTTCTTCTTTATCGGATAGATTTCCTTCATTATGAATCAAAATTTCTTCCTCACTAGAGTTAATTTTCGTATTGACATCCACTTCTTCCTGTTCTGCTTAGAGAGATCAAAGGAAACTGATTTTGTAATCGTCTCACTTTGAGATTTTTCTGGATGGTTCTTAATGAATGGAGTAGTTTGAACAATGGGAATAGAAACATCTGGCTCAACCTCATATCTAGTTTCCTGTAGAAAACTAGCAACAAACGTACACATATTTCTATCAATGGTCATCTTTTTCAGCCTCACTCAAATTAGGTTTTTCCTGAGGACTTTCAGCAAGTTGCTCAATTTTGGGCCAAGGATGTCTCAACATCTAGCATAAAACTAGATCCAGGATCCGTAGATATAGATCTGAGAGGTGATCCTAGAACACTCTTATCACTAGTTTCTTTAACAATAGTACTTAAATCCAATCGACCTAAGTTAACAACGTCATTAGGTTCTTCAACACTGGCAGACTCATTATCATTCACATTAATCTCAGCAATAACAGGTTCAACCTCAATTTTTTAAGGGTAACTCAACATTCAAAACAGAGGATTCCTTAGGGGTAGGAAGAGGATCAAGATAAAGGCTCCTCATAGATAGAGATTTCTTGGTACCAGAGGATGCACATTTTCTATTACTACGAGGTTTTTGAACACTCTTGGAAGAAGAAGAGTCTTTATTTACCTTTGAGGTTTTAACTTTCTTTGTACCAGAAGGTTTGAATTCTCCTTTCATTGTGGCTTAAGAAGCAACAACTGAGATAGGTACAACATCAATAATAACGTCCGGTGAAAACACCTTGGTCATTGTAGGAGAAACCATAGTCTCTGTTGGAGTAGCAACACTTTTCTCTTCAGAGCACTTGCTAGGAGTTGAAACGGGAGTGTTGGACATCTTGGATTTAGATTGCATGTTCAGAAAAATGTTTTGAGTGATACTAGCGTAAAAGCAAGAGATGAACAATTTAGGGAGAGTGAAAACAGTAGGGTAGTTGAAGGAATATTTCTTGAAAATTTGAAAAGTATGGTAAGGGTGCAATGACTTGCAGGGAATAACATGCAGAATTAAATGGAGAGAGAAAAATTTGATTGCATGCTTATACAATAATGATTGCCATAATTTCGCATAAGGACAAATTCCCAATTTGCCCATTAATTTTTCACTTTGATTTATGTTGAGATGCTTCCACTTTTGGTTTGACATCTTGATTTGTTTCTCATTTTTGAGTTTATGAATATCTTCAAGGTCCTATTCAGCCACAATCTCCTCTTTGAGAATTAAACAGGTAGAAGAACATGTGGTTTCTTGAGGAACCCACAAGTAGAAATTACCTTCGGTTCTAAATCCCTTCATCTGAATCTCATTCTTATCATTAGAAACCAAGCATTCAGACCTAATGAATTTTACCTTTAACCCTTTATCACATAACTGACTGATGCTGATCAAATTGACAGTCAGAACTTTTACAAGAAATGCATCATCTAAACTAGGAAGTCTAGTACCAGCAACCCTTCCCCTTCCTTGATTTATCTGCTAGCACCATTACCAAAAGTGACAAACCTGGTAGGACAAGACTTGATATTGATAAGACATTTCTCATAACCTGTCATATGTCTAGAGCATCCATTGTCAAAATACCAGTCTTCTCTAGATGAGAGTCTAGAAGATGTATGGGGGGCTATAAGACTAGTGACCACTTCCTCAACATCACATCCCTTTCTAGTTTTAATCCTTACATGATTAGTCCTAAGTTGAGGAGAGTGTTTTGGATAACCATACAATTTGTAACATAATAGTTTTATGTGACCATTTTTACCATAGTAATGACATTTCCAAAGCTGGAAATTGCCTCTGGTTTGGGTATTCCGAGGTCTGGATGAATGTTGTAACATTTAGTCAGACATCATGAACTTACCATTTATTTCACTAGGAACAAATTAAGCAACAAGGGTTTTTCTTTTATTTTTTAATAACTGATAATTAAACCCTGCATTCGTGAATACTTTACCTTCTTTCCCAACTTGAAGCGTTTCATCCAACCCATTGGATCCATTGTTCGACATCTTAAATTTTATTATATTTTCATATTTAGAGGACAATATGAATACTTTATCTTGATGGTTAGAGATGATATTCATAAGTTTCTCTTTTTCATCCGTAAGGTGAGCTATAATATTCTTCTACTTTTCTCTAAGTTTACACACTTCTTCACTTCTGATACACAGTTCCTTATAGGAATCAACCAACTCTTCATAAGTGACCTCTTTGTTATAGGGATCTTTATCAAAATTACATCTACCAGTGAGTGTTGTAACATGTTTTGCAATTTCATCATCAATTTCCACTTCAGACTCATCAGTCTAGGCAATGATAGGTCCCTTATTCTTCTTTTTGAGATATGTTGAGAATTCTGAACTAATGCGACCAAAACCCTCACACTCATGACATTGGATGACTCTACCTTGATTTAGCTTCTCCTCTATTCTTCCTTTTCTCTGAAGATCACTATTTTTTTAGATGTCAGATGGGATGTCATTGACATTTAGTCTGAACTCCCTATCCAGATTCTTCAGCATCTTATTGAATTTTCTCCCAAGGAGTGCAATATCATTAGAGATTCCTACATCAGTGTTCAAGACCAATTGATCCTCTTCATCGTTTATGTTAGAGGTAAGTTCTATGTTCTTGTTCTTCTTTTCAGATCTATCACTCATAGCCAACTCAAAGGTTTGAAGTGACCCAATAAGTTCATCTGCCCTCAGTTTGCTTATGTCTTGGGCTTCTTCAATGGTTGTGACCTTCATTTCAAATCTCATGGGAAGGGAGATGAGAATCTTTCTGACCAACTTTTCTTTTGATATTTTCTCTCCTAGGGCACTAAAGGCATTGGCTATTTCAAGAATATTTACGTGAAAGGTATTGATCTCTATTTAGTATGTCTAAATGCTTCATGACTGCAAGTGCATAGTCTGATCGCGTAGCTTTAAAGATTATTGAACCCAAAGGACCAAGAATCCATCTACCACTATCTAATGTTACTAATTAAATCTAAGTCTAATGGTTTTCTAAATTTGGGATGCGAGTAAGAAAATAAGTGCATAATGAAATATAAATTAATTCAAGATAATGCGAAATATCGGTATATAATCCTATCAATCATCGGGGGTTCAGTAATTCGCGGGCGTTTAGTTTAAAAGGAAAAATTGTTATTCTGTAGAAAGTACTCATTTAAAAGACCTTATCTCACACTCTCGTGTTTATTGACTTAAATTATACTCTCAAATCAGAATGAAGACTCTCGCTCTCTCGTTTGTATTTAAAAACACTTTTTGAAAATAAGTAGATCCTAATTAACCTTAAAGCGCTCTCGCTGTATTTAAGACTAATGTTCAGTTTCAGCTATCCGGTTAAGACCTCAAACTCTCGCTTTATTGATCTTAACCTTCGTTACCTTTTTACTCTCGTAACAAAAGTTATTAATTTATTAAAAGAAACTGAGACTAGAAGAATTAGATCTGTTAAATTTACGTCACGAGTTACTTAACCCCCTTTGATCGATCATAATTACATACTGATACTAAGAGGTTTAGCCAGACATGGCTTTCATACTATTACTAAATCTAATCTTAATGCTAAACAGAAAACAAAAGGGAAGCATAAAAATTAACAACAAAAATAAAAGCAAATAAATGGAACTTGGCAATTTGAAGAACAGAAAACTTGGATTTGATTATGGAGGCCGACTTGCAGTTCAGTACAAAAATTACAACCTTTAAATCAATCCTAGAACTAACTGACAATTGTTTATCAGTGTGAAAAACAACTGCCTTACAATATTCTCTCTAAAAATTACAAAGAAAACTAAGAACAAAAATGCTGAAAAATAATACGAAACAGAAAATCCTAAGTCCCCTTTTTTCCAAAACTGTATCTGGAATTTATAGCTGTTAGTGGGTGACGGTTACACAAGATTGTAGGCTGAAACAAGGAGTGAAACTCGGAGAAAATGCAGGCAGGAAGTTGAGAAAAAGTAGGGAGAAAGTGGAGAAAATGTAGGGAGGAAGTGGCAGACACCACTTCCCTTTCTTTTAGGAGTGGCAGTTACCACTCTCCTACTTCCTAGGAGTGGCACTTGCCACTCCCCCTCTTCCTTAGAGTCTGGCAGGCGCCACACTTCTTCTTGTTGGCATGGTGGCAGGCGCCACACCCAAGTGGCAAGTGCCATTTGGTGTGTGGTGGCCCCCACCCTTTTTTTCTTTCCTTTCTCTTTCTTTCTTATTCTCTTCTTTCCTTGGCCTTTTTTTCCTCTTTTCTTTCCATTTCCTTCATTTCTTTCTTCTTTTATTTCTTAAATCCATATTTATGATAACCTACAAAACACAAGAAAATAGATACGTAATAGAAGATAAATCAGATAAAATAGCAACAAACGCAGATAAAATTCATGTAAGTCAAGTCAAATATCCGATATAATTTCACGTTATCAAACTCTTCCACACTTGAACTTTCGCTTGTCCTCAAGAAAATAAAACATATTAGGCATGGAATTTAACATGACATAATGCAGATCATACATCGTTGCAAAACTTTCGCACGAAAGATAGGTACTGGTTAAAAATACTAAGGATACCGTAATGACACAAAGTTACTGGTTGCAATAAAAAACTCCCTCTCTATGCAGACAAGTTTGAATCATGTTATTATAACTCAACCTATTCATTTTCACCTCTTTTTCATTCTCGCACAATCACATTAAGCCTATTATCCCGGACGCCCATGGTAAGTAAACCTGTTAGTGTTCATTGATCTCTTTTTCAAAACTTTTTCACATTCTTTTTTCTTGTGCATTTTTGAATTTCAAGAGTCCGATCCGTTGGGCTAAATGGTCGGGTAAGGACCACCTAACTTAGTGAGAGCATACCTTTCATTCACTCTTTCTGATAATTCTATTCGATTCTTATTTTTGAGATCAAACACGTATTTGCATCGGTTTATTACTTAGGTTGTACTTCAGGATGGTGTTGAATGCTAGTATAAACTAATCAAGAGGTTACTCTAAAACTTAAGGCTTTGGTATAATAAGTACTCAAATTCATCAGCAAATTCAGGGGGTTCATGGTGTCGGGACGGTACAGATATTATAAATACTTTCCCAAATCTCTCGAGCTCAGTCTAAATCAAGCAATATACTTTCTGGGCCTGTGCATGCTTTAAACCAACAATTAAAAATTTTCTGTTATGGCTCAAGAATTTGGGAGAATCCGATAAATGACAGAAACTATGTAAAGTGACTCGACAACACATAAATTTTATTTTATGAACACTAAAACAAAAATATTAAGCCAAAAATTTAAAAATTTAAAATCTACCTAGAGAACATCAAGTAAAAGGGAAAACAGTAAATAAAAGCAGTAAAGCTTCCTCTCCCATACTTAAATCGAGCATCGTTCCCAATGCAACAAATTAAGGTAAGAAAAGAAGGTGGAACCTAAAAATTCTTCTATCTGCAGCCTCTGCCGCGAGTTCGTGTCTGCCTACCATTTCCAGGGTGGTTAGATGGATCTTCTGGATTTTCCTCACGTACTGATAAATCCGCCATCTCTGCGATCAATTCTGACATGCTATTTTATTCGCTTTGCATCTGTCTGAGAATCTGCACCATCTCGACTTTCTGGGCCTCGATGCTCTGAATTCTATGATCTCGCTGAGTGTCTAATTTGCTCTGTCGTAGCATCTCAGCATATATTGTTAGAACACAGATTGATGTTTCTTATATCTCTATGTTTTGATGATAACTCTTATGGAATTTTGTATTAAGAAAATATATACTCTAAAATTTGTTCAAGTATTATTGTTTCAGGTATTAAATTGAATACTCTTAAAGAAACAAAATACATAAGTACAAGCAACTATGCAAGGCTCTGAAGCATCAGATGCAAGACAATCAGAAGACTCTGAAGCGCTGCCAGAAGAATCTGAAAGTGTATCTGAAAGAATTATATGAAGAGTTGAAAGCTTTGATCAAATCATACTATGAAGTTCATTTCACTGCAAGAATAGAGGCTCTGATCATCAGACTCTAATCAAATTATATTCATGCTCAAGCACATACTGCTGTATACTCTGATGAAGACTCTGATCAAGATTGAGACTCTGATCTATCAAGCTCTGATCATCTCAAACATTTTAAGCTCTGATCATCTCAAACAAATCAGCTCTAATCATTTTAAAGTATTTCTTTCCTTTAAGCTTGCTACAAGTTCTGAAGTGCAGACTTTGAAGACTTCATCCTGAAGGAAGCTTGTTGAAGAAGCTGTAAACTTGATTGGACGTGGTGCTACTTTCAAAGTAACCAACGACTATTTTGTCCAAAGAAGTGACGTGGTGCAAATCCCAAGGCTTCTACAACCATACTTTTCCTGCAGAAAGCATATCTCTGCCCAAACTTTTTGGTAATGAAAAGTCTTATATTCTAATATAATATTCAGCTGCACATCACTCAAAGAAAATTGGAAAAGCTATAAAAGGAGTACTTCTACAACATTTAGAAGTTGCTAGTTCACTCAGAAAGAAACATTCATACACGCTTGATTCATCAAAGTGAAAATCTCACAAAGATCTTATTCTTTTGTTCTTTCATAAAACTGTATAGTTTTACTTGTACTTAATCTTAAGTGTAAATATCACAGTTGTGATACAACTTATTAGAAGCAATCAAACACTTGTTAGTTTACATTAATTTGTAAGAAGTTCCTTGAGAAGACCAAGGTATGGTCAGTTGTTCTTGAGAAGACTAAGACAGTTGTCCTTAGTGCTTGCTATTGTAATCAGTTGATTAATAGTGGATTAAGTCCTTGTAGAGAAAGGCAAATCATCTTTGATAAGGTGGACTGGAGTAGTTGAGTTCAACGAACCAGGATAAAAATCTTGAGTTGTTTTTATTGCCATATTTCTTAAAACTCTTATTCAACCCCCTTCTAAGTGTTTTTCTCACCTTCAGTTGGCATCAGAGCTCCGGTTTTGTTTGTGCTATCACTTAACCGTGACCAGAAAAGATCCAGTGGGAAAAACTCTTGATATTCTTGGTTGATATACATTATGGCTGCTGAAACTTCAACATCCAGCAACAATAAATATGAATAAAGAGTCAGCACAAAACCTCCCATGTTTGATGGAGAGAAATTTGACTATTGGAAAGATAGACTAGAAAGTTTCTTTCTAGGATTTGATGCTGATCTTTGGGACTTAGTTATTGATGGATATGTTCATCCCACTGATGGGAATGGCAAGAAAATTGACAGAAAATCAATGACTGAGATGCAAAAGAAGGAATTCAGAAATCACCACAAGGCTAGAACTATCTTGCTAAATGATATATCTCATAATGAGTATGAGAAAATAACCAACAGAGAAACTGCCTTTGATATATTTGAATCCCTGAAGATGACTCATGAAGGGAACTCTCAAGTTAAAGAAACCAAGGCTCTGGCGCTGATCCAGAAGTATGAAGCCTTCAAAATGGAAGAATCTGAATCTGTTGAAGCTATGTTTTCCAGATTCCAGATTCTCACTGCTGGCCTAAAGGTTCTGGACAAGGGTTACTTTACAGCAGATCATGTCAAGAAAATAATCAGAAGCTTGCCAATTAGATGGAGACCCATGGTCACTACTCTGAAGCTAGCAAAGGATCTGAACAAGATTACGTTGGAGGAACTAATCAGTTCTCTGAGGAGTCATGAGATTGAACTAGAGGAAGATGAGCCTCTAAAGAAAGGTAAGTCAATTGCTTTAAAATCTAATAAATTTGTTAAAGCATTGCATGTAATAGAAGAAAGCTCTGAAGAGTCTTCTTCTGAAGATGAAGAAGAACTATCCTTGCTGTCCAAGAGAATCAACAAACTCTGGAAGAATAAGCAAAGGAAGTTCAAGAACTTCAGAAAACCAGATCAACACAAAGAATCTTCTGGACACAGAAGATCTGGAGAACACTCTGGATACAGAAGATCTGGAGAATCCTCTGGACACAAACGATCTGGAAAAAGAGAGGTTATTAGCTATGAATGCAAAGAACCTGGGCACTACAAGAATGAATGCCCAAAGCTCCAGAAGGAGAACCCAAAGAGAAAGTCAGATCACAAAAAGAAAGTTCTGATGGCTACCTGGGATGACTCAGATGAATCTGATTCGTCATCAGAGTCAGAAGAAGAATGTGCTAATGTAGCATTCATGGCTGACATAGAAGACAGTGCTGAATCATCTGGATCAGAATCAGAATCTGATTCTAAGGAGACATCCTTAGCAGCAAAGTCAAGACTCCAGTCATGGTACCTGGACTCTGGATGCTCACGACATATGACGGGAAAAAGATCTATGTTCCAAAGTCTGGAGCTTAGATCTGGAGGAGATGTCAAGTTTGGAGGGAATCAGAAGGGCAAGATAATTGGCTCTGGAACCATTAGCAATGGCTACAAAGTATACAATACTGAGACACAGATTGTGGAGGAATCTATGCATGTTAGATTTGATGATAAGCTTGGCAATCAAAAGCCAAAGCAGCTTGAAAACTCTGCAGATGGAGAAGTTATTCTCATAGAATCTGAGAAACCAGATGTTGAGAAAGCTCAAGAAGAAGCTACGCCAGATGCAACTCCATTGGCTGCTCAGATGAATAACATGAATATTTCTGAAGAACCATCAGTTAAAGGATCATCCAGAATCAAAGCTTCTCACCCAGAAGAAATGATTATTGGAAAGAAAGATGACCCTATAAGAACAAGGTCGTTTATCAGATCATCTAGAACATCACTCCTTGGGTTGGTGTCTATTATTGAACCAACATCTGTGGATGAGGCTCCGAGTGACAATGATTGGATACTTGCAATGCAAGATGAGCTGAATCAATTTACAAGAAATGATGTGTGGGATCTGGTTCCTAGACCAAAAGGTTTCAACATTATTGGAACAAAGTGGGTATTCATAAATAAACTAAATGAGCAAGGAGAAGTTGTTAGGAACAAAGCAAGGTTACTAGCTTAAGGTTACAGTCAACAAGAAGGAATTGATTACAGTGAAACTTATGCTCTAGTGGCAAGGTTAGAATCTATACGCCTTCTTATTTCATTTGCTGCACAACATAACATCACTCTATATCAGATGGATGTTAAGAGTGTCTTCTTAAATGGTATTATAGAAGAAGAAGTTTATGTCCATCAACCTCCTGGTTTTGAAAGTGATAAATTTCTAGATCATGTTTTCAAACTCAAAAAATCTCTTTATGGTTTGAAACAAGCTCCCAGAGCTTGGTATGAAAGATTAAGTAATTTTCTTCTGGAAAAGAACTTTATCAGAGGCAAAGTGGACACAACTCTTTTCTGTAAAACATTTAAGAAAGATTTACTAATTTGTCAAATTTATGTGGATGATATTATTTTTGGATCTACCAATATTATGCTGGGAAAGGAGTTTGCTTTGTCTATGCAGGCTGAATTTGAAATGAGCATGATGGGAGAACTTAGGTTCTTTCTGGGAATCCAAGTAAATTGGACTCTAGAATGTACATATATTCACCAGACTAAGTATGTCAAAGAGCTTCTGAAGAAGTTCAATCTGAATGAAAGCAAATTAGCAAAGACTCCAATGCATCCTACAAGCACACTTGGTAAGGAAGAGGTAAGCAAGAAAGTTGATCAAAAACTTTACAGAGGTATGATTGGATCTCTCTTATATTTGACTGCTTCTAGACCTGATATTTTATTCAGTGTTTGTCTGTGTGCTAGATTCCAATCCGATCCTAGAGAATCTCACTTAACAGCCGTTAAGAGGATTCTAAGGTATCTGAAAGGTACTACTAACGTGGGTCTGTGTTACAAAAGATCTGATGATTATAAATTAGTTGGATTCTGTGATGCTGACTATGCTGGAGACAAAATAGAACGTAAAAGTACTTCTGGAAGTTGTCAGTTTCTTGGAAGTCATCTGATCTCATGGTTTAGCAAGAAGCAACCCACAATTGCACTTTCAACAACAGAGGCAGAATATATTGCTGCTGCTAGTTGTAGCACCTAGATGCTCGGGATGAAAAGTCAGCTGGAAGATTATCAGATTTTTGAGAGTAACATTTCTATCTTCTGTGATAATACTTCTGCTATATGCTTATCTAAAAACCCCATTTTACACTCTAAAGCTAAGCATATAGAGATTAAACATCATTTCATCAGAGACTATGTTCAAAAGAGAATTATTAATTTAAACTTTGTGGATACAGATCATCAGTGGGCTGATATCTTTACAAAACCCCTTGCTGAAGATAGATTTAAATTTATTCTGAACAATATAAGTATGGACTTCTGTCCAGAATAAAATATTCATCAGATGAAATTTTTACTCAGATGATAAATGTCTAAACTCTGAAGTATTTCTTCATTTCAATTCTGTGTTTATTTCTTTGTGTGTTAGTCTGAACTAACAAGGCTCAGAGGATCTGAACGTTGCCTAACGTTTCATTTCTCAAGAAGTTTCAGAGGCACAATGCAAGCAAACACGTGTATCTCAGAATCTGGAAAGGTAGAGTGCACCATACTGAATTGACGTTTGAGGTATTGCTTTGAAATCCAAAATCTCTTGATTTCCCCCCCTTCTATCAGAATCTTAAATGCTTGATATGATTTTATTCTTTGCATTAATTGCTTGATATGATTATGTTTCACTTCATTAAATGCTTATGTGTACGCGTGAGATCTTGTGTCTTTTGCATGCCCTAAATTGCTCTATATATTCTCACACCATGTCACAATTCACACTTTACACTTTCTATCACTCTTCTCTTATGCATTTCTGTCTTCTTTATTGCTTCCATCTCATTTCCAAACCAAAAACCTTCGTAAACCCAGACGTATCTCAAGAACTTCAATGGCATCATCATCTTCAACATCTGCTCAGATGCAAACCTCAACTACTGCTGCATCATTTCCAAATGCTGCTGCTTCATCTCCAACTGCTGTTGTGTACAAGGAACCAGTGAGAACTCTTCTCACTCCAATCAAAGATCTTGAGGTTCTGTGTGAGAACTTTGTGGATTTTGATTCCATTAAAGAGAATGGTTTTGATCTCAACCCAACCATTAAGAATCAAAACTGGGAAAAGTACTTTGACAGGTTAATGGGTCCTGTTTATCCAACATTGGTAAAGGAGTTTTGGATACACGCCCAAGTTTGCCCTAAATTTATTCATTCTTCTATTCTTGGAAAGGAGATTGTTATTACTGAGAAGTTAATAAGACAACTGATTGAGTACAAAGAAACTGATGGAATCACAAGTATGGCAACTGCTCGCGTGGACTTGGCTGATATTTTTCAAGAAGTTTGTGTTTCTGGGGAACCATCCAACAAAGTCAGAGATATGAAGCCTGTTTAAAGAATCTGGGCTAAGATTTTCATGAGCTCAATTTTTCATAGAAAATCTTCAAACTCTCTAGATTATGTCAACTCAGAACAACTGTACTTCATGTTCTGTATGAGTAAAGGAAAGAAGGTGGATCTGCCTTATCTTCTGTTCAGTCATCTTTTGAACCACATAAAGGAAACAAGAGAAGAAGTTAGGGTTAAGGCTGGAAAGGTCAGAAATTGGATCCCATGGGAAGGCTGATATCAAACATTCTAACAGAGAATGGTCTTGTAAAACATCTGACTGATGCTGGGGTGACAGATGATATGTCTTACATTATAGGATCTGTCATCAATAGGAATACTCTGAAAAGGATGAAGGTCATCTCAGAGCTTGCTGGCAAACCTAAGAAGTTTGACTCTGATGAAGTCAGCAGAAGAAGGATCCCTTTAGAAGATTTTCCTATGTTCAGTGCTGATGAACCTAGGAACATCATTTTGACATTCATTGCTGATTGTTTGAAGAATGGTATTCCTCTGCCTGCTAACATAGTACAGAAGGAAGGAGAAGTCTTGCCAAATCTTCTGAGAGAAAGGCGCAAGAAGAGAAAAGCTGAGGAAGGATCTGTTGCACAGCCTAAGAGGAAAGCCTCTGATGCTGTAGACAAGCCTGAGAAGGACAAGAAGCAGAAGGAAAATCCTCCAGAAGCTAGCTTGGAGGAAATAAGAGAAACAATTCAACAAGTATTAACATCTAATCCAAAACCATCTGCCCCTTCACCCTCACCTTCACCTCCTCCATCTCCTCCTCAACCATCTGGACCTCCTACATCTGAACCAATTTCATCTCCTCATACACATTCTCAACCATCTTCTGTTCAACAACCATCTGAATCCCCTCTACAAAAATCATCTGAAAAACAATCCTCTCAACAAATACAATCTGAACCACAACAACAAAAACAATCTGAACCACCCTCTTCTACTCAACCACCAGAAGAACCAACCATCCAAAATCCTGAACCACAAACATCTGAAGACATTCTGGATGTGCAACCCATTGCAACCATGTATGTCCTATCTTCCACTTCATGTCATTCAACTGAATCATCTGATTCTGATGAATATGAAGTTCCCTCACCATCCTGTTTACAGATTCCTGATCCTTTTAAACCACTACCATCTGACCTACCTGCTTATGAACAACATCTCCATCACATTTCTCTTCGCTCCAAATTTAACTTCACAGACTTTCTACCATCTTCATCTGATGTTGTTACATCAACTCCATCTGATGGTGACACCACTATTCCTCATCTCACCATACCACAACCATCTGAACCACAACCATCCATACCACAACCACCATCTGAACAACCACCATCTGATCAAACACCTCCTGAACAAACCCAAACAAGCCCTAAACCTTCACAAAAAGTCACCCTAGAAGACTTTCTGAACCCCAAACCCAGATCAGATGTTTCTACTCTGTTCAAGAATTGCAAAAAGGAAATACGTATGGGGATTGCTTCTGTAGAAAAAGCATGTTTGTCTAGTATGGATCCTGCTGAATCTGAAGCTTCTTGGAACAGTTTCATCTCAAAGTTCAACACTGCTGCCTCTGATCTCAGAACAATCTGTGCTGATGATGCAAAGGCAAAGTTTGCTGAAATGGTCAGACAGACCCTGCTAAGCATTCTCACAACACCAATGCTACTTCTGGAAGATGCTCCTGCTGAAGATACTGCTGCAATGATAGAAGATACCCCTGCATCTGACATGGAGATTGATCATCCTATGGCAATTGCATCTGCTTCTGCACCCCCTGCATCTGATATGAAGACTGAGACTCCAGATGTTGTTCAAGAAGTCAAGGAAATCAGATCATGGATGATAAAACAGGAACAAACTACTGAAGAGATCAAAACTTGGATGACCAAGCAAGAAGAGTCTACTGCAAAGATCACTGATCTTCTGACCCTGATTGCATCTTGCCAACCCTAGTTTTCTTTTCCATGTTTTTGCATTCTTGTCTGCATTTGTTCTGGGTGAAACACATGACAATGGAAACCCCTCAGACAGCAATAGTAAAAAACTCCTCATATACAGATGGAAGACCACATAGGTAGTTACAAGCACACGTATCTGAGCACGAGTAATGGAAAGACCTCAGCCAAAACTGGTGATGGTTGATACAACATAAGCAACAACCTTGTCAACCAAGAACGATAAATGAAACACGTATGCTCCGTTCAGCTTAACCAATCTTCCCGAGAATTCAGAAACATCTAGACAACCAACTTCAGCAAGCTTAGCCAGATTAGGCTCAACATGAACATATGGCATCTGATCCAATATCAGAATTCCTAGTAGCGCAACATACTCCTCCAAGGTAATTGCCAAGATATAATCAGGAAAGACGAAGCATCTCAACTGAGGGTCACCACACTGAGCAATCTTCTTTTACTTTTGGATCAGCTAGAGCGATCAAACTCAAAAGGGGACGGATATCAGGAGAAGAGAACTTGTAGGCAACTGTCTTCTTGAGGATTTCCGTGTCAGAAATGGAGAGCAAGATAGCTAGAATCAAAGGAAATATGCACCTGCAATGTTAATGCATGTCATGTAATCAATGTAGATGAAAAATGAAAAAAATTCAAAGATTCTACAGGGGATCAAGGTAGTTGTGCTGTTGTCGGAGAATAATCAGAGCTCTGCCTTTGCATAACATAGATCACTGCACAACATAGATCACTGATACTGAAGACATCTGATATCAAACCAAAAGTTCAAACTGTAGAGAAAACCGGGTAATATGGAGCTATGGTTCCCTGCATAACCCAATTCCCCTCACAGGTATGGACTTAATTCGCCGACGAGGTATGGCATCCTATGCGGTCATCAGCGTCATAGACTTTCAAGAGCGATGATACGATACCCAGAAGGTGTGGCATCATCATCTCTTGAAGCGGCCTCACTTAGCTGAATCCCAAGTGATCGGTCCCCAGAGTCGACAACCCTTAGATCTGAAATCCTTTCAACGGCCCACTGGGCTGGAAATGGAAATCATCTCAAAGAATCTCGTCTGAGTGCAGATTTCGTGGGAACTAGTGTATGCCTAACATACAGGTTCACTACAAATCTGCTCTAATACTATGTAGCTCTCGAGCCTGGGTCTGGCTTATCACTCATCAGAGCTCCTCTCCCACAACAACACAATAGCAACAAATAGTAATATAGTGCGGAAAATGTAAATACAACAGTAATATACAACATACAACACGAAAATAAACACCCGAAGACAAGCAAACAAGCGCTAGGATTGACTCTCGTCGGGACGTTGGATCCCTCGATTGACTCGCATAGGAACCATTTGGTTATCCCCAGCAGAGTCGCTAGCTGTCGCTACTGCGAAAATCGGCGCCGGCAATGATAGAAGAGTCGCCACCGTGCGTTATTTATCCCAAAGGAGGGAAAGGAAACGCTCAGAGAAAACCTAACGAAAAGGAAAGGAATGGTCGTCACAACCAAGTCTTGGATTCGGGAGTCGGTTACGAAAGGGGAAGGTATTAGCACCCCTCACGTCCGTCGTACTCGACAGGATCCACGCTTAATTGTTTATCTCGAAGGGTTGATTAATACTATCTAGCTAAAAGCTTAGGGACAAAAGAAAAGAAAAGTGACTCGGCAGAACACGACAGTTCTATGCCTACGTATTCCCGTCTGGAACAAGAAATCAAAGTCAACGTAGTTCGCCTAACTACAGGTAAAAGGGGGGGAAGGTTGTTTGCCGAGATATCGCATCTCGTGCCTATGTACTTTCACACGGCATGAAAGATCAGAGCAAACTTAGTTCGGGCTAACAAGACCACAGGTTTGGTTCAAGTTGTTTTTAACCCGAGTAGGGTTAACAAACAGTTCTCGCAGTTTTGGTGTATGCAACTCGACCTTTGGAGACTTAGGCGTTTACCGTTTGCGGTAGAACTGAGAGTTAACGAAACTCTCATTACGAAAATGGTTTCTAATGATTAAAGGTCCAAGAGGACAAAAAGGAGTTGAATGTTTATTTTTATGTCTTTTATGAAGAAGTGTTTTGAGTTTTGTTTGTAACTCGTGTTGCACTAAAGACTTGGACTTAAGAGTGAATGCGTCGCATGTCACCCAAAGGGTGCCACACTAAACATTCAAGCTACATGAGGGAAACCCTCCCATAACTCTTTCTCAAGTGCTTAAGGCTCGTAACGTGCAACATGGGTTATCTTTTATTAGGTGTTTTAAAGAATGTTTGAAGAAAGGAAGAGAAACAGACTCTCTAAGGGGAACTGAACAACCCTAGGTGTTATCAGGCAATGTTCGTTCTATGGTTAAAGTTTGAACAGGGAAGACTAGCCTAATGTTGTCATACATGGTTGCAAAGCCTAATGTCTATCACATTCTATCTTAAACAAGAAAGAATGGAGCTCCTAAGGGAAAGGCAAAAACAGAAACAAAAACAGATGAATAACAACATACAGGAAATGCAGATTCATAACAGTAAACCTGGAATGCAAGTGAGGGAGGCGAGTCATCTCAACCTCAAGCCCATAATGAATGGAATTTGTCCTATTCTAAACATGCAATCTTGGCCACAAGTGAATATAAAGAGATACAAGGCAACAGAAACCTATGAATGACGTACATGAACCACGATTTGGAATCATAACGCACTATCATGAAAGTATGGTACCTAATGGGCAAGTTATGTATGATAAAAACAGCCATCCAATGATCTACAAGTCCTATACAATGTCTACAATAAGAAATAGGAACCATAGTGCTCATCACACAAACAATTTGAGGCTGTTGGAGCCGAAATAAAACCAATGTCCGCTTGAAAGTCCATATTACAAGTCCAATTACAAAAATATGGGAAAAATAGTAAGTGGTATCAAAAAATTCCAAATAAAATCTCCAATGCCCTACAACATGTCACAAACCAGGGGTGAGAAGTATAGTCAAAATATCCCAAAGGAACTAGTCAACCAAATTGAAACTATGTCAAGTGTACCAAAAAGAAGCCAAACTAGCACATGGTAAAGAAATACCTTCAAAACCCTTCAAAATGGTACAGTAAAAATCAAGTAAAAATATATCTAGGTACCTCAATGTGTGTATGAATACCTTGCAAAAGGTTAAGCATTTAAATTTTGTTTTGATAGGTTAAAGAAAATCAACAAAATCATGACACAAGTGTTGGCATTTTTGTGACACCCCAAATGTAAAAAATCCAAAGAAAATGGTAAAATTATAATTCCAGTTCTATAAAATTCTAGACATCTCAAAGATCCTGCACAAAACAATTCGAATTAAAAAGACCAATTTTACTATTTTTTATGATATTTAGAATATGCATGAAAAAGAGGAAAGAAAAAAGAAAAAGAATAAGAACATGGAAATAATAGGGAAAGAAGTGAAACAAATAGAAGAAGTGGAAAATGCTGCCAGCGGGTTTCGAATCGGCGTGAGGCTGGTCCCCCAACGCCCCCAAAACGATGCTGTTTTGGGCCAGGATGTCGTGGCGCGCTTGCAGCCCCTGGATGGCGTGACTTAGTCCACCCTTCTCCTTCGATCGGACGGCGTACAACTTTCTTCTCCAATTCAAATTTTCCTCTTCATGAACAGTACCCATGCGGTACTGTAGCAACCAGAAACAAAAATTGATTTTCCGACAACCTTTGAACACCCATAACTTCCTCAATTTTTATCCGTTTCGCGCCTTTTTTGGACCAAACTTGAGTGAAATTTCGTGGGGATGAAGAATATGGCATTATTTTGAACTAAAACCCACTGAAACTCCAAAACCGTGCACATCCATGAATATGTCAAGAACCAAAAATTGTCATGAAAGTGTTCTTTTATGTACCAGAATCCAAATAGGAGATGAGAGGATTGTAATGGCATGAAAATGGTGCAATAAAGATTAGTAATTAGTGACATACATAAAGAATTGTATACCTCTGAAAATTGCTCTATGGAGCTTCAAATATCCACTAATGCTTCAAGAAAACTATGTGGAAATGTTCAATGGACCTTACTGGAAGTATTTGGATGGAAGAATTGGCCTGAATTGAGGTTGAAATGAAAAAACGATTTTGAGTTGGAGCTCACTTTAATGAAGGTGTATAGCTTTGTTCTTGCATCAATTATGGCCAAAAAAGTGTTGAACCACTTGTAGGAAGGATGTAGAATGGATTTGTAATGAGAAAATGGACAAACAATGGGAGAGAAAAGGAATTGAATTTTGAAGTTTTCAATTATGGAAAAAATGGAAAAGTGATGAAGAAGAAGTTCAATTGCCTTGGTTTTGGTTTTTTATATCCCTTGCACCATAAGGAAAATCTAAGGCCCAAAATAGTCCCTTGTTTTTAATCTTAAGGCCAAGATCCATTGTGTTACTTAAATGGTAAGAAACCTTGAAATAACTCATGAAAAATGCCTCAAATGAAAAATGTAAAAGTGCCAATGTTCTTAAAATGAAGTTTCCACTTAAAATAAGTACAAATATGGACTTGTTTGATTAAATTTTGGCAAAACACCAAACTAGGCCTTTTCACATACTTTCACCAAAGTACCTTCCATGAAACTTCACCTACGAGCTATCCCATTGAATCCTTGCGGTATGGTTGACCAAATGAACCCATTTGAAGCAACTTTCATGTTGGAAAAAAGTACATTTGAGTTATGCAAAGTATTGAACTTGACCTGTAATTTTATGACTTGTAATCATAGTTTCCCAACTCATTGATAATCTTCAGTTGGCCTATAAGTCAGGGGATGAACCCCACACAAGCATCTGAACTTCTCAAGGGCATGAACCACTTCCTGGTGACTTTAGTGACTCCTCAAGCTCGAATAAAACCTCTAGATAGGCCTCTCTTGATGTATATCACACTTGATCCCCTGCATAAATCCTAATGCAATGCTATGATAATGCTATGATGATGTTATGCTAATGCAAAAAAAAGAAGGAAAAGGTTGGGCAAATTTTGGGGTGCAACATCTATATCCAATGAAGTTGATAAAAATATAGCCAGTTTGTTAAACAAATGTGTGGTGGCCAAAGTTGCTTGAGAACTTCTCAAGACCTCTTATAAAGGCACATCTAGTCAGCAGGATTATGAGGTCTCTACTCAAGAGATCTCACTTGAATGTGACTGCTGTTGTAGAAGAAGATCTAGACATCATCAGAATAGATGGATCTGTTTGGGTCATATTTGTTTTCTGTCTTTAAAATAATAGATTTGAACAGGAGGGAAAAGGCAGGTTTTTTGTCTCCTACTCTGTAGGAGCTTGTGACCTGGTATCTGGTGAAGGGTCATACAATGCCATTAAGTTCTTTGGAGGAAATTCAATTAGCCTTTGAGGATAGTGGATAGAAGGTCAAAGTCAAATGTCAAGGACATTCTCCCTGACATCTTCAAGAACTTGATGCTCAGAAGAAAAGGCCATTCATAGTAGAGGCACTCAATGTCATGAATTTGAAAGTCTTTTTTAGCAGAATGCCCTACCTATCTCAAGAATCAACTTAAGGGGATTTCTATTGCTTGGACTGATGAGTAAAATGATCCTGTTGATGAATCTGTCAATCTTGTCATTGCCTTAGTTGAAAAGGTGTGCCTCTAATGTAGACTCAAATATTAAAGAATTAAGTCATGATGAGCTGGTTGCTTCTCTTAAAGAATTGGGCATCAAGAGTGAAGAAGGTTTTCATCAAGAAAAAATATAGAAGTATGTGAGAATGTTGAAGGAGTTCTTCAATATGGGAAGATGACTGGTAGCCAAAAAGGGATAGGGTTTTCAAGGCTATATCAAGCAACTCAAAATTTCTTGACATTATGCTTCTGTATAGAAGCTCTTTTGGTTCTTGCTGTGTGTGAGAGTTTATTTCTCTTTGTGAAGCTTTTTGTTGTGTTTAATTGTGTTTCTCACGTTTTCATGCAAAAGGATGTTTCTGGGTTTCTCTGTTGTTTACAGAACCTATGAATGTTAAATCCAAAACCAAAGTTAATGATTGAATCATTGTGAAAGGGTCTGATGTCCAAGTAGATGCTAGAATATCATCTCAGCAGTTTATCACTCAAGAGAATGAGGCATACTCTAAAGAGATAGCAATCAATAAATTCGGAACTCTCTAGCCTACAAACTTTTCTATAGAGTTCAAAAAATTTATACATAGGAGTTAATTATTTGGAGTTCATTATGTGGATTTTGTGTTCACCAATAGATTTAGAAATTAAATAAATAATCATGGTGACTGTGGTTTTGACAAGGCTGTTAAAGGAAGGAGACCTTTGGGTGCAAACCATGGAAAAGATCATGATCTCTACATTTCTTATTCTCGTTTGTGTACAAGGTTCTTGACGAAATATACTTCTACTGATGTGGTTTGCATTCATATTGTCAAACCAAATATGCATGAAATCTTGCTTGCCTTAAGTATTTTGGAGAACTCTGGTTTCACTTAAATGTTTTTTAGGCTTATTTTTCTTCTGCAGTGCATGTGCCTCTGATATGTGAGCTGGGAAAGTTCATGATTTCATGGGTATTTTCATACCCCAAAATTTACCATTATATTCTTTTATCTTTTTCATATCATTCTAGGACAATCATTCATGCATAGCTAACCAAGTTATTTAGCTCTCGTTTTGTTTTGTTTCTTGTGGATTAGGATTTGCTTCAAAAGGTTTAATGGATTGATCAATCAAGGTTTTTTCATAGATCATTAACCAAGCAAGTTATCATACACTTGAGAAACCTCTCTCCATCAATATCAAGTGAAAAGTGGCCTCATTACAAGTTCTTCAAAGTTCAAAGTCATCTGACCATGAAGTTAGGGCTTTTCAACCAAAGTCAATTGCATTTTTGAATTTTGATCAAGACATGATCTCAATCCTTGAGACATGGTTCAAGACATTCAAATACACCCTTGGAGTCCATCCATGGTGTTCAAATGGTTCAGGAGATTGATTTCTTTGAAGGGCAAGAGGTGAAATTCATCTGATACACAAGTCATTAACTGCAAAGTCAAACCTTTGACTTTAGGGTTTTTTTGGTCAAAATTGAAATTCTCAAGTAAAATTCCATGAAAAAATGTCTTATGGTTGAGTTTGATCAAGAAAAATCAAGAGAATTGAGGTTACTGCCAAAAAGGGCAACTTGGAAGAAAGTGGAATTTTTTTCTAAGTCATGGAAAACCCTAGTTTGGTGTTGACTTGCCAAGGTCATAACTTCCAATCTAGAAATCTATTTTCTTTGATCCAAAGATCAATTTGAATAGATCTTTCCATACTACAACTTTAACATTGAGGAGGAATTCCCAAAAAGTGCATAGATTTAAAGTTATGATAGCATGAAGTTGAGAAAAATGAGATTTTGGAATTCTATACTTAGGATTTTTCTAAGTGTTGAATCTCAACCTGGTGGATGGATTTTCAAGGCCATTTTTCTCATGATTCTAGGCTCCAATTCAAAATTATTACAACAAGAAAGTTGTTAGGCATTCTACAAGCTTTCCATTGATGTCAAGAACTCCTTCATTGGATCAATATATCTCAAGATATGCATTACAGAGTTAAGATTTCAAAGTTGCCAAAATCCATAAATTAAATTTTTTTTCTAAGTCACTTTGGACAATGTTTTGGAAATGAGTTAAACCCATTCTCTCTTATGATTCCAAGCCTCTTTTAAGTTTTATTTGAACATGAAACTTGTTCGTTATCTTCCCTACTTTCATTTGAGCCGAAGAACACACCAATTGGAGCAATATTCACAAACTTATGATGGATTAAATATGGCTAGATGAATATGTTTCCAATGCATGATGTCTCACCTGTTTTGTTCCCAATATGAAACAAAGTTTCAACATTGTTCTTTCTTCAAATTCATGCGTATAACCTCACTCTTGTGTCATGCCAAACATTTCCATTTTCAAGCCAAACACATGCCATATCACTTGTACCATTTTCACATATTTTTCCAAAAGAAGCAAGTTGAAAACATGCTCCCCAAGATTGTTCCTCCACTCTCCCACTTTCTGATCCTTTTCACCCTTCACAAAAAATCACAAAGCAACCACAACACTACCCTCAATTCATGCCAACTCGTACCATCATCCACACTCACTCTCCATTTCAAAATTTTCAAAAATCATTAACCAAGACCTAACCATAGTAAAATGTGTTTTAACCACTCATATCCATCATATATAAGCTAAAGGGAAACCGTAGAAGAGGGAGAGCTTCATTTCTGCTGCCAACAAACTCTTTCTTACTCAAACTCTCTCTCTCTCTCTCTCTCTCTCTCTCTCTCTCTCTCTCTCTCTCTCTCTCTCTCTCTCTCTCTTCGAATCCCCTCTTGCAAAGATTATTTCTTCATTCTATAATCAGCATCATCATTCTCAAAGCTAAAGGAATAAAAAGGGTAAAGTTGGGTGAAGGTTTAAAGCAAGAACAGAATCTCACAAGTGCTCCTTTGGGTAACATGTTCTCTGACTTGTTTCTCTCTTTTTAGTGCTTATTTTGATACATGTTTATTGCATTTGTGTTTATGGAATCATATAGAACCTGCTTGTGTTACTATTGTCTTGTTTCACTTGAGTTCCATATTGCGTGTCTAACTTTCGTGGTTGTTTTTAAACATGTTAGAGGGTTCAAATGCTAAAAATAACATCATATTTGGATTCTACGTGAAAAATCCTTCAAGAGGTGTCTTTTTTTGGTTTTGCCATGTTTTACAGTAACCTCCGACGATCGTTGCTAGAGAAGACGACTGAAGCTAGGGATCCGACGTCTAACTGTGTATCCTAAGTCAACTCCTTTGACTTACTAAGTGGCATCTTGCGTAGCGCCATGTGTATGCCACCTCTTTTATTGAAATCTTGTGTGTCCTATTTTTTGTTGTTTTTGATTGTGTTTAATACATGGGCCTTGCACATTACCTCTTTTCACCCTCTTATCTTGGCCCATCAATGCACTTAACCTGATTGCTTCTTCTTTCTGTCACACTTCCACACCCCCATCCTTTTATTTTATACTATTTATTTTATTTTCCTACCATTTGCATTTTGATTTTGTTTTTACGTTCCTTATATTTAAAAAATCAACAAAAATATTTTTAGATTCTTTAATGTCTCAAGAATTTTATCATATTTTTATTTTTATTTTTAAAATTATTTTGTAATTTTATTTTTAATTATTTTAGAAGGTGGTTTTACTAAACTACCCTTGAACTAGAGTTTTGGTTTTTGATGCTTTCAACATGCTTTCTTGGGCCAATATTTTTCCAACTTTTGACACTTGAATACTTGATGTTTGTGTTCTGATTTGGTGCTTTAATGGTACATTTTGGATCTTTATCATGTGGTTTAATTTGACCCTCAATTTGTGCTCGATTAGTGAAGTACCATGACATTGTTGATTGGTTTTATGTGAGCACTTGTGCATTTAATTTAGAGATTTTTTCTACACATATTATTGAATGTATTGCCATGAGGTAGAGCCATTAAATTTAATTTATTTGATCATTTTTATATTTTTGATTGATGCCTCAAGTTAGGTTTGTTTTGAACATGATCTTGATTTGTCTTTGACCTAGTTTGTGGATTTTCTTATTGTGTGAATCTCTTTGATGTTTGATGCTTTTATATGACTTTAATACCATGTTTAAGCTTCTGAATTTCATTGTTTTAATGTGTATTGCTTGCTCATTTGTCTTTCTTACTTGCATTGAATGTTTGTTTCCTTTTATGAATGCCATTAAATAATGTTTGCTTAGTTGCTTATCCATGTTTTGAGCATGATTCCTATTGAATCTTTCATGTGGACATGATTTTACTTTGATTTTAAATGTTTAAGTATGCTACTGCCCCATCTTGGTTTCTTGACCTAATTCCATTGTTTGAGTCAATTGTGTTTTGTTTGTTATGTGTTAGTTGTTGATATTGGTTCAACTAATCATGTGATGCATGTTTAATGTTCTTGTGACATTTACTTGGTCTTTTGAATGTGTTGAACATGATAAGGTGTAGCTACTGACTTGTCTGAGTTCTTGTCTTGTTTGGTTAATTTTGGCTTTGTGTGTTAGATAATGGTGTTTGTTTGACACTTTAAGACACAAATGTTTGCACTATTTGTTTGCCTTCATCTCTAACATGTTGGGTGCCTCATTGATGACTTGTTGCTTTACTTCTTGAGTTGATTTTAATAGCTTAGAATTTGCTTTGCGTATGTTTTCATTCATTCATGCCTTTAGCTTTGATACTTGAAGCTTTTCTTAGTGCTCCTTTTATGTTGCTTACCTGTGCCTAATTCCAAAGGAAAAGGTTTCCCTTTTGTTGACTCATTGTCATAAGTTAGTTTAGCCTTGCCCACCATTCCCTTGAGGCCTTGTTAGAGTCTTTAACATTCTCATCCTAGCCTTAGGATTTGAGTTTCTTAAGTCTATGTAAGTGTCACTTCCATGGACACTTACTTCCCCTTTGGACCTTGTTAGAGTCCTTACCCTTTTTAACCTAGTGTCGCGGTGAAATTCGGATACCAAACTATTGATTAGTTTGAATCTTTAATTCAATTTGCAACCGAACTTTGATTTGTCCAAAGGGAGGGATAAAGATCGAAATTCCCACAATGCAATGCAAATGCAAGCTAGAGAGTTATAGGTTCGGGGGTTGGTTAAATTTAGGGAAGGTGCTAGCATCCTAAGTTTCTGTAGTACTCTACAGGAACCTCTTGTTTTATGTTTGTTTATTGCTAAGTGTTTATCTGCTTAAAGGGATAAAAGACCCTAGTGGTTTATATCTAAGTATACTCGATAAGATGTCGCATCTTATGCCTACATATCCTTACGGGAGTGGAATCAGAGTATCTGTAGTTCCTCCTAAAGGATTTGAGGAGTTCTTTGACTGTGGCCAAAGTTCCTACGGGTTTAGGGTAGTTGATTGATTGGGTCTAGGAGAAGAGACGAGTTGTCATTTTAAGGGAGATTACTTAGTTTTAGCCACCACAAGTGTGTAGAAAAATTGTATTTTGTGTCGCCTTAAGAGAAGGGCTCAAGTACTTGGAAGGGTCGACAAGTACGCCTCTGTCTCTCTTAAGCGAAAAAGAAGATATTGATTGTATTTGTGTTGTGGGGCGTGAGAAGTTATATCTCGCTTAAGATGATTAACATCTATTCTCTATTGTGTTTGAATATTGTTTTTAAGTTGATTGTTTTGTTTATTCTATGTTGTAAGGATAAAGGTCCTTCCTATGGGGTAGGATCTATCCTAGAAAGATCAACTTGAATGGGATCAAGGATCTAGGGGAGAATGATGCAGATGATGTGCAACTACACACAACGTTGAATTATGTGTAGGTTTTTCCTTTGGACGGATGCGATACGGAAATGTAAATTGCGATGAAAGTAAATTACTTGTAAAATAAATTGCGGAAAGATAAATCCATACACGAACGCATGAAAGCGCTAAGTGAGTGTGTGAATTGTGAATAAAGCGGAAATAATAAAGCACACGCATGAAAGCGCTAAGTATACAAGTGTAAGTGAACGTGCATGTGTCATGAGTGTGCACGATTGATTTTATGCGAAGTTGATTTTAGCTGGTTAAAATGATATTGATTTATTTTTAAGGTGAGATAAAAAAAGTCTAAAACTTAATAAGGTGTTATATTAGGTGAAATAATTTATTCTAATGGGAGAAGTTGATTGTGATAAAAAGGTTGTTTATTTTTATTTTTAAGAGTTTTAGCGTAAGATATATAAAAGGTTTTTTTGAGTAACAAAAGCTAATATGTTATTTTAAAAATATTAATTGATGACTAGCACAATAACAGATTATTCATTTTTTTCTAAAAAACCTATTTATTAAATTTAGTTAATTTGGGTTTTAATAAAAAAGTAATACATAAGATGCATCTAATAAAATTAAATAAAACCAATTATAAGGTTATCGATTATTTCAAAAGGGGTAAATAATTTTTAAATAAAGTTGCTTAATATTAATGTATAAAAGTCTGACAAATTATGGATTAATTAAATTATAAAAGACTAATTTAAAAGTTGATTAATTAAGAGGATTGTTAGTGTTTACGTGTGTGTCATGTGGTAGGTGTGTGCGTGAATCATTCAATCAGAAACAAATAAAAAAAACAATTCAAAGAAGGGAAAACGCCGGAACCCTATGTCCCTTCTGTCTTCCCCCAAATCAGATCCGCATCGTCTCCCTCAATCACCTCTTTAGATTCAAACCGTTTTTGCCTCCCCTTCTGCTTTCATCTTCATTTTCAATCAAGACTTGCAACAACAACGCCAGAGCATCAATAGCGCAAGACATTTCAATGTGAATGGTGGTCTTACCGAGATTTGGGAGCAGCGGCTGGTGATGAAGCTCCGATTGGTACTTGCGGCGGCGTCGATGGAAGAAAGATAAGTTTCGCGATAGCTTCTTTCTCCTCCTTTCTTTCGTTTTTGATGGGGATTTTTGTTGTAGTCTTTTTCGGTGGCTTTTTCTTTTCGGTCCGTCTTTCATCTCCTTTGACTCCCTTTTATAGACTTCAAAATAAAACGCATTTTTGCTGGCTGTCTTGAATGTTGGTTGAACCTTCCAATTTGGGTTGAGTCAGATTTCGAAAACATTCCCTTTTTGTTGATCGTAATGATGATTTGATTAACTGATATTCATATTGTTGATTTGTGATTTGATTGAGATAAGATTTGGTTTTTGGATAGGATATTCCATCTTCAAAGAATATTCTCTAACCGTTATTTTTTGCTGACTCCGAGTGTGACCTGGCAAGTGTAGGTGGCAAATGGTTTTGGGCCAGAAGGATGAATCAGAAGCCCAGAGGAGGGAAACTTGTATTTGGTGCGTGGTTTCAGACCATACAAAGTCCTCTTCTACTTGTTCAAGATTTGGAAAGGGTGAGAGTTGATAACTACGCACTTGTCTTCCCTTTTTAATTTAAACTCCTTTTGACTGTTATTTCGATGTTGATTGATTGTAGCAAGTTGGAGGTAGGGGACCTTGATGCGTGCCGATAGTTAGTGAGCCATTATGAGTGGTCTGTTATCTGAAGCTTGTCAGATTATGCTTGAAAGTTTGATTGCTCCTTCTTCTTGGTAACTGTCTGCCTCTGGTTTTGGATTAAAGGGTTTCTTTCAAATAGGGAAATGTCATACGCATGCCAGATGGAACTGCTATAAGAGTGACGGTTGCAGCAATGGCTTGGTACGTTTTAATCTCTGTAAAGAGGTTGCAGCTTAGCATTTCCAGTACGTCTGAGTTAATTCCTTCTTGTTTGGTTTGGTCTTTCATAATTCTTGATTCTTGCATGATCACAGGAGCCAATGGGGAAGCTGCAGAGGTTTACAATATTGCAGTTCCAAAATATAGAGGTGAAAATATTGTAACAAATTTTGAGGCGAGTCGATATGGAAGCTATATCGAAGAATCCTCCTCTAATACAGGAATTGGCATAGTACAGTCCGCTGAAACTGCAACCAATGCAGGCACAAAACTCACAGGCAATGCCACCAGCTTCTGAGTTAATTCTCTGCTAATTTGACTATTCTGATACGTTTTACTTTCGAAAGACATGCTGAGGAGTATTGAGCTGCACATTTAGGTTTGGATAAATATTGCTTGATAGTATCACATGGTAAAAACCTTTGTTTACAACTTAGCCTTTTGATATTTTCCTGCCAATGAGACTTGAAATGTGCATGAAGTGGAGTGTTTGTGGAATGCATGGTTTTAAATTGCAATTGTAGTCGCAGATGCGATTGTGGTATTCGCACTTGATGGCTGTTAACTTCGTCTGACTCTTGCTCCTTTGTATTTGCAGCAAGTGGGGTGATATCCTATTGATCCTCTAGGTGCACGTAACTTATGGAAGTCCTGCCGTAATCCTGCAAAAACCGGCAATAATGTTGAAGATGAAGGTCGTAACGAGCATATGTCCGATGTAAAGAAATTTAGCTAGCTCAACACTCTTTCTTATCCGTCTTTAGCAGAAAATGGCTATGGAAAGGTATTACTCCTGCAGTTGCAAATAATATATTCGCAGAATGTTTGAACACGTCTCCATGGACATTTGGTTTCCTCTTTTGTTGTTTTTTTTTCGATTCACTTTTGAGCCATGATTGGTTGGTGTTTATGCTCAGGTCCAATTCCGCCTAGCTGGGTTTTTTAGATTAGAGAACAACTGAGATTGACATTGTTGTTGTAGTTGCTTCCTTTAGTGTTCTTCTCGCAGGGATCAAGAGGGCAAATAATTTCCTATTCTCGGCTTCGAAGTGATTTTGATGGTAAAGTCCCTCATTTTTACCGAATCATGCTGTGACAGTTATTACTTCTTTGAACTGCTCTTGGTATAGATGATTTAATGTTGCATACGAAATTACTTCTAACATTCTCCTCCCTGTTATGTGCAAGATGTTGGTGAGAGGAACGCATACGGCTGATCCTTCTCGACGAAGGTTTGGTTTTCTTAGAAGAAGTAAAACACTCTGTAAGTAACTCAAATGCTCTTAGATGGATGGTTGCCTGTTTTCAAATTAGCTTACCATGTTTGATCCTTTTATTCTGATTGTATTTTAAAGCTTGCCACAACTGCGTCTGAGAACGGTTTTGGAACTGTGATGAGAGTGTTTGTTCCTTAAACACGGTGTTGTTCTGTTCTGATGCAGGTGGTTTATTACAGGTGCAGTAGAAGTAACATTACGGATCTTAGCTCATGGTAGAGTCCTCCTTGGTGTTTTTCTTGCGTATTCTCGTAACTTCAAGTTGATCAAATGCCGGAGTTTAAGGCGATTGGAACAACAAGCAAAACCCGTATCACAGAGATGCACCGAAAGACTTTCAAATTCTCTGAACCGGCCTCATCAACTAGTGACAGTTTCGGCATGAGGATGTTTTAGAGTTTAGAGACCAAGGTTGGACGTAAAGCATTGCTTGGAGTTACGAAGTGTTGTATAAAGACTTTCTCTTTCGAGGCGAATAACGACATAATCCCTTTGGGGCTCTATAGAGTTGTAGGTTTAAAGAAATTGTATAGGTTTAGAGAAACTATAGGGATTTAGCAGGTTATGAACCCAACAGAATATGCAGCTTGTGTGTTTCCTAACAGTAGACACACATTCTGCCCTTATAATTATCAAACTGTGTTGTAATACTCGTATCCTGAGCCAGCATAAACACATGTACTAGAGCTTAGGCATCATCTTGGATTTGTGAGTTTTGTAGGGATGAAAATTTACTCAATCCTATGAATTCCTTGTGGTTAGGTTTTGTTGATTTTGACAATGGACCGTGTGCCTTGTGTTGGAAATCGGGAGGTACCTTAGGATGATAAGTCTTGAAAATATTTTGTAGAGAGTGAGAGTCTTGAAATATTCCGTGATATTCTTGCAATTGTGAACTCCATGTCGATTTCATCAACTTACTGACATTAAAATGGGCTTGAGGAACTCTCTAGTAACTAATGATATAGTCTTGGCTTTAAATCTTACAAAGTAAGGAAAATAACTCTGCACATACTCGTTAGTCGCACGCACAAGTAAAAGATAATCATGCACTAAAAATAAAAGAACCATATAAAAACGTGGGATCTTGAGGTCAAAAATTGGGGTGCAACAGATGCCCCTATTTAAGTTACTTCTATCCGGAGATATGGAGATTGAAATCTTCGTCTCGACGAGATAGGAGGGACTTAAATACAAACGTTGCACGAATTTTTGCCCTAAGAAGCCACCGAATGCAAATGGTATGCAATGAAAATGTAAGACATAAGGGTTTTGTGAGGAGATGAGGTCACAGGGGATGAACTGGACACGACATGTTTACAAAAGAGCAATAGACCCAACAAGGTGGGACCTTACGAGGACAGGAACAATCACCAACGGGAGATCTCTAGACACGTAATAGTAAATCCTACACCAAAGATGCGGTGATTTTGACAATTCGTGATTGAAAAATACTTTTATTACCAAAGTGGTGGTCAGTAGTAACTCCAATGGATCTTCTTGATTGGGGCACAAATAAACTTTATTTCGTAATCTTTTTTTTTTTGTATATTATTTTATTATTTTGTAATCCGACTGAAAAAAGTAAAATGTATGAACTTCCCCGAGCGTCATGGTGTGGGAACCATGAGCTGGTCTCAGTTTCTGATGTAGAACTTCCCCTTGCATCATGCTGTGGGAACCATGAGCTGGTCTTAGCCTCTGATGTAGAACTTCCCCTTGCATCATGGTATGGGGACCATGAGCTGGTCTCAGTCTCTGATGTAGGACTTCCCCGAGCGTCATAGTCTGGATGCTATGGGCTGGTCTCAGTCTCTTCCCGAAATGATGAAAACTCGTGAGAGTATCTTCACAGGGGGTTGTAAATTTTGTAGATTGTGGATGTCGTTGTAGACCGTAAATGTAGTTCGTTGTAGAACCCTGTAGATGTAGTTCGTTGTAGAACCCTGTAGATTGTAAATTTTGTTGATGTAATCTGTAATGTACCCTGTTGTTGTGGATGTAATTTGTAATTGTAAATTGTAGATGTAGTTGTAAAGCTTCACCGAGGATCCTCGAAAAAATGTGAGCCGGTTGAATTGTAAAGTATGTCTTCTCAAATAAAGAGAGACTAATGTGGTAAACCTCCTTGACTTCTTCGGGGAGATGTCGCTTGGCGGATTGATGATGTTGAAGGACCCACTGAGGGTAGATGCTCTGTCTTGTGAAAACTGTCATTTGTCATTTTGAACAGGATCTTGATCAAAACGAGTTGCTCAAATAAAGAGATTACTTAGTCCGAATGTAGATGTTCGAGAAAATCTTGTGATACTATTGTTCGAGAAATGTCTGTCTTCATGAATATTCTTCCTGGGGAACAGAGTGCAAAATAAATGCACACTTAGTCCATACTCAAGAGTTGGAGATGTCCCTCATGCGGTCGCTACAAGCCTAAGTTCAATTCAGGGAATAATTGAAGAGAAACTGTCAAGCAAGACTCGACCATTGAGGTATGAACTCAAATGGGATGTACTGAAACAACCGTCTTCCATGAGGATCGAACTTCATGGGGGAAAAAAATATAGTGTTGTTTCTGCCTAGGGTAGGTGAATCTACGTGGAGGGATACGACGCGCCTAGATACCTAGGGATAAACAAAGCGATAGAGCAAAACGAATATAAATAATGCGAATAATGCACATGCCATGCTGTCTACTTATATGCTATGCATATGCTGGCAAATTGGGAGAGACGAAATAAACGCCTCAGACGAAAGGGTATTCAAGCAAAATCTCCACAGATCCCTTATCACCTACGAAGAAAGTACTTCGAACAGAGGCAACCTTCGCGTCTGGATATCCTCTTGCCCTGGAGAAGCGTATAATATTGTTGTTTTTCCTCGGGCGAAATAAACGTCCCCGGTCCTCCGTTTGTTATTCATATATCAAGTAGAACATAAGGTTTTTGAAAAGGTTTAAATCAATTTGGATTTTGCTATCAAGAATACAGATTTATGATAAATGAAAAAACTTTTTATTGAATGGTGGTCAGCAGAAAAGCGTGACCCCGATGTTACAGTGTTGGAAAATAATAGCGATTACATAAAGGGAATAATGACTTGCTTCTCTTAAACAAAATATTTCTTGACAGCATCCGTGTTAACGGGGCGAGTGATCTCTTCTCCGTCCATTGTTGCTAACATCAAAGCGCCTCCTGTCAAAACCCTCTTTACTACATATGGTCCATCATAATTCGGGGCCCATTTTCCTCTGACGTCGGTGAGGAAAGACTGAATCTTCTTAAGCACGAGGTCACCTTCTTTGAATGCACGGGGTCGGACCTTCTTGTCAAATGCCTTCTTCATCTTCTGCTGATACAACTGCCCATGGCATAGCGCGGCCATCCTCTTTTCTTCGATTAAGTTCAACTGATCATATCTGTTTTGACACCACTCCGCTTCTGATAACTTTGCCTCCACCAAAATCCTCATAGAAGGGATCTTAACTTCTATCGGGAGTACTGCTTCCATGTCGTAGACAAGTGAAAATGGAGTTGCCCCAGTCGATGTGCGTACCATCGTACGATATCCATGTAAGGAGAATGGGAGCATTTCATGCCAATCTTTGTAAGTAACGACCATCTTCTGAATGATCTTCTTGATATTTTTGTTGGCGGCTTCAACAACCCCATTCATCTTTGGTCTGTAAGGGAAAGAGTTATGATGCTCAATCTTGAATTCTTCACACAACTCTTTCATCATCTTGTTATTCAAATTGGAACCGTTGTCTGTAATGATTATGCTTGGCACACCATATCGGCAAATGAGCTGATTCTTGATAAATTTGACAACCACATGTCGAGTTACATTAGCATAGGAAGCCGCCTCGACCTACTTGGTAAAATAATCAATGGCTACTAAGATGAATCGGTGTCCATTAGACGCTTTCGACTCTATCATTCCAATCATATCAATTCCCCACATAGAGAATGGCCACAGTGATGAGATAACATTCAACAAAGTTGGAGGTACGTGAATCTTATCTGCGTAAATCTGACATTTGTGACACTTTCTAGCAAACTTGTAACAATCTGATTCCATTGTGATCCAATAATACCCAGCCCTTAAAAGCTTCTTAGCCATAGCATGTCCGTTGGCATGCTTGCCAAAAGATCCTTCGTGAATTTCCGTCATCAACATATCCGCTTCTTGTTTGTCAACACATCTCAACAAGACCATGTCAAAATTCTGCTTGTACAACACATTGTTACTCAGAAGAAAATTTCTAGCCAACCTTCTCAAAGTTTTCTTGTCTTTGTTGGAAGCTCCCAAAGGATATTCTTGAGCTCTAAGAAACACTTCGATTTCATAGTACCAGGGTTTGCCATCTTCAACTTCTTCGACAGCAAAGATGTAGGCAGGTCTATCAAGACGTTTTACTTCAGTCCGAGGACACTCGTTCCAAAAGTTTACCACGATCATCGAGGCCAAAGTTGCTAACGCGTCTGCCATTCTGTTCTCATCACGAGGGATATGATGAAACTCAACTCTATCAAAGAACGGTAACAGCCTCCTAGCATAATCCCTGTATGGGACCAAATTATCATGTCGAGTTATCCATTCTCCAGTAATTTGGTTGATTACTACTGCAGAATCACCAAACACATCTAAATTCTTAATTCTCAAATCGGTTGCTTCTTCGAGACCCATAATACATGCCTCGTACTCAGCTTCATTATTAGTACACTGGAATGTTAATTTGGAGGTAAATGGGAAATGGGTCCCTTGAGGAGTCACAATAACAACACCTATCCCTTTTCCATGAGCGTTGACAGCTCCATCAAAGATTAAACCCCATTGAGAACCTGACTCTGGCCCTTCACCATGTACGGCTCTTCACAATCTTTCATCTTTAAAAACATAACATCTTCATCAGGAAAGTCGTCGTTTGAGGGTTGATGATCCAAAATGGGCTGGTGAGCCAGATGATCAGCCAAAACACTTCCTCTAACAACTTTCTGAGTATGGTACTCGATATCATATTCGGACAATAACATCTGCCATATAGCGATTCTCCCAGTCAAAGCGGGCTTCTCAAAAATATACTTGATAGGATCCATCTTTGAAACCAACCAAGTAGTGTGGTTTAACATATATTGGCGCAGATGCTTGGCGGCCCACGCTAGAGCGCAACAAGTCTTCTCTAACATAGTGTACCTGGTTTCACAATCAGTAAATTTCTTGCTCAGGTAATAAGTGACATGATCTTGCTTTCCTGTTTCATCTCGCTGGCCGAGTACACAACCCATCGAGTCCTCTAAAACAGTCAAATACATAATCAAAGGACGCCCTTCAACCGGCGGTATCAGGATAGGCGGTTCAAGCAAATATTCTTTGATACTATCAAAAGCCTTTTGACAGTCTTTAGTCCAAACATATCCTTGTTCTTTCCTCAGGAGCTTGAAAATAGGTTTACATGTAACAGTCATGTTGGATATAAACCTGGAGATGTAGTTCAAACGTCCTAAGAATCCTCTAACTTGTTTCTCGGTGGCGGGAGCTGGCATTTCCCGGATAGCTTTCACTTTGTCAGGGTCCACTTCAATCCCTCTTTGGCTGACAATAAAACCCAAAAGTTTCCCTGATCGTACTCCAAATGTGCACTTGTTGGGGGTTCAAACGAAGCTTGTATTCTCTCAAACGACCGAACAGCTTAGCCAAGTCTTTAACATGATCATCTTTGGTCTTCGACTTAGCTATCATATCATCCACATACACCCCGATCTCTTTGTGCATCATATCATGGAACAAAGTAGTCATAACTCTCTGATATGTTGCCCCTGCGTTCTTTAATCCAAATGGCATAACTTTGTAATAAAAGGTGCCCCAGGGTGTTATGAATGACGTCTTCTCTCTGTCCTCGGGAGCCATTCTAATCTGGTTGTAACCTGAAAAACCATCCACGAAGGAGAAAACCTCATATCTTGCAGTACTGTCCACCAAGATGTCAATGTGAGGTAACAGAAAATCATCTTTCGGACTGGCTTTATTCAAATCCCTGTAGTCTACACACATGCGAACCTTTCCATCCTTCTTCGGAACGGGTACAACGTTAGCCAACCATAATGGGTACTCGGCAGTAACAAGGAAACCTGCATCAATCTGTTTTTATACCTCTTCCTTAATCTTTAGAGGCATGTCAGGTCGAGTCCTTCTGAGCTTCTGTTTTATCGGTGGGCATTCTGGCTTTAACGGTAAATGATGTTCGACTATAGCTGTATCCAAACCGGGCATGTCTTGATATGACCAAGCGAACACATTGAGAAATTCTCCAAGCAAATCAATCAGCTGTTTCTTCACATCGAGTTTAAGCAGAGCTCCAATTTTCACTTCTCTACGGATTTCTTCTGATCCCAAGTTGATTACTTCCACCGGCTCTTGATGAGGTTGGATAGCTTTCTCTTCCTTCTCAAGCAGTCTGGAAATTTCCTCTGGGATATCATCTTCTTCATCCTTAGCTTCATACACGGGAAGCTCAAAATTCGAAGGAGGTAGCGGGTCATTATTCCCAGGATGTAATTTATGTAGCAATCTGCGCAAGTGATGTGATTTTCGATAAGTTTTTTTGTAAGGTGGAAAGTGTGTGTACGCGAGATGCTACTTATTATTTTCCAACATCGTGAATAAATATAAAACACAAATGTAAATGAAATTAGTTTATTGATGATAGCAAAACCACAAAGACACGCCCAACAAAGTCACTTTTGCCTTGGGCAGAGCAAAAGGAATTATTGAAAATAAGCCCTAACAAATGCAATTTCGCCTTGGGCAGAGCGGAATTTTTTTAAAACAAATGCTTTACTTAGATATATGAATGGCAGTAGGGGCTTCAACCGCACTCCAGTTCTTGACTACAACGCCTGTGGTCACAAAGTCTGGAATGTCCTCATCTGGATCTTCCTCGGTGACGGCATAAACTCCAAAGGTATAGTCAAATTCATCCGAAACATAGCTTGGATCTTCCATATATGGCTCGTAGTCTTCGTAAGGAATGGAGGACTTTGTAGAACCGTCTGATATGTAGCCCTCAAATTCATCTTCTAACACAACATTAATCTGAGGGTGATGGACGATTCCTCCACTACGGAACACTTCATTGATTAGCGGAAACCCTTGATTCTTGGTGTCTGGTTGAGCGGAACCGCTAGTGAAACCGATACCCTCCTTATTTTTGTTTTCTGGCAAAGACAATACTTTTCCCCACATTGATTGATGACCACTGTTCACTACTCGCTGCGCGTCTTTAAATGATGACATGGATGCCTGAGATCTTTGGACACCTTCACCCACAATAGACAAAGCTTGAAATTGCGTGCCAATTTCTTCCTCAGCCTCGACATATGAGAATGATGACAAGTGACTTACCACCAAAGCTCTTTCTCCATAAACTGTAATTATTTTCCCCTCGAAAACATATTTCAGCTTTTGATGCAGGGCAGAAGTAACTGCTCCAGCTTCATGTATCCATGGCCTCCCTAGCAAACAGCTATAGGCGGCACGAATGTCCATGACCTGAAACGGGATCATGAAAGTCTGTAATCCGATAGTCAAGGGGCAAATCTACCTCACCAATTACCGTTTTCCTTGACCCATCGAAAGCTTTGACAATAACGCGACTTGACCTCATCGGCGGTCCTTGGTATGACAGCTTAGATAGGGTAGTTCTAGGCATTACATTTAGAGACGATCCAGTATCAACCAGCACACTGGACAGAGAGTCATTTCCACAGTTCACAGAAATGTGTAGAGCCATGTTATGTTTCCTTCCTTCTTCTGGGAGATCGTCTTCATTGAAACCCAGGTTATCACTTGAAGTAATAATGCCAATGATGTTATCAAACTGTTCCATAGTTACATCCTGCTCGACATAGGCTTGTTCCAAAATCTTCTTAAGCGCTTCTCTATGAGCCTCAGAACTCATCAGCAATTGTAGCACAGAAATCTTCGATGGGGTTTGCAGAAGCTGATCTGCAACCTTATACTCGCTTCTTTTGATTACTTTCAAACATTCATCTGAGTTGGATAAATTAGATCCACCAGATTGCCCCACAGTTGGGTCTTTTGAGCCTGATGGTTCGAACAAAACTTCTTTTTCTTTCGGTGGCAAAGTTGGGTAAACTCGACCACTTCTTATCACTCTACTCACATCTGCAATATTAACTATTGAGGGTACAGTGGGCAAAGGCACTTCTTTTCCATTCTCCAACATCGTAGCGTTGTACCTGTAGGGGATAACCTTATTGGAAGTATAAGGGACAGACCCAGGCACATTGATTACCAAAGGGGTAACAGTTGGCTTCTTGCTATTGTAAACAATCTCTATACGTTCCACTTCCTTAAAGTGGGGTACTATGACACAAACTTCTTCAGCCTCTTCATTTGAAACTTCTTGACCATCACTTTCCAAACAATCTTCAATCATATTGACAGAGGGCGAACCATGCGGTGGTAATGGATTCTTCTATACGTTAGGGTCGGAATCCCTAAAAGACAAGATTCCATTTTTAATGAGCCTCTGGACATCCATCTTCAAGCTGAAACAACTCTCAATATCATGTCCTGGAGCACCCTGATGGTAAGGATAAAACTTGTCAGCTCTATAAGAAGGGGAGGATTCGTGGGACCCGGAGGTGGAGCTCTCGTCTGAATGTGTCCCTTTTTAATCAAAGCGGGGAATAAATCAGCATATGTCATTGGGATCGGATCAAAATTTATTTTTCTATACACACGACCTTGATTGCTGGATGGCCGATTCTGCTGAGGGTACTGTGGACTTTGCTGGAGTTGGGGTTGTTGAGCAACGGGAGACTGAGGTTGCTGATAGGGTTGTGGAGACTGTAGTTGATAAGCCGGAGCATTAAACACTGGTGATACTACTGCAACTTGGTGTGGTGGCATGTATCTCTTTCTGAATTGTCCCTTATGAATGGCATTCACACCTTGCTCCTTTTTCTTCACAAAACTGCTCCCATACCTTTTAGGAGCGCTCTCTTCTTTGGTCAATCTTCCTTCGCGAACACCTTCTTCTAAGCGCATCCCCATATTGACCATTTCAGTAAAGTCATTGGGTGAACTGGCTACCATCTTCTTGTAAAAGAAAGGACCCAGGGTCTTCAGAAAAATCTTGGTCATCTCTTTTTCTTCTAATGGTGGTGTGACTTGCGCGGCCAACTTGCGCCAACGCTGAGCATATTCTTTGAAATTCTCCTTATCTTTTTGTGCCATTACTCTCAACTGATCTCGGTCGAACGCCATGTCCACATTGTACTTATACTGCTTGACAAAGGCTCCTCCCAGATCATTGAAAGTTCGGATCTTCGTACTGTCCAACCCCATATACCACTTGGGTGCGGCGCCTGTCAAACTGTCTTGAAAGTAGTGAATAAGTAATTGATCATTATCAGTTTGGGCAGACATCTTCCTGGCGTACATAATGAGATGACTCTGAGGGCAGGTATTCCCCTTGTACTTTTCAAAATCAGGGACTTTGAACTTCGGTGGGACCTTAACGTTTGGAACCAAGCACAACTCAGAAGCACTCTTACCAAATGAGTGCTTTCCACGAAGGGCTCTCAATTCCTTTTGTATTTCAGAAAACTGGTCTTGAAATCCGTCTATCTTCTCTTCTAAACCCACAGTTTCGGTTGGCGACCCATGTAAAATTGGTTCATCCAGAATATACGGGACAACGTTCACATGCGGAGATGCGGTAGTCATCACAGCAGAAACTACAGGAGCAGCTTGAACAGTGGTCACAACAGGGATTTCAGACGCATGTGGACGATATCCAGTCGGAGTAAAATAAGGAGGCATCCCCCATGGGAAACCTTGAGGCATACTGTAAGATACTTCAGCAACAGAAGACACCACTGGGATCGGTGTTGGCGTCACTTCGGATACGACAGTCCTTGGGACTTCTTGATTATTGATCGAGATTTGACTAGACAAAGCTTCCACTAGACCATTCAACTTCTCCAAACTTTCTTTCATACTTGCAACTTCATCACGGAGCACTATGTTCTCTTGCTCTAGTTGATCCATCTTCTGGCGTTGACTAGCTCGAGTGTTGTATCGGTGATTCAGCTTGTTCTGCGGAGATGAAGCAAGAGTGAGACCCTGGAATGCGAACGATGCTATGCTTATGCAAAATGCGAATGAGTATGGAACTTCAAGAAACTCAAATTATTCCGGTATTGTGATGTTGGAGAAAAAACTTATTTTATTTTGATGATCGAAGCATTACAGAACGGAGTACTCTTCTAAGAGTTTATTACATTGAATCAAAAGAAAAAAGAGAAACTCGGAGATCTACTCCTTATGCTCCTTCTGGGTGTGAAGTTCTCCCTCTAGCTGACTGATGTGCTCTTGCAACTCGGCCTTCTCTCTGATGAGTCGGTCGACACACTCCTTCCAAGCCATAGTATCTTGGGGGAGATCATCATTGGTGACAACACTTGAAGAGGTGTGAGAGGAAAATAAATCCTCTCGCACCTTTATTTTCCTTGCGAGTTCAACTTCTGGCAGCCTCTGGGACTTCTCTTTCTCTACCTTGAGTATAAAAAACTTGTTCCTCCAAGCGACTTTCAATTTTCGAGCTTCATCCAAAGCAGCCTTCAATTGATCTACTTCACTCACGTCAAACCAATCTGGATCGTGAAAGACCAATACCATAGGTTCATGGAAAGGGAACGACATCTTGAGGTCGAGAGCTCTTGATCGTACCCAATGTAGGTATTCTTCAGAGACAGCACAATTGGGGTATCCTAAAGCAGCTTTTCCTTCCTTATTAATGTATTCCCATGAGTAAATTATGACGGTCTTCAGGTCTGGGTCTTCTCCTTCTTTGAGAAAGATTCCTTCTAACAGAGTCTGGTCGGGTACTTCAATCATGGGATGCCCGAATTGGAGACGGGCCAGCGCAGGGTTGTAACTTATGCATCCTTCTCTCGCAATGAGTGGTATGTTAGTAAATCCTCCGATGCTATGGATCACACATATACCTCCATAGGTAGGGTCGTACCACACAATGTCAGAGTGAGTAAGGGCCATAACTATCTTAGACCAACGGGGCGATTCTTCCTCTTCCCAAATAGACGGGTGTCGAGTTAAGCGAGCAATGAACCAAGAATACAATAGAGCGGTACAACAAACGATGTGTCCTCCTCCTTCAGCATTCTTCGAGTGGATTGAAAAGTATGTATCAGCGAGCAGGGTGGGAACGGGATTCTTGAGTATGAACAGTCTAATTGCATCCATGTCAACAAAATCATCGATCTTTGGGAACCAGAAAATCCCATAAACCAACAGAGCAAAGGTGGCTTCCATGATAAGGACTTCCTTTCTTTCAGCATGGTGGCGAACTTTTTCAATCAAAAAGTCAGCAGGGAATCCAAGGACTCATTCCTTGGTGGTTAGGTGTGCTTGCACATCTACGAAACTGAGATGAGTGGCATTGGCAATTTCTTGGTGACTGGGTATCTCTTACTGGCCGGTGAATATGGGACGGGCCGTTACAGGCATCCTAAGGAAATCAGAATACTCTTCCAGTGTCGACATTGTTGCACCCCAAAATTTGACCAACTTATTTCACCTGATTCTATGTTTCATAGCTTTAGCATTTGCATATTAGATCATATACATAATTCATTCATCTGCATAACATAGCATGGGCAAGCCATCCAACAAGGGATCAAATGTCATTCTTATTTCAAAGAGCATGTCAAGAGGTTCTTATTCAAGCTCATGACTATCCAGGTAACCAAGAAAGAAAGAGAAGTTAGTGGACCAATCAGTGGGTTTCTCTCCTATCCTGAGGGGGTTTGAAGACTATCAAAGAGGTTGTGGGCCATGAACTAAGGGCATGGAATGTATATAGGCATCATGGAAGACCTAGAGGGTCATTTTGAGAGTGAGGCAAGTCATTGATGTGATTACAAGAGTTACAAGTGAAGACAGTCAACTAGGGTTTCATCTGGGTCAACCCTGGGTCAACCCAAAGTCAAATGCTTGATTGAAGGGCATCAAGGCCTATTTGGAAGATGTGGGATTCATCATTTGATATGTGGATATGGATGTGGTGTTGTGCCAAGGAGAAATCAAAAGAAATCAAGAAGAAGAGAAGTTTCTGAATTAGGGTTTCTGTGTAAAATCCCCTGGTTTAGGTCAAACTTCCAAGCAAAGTAATTCAAAATGCAAGTCTCAAATGGATCCTTGGCCAACATGAAACTTATAGAGTATCTCAAGACCTTTAATTTGAGTGGTGGAAGGCATCAAGGAGATTTGTAGAACTCAAGTTATGGTTCTTGCAAGTTACAGGTCATCAGAGGCATCTGAAATTTGTCTGTGAAAGTTACTTGACTTCCAAGCAACTTTTGGCCCTTAAGGAGTTTTCAATTGGATTTTTGGCCAACATGAAAGTTGTTCCTAATGATCTTAGATTTATAGAAAGGTATGGTATGCCTCAATCTTATTTGTGGAGCTCTACTTATGATCTTGGCAAGCCAGGGGCATTTTGGTCATTTGGAGGTTATAAGTCATTTCAAGCATAAGGCCATATCTCCTACTTCCAAGCTTCAAATGGAAAAATATTAAACATAAAACTTGCTTAGAATGATGTTTTAAGGCTAGTAGGGAGGTCATGAGATGTTGAAAAGGCTCATATCAAAAAGTGATAAAAATGGCCTAAAAATGAGGCATAAGTTAATTCAAGTGAATTTGAAAAATGGAAATCCCAAGTTATAAGTCCAAACCATGTCATGTAATAGGTCATTTTGACTCCAAATGACATTCTAAGAACAATGGTTCAGCCACAATTTTGATTTGAGGCTTGCATCAAAGGGTTGCTTTGGAAAAGTCTTGCTTGCATATTAGGGTACCAAACCAAAACAAGGAAAAACTCAATACACAAGGAAAATATGCATTGTAACTAATCCAAAATATCATGTGGGGATAAATTCAAGTTGGTTACAAAGATTACAAGGGTTTTGGCATGATATAACATGTGGAGAGAAATGAAAATTCAAAATACCATTGCATGAAAACTTGAATTTCTCATTGGATTGATCTAGGAGGTTCTAGACTGTTCTAATCCATTCTATATAACCATTGTGACTTGCATTGATGCAAGGTCGGTGTTGATTGTGGTAGAGAAGAGAGTGTGAAATCATAAAGCTTCCATTGCAAATTACATTGAATCTCTTGATTCTTCTTCATTGCCATCTCATTTTTCTTCACAAACCTTCTCCATACATATTTCTGAGTGTGTTCATACTGGTTTGAGGATCGATTGATGAAGAATTGAAGGTGTTCCATTGGAAATTGCAAGGAAGCAAATCACATTGGATCTTGAAGTACAAGCTTGCTACATCAAATCTTTTGCATACAGAAGAAGATTCATCATCTAGGGAGCATTCTTGAAGAGTTGCAAGGCCTGAAAGCAAGAGTTTCATCACCTACCATTCCAAGAAGCCAGGTATGCAAAATCATTCCTACACCTCAATCTAGGCATGGCTAGGGTTAATTATTAGTTTAGATTGGTTAGAGACAATTAGGTGACCAATTTTGATGAGTTTAGGAGCATTTGGTGAAGTTTCAACTATGAAGGTCAATTCTTGATGGAGCAAGAGCATGCTATATAGTGAATGATAATGTTAGTTTAATGGCTGATTTTAACCAGTGGAATGTGTTAATCATTTTGATACCAAGAATTATGAGTTTGGTTGAAGTTGAAGTTTGATGATATTTTGAGGTTAGCTTGGATTCACATTCGGATTGCATGATTTAGAGTGTTTCAGTTCAAACCAATGGCATGGTTGTATTAAGCGTGGAAAATAGATTAAGTTTGGGCTTTGAACGTGTAAAATTGATGAAGAAACGAAGGAGAACGAATGGCTGGAAGTTCTGTGCATGGATGTGTTTTCATGGAAGTTTTTCAGTGAAACCCTAGCGCTAGGTTGAAGATGAAATCGCTACCGTTGATGCGCGTGGACCATTTGACCTGGGAAAGCCATCCCACGGTCCAGATTTAATTTCGAGAATAGGAGGGAAGCCAGCAGCGAAACGCTGCGTTCCACTTAAAGCCAAGTCTGGGCTTAGTGGATCTCTTCTATACGCACCCCCATGTCAGGCCCATTCCAATTTTGCACTATATTTTCCTACTATTCGCACCGTGACCTTTCCCATTTCCTTTATGTTTTATCATTGGTTTTTCTGAATTAACACTGGGCTTAAGCGAATGATGTTATTGCCACCCCCAACGAGGCACAATGCCAAATATGAACTAAAATCCGTTGCTTAATACACCGCCAGTTTTCCATTTTTCTTTATGTTTTTTTTCAATTGTTTTCTGAGTAACTGGGCCCAGGCGCTATTCTATTTCCACCCCCCATGTATGGGCCCAAATCATTTTAGAACTGAATAGCATTACTATCTGCACCCATTTTCCATAATTGGCATTTTATTTTCTCCATTTTTGTCATACTTTGAAAATGCATAATAAATAGAAAAAATAATATTTCTGCTTGGGAATTTTTCCTCCACTTTCCATTTTTTGTCAAGAAAAATATGAAATCATAAAATTGCCATTTTATTTCATTTTAATATTTTTTGCATATTTTCTTCTTTTATTGTTTTTTAATGCTTTTATATTGATACCTTAATTTGTAGAATTTAGTTTAGGTAGTTCCCTTAGAATTTTTAGGTCAATCTTTTTAGGTTAGTTAGATATATGTTTTAGGTTACCACTGGATTAATTCCATTTTTTTGTGATGATTTTTAGGATAGTTTTGATTAGATGATTCTAGGTTGTGTAGAATAAGGTTAAACTTCAACTTAGGTGCATTAAAACAATTTCTTTTGGGTTTTTAGATTGAATTAGGACTTGGGGCATATATGGGTATTAAGGGTAGGTTTAGTATATCCCCTAGAAATAATATTAGAATTTTCCCTACTATATTAATATTTTTAGTATATTTTGCAATTGTATGCTTGTTTGGTGTGCCCTTTTGGGGTTTATTTTGGTTGTATGGGCTTATTGGGCTTGCTTGGGGTGTGGGTTAGCTTTGAAGATCTTGTTGATGGAGCATATTGAAGACAAAGCAAAGAATTGAAGGCCAAGTTCAAAGTTGATGAAGATGCTAGGCTTGCTTGAAGATTGATTGAAGATCATAGGACCTAGGAGCTAGATAGAGCTTTAGAGTAGAAATATTCTTCACAAATGTGGATGGCTTCTGTTGCCTCCATTCTTCTCTATGATTCAAAGTCTCTCTTTGATACTCACCTCCTTCCTTTGGAAGGCTTAGTGACAGTATCTAGGAGATAGAACTTTTGAGAGAAACAGTCTGTATTTTGTTAACAGTCTGTATGCCACCTTTGGTGGTCAACTGACTGTTTAACATCCCAAATCATCCTGTGAACTATTACTCATCTAGGAGAGCTTGATTTGAAGAAAATTTGAAGATTGAGGATGAAGTTCATCACCTTGAAGACTGATAGAAGAAGGAGCTTATGCTGTCAGGTTTTGCTGTTTAGAGCTGCTGGTGCTGTTTAGAGCTGTGGATGTATTGTTTGAGTTTCTTGACTATATTGTTTGTTAATTTTCCCCTGAAGATTGAGGTGAAGCTGTTTCACCTTGCTCATTGTTTTCTAGGTTCGAGGTTGAGTGGGACTCCCTTGCCTCGCTTGTACTGCTGCATTCATGCATTTTACCGCTTTACTGTATATATGTTGTTGCTCTTCCGTTTATCCCCTTAGGATCTCTGTTTCTCTCTGTGCAGGAGAGAAATATGACAGACATTAGGTTCTCATCCATGCATGACAACATTAGGATAGATTTTGATTCCCTTTTCAACCATAGGTTTTAGAGTTGCTGTTTCTCTTCTTTCTCAAAACCATCAGAAAATACAATAAAAGGATAAACATCAATAAAAAAAACAGTTCTTGCGTAAAAGACTGTAAACCAATCAAAAAACGTCATTTTTGTCCGCTTGGACCCATAATCAGGAGAAAACCTTTTTCAGAAGGATAAAAACAATCAAGACAGACTTGTGTCGTACGTGGCCCGAACTACGTTTGCTCTGATCTTTCATGCTGTATAAAAGTACGTAGGCATAGGATGCGATATCCTAGCGAGCAACCTTCCCCTCCTTTCCAGTAGGTAGGCGAACTACGTTGACTCTGATTTCTTGTTCCAGACGGGAATACGTAGGCATAAAGTGCGATACTTTGCCGAGTCATTTTCTTTTCTTTTAACCCCAGACCTGTAGAATAGATAGAATAACAATCCGTACTAGAAAACAAGCGTGGATCCCGTCGAGTACGACAGACGTGAGGGGTGCTAATACCTTCCCCTTGCGTAACCGACTCCCGAATCCAGGATTTGGTTGCGATGACCATTCCTTTCTCGTCTTTGCAGTAGGTTTACTCTGAGCGTTTCCTTTCCCTCCGTTGGGATAAATAACGCACGGTGGCGACTCTTCTGTTCAGCCGGCGCCGATTTTCGCAGTAGCGACAACTGGCGACTCTGCTGGGGATCCAACGTCCCCTAAGCGAGTCAATCCTAGCGCTTGTTTTCCCGTCGAGGATTTTGTATGGATTTACTTTTTCTGTATTTTACTTTCAGCCTTATATTATTGTTATTATTGTTGTATTGGGGTTGTTACGGGGTTCTGTTATTGAGAGATAAGCCGGACCTGGGCTTGAGTGCACCTAGAATTAGAGTGGAAAGTAGCGGGCGCGCACATGCTTTGCATGTCCTAGTGTCCCGCAAAATCCACACTCAGACGAGGTTCTTCTGGTTGGCGTCCTGTCCCACCCTTTGGGTGGCATGGGTTGCTGGTTAGTTGGATTGTCGACTCTGGGAACCGATCAATTGGAAGTTGGCTAAGTGAGGCCTCTCCAGGATTTGATGATGCCACTCCTTCTGGGAATCGTATCATCAACCCTGAAAGTCTGTGACACCGACGACCGCATAGGATGCCATACTTTGTGTCAGTTATTAGGACACCTACCTGTGAGAGGGGTTGGGGCTATGCAGGTAACTAGACCTCCAGATACCGGTTTGTTTCTTGATTCGAGATTCAGGATACTTATGGACAGTTGAAGGGTCTATCAGAGACCAAGTGGAGTTATGTTACTGGGTCTAGCAAAGACCAGGGTTGGAGTTTATATATGGGGTCTGTCTAAGACCATGGTTTGAAGAATATTGGAGGGTCTGTTGGAGACTTTGTTCTTGGTGTGGTTTGGGCTTCTCAGTCGGGGCACTTGGTCCTTTGTTGCATTTTATTTGCATTGCATTGTTTGCATAACCATTATCATTGCATTTCATTAACGTGTGTATGTGCTGCAGGTGCATATTCCCCAATTCTAGTGTCCGGACTTCTGATTATTGGTCATGGCTGGTTTGAGAAGGACAGTTGCATACAAGTTACCTACCCCTGATGTTACTCCCCTGCTTGGTTTGATTTCCCTTGCTGATGAGGATGTCCGGAGAAGCTTCAGGATGAGTTACGGAAGACTGTTGAGATTGGTTTGCAAACCAACTGATGTGGGGATGAATGGGCTGTACACTTTGATGCAATTTTATGACCCTGCATTGAGATGCTTCACTTTTAAGGACTTTCTTTTGGGGTCCACCTTGGAAGAGTACGCAGAGCTTATTGAGCTGCCAGTACAGAATAAGGTTCCTTTCATTCACTTTGATGCTAAGCCCAAGTTAGAGGACTTAGCAGTGGCTTTACACATGGACACTTCTGAGCTATTGGTGACTTCTTGGCGCGGGGTTTCAGGCTTCTCCCTCCAGTTTCTGATTGGTAAAGCCCAGGAATACGCCAAGAGTGGATGTTGGATAGTCTTTAATGCTGTTTTGGCTCTGTGCATCTATGGGATAGTGTTGTTTCCCAACTTCCCGAATTTTGTGGACTTTGATGCATTTCATTTGTTTGCTGCTGGCAACCCTGTACCCACATTGATCGGGGATTTATACCATTCGTTGCATTACAAAAATGAGAATAGGAGAGGCAAGAACGTCTCTTGTTGTGTACCCTTGCTGTATATGTGGTTTGAGAGTCATCTGCCCAAGAAGGGTATCTTTGCTGAGTCTGCAGATACGGTGGATTGGTCTGAGCAGCTGATGGGACTTTCTTCAGAAGATGTTGGCTGGTTTGACAGAGCTTTATTGGGATCTGAGATTATCTACAGCTGCGCTGGATATCCTAATGTTCCTCTGATTGGGAGGAAAGGGTGCATTAATTACAATCCATCATTATTGATCAGGCAATTCGGTTATGCTCTGAAAAGCCCGCCAAAGGAGGAAGAAATGCAGGAATCTCTGTATTTCACCGGTGACTTGAGTGGGGAACTATTGGCCAAGCTTCAGCACGCTTGGAATCATATCTGCAGAAGAGGGAAACCATTGCTAGGCAAGAATGATTGTCAAGCCTATATGCCATACAAGGTGTGGATCCAGGAGAGAGTAAGACAGGTACAAATGCCCTTTCCAGCAGTATCACGTCCTGTTCCCATTCCAGTGGAGGAACCTACTACTGTAGCCGTTGAGGTCTATGAGCCGGTCGTGAAAGAAAAGGAGGACTTGATAAAGATCAATGAAGAGTTAGAAAAGGAACTGGCTTAGATGCGTAGTGAGAAGAATAAGGTTGTGCATTCTTTCCAACAGCAGACTGAGTTAGTAAACAAGCTAGGTGCTGAACTGACCGAAGAGAAAAAGAAGCGTGAACGCCTGGGGAAAGAATTCAGAAGTTCTCATGATATGTTGGAGTCCAAGAAGAAGGCACTCGATGCCGCCCACCGGGAAATCTCTTCTTGCAACAAAACGTGGAATGCTACGCTAACCAACAACAAAAAGAGGGAAGACAAATTGAAGCAGCAAATTTATGAACTCGAAGATCAGTTGAAGGCTAGCAATAAAAAGTATGAAGAGGAGGTGATGGCAAGATATAGTCTTCAGAACTCATTGAGCAAGGCCATCGAGTGCAAGAAAGAGGCTGTGTCTCAGAAACGGAAGCTAGAGGATCGCTTCGGAGAAGGGGCACGGGAGGAATCTGCTGGTGATTTACGACGTGTTCTCAAGCGAAGAGATCTACTTGTTGAGGGTTTGCTTACCCGACCAAGTCATCCAGAGACTAAGAGGTTACTAGAGGAGTACCAGGCGTATGGTTGCACTTGACTATTTCATGTATTAATGTGTATGCTTTATTTGTATTGTGATGACCATCACCAGGATTGTTGGTTGAGGTCATGCCTTCTTATTGTACGCTCATTGATATTGTATTCCTGATTTGATGGGTTTCTCTGCAATGTATGAGGTGTTTTTTATGATTCGGCTCCGAACTTCGTATTGCTGTCACTGTCACCACACTGACACATTCACACTAGAATTGGGGAGTGATATTCCCTAATGCACAGACAAATGTCGCATTTGCATTCACATTGCATTACAGGTGATTATTGAACCGTATCTCATTTCCTGCACCGTACAGGTCTTTTCAGGATTGAAAGTCAACGCCCGCACCGATACTCTACTCGTACCAACTGCAGAAGAGTTATGGATCAGATGCAGAATGAAATGCAGGACATGCGTGAGAAGCTGGCGCTATTCATGCAGACAATGGAGACCATTGTGAAAGGCCAGGAAAACTTGCAGGCTTTGGTGCAACCTTTGCTGATGAGAAATGCTGGGCACGGAAACGAAGACCATAATTCTGTGCGTGTTGACACCATTCACGGGGATGGTACTCCTACACCGGTAGCTCCACCTGTGGCGAACATACCTGCTGTGAATGTGAACAACGGCGCTGCTGCCGGGAACGGTAACGCAGGAATCGGTAACGAGACTGTCGTCAACAACGTTGGGTTCGGAGATGCCAATCTGGGTGGTGATAATATCAGAGGTAATGGCTTCGGTAACAACGGATTTGGCTATAACGACCAGGGGTTTGATCATGCTGGGAAGTACGGCTTCAACGCTCAGGGATTCGGACAGGATGGATTTGGTAATACCAATCAGGGTTATGGCGGATTCGGTAACGGGAATGGCGCCAGAATGATGTCTTTTGGACCTGCCGGAGTCGCCCCAGGGTATGGTAACAGGGGGCGGGGCCCTGTGATGAATCAGACTAGATTTGGCCGTAACAACGGGTATGATGGATACGGAAATGGGAACGGTAATTGGATAGAAGATCAGCAAGAAGATGCTTTCTCTGGTGAAGGGTTTGAAGGTCCTGTAGATGACTCTCAGAGAATCAAGATGCTCGAGGAGCAGATGAAAGGTGTTGTGAATCAAAGTGCTGTCGGTTTAGATATGACCACAATGGGTCTGGTGCCTGGCCTGAGGGTACCGCTAAAGTTTAAAGCTCCCACATTCGACAAATATAAGGGGGATACCTGTCCCAAGGTGCATGTGCGATCATACTATAGAAGGATGTCGGCTTATTCAAACGATGAGAGGATGCTGATGCATTTCTTTCAAGACAGCTTGTGTGGTCCTTCCCTTGAATGGTACATGGGATTGGAGCCTACTCAGATAAAAACTTGGAAGCAGCTGGCTGAAGCGTTTGTGGCTCATTATAAGTACAATAGTGACTTGGCACCCAACCGGGTCCAATTACAAGGGTTGTCACAAAAGAAAGACGAGAGCTTCAAAGAATATGCGCAGCGGTGGCGCGACATGGCTGCACGAGTTCATCCTCCTTTGGATGACAAAGAAATGAATGATATGTTCATAGGAACATTTACTGGTGTGTTTTATGATAAGCTGTTTCATACTTCCTTGGGCAGTTTCTCGGACCTAATCTTGATGGGTGAGAAAATTGAAAGCAATATTAAAATAGGGAGATTCCAAGCTGAGGAATCTACTTCAGCTGGCAGTAACAGAAGATCTTTCGGTGGTCGCCGTCAAGGTGATGCAAGTGCAGTATTCGGGGGTCGAGGCCGAGGCCGGGGCAGAGGGCGGAATCAGTACAATCATCCGCAACAGGTGGCAAGTGTCACAATTCCATTTCATCAACAACCGATACCACTACAACAGATACCACCACAGCAGCAGCAGCAACAACAACAACAACAGCAGCAGAGGCCAAATCAGGGACAGAGGAGATTTCCTAACACGAGGCCGAAAAGAGTATTTGATGTACCTCCTTATACGTATGCGGAGTTACTCCAAACATTACTGGGTTTGAATTTGGTGGAAAAGAGGACTATGGCGCCAATGTTGGGCACTCCTCCGTTTGGTTTTGATACGAACAAGCACTGTGAGTTCCACTCCGGGGCTCCTGGCCATGACATAGAGACTTGCCATGCGTTCAAGCATTTGGTGCAAGATCTGTTGGATAGCAAGGCCATAAATTTTGGACAAGCAGGCCCGAACATAGTACAACAGCCCATGTGCAACCATGGGGCAAATGCTATTTTAACTGAGGAGGGTTTGAACTTGATCATGAATGTTGATGAACTAAGGACACCGTTGTGTGAGATAAAGAGCAGATTATTGAAAAGAGGTGCGTATCCGGGCTGCGATGAGTTTTGCCTAGAGTGTTGGACCCAAGCTGGGGGTTATGCTGAATTGAAGAAGGGTATTCAGACCTTGATAGATGAAGGCACGTTGCAATTCGACAGAATGGCAGTTGAGGAACCTGCAGAGGTATTAGCGGATGAGCAAAGTGATGTAGCTACCGTGACAATCCCCCGAAAAACAATAACTATAACAGCGCCAGCCAGGCGACCACCGATCACTAAGGCAGTACCCTGGACTTATGGGTTGGAAGCATACTGTGATGGGGTGAAAATTGATATTAGTAAACATCCAGTTGAGGTTGTAGACAACGTCGTCGGGACTGGAGGGATGACGAGAAGTGGGAGAATTTTTATATCGCCTGAGGTAGAGGCTGAACGATTGGCGAAAGGAAAAGGAAAAATGAATGAGGATGTCCCTGTGCAGAGGAACGAAAAAGAAACGTCCTTGAAGGATGTAGAAGAGTTTATGCGCCTTATTCGTAAGAGTGACTATAAGATTGTTGAGCACCTTCAACAGACGCCATCGAAGATATCCATACTGTCGCTGTTATTGTGTTCCGAAGCTCATAGGAATGCATTGTTGAAAATTCTGGATACGTCATTTGTACCCCAAGATGTTTCTGTGAATCAGTTGGAGGGGGTAATGGCGCACGTGAACGCAGGCCATAGCTTGGGATTTACGGATTTTGATTTGACCCCGAGGGGGAGAGAGCATAACATGACATTACACATCTCAGTTGAATGTAGGGGCTCAGTTATGTCCCACGTACTGGTAGATACCGGATCTTCCTTGAACGTGCTGCCAAAGAAAGCAATGATGAAATTGGACATCAGGGGAATCATTTGTACACCTAGTGACTTGGTGGTCAGGGCATTTGATGGTACACGAAGGTCAGTCTTTGGATCTATAACGTTACCTCTGCAGGTGGGGCCGGAGATTTTCGAAACTGAATTTTACATTATGGACATCCAGCCAGCATACAACTGTCTTCTCGGACGACCATGGATCCATGGCGCTGGGGAAGTCACATCTACCTTGCACCAAAAGCTGAAATACATGGTAGGGGACAGTGTAGTCACAGTCTGTGGAGAGGAAGATATATTGGTCAGCCATCTGTCATCATTCAAGTACGTAGAAGTCGACGTCGAGATTCATGAAACACCCTGTCAAGCCTTTGAAGGGTTGCGCATCAAAGACAAAGTTCCAGGGCCGAGTAAAGCGCCAGAGGTGGCCGTCTCGTCATACAAGGAGGCTCAGGCTCTAGTGAAAACTGGTGAGACAAAAGGCTGGGGCAAGGTTCTGGATATCCCCGTGAAGATGGACAGATTTGGGCTGGGATATCAACCATCGTCATCAACGCCTGCTGCGGTGGCGCCCCGTTTCAAAGGACCAATAACAATCACAGCTAGTGGAGTGTATCACGAGGCCATCAACGCTGTTTCAGATTCCGAAGAAGGAGACAGTGACTGCGACATGGACGCCTGGATTCAGCCGAGCATGCCAGGACAAGGATTATGCAATTGGTCTATTCAGAAGACTGTTCCTGTGACTACCAAACAATAATACTTTGTTTTCTTAATTGTTGAACAATCCGGTGTCTTACCCGGGGCATCGTGATTTTGCTTAGGGCCGTACTGTTATGTACATTGCATTGTTTAATCATTAAATAAAAGGCGTTTTTTTTTCATGTACAAATATTGCGATCTCTGTTTTTCCTGTTTTTGTGTTTTACAATAAAATGGCAACGTGGTTATTCGCTTTATACACATTTTGAAGCATTTAACCATTCCTTTTGCAGGATAATATTTTCAGATGACATCATTGAACCGCCTATGACTCATTTCGACTTTGAGCACCCGGTATTTCAGGCCGAAGAAGAGATTGTTGAAGATGGTGACGTTCCAGAAGAATTGTCTTGGTTGGTAAAGCAAGAAGAATGAATCATTCTGCCTCACGAGGAGGTCATTGAAATCGTTAACCTGGGGTTGGAAGGGGTTGAAAGGAACATCCGTATAGGAGCCGCGCTGCATAGCGACATCAAGCGAAGATTAGTTGAAATGCTCAGAGAGTATAATGATGTGTTCGCTTGGTCGTACAAAGACATGCCTGGGATGGATACGGATATGGTTGTGCACCGTCTGCCGCTAAAAGAAGAATGCCCGCAGGTTAAGCAGAAGCTTCGCAGAACTAGGCCTGATATGGCAGTGAAAATTAAGGAGGAGGTCCAAAAGCAGTGGGATGCTGGTTTCCTAGCTGTTATAAAATATCCCTCATGGGTCGCTAATATTGTACCAGTGCCAAAGAAAGACGGTAAAGTGAGAATGTGCGTAGATTACCGTGATCTGAACAAAGCGAGCCCGAAAGATGATTTCTCGTTTCCTCACATCGATGTGCTGGTTGACAACACCGCTCAATTCGCTGTATTCTCCTTCATGGATGGCTTCTCAGGCTACAATCAGATTAAAATGGCGCTAGAAGACATGGAGAAGACTACCTTTATTACGCCTTGGGGAACATTTTGTTACAAAGTGATGCCCTTCGGATTAAAGAATGCTGGGGCAACGTATCAGCGTGCAATGACGACTCTTTTTCATGACATGATGCATAAGGAGATCGAGGTTTATGTCGATGATATGATTGCCAAATCCCAGACGGAGGAAGAACATTTGGTGAATCTGCTAAAGCTATTCAAGAGGCTTAGGAAGTTCAGGCTGAGACTGAACCCTAACAAGTGCACCTTCGGGGTGAGGTCGGGTAAACTTCTGGGGTTTATCGTGAGCGAAAAAGGAATAGAGGTTGATCCTGCAAAAATAAAAGCAATACAAGAGATGCCGACGCCTAAAACAGAGAAAGAGGTGCGCGGGTTTTTAGGGAGGTTGAACTACATCGCTCGGTTCATATCTCACCTAACAACTACGTGTGAGCCGTTATTCAAGATGTTGAAAAAAGACCAGGCTGTAACATGGAATGAAAATTGTCAAAAGGCGTTCGATAAAATAAAACAGTATTTGCAGGAACCTCCTATTTTGATACCTCCAGTGGCAGGGAGACCCTTGATTATGTATTTGACAGTTCTTGAGGGAAGTATGGGTTGTGTTCTCGGTCAACACAACGATATAGGAAGAAAAGAGCATGCGATATACTACTTGAGTAAGAAGTTTACTGAATGTGAATCTCGATACTCAATGCTCGAAAAAACTTGTTGCATGCTAGCCTGGGCCGCCAAGCGTTTGAGGCAATACATGCTGAATCATACAACCATGCTCATCTCGAAGATGGATCCTATCAAATACGTATTTGAAAAGCAGGCATTATCGGGGAGAATTTCCCGTTGGCAGATGGTTTTGACCGAATACGACATCCAGTATGTCTCACAGAAGGCTATAAAGGGGAGTGTGTTATCTGAGTACTTGGCAGAGCAGCCTATTGAGGACTACCAATCGATGAGGTTTGATTTTCCTGACGAGGATATCATGTACCTAAAGATGAAAGATTGTGAAGAACCGTTGCCAGACGAAGGACCAGAATTGGGTTCCAAATGGAAGTTGATCTTTGACGGAGCTGTAAACTCCTATGGTAGCGGAATAGGGGCAATCATCACTACTCCACATGGGTCACACATCCCATTTACTGCTCGATTGACCTTTCCAGTTACCAATAATGAAGCCGAATATGAAGCTTGTATCATGGGGCTTGAAGAAGCCTTTGATTTGCGAATCAAAAATCTGGATGTATATGGAGACTCAGCTCTGGTGGTGAATCAAATAAAAGGAGAATGGGAGACATGTCAGCCTAATTTGATACCATACATGAATTACGCGAGGAGATTGTTGCCCTTCTTTGACAAGGTCGAGTTGCATCATGTACCGCGAGCAGAGAATCAGATGGCTGACGCCCTGGCCACACTGTCTTCCATGTATAAAGTCAACTTCTGGAATGAGGCTCCCAGAATTGTTATCTCTCGGCTTGACAGACCCGCCTTCGTATTTACCATTGACGAAGCATCTGATGATAAACCCTGGTATTTTGATATCCATAATTTCCTGAAAAACAAAGAATATCCGGCTGGGGCATCCAGTCACGATCAGAAGACTCTCAGGAGATTGGCGGGTAATTTCTATCTGAATTCGGACGGTGTCCTATACAAGAGAAATCACGACTTGGTGCTACTACGTTGTGTAGACGAGAAAGAGGCAAAGTTGCTCATGAAGGAAATACATGAGGGTACATTTGGTACGCATGCTGGTGGGCATGCCATGACGAGGAAGCTGCTGCGGGCAGGTTATTACTGGCTAACTATGGAAACTAACTGTTTCAAGTTTGCGAAGAGGTGTCATAAGTGCCAGATATATGCAGATAAGATCCATGTGCCTCCGAGTCCTCTGAACGTGATGTCGTCACCGTGGCCATTCTCAATGTGGGGAATCGACATGATTGGAAAGATCGAGCCGACGACATCTAACGGACACCGGTTCATTTTGGTAGCAATCGATTATTTTACCAAATGGGTGGAAGCGACATCCTATGCAAATGTGACCAAGCAGGTGGTAGCCAGGTTTATCAAGCGAGATATCATTTGCAGATATGGAATCCCCGAGCAGATAATTACCGACAACGGTTCGAACTTAAATAACAAAATGATGAAGGAGCTGTGTCAGAGTTTTAAGATCGAGCATCACAACTCTTCTCCTTATCGACCCAAGATGAATGGCGTTGTTGAAGCGGCCAATAAGAACATAAAGAAGATTGTTCAGAAGATGGTGGTGACCTATAAGGACTGGCATGAGATGCTACCTTTTGCTTTGCACGGTTATCGTACGACGGTACGCACATCAACCGGGGCAACCCCGTTCTCGTTGGTATATGGAATGGAAGCAGTGTTACCACTGGAAGTTGAGATTCCTTCCCTAAGGGTATTACGAGATGTCCAACTGGACGAGGCAGAATGGGTGAAAGACAAGTTGAACCAGCTGAGTTTAATGGATGAGAAGAGGTTAGCTTCTCTAGCATATGGTCGGTTGTACCAGAGCCGAATGAAGAAAGCGTATGATAAAAAGATACACCCTCGGAGCTTTCAGACGGGCGACCTTGTGCTAAAGAGGATTCTCCCGCCACAGGCAGATCACAGGGGCAAGTGGACCCCCAACTACGAAGGGCCATACGTTGTCAGAAAAGTCTTTTCAGGAGGAGCTTTGTTGTTGTCCACCATGGACGGTGAGGACTTTACGTCGCCTGTGAATTCGGACGCAGTTAAAAAATACTTTGCTTGAAATTGACCCGCTGGACAGAAAAAAAGAGAGTCCAGGCAAAAAAGGGGCATCCTGGCGAACCAAAAACAGAATGAAAGGTTCGGGCAAAAATTAGGGATAAAATTGAAAAAATGTACGCCCGCGAAGTTGAAAACCTACACTGGGCGGCTTCGGCAAAAAAGGGTATCCCGGTGAACTGAAAACCCGCAAAGGGCGGTTCACGCAAAAGTTAGGGATTTGAAAAGCAAATGACTGCGGTCCGAATTTGATACTGTGGTGCACATTGGTGAGGGAGAATATACCTGAGGGGTCGATTATCAGATACAATCTCTTTAGAAGTGTGAATACCGGGAAAGCGCTAGAGTCAGGCGAGTCATAGGAGGATCAACTCATGATGTTCGTCTGCAGCACGTTGCCGACATGTGTGCAAATTTGATTTGTCATTGTATTTATGCTTCTTGTGCATACTTGTATATTTGTTGTGCGTAGCTTTCTCTTTTCAGGAGTTACATCCCGTGTACAAAACTCTGCCCATTCAGGGGCCCAATCAATAAGACATGTTATTCAGTATTTGATGCTTGTTCTTTACTGTCTTGTACATGACAAACGCCAATGGTTAATAAAACTAGCAAGTGTATAACATCGCTGGCCCTTCCCAATAATTGCTAAAACTTTGAATTGACTGAAAATGATGTCACTAACGCTAACCTGAATAAATTTGGTTGCATAGACTTGTCTTGTCTCGTTTGTGGTGTTGCAGGGTTCTTGACCATACAAAGTGGACGATCAAAAGATTGCAGTACTAACCCGAAGCTCGTAACGGAAAGGCTTGATCGTTACGTGAAGTGAATCTCCATGCAGGTCGCGCTTCACTCCCGGAAGCTGAGATAACAATGTCCCTTACTAAAGAAGGATCAAATTCCCCAGTTAGTCGCAGCTTATCCGAAGGACATTCTCTAGCAAGGTCGTTTATCCTCGGCAGAATTGACGATCCCGAGATCGAAGGCTGTATTCAGACAGTATGGTGTCCCCCAAAAGGGTTCCCCATCCCGAGCAGAGTGGTTTAGCCTCAGAAGACTAATATTTCCAACTTGTGAGCTGTACCCAGACAGTCTACTCTTCCCAGTAGAGATTCCCTTCCCAGTAGGGTCATTTATTCTCCCCTCATCGGAGTCAGTTGATTTTCCCCAAGAGAGTCGTTTCGTCCTCAGCGGAGTCCTCTTTTTTCAGCAAGTGTTCTTTTTCCTCCCAGTGGAACTCGAAGGTTAAAACTCTCCCCGACAGAGTTGGTTGTGTGTCTTGGCATTTATTTTGCCGGAGTACATTGTGATACCCGTTCACTCCCCCAGCATGGTGGTATTTGTCCTCAACGGCAGATTTGATGAAGCAAGCTTGTTAGAGCTATCCCAGCAGTTCGAGCCTGCATTTGCATCGGCATATAGTGTCATATTTGCATCCACCGAAAAAAAAAACGCGTAACATTCCCATGTTGTATGGAGCATTACGCCATTATCAAACATACACATTTTGAAACATAGATCAGGTTGGTTGATTTTTGCTTTCAGGTGTGGTTCTCAATAGGAGTATGGAGCTCTAAAAGCTCAGATATTACCAGACAATCGAGGTCTCTCCGGGAGACGTGTGACGACATAGTTCAGTTTATTATTTTCCCCACAAAGTTGCCAATTGAGGCGGTATCGTATCCGGCCAGCAGAATGTTTTTCAAGTTTGTTGCTGCGGCAGCATTTCAGGTTTTCATAAAATCAAAGTTCAGAAGTAGCTACTTGTTATCTAGACGAGTGTTTGATAGTTATTTTCGGAATATCCCCAGCGGAGTTAGTTACTGCGGAGAATAGGCAAAGAAACTATGTCCGAGATAATTTTCCTGTGTGATGGGCAGAAGAAAATTTTCCTGTGTGATGGGCAGAAGAATAATTTTCCTGTGTGATGGGCAGAAGAAAATTTTCCTGTGTGATGGGCAGAAGAAAATTTTCCTGTGTGATGGGCAGAAGAAAATTTTCCTGTGTGATGGGCAGAAGAATAATTTTCCTGTGTGATGGGCAGAAGAATAATTTTCCTGTGTGATGGGCAAAAGAATAATTTTCCTGTGTGATGGGCAGAAGAATAATTTTCCTATGTGATGGGCAGAAGAATAATTTTCCTGTGTGACGGGCAGAAGAATAATTTTCCTGTGTGATGGGCAGAAGAATAATTTTCCTGTGTGATGGGCAGAAGAATAATTTTCCTGTGTGATGGGCAAAAGAATAATTTTCCTGTGTGATGGGCAGAAGTGTAATTTTCCTGTGTGATGGGCAGATGAAAAATTTTCCTGTGTGATGGGCAGAAGAAAAATTTTCCTGTGTGATGGGTAGAAGAATAATTTTCCTGTGTGATGGGCAGAAGAAAATTTTCCCGTGATATAAACAGAATAGTGTTCCCGTATTGGATAGGCGGATGAAGTGTTACTAAGTCGATGCATGTTTCCCGTAAGAGATAGGCAGATGAACTCTTCAGTATCTAGATGAAGGATTTCCCCGTAAGGAACATAGTACAGAATTGCGTTCTTATATTCGACAAAAATACTTCTCCCAGTGAAGTCAATTCCGGTATTGACAAGATAGCGTTGAAATCGGATTTGTAGATAGTATTCCCCAAATAGTGGTGCAGTTTATTTCACAATTTATTTTTGCAGTTGGCAAATTTCCGGGTTTATTTGTATTCAACCGTTCCGTACCTTGATTGGCTGAAGGCTCCGGGCGTTTCACCCAGTCGGGTCCAAATCGTTTGAATAGGGGCAGCTGTTGCACCCCAAAATTTGACCAACTTATTTCACCTGATTCTATGTTTCATAGCTTTAGCATTTGCATATTAGATCATGTACATAATTCATTCATCTGCATAGCATAGCATGGGCAAGCCATCCAACAAGGGATCAAATGCCATTCTTATTTCAAAGAGCATGTCAAGAGGTTCTTATTCAAGCTCATGACTATCCAGGATACCAAGAAAGAAAGAGAAGTTAGTGGACCAATCAGTGGGTTTCTCTCCTATCCTAAGGGGGTTTGAAGACTATCCAAGAGGTTGTGGGCCATGAACTAAGGGCATGGAATGTATATAGGCATCATGGAAGACCTAGAGGGTCATTTTGAGAGTGAGGCAAGTTATTGATGTGATTACAAGAGTTACAAGTGAAGACAGTCAACTAGGGTTTCATCTGGGTCAACCCTGGGTCAACCCAAAGTCAAATGCTTGATTGAAGGGCATCAAGGCCTATTTGGAAGATGTGGGATTCATCATTTGATATGTGGATATGGATGTGGTGTTGTGCCAAGGATAAATCAAAAGAAATCAAGAAGAAGAGAAGTTTCTGAATTAGGGTTTCTGTGTAAAATCCCCTGGTTTAGGTCAAACTTCCAAGCAAAGTAATTCAAAATGAAAGTCTCAAATGGATCCTTGGCCAACATGAAACTTATAGAGTATCTCAAGACCTTTAATTTGAGTGGTGGAAGGCATCAAGGAGATTTGTAGAACTCAAGTTATGGTTCTTGCAAGTTACAGGTCATCAGAGGCATCTGAAATTTGTCTGTGAAAGTTACTTGACTTCCAAGCAACTTTTGGCCCTTAAGGAGTTTTCAATTGGATTTTTGGCCAACATGAAAGTTGTTCCTCATGATCTTAGATTTCTAGAAAGGTATGGTATGCCTCAATCTGATTTGTGGAGCTCTACTTATGATCTTGGCAAGCCAGGGGCATTTTGGTCATTTGGAGGTTATAAGTCATTTCAAGCATAAGGCCATATCTCCTACTTCCAAGCTTCAAATGGAAAAATCTTCAACATAAAACTTGCTTAGAATGATGTTTTAAGGCTATTAGGGAGGTCATGAGATGTTGAAAAGGCTCATATCAAAAAGTGATAAAAATGGCCTAAAAATGAGGCATAAGTTAATTCAAGTGAATTTGAAAAATGGAAATCCCAAGTTATAAGTCCAAACCATGTCATGTAATAGGTCATTTTGACTCCAAATGACATTCTAAGAACAATGGTTCAGCCATAATTTTGATTTGAGGCTTGCATCATAGGGTTGCTTTGGAAAAGTCTTGCTTGCATATTAGGGTACCAAACCAAAACAAGGAAAAACTCAATACACAAGGAAAATATGCATTGTAACTAATCCAAAATATCATGTGGGGATAAATTCAAGTTGGTTACAAATATTACAAGGGTTTTGGCATGATATAGCATGTGGAGAGAAATGAAAATTCAAAATACCATTGCATGAAAACTTGAATTTCTCATTGGATTGATCTAGGAGGTTCTAGACTGTTCTAATCCATTCTATATAACCATTGTGACTTGCATTGATGCAAGGTTGGTGTTGATTGTGGTAGAGAAGAGAGTGTGAAATCATAAAGCTTCCATTGCAAATTACATTGAATCTCTTGATTCTTCTTCATTGCCATCTCATTTTTCTTCACAAACCTTCTCCATACATATTTCTGAGTGTGTTCATACTGGTTTGAGGATCCATTGATGAAGAATTGAAGGTGTTCCATTGGAAATTGCAAGGAAGCAAATCACATTGGATCTTGAAGTACAAGCTTGTTACATCAAATCTTTTGCATACAGAAGAAGATTCATCATCTAGGGAGCATTCTTGAAGAGTTGCAAGGCCTGAAAGCAAGAGTTTCATCACCTACCATTCCAAGAAGCCAGGTATGCAAAATCATTCCTACACCTCAATCTAGGCATGGCTAGGGTTAATTATTAGTTTAGATTGGTTAGAGACAATTAGGTGACCAATTTTGATGAGTTTGGGAGCATTTGGTGAAGTTTCAACTATGGAGGTCAATTCTTGATGGAGCAAGAGCATGCTATATAGTGAATGATAATGTTAGTTTAATGGCTGATTTTAACCAGTGGAACTTGTTAATCATTTTGATACCAAGAATTATGAGTTTGGTTGAAGTTGAAGTTTGATGATATTTTGAGGTTAGCTTAGATTCACATTCGGATTGCATGATTTAGAGTGTTTCAGTTCAAACCAATGGCATGGTTGTGTTCAGCATGGAAAATAGATTAAGTTTGGGCTTTGAACGTGTAAAATTGATGAAGAAACGAAGGAGAACGAATGGTTGGAAGTTCTGTGCATGAATGTGTTTTCATGGAAGTTTTTCAGTGAAACCCTAGCGCTAGGTTGAAGATGAAGTCGCTACCGTTGATGCGCGTGGACCATTTGACCTGGGAAAGCCATCCCACGGTCCAGATTTAATTTCGAGAATAGGAGGGAAGCCAGCAGCGAAACGCTGCGTTCCACTTAAAGCCAAGTCTGGGCTTAGTGGATCTCTTCTATACGCACCCCCATGTCAGGCCCATTCCAATTTTGCACTATATTTTCCTACTATTCGCACCGTGACCTTTCCCACTTCCTTTATGTTTTATCATTGATTTTTCTGAATTAACACTGGGCTTAAGCGAATGATGTTATTGCCACCCCCCAACGAGGCCCAATGCCAAATATGAACTAAAATCCGTTGCTTAATACACCGCCAGTTTTCCATTTTTCTTTATGTTTTTTTTCAATTGTTTTCTGAGTAACTGGGCCCAGGCGCTATTCTATTTCCACCCCCCATGTATGGGCCCAAATCATTTTAGAACTGAATAGCATTACTATCTGCACCCATTTTCCATAATTGGCATTTTATTTTCTCCATTTTTGTCATACTTTGAAAATGCATAATAAATAGAAAAAATAATATTTCTGCTTGGGAATTTTTCTCCACTTTCCATTTTTTGTCAAGAAAAATATGAAATCATAAAATTCCCATTTTATTTCATTTTAATATTTTTTGCATATTTTCTTCTTTTATTGTTTTTTAATGCTTTTATATTGATACCTTAATTTGTAGAATTTATTTTAGGTAGTTCCCTTAGAATTTTTAGGTCAATCTTTTTAGGTTAGTTAGATATATGTTTTAGGTTACCCCTGGATTAATTCCATATTTTTGTGATGATTTTTAAGATAGTTTTGATTAGATGATTCTAGGTTGTGTAGAATTAGGTTAAACTTCAACTTAGGTGCATTAAAACAATTTCTTTTGGGTTTTTAGATTGAATTAGGACTTGGGGCATATATGGGTATTAAGGGTAGGTTTAGTAGATCCCGTAGAAATAATATTAGAATTTTCCCTACTATATTAAAATTTTTAGTATATTTTGCAATTGTATGCTTGTTTGGTGTGCCCTTTTGGGGTTTATTTTGGTTGTATGGGCTTATTGGGCTTGCTTGGGGTGTGGGTTAGCTTTGAAGATCTTGTTGATGGAGCATATTGAAGACAAAGCAAAGAATTGAAGGCCAAGTTCAAAGTTGATGAAGATTCTAGGCTTGCTTGAAGATTGATTGAAGATCATAGGACCTAGGAGCTAGATAGAGCTTTAGAGTAGAAATATTCTTCACAAATGTGGATGGCTTCTGTTGCCTCCATTCTTCTCTATGATTCAAAGTCTCTCTTTGATACTCACCTACTTCCTTTGGAAGGCTTAGTGACAGTATCTAGGAGATAGAACTTTTGAGAGAAACAGTCTGTATTTTGTTAACAGTCTGTATGCCACCTTTGGTGGTCAACTGACTGTTTAACATCCCAAATCATCATGTGAACTATTACTCATCTAGGAGAGCTTGCTTTGAAGAAACTTTGAAGATTGAGGATGAAGTTCATCACCTTGAAGACTGATAGAAGAAGGAGCTTACGCTGTCAGGTTTTGCTGTTTAGAGCAGCTGGTGCTGTTTAGAGTTGTGGATGTATTGTTTGAGTTTCTTGACTGTATTGTTTGTTAATTTTCCCCTGGAGATTGAGGTGAAGCTGTTTCACCTTGCTCATTGTTTTCTAGGTTCGAGGTTGAGTGAGACTCCCTTGCCTCGCTTGTACTGCTGCATTCATGCATTTTACCGCTTTAGTGTATATATGTTGTTGCTCTTCCGTTTATCCCCTTAGGATCTCTGTTTCTCTCTGTGCAGGAGAGAAATATGACAGACATTAGGTTCTCATCCATGCATGACAACATTAGGATAGATTTTGATTCCCTTTTCAACCATAGGTTTTAGAGTTGCTGTTTCTCTTCTTTCTCAAAACCATCAGAAAATACAATAAAAGGATAAACATCAATAAAAAAATAGTTCTTTCGTAAAAGACTGTAAACCAATCAAAAAACGTCATTTTTGTCCGCTTGGACCCATAATCAGGAGAAAACCTTTTTCAGAAGGATAAAAACGATCAAGACAGACTTGTGTCGTACGTGGCCCGAACTACGTTTGCTCTGATCTTTCATGCTGTATGAAAGTACGTAGGCATAGGATGCGATGTCCTAGCGAGCAACCTTCCCCTCCTTTCCAGTAGGTAGGCGAACTACGTTGACTTTGATTTCTCGTTCCAGGCGAGAATACGTAGGCATAAAGTGCGATACTTTGCCGAGTCATTTTCTTTTCTTTTAACCCCAGACCTGTAGAATAGATAGAATAACAATCCGTACTAGAAAACAAGCGTGGATCCCGTCGAGTACGACGGACGTGAGGGGTGCTAATACCTTCCCCTTGCGTAACCGACTCCCGAATCCAGGATTTGGTTGCGATGACCATTCCTTTCCCGTCTTTGCGGTAGGTTTACTCTGAGCGTTTCCTTTCCCTCCGTTGGGATAAATAACGCACGGTGGCGACTCTTCTGTTCAGCTGGCGCCGATGTTCGCAGTAGCGACAGGCATCAACTGGTAATCCGGGAAAGTGAAGCAGTGGTACAACGGATCGTGAAATTGAACGAGGGTCTCCGACAACCCTTCCTTCATCTTGAGTTCGAGGAAACGGAAGACTTCTCCATATTCTGCTACGAAGGCGTAACGATTCTCGATTAGATCAGCTAGCTCTCTCAAGCTTTCAATGTTAGGGCTCTGAAAAGTGTACTCCAAGGCTTCTCTTTTGAAATCCATGGTTACAATACCTGAGAAATAAAATTGAGTTTCTTGAAATGAATAAAGAAAGAATGTAATGCAATATGAGTAGGACTTCATGGGATCCTAGCTATTTATAAACATTGTAGTAAAAGAAAACGTTTTTTATTAATTTCGAAACGGAATACAAATAATTTCTTTTAAAAGTCCCAAATAAAAGCTAAATAAAAGCTAGTAAAGACACTAAAGAAGTTTCGAATTCTGCTGCTTGAGTTGCTCTTCTAGTTGCGTCTTCTCACGGATAAGGTTGTCCACAATCAGTTTCCAAATAGTGCATTGTGGGTCGGAGAAAAATAAATCCTCCATGACTTTCCTCTTCTTGCAGGGGAGTAGCTCTTCATCCTTCAATTGTAGCTATTTCTGAAGTTCGTCAATTTCTGCGACGGACACTAGATACTTGTTCTTCCAAGACTCTAACTCATGTCGCGACTTCTTCAAAGCAACCTCTAACTTCTTTGTTTCAGACATGAAAACATAAGTGGGCTCCCTTCTTGGAGGTATGGGGTCTTGGAGAGAGTAAGGCATATTCAGCTTGATTGCCCTATTCCTTACCCACTGGAGATATGGTTCCATAGACACACAGTTGGGCCTTCCCAAACTATTCCTATCTTTCTTATGCAAATGCTTCCAAGCTTCCACGATCTTCTCTCGGAGTTCTTGATTATCCTCGAAGAAGACACTCTCAACTTGTATGCTCTTAGGTGGTTCCTTTAACGTATATCCCAACTGTCGGCGGGATAAAATCGGATTGTAACTGATCCCTCCACCAAAGCTGAGTAAAGGTACATTAGCAAAATCCCTACATCCATCAACGATTAGAATTCCATCATACTCACGGCTATACCAATCGATGTCAGAATGAGTCAAAGCCATAATCTTTTCCGACCAACGCTTATCACTAAGGTGCCAAAAAGAAACATATTTGGGCAAGTGGGTAAGGAACCATTTATATAATAAAGGCACACAACATGTGATCATTCCTCCACCACGAAGGTTTCGGAGATGTATAGAGTGGTAGGTATTACCTAATAGAGTCGGCACTGGGTTGTTCTTCATGAAGATCTTAATTGCGTTAAGGTCCACAAACCCCTCAAAACTTGGAAATAGAAATACCCCATAGACAAGTAAGGCAAAGATTGCCTCGAATGGAGCCTTGTTCGTAAAATCAGTATAAAATGAGGCCTTCTTGAATAAAAAATCCGTAGTCAAACCAAAAGTCCCACTTTTAATGACCAAGTTGTCCTTAACATCGGATACCTTGAGATAAAGGGCCTTAGCGATGTCTCTTTCTTCGGGGTCCTTTTCCAAGAAAGGAAAAGGAGATTCTTCTAGAATGGGTAGCCCTAACAAAAAAGAGTACTCTTCCAAAGTTGGTAACAACTGATAATCTGGAAATGTAAAGCAGTGATACATAGGATCATAGAACTGTAAAAGAGCGGAAAGCAGGTTTTCATTTGCCTTACGTCTCAACAAAGATAGTAACTTCCCATATTTACTCTTGAACTTCTCTTGGTCTTCAATCAAAGCTCCCAACTCCCTTAGGTCATCCAATTCGGGACTCTTAAAAGTATATTTTAAAGTATTTCGTCTATCCATAACGTCCTACAATGTTCATAAATAAAGGGTAAATCCCATGAAGTCCAATGTAGTATGATGCTAGATGAATGCAACAAGCACAAGTAAGCACATAAGGGCGCACAAAGATAAACAAACAAAGGTCCTAGGTTTGCGACGAGCATGAAGCCAAGGGTATACCCATTCCCAAAGGATAAGGACTAAAGGTGGATGGTACCTGCAGAACTGGGTTCTAAAAAAAAGGTCCCAAAGTCATTAGTCCATCTATCGGATATTATCAATTTCTCAACTAACTTGAGGATTAATAATATTCTCAAGAGAACTTCTTTTGAGTGTAGCTTCGCGTAGCACTATTTCGGGACTTACTCCCTTATAGTCTCGCACTACGCCCTAATAAAGGCCAAAGTGGGGTTAAAGGTAGCTACGGTCCTTAGTATCATGGACTCTAATTGAGAATAGTAAAAGTTTTCACGACTAAACTCGTTCAACCGAACTATTTTCAAAAGGGTCTCAACTAAGCAGGATTTTTGAATCAACTTAGTCGGGACTCACTCCCTATAAGCCTCATCGAATATATCACCATCCTATCTTAATTTCTCTCAAGTCCGGGTGTAGGACTTTGTCTCACCATTCAAGAGTATTAACCCAAAGGCAGCAAACAAACAAGTATACAAGTAAACAATTAAGCAAATATAAGAAAATATAAACAAACATAAAAAGCAAGTTAGGGAAACCCACTGAGGTTCCCCAGTGAAGTCGCCATTTCTGTCGCGGTGAAATTCGGATACCAAACTATTGATTAGTTTGAATCTTTAATTCAATTTGCAACCGAACTTTGATTTGTCCAAAGGGAGGGATAAAGATCGAAATTCCCACAATGTAATGCAAATGCAAGCTAGAGAGTTATAGGTTCAGGGGTTGGTTAAACTTAGGGAAGGTGCTAGCATCCTAAGTTTCTGTAGTACTCTACAGGAACCTCTTGTTTTATGTTTGTTTATTGCTAAGTGTTTATCTGCTTAAAGGGATAAAAGACCCTAGTGGTTTATATCTAAGTATACTCGATAAGGTGTCGCATCTTATGCCTACATATCCTTACGGGAGTGGAATCAGAGTATCTGTAGTTCCTCCTAAAGGATTTGAGGAGTTCTTTGACTGTGGCCAAAGTTCCTACGGGTTTAGGGTAGTTGATTGATTGGGTCTAGAAGAAGAGACGAGTTGTCATTTTAAGGGAGATTACTTAGTTTTAGCCACCACAAGTGTGTAGAAAAATTGTATTTTGTGTCGTCTTAAGAGAAGGGCTCAAGTACTTGGAAGGGTCGACAAGTACGCCTCTGTCTCTCTTAAGCGAAAAAGAAGATATTGATTGTATTTGTGTTGTGGGGCGTGAGAAGTTATATCTCTCTTAAGATGATTAACATCTATTCTCTATTGTGTTTGAATATTGTTTTTAAGTTGATTGTTTTGTTTATTCTATGTTGTAAGGATAAAGGTCCTTCCTATGGGGTAGGATCTATCCTAGAAAGATCAACTTGAATGGGATCAAGGATCGAGGGGAGAATGATGCAGATGATGTGCAACTACACACAACGTTGAATTATGTGTAGGTTTTTCCTTTGGACGGATGCGATACAGAAATGTAAATTGCGATGAAAGTAAATTACTTGTAAAATAAATTGCGGAAAGATAAATCCATACACGAACGCATGAAAGCGCTAAGTGAGTGTGTGATTGTGAATAAAGCGGAAATAATAAAGCACATGCATGAAAGCGCTAAGTGTACAAGTGTAAGTGAACGTGCATGTGTCGTGAGTGTGCACGATTGATTTTATGCGAAGTTGATTTTAGCTGGTTAAAATGATATTGATTTATTTTTAAGGTGAGATAAAAAAGTCTAAAACTTAATAAGGTGTTATATTAGGTGAAATAATTTATTCTAGTGGGAGAAGTTGATTGTGATAAAAAGGTTGTTTATTTTTATTTTTAAGAGTTTTAGCGTAAGCTATATAAAAGGTTTTTTTGAGTAACAAAAGCTAATAAGATGTTATTTTAAAAATATTAATTGATGACTAGCACAATAACAGATTATTCATTTTTTTTCTAAAAAACCTGTTTATTAAATTTAGTTAATTTGGGTTTTAATAAAAAAGTAATACATAAGATGCATCTAATAAAATTAAATAAAACCAATTATAAGGTTATCGATTATTTCAAAAGGGGTAAATAATTTTTAAATAAAGTTGCTTAATATTAATGTATAAAAGTCTGACAAATTATGGATTAATTAAATTATAAAAGACTAATTTAAAAATTGATTAATTAAGAGGATTGTTAGTGTTACGTGTGTGTCATGTGGTAGGTGTGTGCGTGAATCATTCAATCAGAAACAAATAAAAAAACAATTCAAAGAAGGGAAAACGCCGGAACCCTATGTCCCTTCCGTCTTCCCCCAAATCGGATCTACATCGTCTCCCTCAATCACCTCTTTCGATTCAAACGGTTTTCGCCTCTCCTTCTGCTTTCATCTTCATTTTCAATCAAGACTTGCAACAACAACGCCAGAGCATCAATAGCGCAAGAAATTTCAATGTGAATGGTGGTCTTACCGAGATTTGGGAGCAGCGGCTGGTGATGAAGCTCCGATTGGTACTTGCGGCGGCGTCGATGGAAGAGAGATAAGTTTCGCGATAGCTTCTTTCTCCTCCTTTCTTTCGTTTTTGATGGGGATTTTTGTTGTAGTCTTTTTCGGTGGCTTTTTCTTTTCGGCCTGTCTTTCATCTCCTTTGACTCCCTTTTATAGACTTCAAAATAAAACGCATTTTTGCTGGCTGTCTTGAATGTTGGTTGAACCTTCCAATTTGGGTTGAGTCAGATTTCGAAAACATTCCCTTTTTGTTGATCGTAATGATGATTTGATTAACTGATATTCATATTGTTGATTTGTGATTTGATTGAGATAGGATTTGGTTTCTGGATAGGATATTCCATCTTCAAAGAATATTCTCTAACCGTTATTTTTTGCTGACTCCGAGTGTGACCTGGAAAGTGTAGGTGGCAAATGGTTTTGGGCCAGAAGGATAAATCAGAAGCCCAGAGGAAGGAAACTTGTATTTGGTGCGTGGTTTCAGACCATACAAAGTCCTCTTCTACTTGTTCAAGATTTGGAAAGGGTGAGAGTTGATAACTACGCACTTGTCTTCCCTTTTTAATTTAAACTCCTTTTGACTGTTATTTCGATGTTGATTGATTGTAGCAAGTTGGAGGTAGGGGATCTTGATGCGTGCCGATAGTTAGTGAGCCATTATGAGTGGTCTGTTATCTGAAGCTTGTCAGATTATGCTTGAAAGTTTGATTGCTCCTTCTTCTTGGTAATTGTCTGCCTCTGGTTTTGGATTAAAGGGTTTCTTTCAAATAGGGAAATGTCATGCGCATGCCAGATGGAACCGCTATAAGCGTGACGGTTGCAACAATGGCTTGGTACGTTTTAATCTCTGTAAAGAGGTTGCAGCTTAGCATTTCCAGTACGTCTGAGTTAATTCCTTCTTGTTTGGTTTGGTCTTTCATAATTCTTGATTCTTGCATGATTACAGGAGCCAAAGGGGAAGCTGCAGAGGTTTACAATATTGCAGTTCCAAAATATAGAGGTGAAAATATTGTAACAAATTTTGAGGCGAGTCGATATGGAAGCTATATCGAAGAATCCTCCTCCAATACAGGAATTGGCATAGTACAGTCCGCTGAAACTGCAACCAATGCAGGCACAAAACTCACAGGCAATGCCACCAGCTTCTGAGTTAATTCTCTGCTAATTTGACTATTCTGATACGTTTTACTTCCAAAAGACATGCTGAGGAGTATTGAGCTGCACATTTAGGTTTGGATAAATATTGCTTGATAGTATCACATGGTAAAAACCTTTATTTACAACTTAGCCTTTTGAGATTTTCCTGCCAATGAGACTTGAAATGTGCATGAAGTGGAGTGTTTGTTGAATGTATGGTTTTAAATTGCAATTGTAGTCGCAGATGCGATTGTGGTATTCACACTTGATGGCTGTTAACTTCGTCTGACTCTTGCTCCTTTGTATTTGCAGCAAGTTGGGTGACATCCTATTGATCCTCTAGGTGCAAGTAACTTATGGAAGTCCTGCCGTAATCCTGCAAAAACCGGCAATAATGTTGAAGATGAAGGTCGTAACGAGCATATGTCCGATGTAAAGAAATTTAGCTAGCTTAACACTCTTTCTTATCCGTCTTCAGCAGAAAATGGCTATGGAAAGGTATTACTCCTGCAGTTGCAAATAATATATTCGCAGAATGTTTGAACACGTCTCCATGGACATTTGGTTTCCTCTTTTGTTGTTTTTTTTCGATTCACTTTTGAGCCATGATTGGTTGGTGTTTATGCTCAGGTCCAATTCCGCCTAGCTGGGTTTTTTAGATTAGAGAACAACTGAGATTGACATTGTTGTTGTAGTTGCTTCCTTTAGTGTTCTTCTCGCAGGGATCAAGAGGGCAAATAATTTCCTATTCTCGGCTTCGAAGTGATTTTGATGGTAAAGTCCCTCATTTTTACCGAATCATGCTGTGATAGTTATTACTTCTTTGAACTGCTCTTGGTATAGATGATTTAATGTTGCATACGAAATTACTTATAACATTCTCCTCCCTGTTCTGTGCAAGATGTTGGTGAGAGGAACGCATACGGCTGATCCTTCTCGACGAAGGTTTGGTTTTCTTAGAAGAAGTAAAACACTCTGTAAGTAACTCAAATGCTCTTAGATGGATGGTTGCCTGTTTTCAAATTAGCTTACCATGTTTGATCCTTTTATTTTGATTGTATTTTAAAGCTTGCGACAACTGCGTCTGAGAACGGTTTTGGAACTGTGATGAGAGTGTTTGTTCCTTAAACACGGTGTTGTTCTGTTCTGATGCAGGTGGTTTGTTACAGGTGCAGTAGAAGTAACATTACGGATCTTAACTCATGGTAGAGTCCTCCTTGGTGTTTTTCTTGCGTATTCTAGTAACTTCAAGTTGATCAAATGCCGGAGTTTAAGGCGATTGGAACAACAAGCAAAACCCGTATCACAGAGATGCACCGAAAAACCTTCGAATTCTCTGAACCAGCCTCATCAACTAGTGACAGTTTCGGCATGAGGATGTTTTGGAGTTTAGAGACCAAGGTTGGACGTAAAGCATTGCTTGGAGTTACGAAGTGTTGTATAAAGACTTTCTCTTTCGAGGCGAATAACGACATAATCCCTTTGGGGCTGTATAGAGTTGTAGGTTTAAAGAAATTGTATAGGTTTAGAGAAACTATAGGGATTTAGCAAGTTATGACCCCAACAAAATATGCAGCTTGTATGTTTCCTAACAGTAGACACACATTCTGCCCTTATAATTATCAAACTGTGTTGTAATACTGGTATCCTGAGCTAGCATAAACACATGTACTAGAGCTTAGGCATCATCTTGGATTTGTGAGTTTTTTAGGGATGAAAATTTACTCAATCCTATGAATTCCTTGTGGTTAGGTTTTGTTGATTTTGACAATGGACCGTGTGCCTTATGTTGGAACTCGGGAGGTACCTTAGGATGATAAGTCTTGAAAATATTTTGTAGAGAGTGAGAGTCTTGAAATATTCCGTGATATTCTTGCAATTGTGAACTCCATGTCGATTTCATCAACTTATTGACATTAAAATGGGCTTGAGGAACTCTCTAGTAACTAATGATATAGTCTTGGCTTTAAATCTTACAAAGTAAGGAAAATAACTCTGCACATACTCGTTAGTCGCGCGCACAAGTAAAAGATAATCATGCACTAAAAATAAAAGAACCATATAAAAACGTGGGATCTTGAGGTCAAAAATTGGGGTGCAACACCTAGCCTTAGGTTTGTGTTTCTTAACTCTTTGTAAGTGTCATTGCCATGGACATTTCCCTCATTATTTGGAACCTTGATCACTATCAAGAATTCCTCACCCGTTGTTAGGTGAACTACGTATGATCTGGTTCCATCCTTGTTAGAATACATAGGCACAAGATGTGATGTCTTGGAGAGCATACTTAGGAAAAACCTTGGGACATTCCCAAACAATAGCAAACAATAACATAACCGAAATACAAATAAGTGGTTCCTGTAGAGTACTACAAATACTTAGGGTGCTAGTACCTTCCCTTAGTATAACCAACCCCCGAACCTTAGATCTCTTAATATTGCTGTTATATTGTGCACTTAGGGTTTTTTTTACCGATCTTTTCCCTTTCCTTTGGATAAGTCAAAGTTTAGTGGTGAATATTTAATTATTTGTGATTCTAGTTAATACAATAGCTTGATATCCGATTCTCACTGCAACAGATATGGCGACTTCATTAGGGAGCAAACACATCCCCTAAGAGGGTTAAGCCTATCTTGCTTGTATTTGTGTTATTTTTGCTTGCCTGTTTACCTGTATAATTATATATATATTTGTACATATGTTGCTTGTTGTGCTTTGGTTTTTCTACGTGCAAGGTTGTGACCTTTTATGTGGTGATATAAGTCCTATACCCAGGCTTGAGTGCACTTATGATAGGATGTGTGGTATAGTTAAGGAGACTTTGAAGGAATAATTCTGAAGAAGTTGACTTGAGATCCCCCGCTCAGTGGAGGCCCTCTTGAGAGTAGTATATGTTGAATGGGTAATCATGAAAGCATTACTACTTTCGACCTAGGAGTGCATGACATTGAGGACTTTTAGAACCCATTTACCCCACTTAGCATTTTAGGATGTAGTGCAGCGACTATGAGGGTGTAAACCCAAAGTAGTTGATACACGATACTACACTCAGACGATACTCTCTTAAGAATATTATTGATTTCCAAGTAATTAATGTGTCGATAATATCCGAAAGATGGGTCGATGACTTTGGGAACCTCTTAAAACCTTGTTCTGCAGGTGTAAAACCCATAATACATACCTTTGGGATGGGTAGCCCATGACTCCATGCTCGTGATCTCAAACCCTAAACCCCATGTGTGTGTATATGTGAATACATATATATATATGTGTGTTTGTACATACATTCATCCATGCGTCTTTTTCTAACCCTCTTCAAGGAACTCAATGTTGATTTACAAACTTTATAGGATGGATTTTGGAAGGAGAAGAACACAGAAGTACACCTTCAAGAGTCCAAAGTTGGAAGACTTAAGGAAGCTAGAAGGTTTAGTTGAGGATCCTCTAACATTCAAGGATAAGTATGGGAGGATATTTCCTTTATGGAAGCTCAAGATGGTCGATGGGATTCTTTCTACTCTCGTGCAGTTTTATGACCCATTGTACCACTGCTTTACTTTCCCCGATTACCAATTGATGCCTACTTTAAATGAATATTCTACTATGATTAGGCTTCCCATCACTTCTCAGGCTCCATTCTCTGGCTTGGAGGATATACCTAGTGGGAAAGATATAGCAGAGGCTACTCATCTGAAGTTGTCAAACATCCAGGCTAATATGACAACAAAAGGAGGACTCCCTGGATTTCCTACTAAATTTCTGATGGACAAAGCCCAACACTTTGATGATAAGAAGAATATGGATGTCTTTGAATCCATTCACACCTTGATAGTTTACGGTCTCTTTCTCTTCCAGAATATTGACGACTTTGAAGATATGGATGCAATCAAGATCTTCCTACTTGGGAATCCAGTTCCAACTCTACTTGCCAATGCTTATCATTCTGTGCATTTGAGGAAATCTCATGAAGGAGGAATGATAACTTGTTGTGCTTCCTTGGTTTACAAGTGGTTTATTTCTCACTTGCCTAGCTCAACCACATTTTGGGATCTTAAAGATGGTTTTCTTTGGTTGCAGAAGATTATGTCGCTTATGCATTCTGATATTGAGTGGTATAATCCTACTTTTGGAGGGGTGTCTATGATTGACAGTTATGGTGATTTTTCTAACGTGCATCTTCTTGGTATGAAGGGATGTATAAGTTATAATCTGGTCCTACCTCATCGAAAACTTGGTTATCCCATGAAGGATAAGCCTAACACCATCTACTTGGAGGGATTGTTCTTCAAAGAAGGTGAGAATCCAGTGCTCAAGGAGAAGATCGTGAATGCATGGCGTCACGTACATAGGAAAGGAATGACCACATTAGGAAAGCCTGAAGAGGAAGAGTCTGCCAAAAAGAGGAAGGTGCGAGAGGATTTATTTTCCTCTAGCGTACCATCAGTGCCTACTTCCAGTTCTGACGTTCCTTCTACTTCATGCGCATGGAAGCTACATGTGGATAAGCTAATCCTCGAGAAGGCCAAGATGCAAGAGGAAATCAAGAAGCTTACGAAGAAGTTACGAGGAAGAGAGGGATCATCTCATCGGATGGCTTAGGACTTTTATCTTCCTTTTATTGTACTTTTCCACTTTGTTTGACTCTTGAAAGTGTAATCCATTTTGTAAACTTTGAAGTTTATTATCAATGAAATGTGATTCTCTTTTGTTATTCAAAAATGTGTTCTCCATTTTATAGTTTTTGCAAATATAATTTTGAGTTTCTTGAATTCTTTTATCGCATTGGCATTGCATTTCATCGCGTTCATGTCATGACATGTGCATTTCTTTTTGCATTTGCTTATTTCGTTGTCTCGTCTTCAGTTTTTCACCCTGAATCCTCCACGCCCATACAAAACCAGAGCTCAAGCTCATAAAAGGATGGCAGAGCAAAACCAAGAGCTTGACCGAGTCAACAATGAACTAGAAGACCTACGTGGGAATGTATGGTAGATTATGGAAATGTTACAAGTGATACGTGAAAAAAATAGATACTCAGCCTATTGTTGTTTTTGAGATTGTTAATACAGTTGTGAGTCCTCAGCTAGCAGTAGTTACTACAACAGATTTACCTCCATTTGGTCTTCCATTAAGTTTTGTGCCTAGGCCTACTGCAGTTCCAATTATTTAGAAAGTTGTTCCCTTAACTGCCGAAGCTCCTCATGTGGTTCCTACTTTTGCACCAGCTGTTGTGCATACCCATGTACAATCGTACTTTAATGAGTATCAGCCAATATATGATGTCCCTGACATGTCAAAAGATGGGTATGAGCATCATGAGAGGATTAGGGAGAATGTGGGAACTATTGAGAAGAGATTAAGAACGACAGAAGGTGACAAAGCCTTTGGTGCTACTGCCAGAGAAATGTGTCTTGTCTCCGGTATGATTATCCCGCCTAAGTTCAAGACCCCTAATTTTGATCAGTATGAGGGTTCCACATGTCCGAAGAACTATCTTATTATGTACGATAGGAAGATAGCTGGTCGTGTTGACAATGATAAACTGATGATTCACTATTTCCAAGACAGTTTGAAGGGTGCTTCTTCTAAATGGTATTTAAGTTTGGGTCAGTCTCGTATCCAAAGCTTCCAAGACCTATCAAATGCCTTCATCAAACACTATAAGTACAACATAGATCTAGCTACTGATAGAAGATAAATGTTGAGTATGTCACAAAAGAGCTCTGAGTCGTTTAAGGAATATGCTCAGCGATGGAGATAAATTTCTTCCCAGATGGAACAACCTTTGACCGAAAAGGAATTAGTAGATTATTTTGTTGACACAGTTTGTCTAGAATTCTATGAGAGGATGGTTGAGAGTGTGACCATTAACTTTTCTGATATAGTTGATGTGGTTGTTAAGGTGGAACTTGCTCTGAAAAGTGGTAAGATGACTAGTGCAACTGGCAGCTCAAGCACCAACAAAGACCATGCTAAGAAGTCTTCTAGCAGTTCCCACAAGAAAAAGGAAGGGGAAACTAATGCAGTAATGTCTGGTAGGAGAAGAAATCAGCCTTGGAAGAAACAACAACAATATGGTTATGCTCAACAATCAACATATCCAACTCAATTTTCCCAACAGTCGTATGTGGCCATGATCACTCCCTCATTTAATCAGCAAGTTCCTGTATATTAGGCTGTACAACTAGCTCCTATTTATCAACCAGCTCCAGTTTATCCACCAGTTCAAGCTTCACCAACATATCAACGAGCGACCAACACTCCGGCCTATCAACAACAGAGAGTTCAAGCTCCTCTCTATAATGTTCCCAATAGAATACAGTTTAGGCCTCCTATTAATCCCATTCCGATGACTTATACTGAGCTATATCATTCATTATTGTAACAAGGTTTGATAACTACAAGGCCTTTGGGTCCACCTCCTGACCCACTTCCATTAAATATAATACAAATTCTCATTGTTTGTTTCACGAAGGCGCACTAGGCCATGATCTAGAAGGTTGTTATGCTCTAAAGAATATTGTAAGAGAGCGAATGGAGAAGAAGATCTTGTCTTTTGGTGATTCTCAGCCTAATGTCAAAAGTAATCCTTTGTCCACTCATGGGGCCGTTAATGCTATTGACGAGGCATCTGATGAAAGTCTTATCCTTGATGTTGCTGACAGTAAAACCCCTCTCCGAGCCTTTCATCCAAAGCTAGTTGGGGCAGGTTTAGTAAAGAACTGTCATGCTAAGTGCGAAGATTGTGCTACCAGTCCTAAGAGATGCATGTTGGTTTAGAGTGACATTTAAAGTTTGATCAATGATGGTTTCTTACAAGTGAGTAGTAAGTTGAAGAAATATGAAGTTTCTGCGATTGAGCCTATCTTCAATCTACCAAAACAAAGTGACAAAATGCCTATATTCAACTTGCCTGAATCAAGTTCTGTAACACCTGCTTTCAGCGCACCAAAGCCTGTATTCAACATTCCAAACTCTGTTGTTCCACCAATTAATCAGGCGAAGACTGTGATTATTCAAAAGCCCATTCCATTCTCTTTCAAAGATAGCAAAGTCGTACCTTGGAAGTACGATGTGATAGTGATTGACCAAGGGTATGGGAAGGTTATTCCGAAAGAAGAATTGAAGATTGTTAGTGAAGATGTTGTTCTGGACTGGGCCCCGAACTAAACTATGCTGGCCTAGCTCAATAATGTTCCACCAGGCCCTGCCCGGTCCGAGCTACCGAGTCGGGCACAAGATCCCCGACTTGCTAGAATGACCTCCCCGCGGGGAAGAACCGTCCCAAACACGTCGGGCAAGTGAATCGCCCGAGCGACCAAGCACCGCCCTCCGCGGGCGGTATTCCCATGCCATCAAGCCAGACCCCCGGGGAGTCTCCCGGGCTCCCCTCCGCGGGGAGAACAACGTGCCATGCGCATGCTCTCCACGTGCCCCCCTCCGCGGGGACACGTCATCTCCCAACTGCCCACCTCCGAAAGAGCCGGTTAAACCCACTTTCCGGAGATCACGGGGCAGTTGGACTAGGGCGAAGACCATGTTCTGGTCTTCACTACGCCACGTAAGCCCTAGCAGTCATGAGGGTTAGGCCTGGTCATCCAGCCCACCTCAAATGACCGTTGGCCCAGCGCTGGGGTCTCTCTATAAAAACCCTCTTCCACAAGAGGGTCAGGTAATTCACTTCTTACGCATCTTCTGTACTTTGCTCTCACTCTGCCCAACTCCTCACTTTGGCATCAGAGTGTTTTATAGGTACACCCCCTTCTTCTCCTCATCACCGGTGAATAGGTAGTAGCCCAACAGCGTGTGGCCAGCCCGTGATCCCCTTCTGATCAGGTCAGATCAGATGTGACTAACATAGTTGAGGCAAGCAAGATGACACGTAGTGGACGTATTTATACCTCCAATTTCAATGAGGCTCCACCTAAGGAAACTATTGTCACTATGCCTGCTAAAGATAAAGAGAAAGAAGTGGTTGTGAATAATGAAGATGTTGAGTTCTTAAGGATTATCAGAAAGAGTGATTATAAAGTCATTGACCAACTTCACCATACCCCTTCCAAGATCTCCATTTTGTCTCTTTTGATGAGTTCACCAGCTCATAGAAGTGCTTTGCAGAATTTGTTGGCTCAAGCCCATGTCACCCAAGATATTACTATTGACCAGTTTGATAGTGTGATTGCAAATATTACTGCTTGTAACACCCTCAGTTTCAGTAAATAGGAGTTACCGAGAGAAGGCCAGAATCACAACCGTGCTTTGCACGTGTCCGTAAAATGTCAGGATGATGCTTTGGAAAGAGTGCTCGTAGATACCAGTTCCTCTTTGAATGTTTTACCTAAGAGGACGCTTGCAAAGCTGGCTTACAAAGTGGCTGAGATGAGACCTAGTTCTTTGATAGTCAAGGCTTTTGATGGTTCACGCAGAACAATAATTGGAGAGGTGGAACTGCCAATCTTAATTGGACCACATGGATTTGATATCATATTCCAAGTCTTGGACATTAATCTGACTTATAGTTTTTTGATTGGAAGGCCTTAGATTTACACTATTGGCGTTGTGACTTCAACCTTACATCAAAAGATGAAATTTGTGGTTGATGATAAATTGGTGATTGTCCATGGTAAGGAGGACCTCATAGTAAGTAACTTGTCTTTGTTCTGATACATAGAGACTGACGAGGATGCCTTAGAAACGTCTTTTCAAGCCCTCGAGATAACCAATCTTGTCTTGTTGGAAGTTGAGGAACCAGTAGGCAAGGGTATTTAATCTTTCACATCCGTCAAGAGTACAAGATCAACTATTGAAGAAGGCATGCCTGAAGGCTGAGGAGAAGTCATAAGTATCAAGACAAAGCTGGATCATTATGGGTTGGGTTATAAACCAACTAATGATAGAGCATCTACATCTTCCAAAGGTAGCCTAAAGACTATTCAAAAAGTGTTTGTTAGTGGAGGTTTCCAAGTCAACGCTATTGACGATGATAATGAAGATGAAAACTTTCGCAATCTGGTGTTCAAGTGTGATGCTGCTTTGGATAATTGGGAAGCGATAGAGATCCCAATGATTATTCCCTCGTCAAAGTAATTTGTTATCTTTTTGTTGTTGTTTTCAAAATTCCATAGCCATGCCCAAAGCTATTGGACTATTTTGTAGGGCCCCCTCTATTCAAATGATTATCAATGAATGCATTTTGTTAAATTCTCATTGTTTCATTTATTGTTTTTTGCTTTTACTTTTAAAAGAAATTGGCAATATTTCAAAACTAAAAAAAAACATTTTCCTTTTGCATTTTTTTTTGTCTTTTTTAATAAAATAAGTCATTCCAAACATGTAGAATAATCTAAAACCATGTTGAATCCAATGACCTTGCTTTCACTCCTTACTTTGATTCACCCATTTACCAAGATGAGGATGAGGGTGAGGAAGATTATGAAGTTCCTGCTGAACTGGCAAGATTGGTTCAGTATGAGTACACTGAACTCCAACTGTACAAAGAACAAGTAGAGATGATTAATCTTGGCACTGATGAAGAAAAGAAGGAGGTCAAGATTAGTACAACACTTAGGGCTGATGTCAAACAGAGATTGGTCAAGCTTCTATAGGAATATGTTGATGTGTTTGCATGGTCGTATCAAGATATGCCTAATTTAGACACTAATATTATTATTCATAAGTTGCCGCTTAAACAAGTGTGTTCACCTGTAAATCATAAACTTCGAAGAACTAAACCGGACATGGCTCTTAAGATTCGAGATAAGGTTAAAACACAACTGGATGTAGGTTTTCTAACAGTTGCAAAGTATCCTGAGTGGGTAGCCAATATTGTGCATGTGCCTAAAAAGGACGGTAAAGTCAGGATGTGTGTAGGCTATAGGGATTTGAACAAAGCAAGCCTAAAGGATGATTTCCCTCTACCACATATTGATACACTTGTGGACAATACCACTCATTTTGTAGTTTTCTCTTTCATGGATGGCTTCTCCAATTATAATCAAATCAAGATGGACCCTACTGATATGGGAAATATTACATTCATCACTCCTTGAGGGACCTATTGTTATAAGCTTATGCCCTTCGGTCTAAAGAATGCAGGGGAAACATATCAAAGGGTGATGGTCACTCTCTTTCATGACATGATGCATAAAGAGATCAAGGTGCATGTCGATGATATGATTGCCAAATCTCAAATTGAAGAGGACCACATTGATCATCTATTAAAGTTGTTTGAACGACTCAGAAAATACTAGTTGAGGCTGAATCCTGCAAAGTGTACTTTTGGTGTTAGATCTGGAAAGTTACTTGGGTTTATCATTATTCAAAGAGGAATCGAAGTAGACCCTGCTAAAGTTCGAGCAATTCAAGAAATGGAAGCTTCACAAACTGAAACACAAGTCAAAGGTTTTCATGGACGTCTGAATTATATTTCCAAATTTATATCCAATATGACTACTACATGTGAACCAATTTTCAAGTTACTCTGTAAGGATCAAATCATTGACTGGAATTCTTATTATCAACAAGTGTTTGAGAAGATCAAGGGTTATTTGCAAGAGCCTCATATCTTGATTTCACCTGTTCCTGGAAGGCCTCTTTTCATGTATCTGACTGTTCTCGAGAAGTCTATGGGTTGCGTATTGGGCCAACACAATGAGATTAGACAAAAAGAGCATGCCATTTACTATTTGGGAAAGAAATTTACCGATTGTGAAAGCCGATATTCACTTTTGGAGAAAACTTGTTGTGCTTTAGCATGGGCTGCTAAGCGTCTCAGGTAATATATGATCTGTCACACTACTTTATTGATCTCCAAATTGGATCCAATAAAGTATATTTTTGAAAAGCATGCTCATACTAGAAGTCTCGCCCGTTAGCATATGTTGTTATCTGAATACGACATCCAATATATAACTCAAAAGTCTATTAAAGGAAGTATCATGCCAGACTACCTTGCAGATCAGCCAGTTGAAGATTATGAGCCTCTGAAGCTTGACTTTCCCGACAAAGACATTATGTTTGTGAAGAAAGATTATGAAGAACTAGGTCCTAATGAAGGTCCCGAGCCAGGTTCCCATTGGAAGATGATGTTTGATGGTTCCTCTAATTACAGTGGGTGTGGCATAGGTTCCGTTTTGATGAATCCAAATGGTGGTTATACTCCGTTCAGAGCGAGGTTATGTTTTGAATGTACAAACAACATTGCAGAATATAAAGCGTGTGTTCTAGGTATTGAAGCAGCTATTGATCTTCGAATAAAAATTATTTAAGTGAGTAGAGATTCAGCTTTATTGATCTACCAAGTTAATGGTGAATGGGAGACCCGAGAAGAAAAGTTGATACCATACCATGCTTATATTGTGGAGTTGATCAAATACTTCGATGAGGTCACTTTCTGACACCTCCCAAGGACTAAAATCTACATAGCTGATACCTTGTCTATGCTAGCCTCAATGTGGAAATTCAAATTTTGTAATGAAGCACCACTTATCCAGATTAAACGCAAGACTGGGTCTGCCTACTGTCAATTAGTCGAAGAAGAGACTGATGGAAAGACATGGCTCCATGACATCGAGAATTATTTGCAAAGTCGGGAATATCCAGCTAATACTGCAGCTCTTGATAAGAAGACTTTGAGAAGATTAGTATCCAAATTCTTCCTCAGTAATGATGTATTATACAAAAGAAACCATGACATGGTTCTGCTTAGATGTGTTGACAGACGAGAAGCAGACCTGTTAATTCTAGAAATTCATGAAGGATCATTTGGAACTCATGCCAATGGTCATGTCATGTCCAAAACAATTTTGAGAGTTGGATATTATTGGTTAACCATGGAGTCTGATTGTATCAAATATGCCAGAAAATTCCATAAATTCCAAATTTATGCTGATAAGGTGCATGCGCCTTCAATACTATTGAATGTTCTATCATCGTGTGGCCTTTCTCTATGTGGGGCATTGACATGATTGGGGCAATTGAGCCAAAAGCTTCCAATGGTCACTGTTTCATCTTGGTTGCAATTGACTATTTCACAAAATGGGTAGAAGCTGCTTCCTATGCCAATGTAACCAAGCAAGTGGTTGCCCGCTCATCAAAAAGGAGATTATCTACCGTTATGGAATTCTCAGTCGTATCATAACAAATAATGGGACCAATATGAACAATAAAACCATGAAGGAGCTGTGTGAAAGTCTTAAGATTGAGCACCACAATTCTTCCCCTTACCCTCCAAAAATAAATGGAGTTGTTGAAGCCGTGAATAAAAACATCAACAAAATCCTACAAAATATGGTGAAGACCTACAAAGATTGGTATGAAATACTACCATTTGCTTTGCACGAATACAGAAATTCAGTGCAAACGTTAACAGGGGAAACCCCTTTTTCCTTGGTATATAGGATGGATGCAGTCCTCCCTATTAAAGTAGAGATACCGTCTATGAGAGTCTTGATGGAAAGCAAACTTGACGAAGCAGAGTGAGTCCAAGAAATATTTGATAAGCTAAACCTCATCCATGAGAAACACATGACTGCGATGTGCTACAGTCAGTTGTACTAGAAGTAGATTAAGAGGGCATTTGACAAGAAGGTCCGTATCCGAGAATCCAGAGAAGGAGAACTCATACTCAAGAAAATCATGCCAGTTCATAAAGACATGCGCGAAAAATGGACTCCCAACTATGAAGGTCCATTTGTTGTGAAGGCATTATTCTTAGGAGGTTCACTAATCCTCACAACAATGGATGATAAAGAGCTCACACACCCCGTGAACTCTGATGCAGTCAAAAAATATTATGCCTAAAAAACCCGCTAAGTCGAAAATCTGAAAAGACGACTTAGAAAATAATGGGTATCTCGGTGGATCATAACTTATGAAGGAGATCCAAGCAAAAATTAGGGATACAAAAAATTAAGAGCTCACTAAGTTGAAACCCGAAAGGATGACTTAGGCAAAAATGAGGGTCCTAGTGGATTGAAAACTTGAAAGGGAGATCTAAGCAAAATTTAGGGATAAAAGGCATTTCACTTCATCATATGATGTTTATCATTACAGAAGATCAAAGCAGAAGTTCAATCCAGCCGCTCTCGTCAGAAGCAAGGTTTTGGGAAGTCTTAGTTACTAGGGCTAATAGTTGTTATTAGATTCAATGTAACCTTTTCCTATTGCCAATTTCAAATTGAAATACTCCATGGAGCTTTTCCATTTGCAAGCTACCTTTCATGAATAAAATCAAATTTTTTCCTATTCCATTCTTGTCATTTATACTTTCTCTACTTTTCCTTGTTATGCAAAATGTCATTTATTTGTCAATAATGATTTTGAAAGTGAAAAGTTTTGAATGGAAAATCGTTTTTGAAAACACGACGAAAGAACATAAAGTTACTTTGACTCGTATAATGATTCGAAGGAAATCTTTGTTTCCCAAGAAGTCTTAATGTTGCAGAAACACTTTTATACCATTTTCAGCAAAAAAATCCCCCAACGGAGCATAAATTGACAACACTCTTGGACCGATCCTTTCATCGTATGTGATTTTCAAGATTTGCAGAGGATCTTCCTAGTGTCCACCATGTGATACATGTTTATTAGTGTTGAGGATTTATATCCCCAATGGAGTCATCTTTTGATCCCCACTAAAGTTACCTTATCTTTCCCCTATAATCTGCCTTGGTTTCATACTTCCCCAAGTGAAATGGATGTATGTCTCACAGTGAATCTTTGGACTCTGTCGTTCCTCAGTGAATCTTTGGACACATCCATTCCTCGGTGATTTCTTGTGACTCCTTTCGTTCCCAACAAACTAGATATGTTTACCTATTCCCCATGGAGTTTCAACTTAGACAACTACAACCACGACTTTGTTTCGAGCTTCCCCAATGAAGTGGATATTTATTTTATCCCCTACGAAGTCTCTAATTATGGGCAGTACCTTCCCAGTGGATATTTATCTTCCAACAAGGAAATCAGATTCATGATGGCAATCCCCCATGTGAAGTCATGATGTTATACCCCGAATGGAATACTCTTTTCCACAAAGGAGGTTGAAACCTTGAAGTAGGATTGTGGTTCCGCATGTGGCTTTTCTATTCATCTCTTGATAGATGTCTCCTTCTTGTAGAGGTTGGCTGAGTATTCTTGTTGAGATGTTTATTTCATCTCTATTTTACTTCTCCATGTTTGTTTTGTCAGCATAAGCATAAGTATGACATACATACATTCATATAGATATACATGGCATATGAGCATGTTTTCTACCTTGATGTCTTTTGTTCGTTTACTTTGGCCGTGTTTATCACCAAGTAACCTAGTTTGTATCCTCTCTCCAGTAGAGTCGTCAACCTTAAGCAGAAAGTACACATCTTTTCTACTTCCCCACCGAGTTTAATCCTCGTCGAAGATTGGTTGCTTCAGTAATCATTTCTATATTTGGATAAGATAAACCCCATTTGAGTTCGTTCCTCAATGGGTAGAGTCTCGTTTGACTATTCCTCTCTAGTTTGTTCCTAGATTGAACTTTAGTTACGGAAATTTTATTTTCGAACCTCTCTAGGCTGCTGAACCTAGGTTGAGTGTGCATTTATTTTTGCATTTTTCCTTCCAAGAAGAATCTATTTCTAGATCCTGATTAAAGACAAAGTCTTATTTTCCAGCAGTGTTGTTGTAACATCCTATTTGAATTAATACTTACAACAAGCGGTGGTCTCTTTGAGAAGTTTGTTTTGATATTTCAACCTTTACAATGATTAGTGGAGGTCTCTTTTGAGAAGCTTATCCACTCTTGATGGTTCTCCAATATAATTACAAAGGGCGTCTCCCCGTGAAATCAAGTTTTTGCTGGCATTAATCCATTTGAAGCTATTTTTGTTACCTTTGCTTACGGTTTAAGTCTAATTTTTTTGGCACGTACATAAGAGTTTGATTACCCTGTATCTTTTCTTTTTAAGGAATTTCTATAGGCTTGGATGTTTATTCTCGTTTGAAAACTCCAGCATTTGTTTGGTGCAATCCTATTGCTATGAGGATTGTGTCTTTGTTTCATCTTAAGGCTTTTATGATGTTGTTTTTGTTTGATCCTAAGGTTTTGAGGGTCTTGTCTTTGTTTCAATCCTATTGCTATGAGGATTATGTATTTGTTTCATCCTAAGGCTTGAGTATGTTGCTTTTGTTTGATCCTAAGGTTTTGAGGGTCTTGTCTTTGTTTCAATCCTAAGGCTTTGAGGATTGTGTCTTTGTTTCATCCTATGGTTTTGAGAATGTTTATTCTTGTTTGATCCTAAGGTTTTGAGGGTCCTGCTTTGGTCAAATCCTAAGTATTTGATGATTATGTCTTTGTTTCACCCTAAGGTTTTGAGGATGTTTGTTCTTGTTTGATCCTTAGGTTTTGAGGGTCTTGCTTTGGTCTAATCCTAAGGCTTTAAGGATTGTGTCTTTGTTTCATCCTAAGGTTTTGAGGATGTTTGTTATTGTTTGATCATAAGGTTTTGATGGTCTTGCTTTGTTTAATCCTATTGCTATGAGGATTTTGTATTGTTTCGCATGATCCTATTGCTATGAGGGTCATGTTTTGTCTTTTGTTCTAGAGTGTCATCCGGTCATGGTTGAACCAGTTGATCTATCACTTTAGATGTCCCAATTTATTTTCTTTCCCCAATGGAGACCGTCTTCCCAATTGTATCTCCAATGAGGATATTTTCTTTCTAAAGTGTCAGCCGATCATGCTTTGACCTGTTGATTAATATTTTTAGATCCCCTAGTTTGTTTCTGTTCACCAGTGATTGCTACCCATTGTGTTGACTTTATTCTTGGTTGCTTCCTTTTTTATCCGGATTTTCCATTTATCATCCCATCATTTCCATCATACTAGAGTTCATTGCACGTTAGCATTGTAGATTAGTTCCTTTTGTCCATAGCATAGCGTGTCATCGCATCTAAGGGCATAATTTCCAGTTTTCTGTATTTAAATACCTTTCACCATGATTTCATGAAGATTATCACCGCTCATGTCATCCGGTAAAGATATTTAAATAAGGTCAACTTTCATACTCCAAAATTTACCCTTATATTCTTTGATCTTTTGCATATCATTCTAGGAAAATCATTCATGCATAGCTAACAAAGTTATTTAGCTATGGTTTTATATTGTTTCCTGTGGATTAGGGTTTGCTTCAAAAGGTTCAATGGATTGATCAATCAAGGTTTTGGATAGATCATTAACCAAGAAAGTTTTCATACACTTTATAGACCTCTCTCCATCAATATCAAGTGCAAAGTAGCCTCACTACAAGTTCTTCAAAGTTCAAAGTCATATAGCCATGAAGTTAGGGCTTTTCAACCAAAGTCAATTGCATCTTTGACTTTTGATCAACAAATGATCTCAATCCTTGAGACATGTTTCAAGACATTCAAATACACCCTTGGATTCCATCCATGGTGTTCAAATAGCTCAAGAGATTGATTTCATTGAAGGGCAAGAGGTGAAATTCATTTGAAACACAAGTCATTAACTGCAAAGTCAAACCTTTGACTTTAGGGTTTTTTGGTCAAACTTGAACTTATCAAGTTAAATTCCATGAAAACATGTCTTACACTTGATTTTGATCAAGAAAAATTAAGAGAATTGAGGTTACTTGCAAAAAGGGCAACTTAGAAGAAAATGGAATTTTTTTCTAAGTCATGAAAAACCCTAGTTTGGTGCTGACTTGCCAAGGTCATAACTTCCAATGTATACATCCATTTTCTTTGATCCAAAGATCAACCTGAAGAGATCTTTCCATACTAAACTTTGTCAATGAGGAGGAATTCTCAAAAAGTGCATAGATTTCAAGTTATGATAGCATGAAGTTGATAAAAATGAGATTTTGGAATTTTATACTTAGGATTTTTCTAGGTGTTGAATCTCAACTTGGTGGATGGATTTTCAAAGCCATTTTTTCTCATGGTTCTAGGCTCCAATTCTAAATTCTTATAACATGAAAGTTGTTAGGCATTCTTCAAGATTTTCATTGATTTCAAGAACTCCTTCATTGAATCAATATATATATATATATATATATATATATATATATATATATATATATATATATATATATATATATATATATATATATATATATATATATATATATATATATATATATATATATATATATATATATATATATATATATATATATATATATATATATATATATATATATATATATATATATATATATATATATATATATATCAAGGTATGGCATTGCAAAGTTAAGGTTTCAAAGTTGCCAAAAACTCATGACTTAGAAATTTTTTCTAAGTCACTCTGGACAAAGTTTTGGACATAACTTCAACCCATTCTTTCTCATGATTCCAAGTCTTTTTTCACTTTGATTTTAACATTAAACTTGTTCCTTATCTTCCCGACTTCCATTTGAGCCAAAGAACACACAAATTGGAGCAATATTCATGAACTTATGGTGGATCAAAGATGTCTAGATAAATATGTTTCCAAGGCATGATGTCTCACCATTTTGTGCATAATATGAACCAAAGTTGAAGTATTGTTCTTGCTTCAAATTCATGCACATAACCTCACTCTTGTTTCATGCCAAACATTGTCATTTCAAGCCAAACACATATGCCATATCACTTGTAACATTTTTCACATATTTTTCCAAAAGAAGCAAGTTGAAAACTTGCTCACCAAGATTGTTTCTCCACTCTTCCACTTTCTGATCCTTTTCACCCTTCACCAAAACCACAAAGAAACCACAACACTACCCTTAATTCATGCCAACTCGTACCATCACCCACACTCACTCTCCATCTCAAAATTTTCAAAAATCATTAACCAACCCTTAACCATAGTAAAATATGTTTTAACCACTCATATCCATCATATATAGGCTAAAGGAAAACCCTAGAAGGGGAGAGCTTCATTTCTGCAGCCAAAAAACTCTTTCTTACTCAAACTTTCTCTCTCTTTGAATCCCGTCTTGCAAAGCTTGTTTCTTCATTCTCTGATCAACATCATCATTCTCCAGGCTCAAGGAATCAAAAAGGTGAAGTTGGGTGAAGGTTTGAAGCAAGCATAGAAGCTCACAAGTGCTCATTTGGGTAACATGTTTTTTTGACTTGTTTCTCTCTTTTTAGTGCTTATTTTGATACATGTTAATTGCATTTGTGTTTTTGGAATCATATAGAACATTCTTGTGTTACTATTGTCTTATTTTGTTTGAGTTTCATAATGTGTGTCTAACTTTCGTGGCCGTTTTTAAAGATGTTAGAGGGTTCAATTTCTAAAAATAAAAACATATTTGGATTCTACGTGAAAAATCCTTCAAGAAGGTGTCTTTTTTTTTTGCCATGTTTTACAGTCACCTTCGGCGACTGTTTCCAGAGAAGATGACCGGAGCTAGGGCTCCAGAGTCTAATTGTGTATCCCAAGTCAACTCCTTTAACTTGATGGGTGGCATCTTGCATGGCGCCATGTGTATGCCACCTCTTTTAGTGAAATTTCGCGTGGCCTATATTTTTGTTGTTTCTAATTTTGTTTAATACATGGGCCTAACACCTTTCTTCTTTGCACCCCTTTATCTTGGCCCATCAATGCGCTTAACCTGATTCCTTCTTCTTTCTGTCTTACTTCCACACTCCCATCCTTTTACTTTATACTATTTATTTTATTTTCTTACCATTTTCATTTTGATATATTTTAATGTTCCTTCTATTTAAAAAATCAACAAAAATATTTTTAGATGATTTAATGTCTGGAGAATTTTATCATATTTTTATTTTTTTAAAAAAATTATTTTGTAATTTTATTTTTAATTATTTTAGAAGGTGGTTTTACTAAACTACCCTTGAACTAGGGTTTTGGTTTTTGATGCTTTGAACATGCTTTCTTGGGCCAATATTTTGCCAACTTTTGACACTTGAATACTTGATGTTTGCATTCTGATTTGGTGCTTGAATGGTATGTTTTGGATCATTTTCATGTGGTTTAATTTGACCCTCGATTTGTGCTCGATTAGTGAAGTATTATGAACTTGTTGATTGATTTTGTGTGAGCATTTATGCATTTATTTTAGAGATATTTCCACACATATTCTTGAATTTATTTCCATGAGGTAGAGCCATTAAATTGAATTTATTTGGTCATTTTTATATTTTTGATTGATGCCTCAAGTTAGGTTTGTTTTGAACATGATCTTGATTTGTGTTTGACCAAGTTTGTGGATTCGCTTCTTGAGTGAATCTCTTTGATGCTTGGTGCTTTTATATGAATTGAATAACATCTTTGAGATTATGAATTTCATTGTTTTAATGTGTATTTCTTGCTCCTTTATTTTTCTTACTTGCATTGAATGTTTGTTTCCTTTTATGAATGACATTGAATAATGTTTGCTTAGTTGCTTATCCATGTTTTGAGCATGATGCCTATTGAATCTTTCTTGTGGACATGAGTTTTCTTTGATTTGAAATGTTTGAGTATGCTACTGCCCATTCTTAGTTTCTTGACCTAATTCCATTGTTTGAGTCATTTGTGTTTTGTTTATTATGTGCTAGTTGTTGATATTGGTTTAGCTAATCATGTGATGCATATTTGATGTTCTTGTGACCTTTTCTTGATCTTTTGAATGTGTTGAACATGAAGAGGTCTAGATACTGACTTGTTTGAGTTCTTATCTTGTTTGGTTCATTATGCTTGTTTGACTCTTTAACACACAAATGTTTGCACTATTTGTTTGCCTTCATCTCTAACATGTTGGGTGCCTCATTGACAACTTGTTGCTTTATGTTGCCATTTATTCACGCCTTTAGCTTTGATACTTGAAGCTTTTCTTGGTCCTCCTTTGATGTTGCTTACCTGTGTCTAATTCCAAAGGAAAATATTCCCCTTTTGTTGATTCATTGTAATAAGTTAATTTAGGCTTGCCCACCATTCCCTTGGACCTTGTTAGAGTCTTTAGCTTTCTCATCCTAGATTTAGGATTTTAGTTTCTTAATTCTATGTAAGTGTCACTGTCATGGACACTTACTTCCCCTTTGGGCCTTATCAGAGTCGTTACCCTTTTTAACCTAGTCTTATGTTTGATTTTCTTAACTCTATGTAAGTGTCATTGCTATAGACACTTATCTCCCTATTTGGAACCTTGATCACTATCAAGAGTTCCTCACCCGTAGTTAGGTGAAGTACGAATGCTTTGATTCTATCCTCGTTAGGATATGTAGGCACGAGATGCGATGTCTTGGCGTGCATACTTAGGAAAAACCTTAGCACATTCCCAAATAATAGCAAAATATAACATAATACAAATACAAATAAGAGGTTTTTGTATAGTACTACATATACTTAGGGTTCTAGTACGTTCCCTTAGTATAACCAATCCCGAAACCTTAGATCTCTTAGCATTGTTGTTACATTGTGCACTTAGGGTATTTTCGATCTTTTCCCTTTCCTTTGGATAAATCAAAGCTCAGTGGTGAATATTTAAAGATTTGTGATTCAAGTTAATACAATAGCTTGATATCCGACTCTCACTACAACAGATATGTCCTTGAGAACAATGATGTTTGTTGTCTGGGAGAATTTATCTTTCTCTGCAGTAGGTTGTGATCTCCAAGGGGAGTTTGGTTCTGTTCTGTGGTATATATGTTATATTTTTATAATGAAATATTTAATAACCAAAACTATTAAAACAAAAAATATATATTTATTTATGTTTTAAAATATAGATAAAAATAAATAGTTTTCAGATTTTAAATATACATAAAAATTAATATAAACAAATAGTATATATTGTTTATTATGGTTTTAAATATATATAAAAATTAATATTTTAAAAATTTTAAAATAAATTTTTTAAAACTTATTGATATATTTTATTTTACTAAAATACTATGATATATGAATAATATATAAGAAAACAAACAACCCCCAAATCAATATCTATCTATATAAGAAAATAAAAAATAATACATATTTTTTAGTGAAGAAAGTAAATAAAAATGAAGAAACTTTAATCAGTCAATAAAGCTCAAGTCTTGATCAACTTTTTGAGTCTTTGTCAACAAATAAAATAAAAAATTAAATAATTGAAAAAATTAAAGTAGAGTTTAATCTTAACAAAATTAAAAAAAAATAAACAATACCTTTGAGTGAAATTCAGATAAGATTAAGCTTTGCAAAAATGGTGGATTGGAGGTAAATGAGAATGAAGGCACTGATTTTTGGTGGAGGAAAAATGGTGGAGGGGAGAAAAAAGTAGGAGGAAGAAGAAAATGGGAAGAAAAAAGCGTGTAAGGAAGGAATGTGAGGATTGAGAAAATGGGGAGGAGAAATGGTACTGAAAGTATAACATGTCGGGAAGCATTGAAGCCTAATAAATAGAGCCTATTGAGTCATAAAATTCACGTCGTTAATTTTTTAACCGTCAGCGTTGTGATGTGAATTTCATGTGACTACAATTGCCATGATATAGCTCCAACTGTTTCATAAAGTGAGCATATTGCATCATTAAAATCATGTCACTAACTTTTTTATCGTTGGAGTTGTGACGTCAAATACATGTGGTTATTAGTGAGCTGAAGACTATAACTCTACCTTAAAAATGTACGTCCAATCCATTCTACCGGTCAAATTTTCTCACTCAAATTTTTTTGAAATTTGAATAGCGATGTGATATGAACGCCAAAACGATTTTTTTTTTGAAATTTCAAAATTCTCCCATGTGAAAAGCTGACGTTTATTATTTTATTATTTTAAGTAGTTAGTGGCGTAATTTTCACGTTGCAACGCTACTTTTTAGCCACGTGGATTTCACGACACTAAATCACATGGCTGGAGAGCATTTGTCTTGTAGTGGTATGAGTTTGGATCTCTGATCTCATTAGATTTTTTTTGTGAGGCTAGCTTATGATCGCATTTCCATCTTTGCTATTGGGGGTGAAGGTTGGACAAATTGTGTGATTTCGCGGTTGGCTAGTTGCTGAAGAGTTGGGTGCCCTCCAAAGTTGTTGTTTTCTCCTGGTTGTTGTTGCTGGTTAGGTAGGCAACTAGGTAAAATCTTGGTAGACACATAATTATTTAGGTTGATAGTGGGGTGGGGTGTGTTGTGAGTCTGGGTCAGATAGAGTTAGGGAATCACTTGTCTTTTCTTTATATGATGTGGAGTTTGTTGTTTGGTATGGAGTTTATAAGTGGGTGCATAACCCTTTTCTTATTCCTCTTTCGATCTTGGAGGTGTTCGAAGTGTTTTAGGAGTTAGGTAGAGGTAAGAGGCTGACTTTAGGTTTAACTTTGATCTGACATTCCGTGGTTTGGACTATTTGAAACATGAGTAATCATATATATTTTTTGTCGAAAAATTTTGTCGATTAGTCATTGAGTATCTATAATTATTTGCCTTTTAAAAGTGATTTCACTTTCATTTTTTTTTTTATTTTGACCTCTCTAGTCTAAACTTGGAGTAAGACTCGCTCTTGTGCTTAGACCTATAGGGAGTGCTGAGTGACCAGCTGCCCTCTTCGTTTTTGATGGTGCTCTCTTTTACCTCCATTCAGCTTGCTTCTTCGAGGGAATTCTTTTCTACTTTTCCTCTTTTCTTGTGATTCTAGTTTTTGATTTGTTCAACTTGGTGTTTGTTGTTTGGCTGGTGTAGCTTTTGTGTTTTTTTTTCTAAGTCACCCATCTCAAAATTTCTCCAAGTCAAGCACGCTTAACTGTGGAGTTCTTATGGAACAGACTACTAAAAAGAAGATGCATCTTGTTGATATAGATAGTACAAATCAATCCTTATAAGCCTTCCTTTAACCATGTAGTCTCATACATGCACAACCTTAGGATCCTTCTCATTTTGATATGAATTTTGTTTTTGCCGTGAAGCTCTTAGGAGTGTCCCATTGTCATCCCTCATTTACCGACAACCACTCCTTTGCCAAGCTGCTAGGAGTGTCTCATTGTCATGCCTCATGCACCGACAACCACTCCCTTGCCCTCGGGTGTTTACATGTAACCACTCTTCTCCCTCTTCGGCCTCGGGTGTTACACAAATGACTAAGTTTATGGTGCCATAGTTGAGCTTCATCTTCTTTACATTGTAAACATGTAGGAGAATTCTCTGTTGAAAGGGGCGCCCACAAGTAACAATTGTCTTTAGATCAGACTTCTCTCATAAGAACTTTGTCCTTCTCATTAGTGACCATACAATCAGACTTAGTGAAGTTGACCTTCAATCCCTGATCACATAACTAACTGATGCTTATCAAGTTAATTACCAATTCTTTTACAAGCAGCACATTTTCAAGACTAGGAGATCCTGCACAAGCTAGTTTTCCAATTCCTTGAATTTCTCCTTTTGCATCATCCCTAAAAGTGACATAACTAGTAGAGTGTGATCGAATGTTGACTAGGAAGTTCTCTATACCAGTCATGTGTCTAGAACACCCACTATCAAAATACCAATCTTCTTTGGCAGAAGCTCCAAGAGAGGTATGGGCAATAAGAGATTTGACAATCTCTTTGGGAACCCACCTCTTGGTGTTTTACAAAGCTCCATGGCTAACCTTGGGTTGAGCAAAGGACCTAGGATATCCATGTAGTCTAAAATAGAAAGGTTTGATATGGCCAAACCTACCGCAGTAATGACATCTTAGTTGTTGGGACTTGCTTCCCTTTTTGCTAACTTGATGCCTACCTTGATGTTGAGATAATTGTTTTGACATCCTAGAGTTTTTTACCCTTCCAGAAATAGGTTTTGTATCCTTAAGGTCCCCTTTCAGGAACTAATTATTAAACCTTATGCCTCTCAGGTTACCATCCCTTTGTCCAACTTGAAGGATTTTGTCTAACATGTTAGAACCATTGTTCAACATTCTTATAGACTTGGTCATATTTTCAAGTTTGAAGGTCAGCATGGTTACCTCATCCTGCAAACTGTAGATGTTTGACATGCATTCTTCCTTCTCATACTGTAGTTGAGGAATAATTTATTGTTGCTTCTCACTCTTAGTGCACAGATTTTTGTAGGAAACAACTAGTTTAGCATAAGATGTCTCTCCATTACTGGAATCTATATCATATACCCATCTTTCAGTTAAAGCAGTTACACATTTTTCTATTTCATCATCACTTTCACTTCCCTCTTCAGGCCACAAAGCTGCCAATCCCTTAGATTGTTTCTTCAGATAAGTGAGACATTCTGCTTTAAAGCTTCCAAATCCTTCACACTCATGACATTTACCCCTCTATTCTGGTCAGTCTTTTCTTCAGTTTTTGCCTTTCCTTGAGAGTTAATTCTCCTACTGAAGTCAGAACTCTTATTCTGGATATTAGATTTTGACTTTCTCTCTATTCTTCTCAGTACTTGATTGAACTGTCTTCCAAGAAAAACAATGGAATTGGCCATCCCTTCATTTGTGTCAAGCTCACTTTCTTCCACTTCATTTTCTGAATTTGAAACAAAGGCAATGCTTTTGCTCTTTTTCTCAGTTTTATCATTTAAGGTCATTTCAAATGTTTTAAGTGAGCCAACTAACTCATCAACCCTCGTACAAATGATGTTTTGGGCTTCCTCTATGACAATGACCTTCATGTCAAATTTCTTAGGAAAAGACCTAAGAATTTTCCTAACCAACTTTTCTTATGTTATCTTTTGTCCCAAGGCACTAAAAGTATTGGATATTTCAAGCACATTCATGTGAAAGTCATGAATACTTTCATCTTCTCTCAACTTTAAATTCTCAAATTTGGCAGTGAGAAGCTGAAGTCTAGACATCTTCATCTTGGATGTTCCTTCATGAGTTGTTTTGAGAATTTCCCAAGCATACTTTGCCAAAGTACAAGTGTTAATCAACCTATACATGTTCTTGTCTACCCCATTGAATAAAGCATTCAAGGCTTTGGAGTTTCCAAGAGCTGTCTCACCCTCCTCCTTGGTCTAATCCTCTTCCAGCATCAAGGTTTCTTTTCCATCCTTATCCTTTACCATAGGGTGTTCCCAACCTTTGATGATAGTCTTCCAAGTTTTTCTATCTATAGATTTTAAGAAAGCCACCATACGTGTCTTCCAATAGTCATAATTAGTGCCACCCAAGACTGGAGGCCTATTAACATGTTCTCCTCCTTCCTTGTCCATAATACCAGAATACAAACTCCCTGGAGCTCACCCAAAAATAGAATAGGGTGACCTGCTCTGATGCCAATTGAAATTCTGGCACGTAGATACAGATGTCGAGATAGATGTCATGACACCAGGATCAACCACAGCTTGATCACACAAGTAAAAAAGAGCTGCAGGAAAATATATGACAGAAAAATAGAATCGACACCATCATTGTTAACCCAGTTCAATGCAACTCACCTACATCTAGGGGCTACCAAGATAGGAAGGAAATCCACTATAATAGTATTAGTTCAAAGCTAAACTTGCTCGTTTACAACTTCTCGCCTAATCCCTACCTTGTGCAACTTCTTACTAGAAATTACCATCTAGATATGAGATCCCTTTCTCACTTCCTAATCAGTTGCAATTCCAGTGACAATCAACAATTCCATAAACAATAGAAGTATCACACTTCCAAGAAAATACTCAGTTTTGCTTAAAAGCTTCAACTAAGAACAATCCACTCTTTCTTAAAAGCTATAGAGTGGGCAATATACAATGAACAATCAGTTAACCTCAATGCATCAGAAGATACATGAGTGACGTACAATTAACAAGCAGAAAACCCTAAAGACCAACCAAAACAATGGTTAATCCTTATTACATAAAATTCTCATGATATGCTCTCCTACTCCAATAGGGTTTTTCTTCACTTTAAATAGCCTTCAGACCTACTAGACTTGAGCTTCTTGAGGCGCACAAATAGCAGCAATCAATATAAACTGGCTGCAAATCAACCTGCATAATAATAAGAGAAAAATACAAATTTTCCTAAAAAGGATCAAGGTTATGAAAATAAACAAAATCTGTTAAAATAAAATTTCCCACGATATACTCTCATAAAAGTCACCCACGTGTGCATCTGAACACACTAAAAAATTACACTAAAATTACCAAAATAGTCATGCCCTAACTATTTGGTATAACATGTCTTGGAACATGTCATAACATCATGTAGAACATGATGTCTGTCTGTCATGGCAGAACATTTGGTTCAACATCTTGCTAACAACATGTTGTTTTACCAAAATGGAGCCAATTCAAAAAAAGCAAAGGACTTACAATATGAATAGTATATAAAAAAACAGACAACCCACATATCAATATCTATCTATATATGAAAATAAAAAATAAGACATATCTTTTAGTAAAGAAAATAAATAAAAATGAAGAAACTTTAATCAATCAATAGAGCTCAAGTCTTGATCAACTTTTTGAGTCTTTGTCAACAAATAAAAGATAAATTAAATAATTGAAAAAAATAAAAGTAGAGTTTAACCTTAACAAAATAAAAAAATACCTTTGAGTAAAATTCAGATAAGATTAAGCTTTGGAAAAATGGTGGAGTAGAGGAAAATGAAAATGAAGACACTGGTTTTTGGTGAAGGAAAAATGGTGGAGAGGAGAACAAAGTAGGAGGAAGAAGAAAATGGGGAGAAAAAACGTGTAAGGAAGGAATGAGAGGATTGGAAAAATAGGGAGGAGAAATGACACTAAAAGCATAACGTGTGGGGAAGCGCTGAAGTCTAATAAATAGAACCTATTGAGTCATAAAATTCACGTCGCTAATTTTTTAACCCTTGGGGTTGTGACATGAATTTCATGTGGCTACAATTGTCATGATGAGCATGTTGTATCATTAAAATCACGTCACTAATTTTTTTTATCGTTGGAATTGCGTCGTCAAATACATGTGGTTATTAGTGACGTGAAAACTATGACATTACCTTACAAATGTACTTCAAAACAAATTTTTTGGAAATTCAAAATTCCCTCATTTGAAAAGCTGACGTTTGTTATTTTATTATTTTAAGTAGTTAGTGGTGTGTTTTTCCCGTCGCGACGCTACTTTTAGCCACATGAATTTTACGACACTAGATCACGTGGCTGGAGAATATTTATCTTGTAGTGGTATGAGTTTGGATCCCTGATCCCATTAGATTTTTTTTGTGAGGCTGACTTATGATCGCATTTCCATCTTTGCTATTGGGGTGAAGGTTGGACAAATTGCGTGATATCGTGGTTGACTAGTTGCTAAAGAGTTGAGTTCTCTCCAACGTTGTTGTTTTCTCCTGGTTGTTATTGCTGGATAGATCGACAACTAAGGAAAACTTTGGTAGACACATAATTATTCAGGTTGATAGTGGGGTGGAGTGTGTTGTGAGTCTAGGTTAGATAGAGTTGGAGAATCACTTATTTGTTCTTTATATGACGTGGAGTCCACTGTTTGGTATAAAGTTTATAAGTAGGTGTATAACCCTTTTTTTTTATTTCTATCTTGGAGGTGTTCGAAGTGTTTTAGGAGTTAGGTAGAGGTAAGAGGCTAACTTTAGGTTTAGCTTTGATCGGATGACATTCATCAGTTTGGACTATTTGAAACATGAGTAATCATATATATTTTTTGTCAAAAATTTTTGTTGATTAGTCATTGAGTATCTATGATTATTTGTCTTTTTAAAAAGTGATTTCGCTCTCACTTTTCGAATTTTGACCTCTCCTTTCTGAATTTGGAGTAAGACCCGCTCTTGTGGTTAGGCCTACGGGGAGTGTTGAGTGACCATCTGCTCTCTCCGTTTTTTATGGTGTTCTCTTTTACCTCCCACCGGCATGCTTCTTTGAGGGAATTCTTTTCTACTTTTCCTCTTTTCTTGTGATTCTAGTTTTTAATTCGTTCAGCTTGGTGTTCGTTGTTTGACTGGTGTAACTTTTGTGTTTTTTTTCTTCTTTTTTGTTTGGCTAGTATTTCTAGTAATCTTTGTATTTTGTTTCCTTGTTTTTTCTCATGCATATACATTATATTTTACCATGGGGAGCCTATGAAGTTTTCTTTGAAATTTTTTTTTAGAGATTGTTCATCAATTACAGTTAGTACGTTTGATTAGTTTTTTTAATTTTGCCAAAACTTTTACTATTGAACCATTCAAATACCTTTTCTCATTTAATATTATAATTAAATTTACAAAATAAATCTAACTCAAAAATTATTTTTCATTTTATCACTTACAACAATTTGAAACATTCTCGAATGTATCACTAAAATCACATCACTTAATATAAACTTAAACATTGGATACTATTTTATTAAGTTAAAAATGATTCTACTGCATGCAAATGATAGTGAAATTTCAAAATCTGTCCATGAGATATTAATACTATTCTGTTTCTTACTGGCATTAGGTTGCAGTGTAGTAAGAAACACAAGACCTCAAATGATAATAAATTGATGTGGAAGCTGTCAACAACAAATAAAGGATAGTGCAATGCAATACAATTGTTATTTTTATCATCAAAATAGCTGTGTCTTTCTCTCAGTTTCATTTCCCAAGAAAAGTCAGATACTGTATTTATTTATCATATCAATATCACACACACACACACACTCTCTTTCTCTCTCCTATGAAAATGGTTTTCATTCATTCAATTTCAAAACGCCAAAACATACCAAAAGTTGAAGCTGATATGAGCTTTTTCCAAACATGGTTTCTGAATTTTCAACAACTTTAAAAGCTTCATAAATACATTACACTAAAACACTCACAAATACATAGAAACAGAAACAGTCCAGAAACATGACAGTACTCTCTATTTTGAGGTTTAGTTTTGCATCACCTCAGATACATCTATGGCTATATCTACCTATCTATCTATCTGAAGTACTCTTCTTCATTGCATCACTATGGAACTTGCTCATACTTATATCTATAATCTATCTATCTGCTTTTTCTTCTGCTGTCTTGAAAATTAACAACATATATAATGGTGAATGGTGATCACACTACACAGATACCTAGCTAACATAACCTATAGCTATAGTTATAGCTTAGCTTCTCCTGATTCTCACTTCTTCTCGTTAACTGTTCCAGCACATCTCATCTCACCTACTATCTTCAATCAATACTTGATCATCATTCATCATTGCCATAACCACTTTAGGTTTTAAAAATCTGTATCTACCACGAAAACAGCTGCGACAAATCCGTTCAGAAGGTGCCGATACCGATATCGTGACCGAAACGCGAAACCTTGCACTTGACTATACAACAAATATAAAACCATTATTAATGCTCACATAATAGTAAAAAATGAACTGTGAAATGACAAATGAAGAAAGGTGATACTGTTATAGTTATAACTCATAGTGTTATGGAAAGAGCTAGCTAGGGTTAAGGGTTTGCAGATGATAAGAAAGAACTTCACTTGTGATAGGTTTTGGCACTGTTGACGCTTTCTTGCCTTTCCCACGTGAAACAAACATTCCTGCAGCGTTTGAGGGAGAGAGTAGGGGCCTGGTCATAATATTAGCCATAAATTATTATTATACCAGAAAACTAGAGAGATTTGCGCACTGTTCCTCTTTTTAAATCACATAATCTAATGTCTGAAAAGTTTCAGATCCAGAAAACTTTTAAACCGGTTTTAACTTTTAACCATTACAAAAAGTACTGCACAGAATGAACTCCTTAGAAATGGTAGTACTGTTCTTCTTTCTTGCTTGGAATTCATTCATTGACAGACAGTGCTTTATAGAATATAAGTTCAAAATCAAATTTGGTTTAATTAACAAAGCTAAGTTTACGATAATTATTAGAGTAGAAAGTAGAAATATCTGACCTAAAGATACGAAGGAGGAGCAGAAAACCTTACCAAAACCTTACTAACAGAAGATGGCGATGGAGAAATTGAAGGTTGCAAAAGTTGGTTAGGGGGAATGAAGCCTGGTCCGAGATTGAGTTGAGAGTTATAAGAACTCATCGATCTCGGTGACCTCGAGCCAGACAACGTTCCTCTCAACCTAACTTTTGCGTCTCTTTGATAATGGTATAGGGAGACACACGAGATGGAGATGAAGAAGATGAAATGATAAAGATTTTGAGGGGAATGAAGCCTGGTCCGAAGCCTTATAGTTCATACAATTAAGATTGAACTTCTTTCGTGAAACTGAAAAGCCTCGAGCCAGCCAACATTCCCCTCAAATGAAACATCTTCAACTCTCTCTCACTCTTTGATGATGATGAAAACCCTAACCCTCACATACCTTCTTATATATAGCAAGGTGAGAGAGAGGCACATTTAATTGTGAGTGTGTATGAGAGAGAGAGAGTGTGTAATAACTTAGTAATTAGCACTGACTCACTCACACTACACTAATGCTGCTTTTTACTTACTCATTCACATGTTTCTAAATTAGCTTATGCAAAAAGCTCCTATTTTCAACTAACTACTATAGGAGTAGTTAAGCAACAATGCCACAAAACATTCTAAATTATTTTTATTTTTTATGATTAACTATGTTTGGTAAGGCTAAACCACTAACTTGTAGGGGACATTTTATATTTTATTATTTTATAACCAAAGAATTGTATTATCTTGTAGGGCACATGTTATATAGTGTAAGTATTTCATTTGTTTTAAAATAAATATTGTTTAAAGTTTTGATATAAATATGGGCAAATGTAATAATTTAACAAAACTAATTTTATTAGTTGTTGTGTGTTTTACATCATCATAAATGCAAATTAAAATAATATGTTGGGAATATTAAATGTAATTATAAATAGAAGGGATAATTAATTTTAGATTAAAAATGACTATAACATTAGTTTAAAATTTTTATTATTACAAAAGTGATACTTATTTTAAAACAGAATTAATATATTATATGTTAACGATCAACCTCACACAGATTTAGTGTCATTTCATTATTTTAATTAAATTTATTTTCTACCTTCTCAAATAATATTAAATGATAATGATACCGTAGGCATATCAACAATATATGTTTCACTATAAAAGTACATATTTATGTTGAATACATTTTTTAAATATGTGATTTTTGACAAATTTTTTTTATAGTCATAGCAATTCCAGGGTTGTTTTACAATCAACCTCCAAATTGGGCAAACCAGAATTCAAAAGAAAGGACTCATAGCATGACTTAATAGTGAACACATTACTATCACCTATAGGCCAAACAAAACAGTCTGTAGAAACACGTTTTGGTTGGATTTCCTGCAATATCGTCATCAGGTTTGCTCGTCTGCGTTCCAAAATACCCTAGCCAACAAAGGATTGAGATCAAGGTTCCAAAGGCACACGTTCCCCACCCAACTCCCGAACTTCATAATTGCGCCAAATTTAAAAGTAGACGAGTCAAACAATACAGGCAAAAGACTCGATAAAGTAGAATTCTCAATCTATCTAACTAACCAAAACGAAATATTGTTGCATCTCCGAGTCTACAAGAAACGACCTTTGAGAAACAACCTTCTGCCATAGAATCACCAACTAACATCAAGTTCTGTCACCAGATCGAGTGTTTGCGTGGTGCAAGAGAATCCACATTGGATAAAACTCTTCTTGTTAAACTCCCATACCTAGCCTTTAGAATGTTACTCCATAACACATGTATTCGAAATAAGTCTCTATAAATTTCCAATGTATATATTATTAAGTATATCTTTTCTAAAAATATATATTTAAAATACATCATCGTTACTTGTTACTAATAACTTCACAATGATAAGTTTTTATAAAGTATGAAAAATCAAATGAAAATAAATTTATACAAAAATTTAACTATCTAAATATATTTAATAAAAAATAATATAAGTTAGATTAATATAATATATATTGAATAATATAAGATACATTTAACTATTAAAAATTTATTTAATAATGAATAAATTACTAATAGAGTCTATGGTATATTTTGTAAATAAATAATTTGCATTATTATGCTCTTTTAAGTAATTTATGGATATTGATAAAAAAAAAAATATTTAATTTATTTTTTCCATTATAGTATGCTGTAAATATGAAGTATCAATCAACATTTAGTATTTGCGAATTTCTTGTCGATGATGAATTCTCTTCTAAATATAATAAGGGATAGATGAAATATTAAAAAAAACTAATAGAATCTATCGTATATTTTGCATTGGAATAATCTGATGGTGCCGGTGAACCAACCGACCTGTTTACCTGCTACCCACAATTGCTCAATCACAGTCAAAGAGAAAGAACAAGACAAAATGAATATTTTATTTTGAATATCTGATTTTATTTAATCATTACCTTATTATTTTTAGCCTTTTCTTATATATCCCTACTTTTAATTTCATATGTACCATGCTAAATGCTTTGCCTGCAGGACCACACCATATTCTTCTTAACAAAATATTTTTGTTATTTTTTATTTTATATATATATATATATATATATATATATATATATATATATATATATATATATATATATTAAAAGATTATTTTTCTAATCTCTTTTATAAAGATACTCCTATACTACAATACTATAAAATTTTGGGCAGTAAATAATAGTGCTAATTTTTATATATTGAAAATAATAAGCAGACATGTATGTAATATGTTAATCCATACTGTGTAGGAGAGAATTTCTCCCTCTAGTTGGATGGTCTAGTTGAGCTATAGAGACAATAGTCTGTGCCTTTTGTGTCACACCAATCGTTTCAATTATTGGACTTGACAAGAAAATTACATTGACTCTATTTCTTTTGATCTTCTTTTATATGATTTGTACGTCCTGCTGGCCATAGTTTCATTCACATCCATGTTAGTTTGGCATATGCTCAATCTATTGTTATGGGTATTCTGTGGGGATAGTTTCCTTTAATAATGTCAAGGACATTTATGTGTTATAATGAAGATGAAAACTTATTCCATCAATATTTGGAGTTGTGTGGGTTTGTGGTTGAGAGTTGGTTTAGAGTCCCATAACAATTGTGTTGAATCTTTTATTAAATCGTGTAATATGTTACGGGCTGCTTTAGGCCTGGAGAATGTGGGATCTGATTTGGATTGCAATGTGTTGGATTCTTTGGTTGGGGGAAAAACTACACTTTGTTCCAAGACAAAGTCTTTAATGTAGAAGAAGTTGTTCTCTCAATTAAATTAATTTTTTGAAATTGGTTAAACGTAGGCAGTCACAGTGTCTCACATTTGTAGTTGGTATGATTGATTTACTATTCATTTGTTTTGTATGAGTAGACCGTAATTGGCTTATAAAAAACAATGGAAATCACATTCAATGCAGTAAAATGTAAAAATTATGAAGTCATTGTTTGAAGTTTTTGAATTAACTAAAATTTGCAACGTGTATAGGAGTTTCCTTACGACCCTACGTGGATAAGCTTTCAACATACTATAAATTTTAAATTCAGACAACCTTACATAAATGAGATTATCACTTTATTGTATTTTTTAACTAATAAAATTAACTTTTATCATGGAGCTCGTTAGAACTGATTTAGGCCACATTCACCCTATGTTCATCACCCGCCTCAGCCACCTTCTTCAACATGGTGGTAGAACGAGGTACCACAACACCCACCTACACATATCTTCAACATGGTGGTAGAACGAGGTACCACAACACCCACCTACACATATGCACTCATTTACACCATAGTATGAGAGTTTGCTGGAGGAGAATTCAATTCTTCTCGTTGGTGGTATGCTTGCAGGTTTTGGCGGCAAATGGCATATCCGCTAGTTTTAAATCGAACTTTGAAAACATATTAAAATACCTTTCTCTCGCTTTTCTTTTTCCTTTCCTTATTTCTCACATTTGGCTTAGTGCTTTTGAGAGGAAAATCTCTATATCTGTGAGTTGTTTTTTGTCTGGTATAGAGGCATAATTGTAATTTCTCATTAGGATAAAATGTATTTTGTTTGTGAGCTAAACCAAGTGAAAATATCTTGTTTTGTTATTGAGGTAAGCCAAGTAAAATCTCTTTTTGGTTAGGGAGATCTCAATTATTAAAACTCTCAGTCGGTTCGTGAGCTTAGCCAGTTATTAAAATCTCTCAGTTAGTTTGTAACCTTAGTCCATTGTCAAAAAGGTCGCATTTAGTTGTGGAGATCTTCGTGCTTAAAAATCCATCTTGATTGGGAAGTTAACCATTGAAAATTTTCAATCATTGAATAAGGAAGTTCGTCTACAAAGCCTGCCAAAAGTTCACATTATATTGGATACTCTTAAGAATTAATTCTTGCAGATATAAGTATATCACTTTGTTAGAAAAAACCTCTATAATTCAGGCGCATTTCTATCATCCCTTAACTCTTTACTTTACAATAATTTATTTTCGATGCAATTCTATTTTTTTTACTTCCGCTGCTTTTACTCTATTTATTTTACAAAATCTATATAAACTTCGTTTTCTTAAAATATTTTGTTTTGATTATGGATTTTGAAAAGAATTACTCTGTTTCTCTTATGTTAAAAAAGTGGTTTCATAGCCTAACTTTTGTTTAAATACTAATCGTCTCAGGGGAAAGAAGACGACGACTACAAACACTTCTACTTTTAACATAACCCTTTTCATGATTACACTTCCACCATTTGATGGTGATAGGTTTGACTTATGGAAATCAAGACTTAAAACTTTTATCAAAGCTAAAGATTTTGAATGAGTTATTCTAAAAAATTGTTCGATTATTCATACCTTCTCCTTAAATGATAAGGTAGTAAATGAAATTGATTTTGATTGGACCGATGAGGATTTAAGAAAAGTCAAACTTGGTTTTTAAGTCAAACATATTTTTGATAAATGCTTTAAGTTCCAAAGTTTTCATTATGTATTTACTTGTGAGTCAGCCAAGGAAGTGTGAGACACTTTTGAAATAATTTACACTACTACGAAAAACCCCTTTTACCTCAGTTGAAAAAGGGGTTTTACCGGGATTTCATAAGCTAGATAACGAAGGACATCATGAAAACTTGTCATTTTATCCTTGAGGTAAAGTTCCGCCAAGGGAGAACTGGAAATGGTCATAGGTTCTGTCCCAGAAATAGTATTTTTTGGATTTTTAAAGCATGTCACTTTCCCACTCAATTGGAATTAATACCCAAGGGGTAAAACCCTATTTACAGAATTTTAGTTTTAACCTTTTTTTTATTCGTTTTAATATGCAAAACATCAAATTTGTTGAAAAATTCTAAATCTTTCTCATCATCATCATCATCATCATCATTAACAACAACAACAATAAAAACAAAATAAATAGAATAATTAAACATTAAATATCAACAACAATAATAACAAAAGTAACAACGACAAAAACAACAGCAACAAGAACAAGAACAAGAACAACAATAACAAAATCAATGAAATTGTTAAACATTAAATCTCAACAACAACAAAAAAAATAAACAAAATCAATAGATTCGTTAAACATTAAATCACAACAACAACAACAACAACAACCAAAACAATATTAAACATTTTACCTGATACAACAACAACTAACATTAATAAGTTATGTTCATGCTTTTTATCTAACATTAAACATTTTTAATAAGGAATTACTAGATAATAAATTAAATTAAGGAACCATTCTTGAAACATTTTCATGCTCTTGCAATTCATCCCATAGAATGACGTTGTACTTCATGCAATTGCTTTCATTATCATTATTTTCATTATTTTAAGTTTACATTTAAGCACTTTAAATTTAAGATATATAGTTGGGGCATTCACATTTTGATTGGCTAGTAAAAGATTCAAGTGGATCACTAATTTCTTATGTGGATTGATGAGTTGACAATTTCTTTACCATTGTTACTTTATAAATAGACGAAAAATATTCATTACTTAATTTTTTTCATCAAAATAGATAAATAAAATAAAATAAAATAAAATATGTTACTTTTCTCCTCGATTCCCAACTCAACCGAGGTAATAGGTGATAAGTTCCAAATATTGGTGAAATTGTACATGTAAAATTGGCACTTATTAGCTTGTTTTATAAGATTCAAGTCTCAAAACACCAACTTTGCTGTAGATAATAGTTTTGGTAGTTATGTAAATAGATTTTGCTTAAAGTACTCTAATTCAACTCAATTATAGGTATTCATGTATGTACAAGAGTTTTGGTTATCAAATGATAGAAGAAATGCTCACCAATCATATTTGAAGAAAAACTTCTCATGCTTGTACCCAGGTTGAACACAGTTCCAAGCGCTAAGGGCGAAAAAACAGTGAGTCTCACGCTGAGCGTGGATTGACAGCGCAAGGATGCTGAGCACCATTTCCTGGGCTCAACTCAGGTTGTGGTAGTTTAAGTTCTTGTCTATTACATGCGTTGAGCGTAACATTCCTGGGTTAAGCATGTGTTCATTTTCAAGACCACTATAAATATCATTCGGATTGAGAAAATTAGGGCAACTTTGATATTTTGAGAGAGAAATACAGAGAAAGCAAAATATAATGAAAATATCATCTGAATTGAAGTTGAATATGCAACAACCGTCGATTAATCAACCTTTATGCTTATTCATATCCTTTCTTTTCTTGTGAATCAAACTACCATGGTGATTAGTAGCTAAATCCTCTTTTCTCAGGATCTGATGTGATAAACTTAAATCGTATTTGTCTCTTCTAATCATTATTATGTGAATCAGTTATGAATCAATATTGATGTCATCTTTGTTTACATGTTAATTTTATGGGTTTGAATCATTATTGAGAAATATATTTCAAATCTTAATCTAAGAGTATCACATATTGAAAACCAAAGTCTAGACGTAGATTTGGGGTTTAATATTCTCTTGTATTGAGTCTTAATGCTATCGTATTGCTTAATAGGCATAAAAATCATCGATCAAATAATACGATAGAACCCATGTCATCATTTAGACATAACTGACACCGACGAGCGAACGTGATAACAACGATTCATAAATTATGGTTCACATGCTTGAGCAGTTGACTATATGGGAAAAAGGTTAATTAAATCTAACCCTAACAAGTTTCTCTAACTGATATTTTTCTTAATTTTCACCGTCATTACATTTTATTAATTTTCGTAATCAAACATCGAGAAACCCTTCACTTAAAATCATATTAATTGTTGAACGATAATGATATCGCACAAATCCATATGGAGACGATACAAAAATACTTACCGATAATTAGTGTTTACCAAAATGGTGTCGTTTTCGGGGTATGTGTTTAGATATTACAAGCATAGCAACGTTTTCTATTATTTTATGTAATTTTGCACTTTTATAATTTGTTTATTGTTATATTCATTACCCGTATTTTTTGTTTACTTGTGTGGTTAGGATTTTAAAATTCTATTTATGCGAGGAAGTTCACAAGAAGATCAATTTGTTTTTTATCCGAAAATTGAAAGAACAGCTCGAAGAAACAATAGCAGAAATAGAAGGCGAAAGCAGTTAGCCAGATAAAGGAATCAACAGGAAGGAACTTCTACTTCTACCTCTTCAACAACTCCTATAATTGAAGAAATGGTTAAACTAGAAGTTGTCAGAAGGCATTGTCAAAACAACCCAAGAAGGAATGCTCATGTTGTTAGACCTGTACAGAATGCAAAAAAAAACCAGAGATGAAAACTCGACTGCTTCAAATCTTATCTGTAAATCCTTTTTCTAGACTTGACCATGAAGGTCTATACACTCGCCTTACCAAGTTCTATGAGATTTTCGGGACACTCGGAGCTCCTGAAGCATAAGAAGAATAAGTGTTCATGATATTGTTTCCTCATTAATTAATCGAGAAAGCAAAAGAATGGTACGTTGACCAACCAACTCAGACTATGACAGATTGGAATTCACTTGAGGAAAAGTTTCTTAATAGGTTCTTTCCACACAAAAGATTTATGGAGGCCTAAACCTCAATTATTGTATTTTGTCAAGTTTTAAGTGAATCACTTGGTGAAGCATAGGAGTGATTCAAGTCAATGTTGAAAAGATGTCCCAACCATGGTTTTGATGAGCTTACTCAGATTCATATCTTCCGCAATGGACTTCAACCACAAAAAAAACTTCTTTTAGGTGCAACTGTAGGTGGTTCTTTAATGTCTAAGAGCGTAGAAGATGCAATTTCTATTATTTATAGAATGACACTTAAAGATCACCAAGTTCAACATAATAGAGCTCCTTCACGAAAGAAAGTTGGAATAATTAAATTGGGAACAAATTATGCAATTTTGGCTTAAAACAAACTGTTAACTCAAACAATGAAAAAACTTACAAAACAAATGTCCAAGCTTCCACAACAGCTCAAAGAAATGCAAGAAGTCCCAAATAAACGTCAATAGGCTTCATATTATGAACTTTGTAGTGGAGATCATCCCATAGGTTATTGTTCTCCAGAGAATGAAGAGGTGAATTATATGGGAAATCAAAACCAATATCAACATACGAAAGCACCATATCAAGGTAATACTGGTTATCGGCAAAGAGGGAATAATACACATTATGGTTAAGGGTGGAGACTAGAAGCAAGACCATTCAATAGACAAAATCTGTATCAGATTTATAATCAGAATCCTCATCCACAAGATAGAAATTCAAAGATTGAAGAAAGTCTGAATCAGTTTATACAAATGTCTATAGCAAATCAAAAGAGCACTGATGCAGCCATTAAGAACCTTGAAAATCATGTTGGTCAAATAGCTAAGCAATTGGCTGATAAACAAGGAGGGACATTTACTGTGCACACTCAAGCTAATCTTAAAGAACATTGCAAATCCATTCTAACTCGGAGTGGAAAAGAACTTGGAAAAGGCATTGGTAATAATATTGGAAAAGAGAAAGATGTGATAGAAAAACAAGAAGGAGAAAATGAAGAAGGTGAGAGGGAAGTAGAACAAGAAAACAAAAAGGAAGAATTAGTTAAAAATGTAAAAATTGAAAAAGAAGGGTTAGAAAAGAAAAAGAGTGATAAAAAGAAGACAAACATTCAAAAAGTTCAAGAGGAGAAAGGGAAACTGAAGAGTTTTCTAGTGCAACACCTACCTTATTTGCATGCCTTGACCAACAAAGACAATTTGAGGCATTATACAAGGTTTTTGGATATATTTAGTCAGTTGCAGATAAATATTCCATTTTATGAAGCTCTTGAAAAAATTCCAACTTATGATAAGTTCATGAAGGATATTCTCACGAAGAAAAAGAGGTATATGAATCAAGATACTCTAAACCTAGATGCTAGTTGTAGTGCCATCATTCAAATAACTATCCCATATAAATAAATAGACATTGGGAGAGTTGCATTTCCTGTCACTATAGGGAAGGTAAACATTGGTAAATCATTAGTAGATTTGGATTCAAGCATAAAATTTATTTCGTTGTCTGTGGTTTGAAGGTTAGGTAACATTGAAGTTGAACATACAAAGATGACACTTCAGTTTGCCGACAAATCTATCACTCGTCCATTATGAATAAATGAAGATGTTATAGTTGAGGTGGACAAGTTCTTATTTCCAATTGACTGTGTTGTAATGGACATTGAAGAAAATGATGATGCACCTTTGATCTTAGGTTGATCATTCATGAAAACCGCCAAACTGATGATAGATATTGATGATGGATTGATGAAGGTTTGTGTCCAGAATGAAGTGGTGTGTTTCAATCCTTTTAAAGCCATGAAACACTCAAAAGACAAAGGAAATTAGTTTAGTATGGATGCCATTGACGAAACCATCATGGATGTACGAAGACGAGTGTACTTATCCAATCCTTTAAAGAAAGCTTTAACTGATTTACTTCAAGTTCTTAATCCAGATGAAGAAAAAGAGATTGAAGAATGCTTGATAGAACTTGAGTCATTAGAAGAAATTCATCCTCTTGAAGCTAAAGTTGAAGAATTGAAAGATGAACCCAAGAAAGATTACACTAAACTTGAATTGAAGATGCTACTGTCACACTTAAAGTTTGTGTTCCTTAAAGAAGGTGGTAAAAAACCAGTCATTATCAGTTGTTTATTATCTGATAAGGAAGAACATAAATTGATTCAGGTTTTAAATTAAAATCAAAAGGAAATAGGTTGGGTGCTATCAGATCTGAAAGGAATCAGTTCATCCTATTGTATGCATAAGATCATGATTGAAGAGAATTACAAACCGGTAGCTCAACCACAATGTCGCTTGAATCCTAACATGAAAGAGTTTGTGAGGAAGGAAGTAGTGAAATTATTAGAGGCCGACATGATTTATCCTATTTTAGATAGTGTTTGGGTTAGTCCAGTCTAAGTGGTTCCCAATAAAAGAGTAATAGTGGTGATTACTAATGACAAATCGAGTTGATCCTGACAAGAACAGTGACGGGATGGAGAATGTTCATAGATTATCGGAGGCTTAATTAATCCACCAGAAAAGATCATTTTCCTTTACCGTTTATGGATCAAATGCTTGAAAGATTCTCAGGTCAAGAATTTTATTTTTTTTCTTGCATGGTTATCCAGGATACAGTCAGATTACCTTAAACCCAGAATATCATGAGAAGATAGTTTTTACATGTCCTTTTGGCATTTTTGATTATAGAAGGATGCCTTTCAGATTATGTAATGCACCAACAACTTTTCAACGGTGCATGCAAGTCGTCTTTTCTAATATAATTGAGAAATGCATTGAAGTTTTCATGGATGACTTCTCTGTATTTTGTCCTTTTTATCTTTGTTTGAAAATTTTGGACACCGTACTAAAGTAGTGTGTGGAGACTAATCAGGTTATGAACTGGGAGAACTTTGTGTTTTTTTGGTTACTTATGGCATAATACTTGGCCATAAAATCTCTTTCAGAGGCATTGAAGTTGATAGAGAAAATGTTGAAGTGATTGAAAAGCTTCCACCATGTTGCACCCCAAATTTTACCCTCATATTTTTCTTGCATTGCCTGTATAGCATATCATGTCTGTCATTTTTCATAATACCTAATTTATCAGCTGAAATAAACTTGTCGAAATTACAGCCGAATCGGTCAAACTAAAAGTCAACTTTGTGAAAACTCAGCGGACGAAAAATTTTAAAGTCGAGCCTACAAACGTCAGTCATATTAGTCTACGTTTGTCGTAGTTTAACCTGGCATGTTCAATTAAATTTTTCGACCACTTTTCGGTCGCATTTTGGACAGTTTAAGTCATTTTATCGAGTAAAATTTATTTCAAAATCTGGCCAAACGGTATTTTTCCGAGTCGTATATTTTGCGCTGATCATTTTAGTGTACTCGGTTTATTTTTTCGAGCACTTGGGCGTCCGACTTTTATTTATTTGAGTTTCGGTTATTTTTATTTTTTGTCTAAATAGTTAGAATAAATAATTAAATAGAATTATTAGTTTTAATTTTATTTTTATTTTATTTTATTTTATTTTATTTTATTTAGTTTTAAATAATTATTTGAGTTGGGCTTTAAAATGGGCATTAGGTTAGAGTTAACCCTAGTTTGATACCTATATAAACATAAGTTGTATTTGAGAAAAGGGGGAGAAAACTTCATCAACATCAGAAATCAAGAACAGGTCATCAGAAAGAGGAAGAAGAGAGTTTTGAGAAAAACTCAGAAGATCCACCAACAACGATCATCCAACGGCGACCGTGGATCCTTTAGTGTCTCATTACCACCGGCGGGCAACAACCAAGCACAGAGCCTCAGAAGAAGCTTCATCATCGGCCAAGAACACCACCACCTCGCCGTTGAAACACCCAAAACGTAAGATTATGACATTAATGGGTTTGGTTTTGTTTTATTTGGTTTCAAGTATGAATAGACGAAGGCGAAGCAGGAGAGAAGAGGAAAGTTTCAAAAAGGAGGCATGGAGGAGCCGCCGCCGGTTGGGAAGAAAAAGAAGGGAAATGGTTTTTCCCAAACCCTAAAGAAGGGAAAGGGTTTTTCCCAAACCCTAAAGAAACAACACAGCAACATGATCCACCTCTCCCTCTTTCTTATCATTTTCTTTTTTTTATTTATCACTTTTTTATTTTATTTCATTTATTAATTAATATATTATGTAATTAGAATTAACTATGTCCTTATTATTAAGCTGAAGTTAAAACCTTCAATTAAAACCATTTTTTTTACGTAAAGGAAAAAAAAGAAAAAAGAAACAAAATCATGTTTTTTATATTTAATAATTAAAACCTAAATTAAAAATCCATTTCTTAATTAAAGCATATTTTTAAATTAAAACTTTTCTTAAAATTAAACCATATTCTAGGATTAAAACTTTTCTTTCTTTTTTTTAAACATTAGCAATTAAAATTATCTTTTTGTTATCAAGTTTATTAATTCAACTCTTTTTATTTATTAAAATCCCAATTTTTGTAAATAAATTAATCACTAAACTTTTTCTCAAAAAAATATTTCTTAAACTAAATTTTAACACTTTCATTCTAATTTCTAACCTAAAGATTCTGAAATAAAAGTTCTTGACGTTCCCGTCGAACTCTCGTCTAATTACCATTTAATTCCTAACATTATTTTTTTTCCCTTTGTACAATTATTAATCTTTTGTTATTTTTGCGTACTTCATTTTTTTTGGGTTGTAATCAGGCGAGGATATCGTCGCTTTATTCTGGTTATTTTTTACGGTTGTAGTTATGCGAGGCTATCGTCGCTTTTATTCTGTCATTTATTTTGGTTTATGGTTGTAATTTATGCGAGTGATCGTCGCTTTTCATTTTTTTACTATTTTCATTATTTTCACTATATTTCCAATTCTGCTATGTAATAATCTACCATTAAAACCCTCTGAAGGATTAGGTCTAACAGTTTGACCGACGAGTCAATAACCCTAACCTTTGACCATTTCAAAACCCTAATAGCCTAGGCGTTCTGCTGTGGACAAAAATGCCCTTTACCCTAGCATTAGGTCAAAGAGTCGTCGCACTCTGTTTTAGGATTTCCCGCCGTGGAATGTTTAGTTAACCCTAATTTCAATTCAAACTATTTCAACGTAGAAATAGGAGTCGCTGCACTCCACGTAAGCGTTTCCTTAAGAAATGCTTATTCCCCATTGAAACCTTGACCACAGTCAAGAAGTTTCTAACCTCTCTTTCGAGGGGAACTACGATTACTCTGATTCCATTCCCTACCTAGGATACGTAGGCACAAGATGCGAATCTTGCCGAGTAAACTTAGGACTAACCCTTAGGTCTTTCTATGTCACTCTCTGACCCTTAGCTTAGTATATATCTTCAAGCAAATAATAAAGCAAAATAGTAAACAATAAACAAAAGGTTCCTGTAGAGTACTACAGAAGTTTAGGGTCCTAATACCTTCCCTAAGCTTAACCAACCCGTTACCTAGATCTCTCCCTGCATTTTTTATGATGCAAAAAGTAAGTTTTTCCTTTCTTTGACCTTTCCTTCGGATAAATCAAAGACCGGTTGTGAATTAAATATTTGCGATTCAAATTAATTAATAATTTGATATCCTATTCTCACAGTAACACACCACCATTAAATGCCAAAGGGATCAGAAGCTTTTCTAGACATGTAGGTTTCTATAGGAGATTCATCAAAAACTTCTCCAAAATTGACAAATCGATAAGCAACTTTCTTAACAAAGATAAGTCTTTTAATTTTCATAATTCATTTTTAATTTCTTTTGAAGAGTTAAAAGAAAAATTGACAACTGCACCCATAATCACAATGCCTAATTGGAAACTTGATTTTGAACTTTTGTGTGATGTAAGTGATTATGCGGTAAATGTCATTCTTTGTCAGAGAAAGAATAAAAAATTTCATATTATACACTATGCAAGCAAAATCTTAAATGAGGATCAAATTAATTATGCTACTATTGAAAAAGAATTGCTTGCTATAATGTATGCTTTGGAAAAATTTAGATCTTACCTCATTGGTTTAAAGGTTGTTGTGTATACTGACCATGCAGCTATAAAATACTTGCTTACCAAACCTGACTCCAAGCAGAGACTCATTAGATTGATTCTTTTCTTACAAAAATTTAATCTTGAGATTCGTGACAAAAAGGGAGCATAAAATTTGGTAGCAGATCATTTGTCTAGGTTGGTAAATCATGAGATTACCAAGCAAGAAAGTGAAGACATGGAGGAATTCCCCCATATAAAATTACTCGCGATACAAGAGATATCGTGGTTTGCAGATTTAGAAAATCACAAATCCACTAATCTAGTACTTGAGGATTTGACATTAATATGTTTGGGATGAGCTAGATAATCTTTTGAGAATGTGTGTTACCAAGGAAGAGGTGAGAAGCATATTATGGCATTATCACAATTTGCCATATGATGGTCATTGCAACGGTAAAAGGATTGTAGCAAAAGTTCTACATTCAGGATTCTATTGGCCTTCTTTGTTCAAAGATGCACAAAAGCATGCCCAAAATTGTTATAGCTGCCAAAGGACCGGAGGAATGAGTAAACGGAATGAAATTCCTTTGTAAAATATGCTTGAAGTTGAAGTCTTTGATTATTGGGCCATAGATTTTGTTGGTCCATTTCCAGCGTCATTTTCAAATGAATACATTTTGGTAAGAGTGGATTATGTTTCAAAATGGGTAGACGCGATTGCGTCTCAAAACATTTTTCACTCGTTTTGGTATTACAAGGGTTTTAATTAGTGATGGAGGGTCACAATTTTGCAATTCTTGGTTAGCAAAAGCCCTTGAGCACTATGGTGTCAAGCACAAAGTAGCATCGCCCTACCATCTATAAGAAAATGGCCAAGCCGAGGTTTCCAACTAAGAGATCAAGAAAATCTTTGAAAAACTGTTTCAACTTCAAGAAAAGATTGGTCTTTGAAACTTGACGAAGATTTTTGGGCATACCATACTGCTTATGAAGCCCCTATAGGTCTCACACCGTTCCAAATGGTGCATGGTAAGGCTTGCCACTTTTATGTGGAGTTGGAGCATAAAGCATATTGGGCATTGAAGTTCTTTATTTTGATCTGAAACAAGCTGGAGAAAAAAGAAAGTTGCAATTACATGAATTAGATGAACTGATACTCCAAGCTTATGAATCTCACAAACTCTACAAGCAAAAGGTCAAGAAATACCACGACAAGAGGATTCTTACCAAGGATTTTAAGCTAGGATATACGGTTTTATTGTTCAACTCAAAACTCAAATTATTTCTGGGAAAATCGAAATCCAAATGATCGGGGCCATTCCAAATCAAAAAAGTGAAGCACTATGGTATAGTTGTGTTAGAAGACCCAGTTACAAAGGAGGGTTGGACTGTTAATGGCCAGAGATTAAATTTGTATTTGGATGGTGTAAACGATAGGCTCACCATAGTAATTCCACTCAACGATCCTTTAATCCAATGAGAAAGTGTCGAACTTACGATATAAAACAAGCGCTTGTTGGGAGACAATCCAATTTTGTAAGTATTTAAGATTTGTATTTTATAATTAATTTTGTGCAATTGAATTTGAATAGCATTTTAGAAGAGAAAAAATCAGTTTTCAAAAAGCCGATGCTCAATCATGCGCTGAGCGTGACATTTTATTTCAGTAAAAAAATTATGCTTAGTAAATGCTATTTTTTTCATCCACCACCATTTATCCATCTTGGCCCAATTTGGACTCGAACATTATTAGTAAATATACCACACCCTTTCTTTTTTCTTTTTGCACAAAACCCTAGTCTCTTTGAACAAATATCAACCAAGTTTCTCAAAGCTTTTCCATACACACTTCCAAAGTTCTCTGCATTTCAATCTCTTTGCATCATCCATGTGTGTTGTTTTTCTTATTTGTTCATAATTTAAACTAGTTTTGAAGCATGGGTATATAATAGAGATAGAGTTTGTGAATATTGTGTTTCAAACTTTAACTTGTTCAAATTTTATCTTTTTTTGTGATGCATGTATATAATTTAAGTTTATTTATGCTTATAAGAAACAAAAATGAGGAGTGAATGTAAAGATTATAGAATTGTAATGCTTAGAATTCAATTTTAGGGCAAGTATTTTTTTGGGCCACAAGTTGCGCTTAGCGCACTGCACTGCCTAGAAGCACATTCTGCGCTCAGTCTAGAATTTTGTGCTTAGCCCATGTCAGTAGAATTTTTTTTTTTTGAATTTTTCTCAGTTTCTTAGCCTTAAAGATGAATTTGGTAAGGTTTGAGATTGCAGATGAAAGTAATACTTGTGGTACAACTATTTTGGTTTAAGCTTTGTGTTGCTTTATGATTGTGTAGGAATGAGGCCGAGAATGATCATCGCTTCAAAGAACCAGTGAGCCACTACAGGAACACCCTCATCCCGATATTTTAATTCTACTTAATTTCCAGGGCATGATTAAGAGGAGAGGTACAAAGAGCTGAGCCACAGAGAAATTTGTCCTGAGTGCGCGTTCAAAATCAATCCAAAAGGAATGTTTAGGGATATTGTTGCTTTTATATTTGAAAGAAATTAGGACAAGTTGGTAGATTCTCAAAACAATTTCAATTATGAAATTATTATGGAGTTCTTTGCCAATCTTGTCCCAATTGATGGCATGCCATATTCTTTCACCATGATAGTGAGAGGTTGTGAGATTTCTTTTAGTCGAAATGCAATTAATGCGTACCTTGGTGATCCTCACACTTTGGAGGATGGAAAGCTATGTGAGTACTCAAAGCGCCTTGTTAAAGGAAATTGAAACAATGAAAGAATTGCTCAAGCCCTTGCGATTGAAGGAAAATCTTATGAAACGAATGTTTTTGGGGTTCCTAAAGAGTTCAAAAGAAAAACCTTTGGACAAGTGCTCAAGTTCTTATGACTTTGGTTCTTCACAACATAATACCAAGAAGTCATACCTCTTTGGTTCCAAAGGACACAACCTATCTTATCTATTATATTTTTCAAGATTGACTGGTGGACATTGCTAGAGTCATCTCTAACGAGATTAAGATGATTGCTGAAAGTGGTCACATAAGATAGAGATCAGGCCTCATTGTACGTTAGATTTTCCTGGACTCATCATGGGGATGTGCATGCAAACTCAAATGGTCATTCCACCATAGATTCATGAGACTATTGCTGGTATGGTGGATGATATGTACATTAAAATATTTTGTACATCAAAGCTAGAGAAAGGTATCCGACAAGGCCAGGGAAGCATTTCAGCCCCTCCACAGCAACAACTTGGATTTGATAGTTGGGATCCAAGTCCTCGGGAATCCTACACTCACACATCGAATCATAATGAATCTAACCATTTAACCGATCTTGCTCTTTATGATTCTATGTATAGGTTACAGTTGTTTCACAACTGCGAAAAACAACCGGCAAAAAAACAAAGTCACCACTGAACGTTATTTATCCTGACGGGGGAAAGGAAATGATCGAAGAAAACCTCAAAAAGGGTAAGTAACATGGTCTCACAACCAAAGTATAGGTTCTGGAGTCGATTTCACGAAAGGAAGGTGTTAGCACCCCTCTCATCTGTTGTACTCAACGGGATCCACTCTTGTTGTTCTAATTAAAGGGTGTGTTTATCTAAAGCCTACTTGTTAAACGGAAACGAAAAGGAAAAAAAATAAAAAGGAGACTCGATAGGGCTTCTCCGTCCTAGGCCTACGTATTCCCTCGTGCAATGGGAAATTCAGAGTCAACGTAGTTCGGAGGACTACGTGTGAAAGGGGGGAAGGGTGCTCGTCAAGACTTCGCCGTCTTGTTTCTATGTATCTTCAGTCGGACTAGAATCATGAAATCAGAGTGCTCGTAGTTCTTCCAAAAATTGTTAAGTGTTTTTTTATGAGCGTTGCTAAGTTCGTGTTCCAGCAGTTAGGGTCGATGTCTGTTTACGGTAGAACGGAAGTAACATGCCCTTTCTGAAAAGAGTTTGACAGAAAATCCCGAAGGACAAAATGATTTGAATTTGTTTATGAGTTTTAACAGAAGTGAGTTGAATTTGTTTGAGATTCGTATTGCACTAAAGTCTATGACATAGGAGCGAATGCTTCACAAGATCTCCCACAAATGGGACGTATGCTAATCACTCTAGAAGAATTATGGAAAGACTCCCCACTCATCATTTCCCACGTACTTAAGGCTCGTGGCGCACAATGCTCATCATATTTATTACGTGTTTTGATTTTGTTTTGAGAAAGACTCAATGGGCAAAGAGAAAATCTAGGGGAAACTTACCTAGATGTTATCATGCAATATGGCCCTATAGTTGAGGATGAGAAAAAGGGAAGTTTATCTAATGTTATCATACAAAAGATGGACCTAATATTGAGGTTAAGAGGGAGCTAACCTAATGTTGTCATGCAAAGGATTGAGAACCTAATGTCTATCCTACTCCAAACTTAATCAAAAATTAAGTTGGACTAGGAGCCCTAAGGGAGCATGTGATTAAGCACAAGTAAACATTATACAACTCAATCTCAAACAAAAAATAGGAATCCAAAACTCAAAGAAGAAAAGAGGATATGAATAAGATGCTAAAGCAACATAAGATAAGAAGAAACAACCATCTATTCTCAATTGTCAACATCAAGGTTAAAGTCAAAGTATGCTTATCATATGAATCAAAACACCAAATATGGATATGATAGGGAAGAGAGGGAGACTATAGAGAGAGAGAGAGAGAGAGAGAGAGAGAGAGAGAGAGAAAGAATAGAAAGTAGAGATAAGGAAGGAGTATTTTATTTATTCAACAAAAGCATACATTGAATGGTTATTTTCTAACTATATATAACTGTCTAAGCAGTTATAACAACCCAATAACAACTAATAATAGATGTATACACTAATACATGTATCATATCCTGCCCCTTGAAATCTTCCTTGTCCTCAAGGAAAAGCTGTAACATCAAAATAAGGAGACTAGAGCTTGAGTTTGTATAGCAACTCCCAAGTAACCTCTTCCATAGCCTCCCCTTTCCACTGAACCAAAACCTCAGTAATTGTCCTATTATGTCTCTAAATCGAGCGCCTCTTAAAAATCTTAAATGGCTCCTTAGGATCATCCAAAATTCCCCATTCTTCATGAAGTGCAACCACGGGAATGTTCGCATCAAGTTTTAAGAGAGATACATGGAACGTAGGATGAATCCGCGAAGTAGCTGGGAGAATCAACGTGTATGCAACTTTTCCCACCCTATGTAGCACCTGATAATGACCATAAAACCAAGGAGAAAGCTTTTCGGAAGTATGATATTAAGCAGAAGATTGTCTATAGGACTGTAACTTTAGGAAAACCCAATCTCCTTCCTTAAATTCCCGATCACTATGATGTTTATTAGCCTGCCACTTCATACGTGCTTGAGCCCGAACCAAGTTACCTTGTAAACATGAACAACAATTAACATGTTAATAATAATATTTACAACAATTTAAGAGAATCTTAATCGGACTGAATGCTAAGCATCATTTCCCAAGAATCCGAATGTTAAAAGATTAATTTAACTAATCAAAATTAACACAATTAAAAACTCAAGGTACTTGGATGAATGAACTCTATAAAACTCTCAGCAAACTGACTTTCCTAATCACTTAATCTTCTGAATACAAAAATGTATAGGCAGAAACAAATTTGGGTTCCAAAGAGAGATTTCAGAAAGACAGCAATGTTGAATGCAGCAACTCAAGCAAGCACAAAGAATGCAACAAATGAGGGGTCTACAAGCAAGCAGACAACCTCAAAAGCACATACTTCTTCAGCAACCTTTGTTGAAACACAAAGAAGAAGAACATTTTTTAGGCCAAAATGAAAGATTAATCTTAGGAAGGAGGTATGGATTTTGCTCGAGAAGATTGGGAATATTGTTTAAACAATATGGATATGTCAGATGATCCTAGGGAATACCTTAGGGAATACCAAGAAAAGAGAAAGAAATGAGAATCTAGGAGGCTGACATGGCCCGTGTCAGCAAGCCTGATGCAGGATGAACTTTTAGCTGAGAAACAGGGGCCAACACGGCCCGTGTTGGCTGAGGCGCCTTTTTATTCCAATTTTTTTAGATTTTTAACTTAAGTGATCTGTGAGGGTATTCTTGATATTTCACCACTATTGTATTGGACTTGTGACTATTTGAGATGCTTTTGGAACCAGAAAAGAAAAAAAAATTGACGGCAGAGCAAAATCATGATCAAGAATTGAGTGATCAAGAGAAAAAGGAGAACTGAAGAGTTCCATGCGCGGGAGAAATTGAAGATCAAAGTAATCCAAAATTCTTATAATGTTTAATCTAATTGTTGAATTTTCTTTGAATATTATGAGTAGCTAAACCCCCCAATGCTAGGGGGTGTTGTTGTACCCCAAAATTTGACCAACCATTTCTTGTACTTGGCTTATGTCTATGCATTTTAGCATCTTGCATTTGCATAGAATTGATCTTGCACTTGGCACTCGGTCATCCTCAGCAGAGTTGGCTCTGTCTCTCCAGCATTTATTTTGCTGGAGCGGTTCCTTTGCATTTGTATCGTGCATAACATCCTCCCAAACGCGTAGCATTTCCATTTCGTATGGAGCATTACACCATATTCAAACATGTTCATTTCAAACATGTGTATTTTCTTAAGCTCGTGTGGTATCCAGTCCCCGGCAAGTATCGATGTATTTTCTTAAGCCCGTGCAATACCCAGTCCCCGACAAGTATCAGTGTTTTTCTTGAGCCTGTGTGGTATCCAGACCGCCAGCCAGATCATTGACAGATGTGTTCATCTTATCATTCTCCCCAACAGGGTTTATTTATTCAAGTTCATATTTCCCCAACCGATTTCTTCACCAAGATGGTGAATCGACGGATTTTCTTCTCAGCTGCATGTTGAGCCGGCCTTCGGGTTCGATGCCTGTTTTGTTTAAATAGATGACTGACAGTGAGGTCAGATTTTCTTCTCAACTGCGTGTTGAGCCGACCTTCGGGTTCAATGTCTGTTTTGTTTAAACAGATGACTGACGACGAGGTCATATTTTCTTCTCAGCTACGTGTTGAGCCGGCCTTCGGGTTCGATGCCTATTTTGTTTAAATAGATAACTGACGGTGAGTTCAATTTTTCTTCTCAGCTGCGTTTTGAGCCGGCGTTCGGGTTCGATGCCTGTTTTGTTTAAACAGATGACTGACGGCAAGGTCAGATTTTCTTCTCAGCTGCGTGTTGATCCGGCCTTCGGGTTCGATGCCCGTTTTGTTTAAACAGATGACTGACGGCGAGGTCAGATTTTCTTCTCATCTGCGTGTTGAGTCGGCCTTCGGGTTCGATGCCTGTTTTTATTTAACAGATGCCTGACAGTGAAGTCAGATGTTCTTACCGACTTAATGTCGTTACCTGCGTGTTAGTAGATGTTTCTTCCGATTGCGTGTCGATGCCTTCTAATGGGTAACGAGTCAACTCATTGTCCCTGTAATCACCAGATACAGTTTTCTCCAATGATTCTACTTCCACTTCGGTGGATCATTTCTACAGTTTGCTATTGCTGCAGTTGGAAAATTTCTGGGTCCTTTTGTATTCAACCTTCTTTTACCTCAAATGTTTCAAAGCCGTCCGTTTTTCATCCCTTCAGATCCAAGTCGTTTGAATAGGGGCAACTGTTGTACTCCAAAATTTGACCAACCATTTCTTGTACTTGGCTTATGTCTCTTGCATTTTAGCATCTTGCATTTGCATAGCATTGTTCTTACAGGGGATCAAGTGATTGTTTATGTTCCATCTAAGAAGAAAGGATTATTGGCTTCAAGTTCAAGCAAAGGCATTGGTGGAGGTTATTAAGTGTGTGGTATCATTATGAAGTTGTGAAAGCTACTTGAGAGGAGAGGTGTGTTGTGACTCCTTGTCTGAGAACCATCAGAGGGTTTTTGTCAAGAGTTCATGAGGCTCTATCATTTATGTGAGCATGGGTTAGAGATTTTTTGAGTACCTAAGAGGGTGTTGTGGATTTGGAATGGTCATTTAATTCATCTGCAAAAGAGCCTAGACAAAAGGGCTTGAAATTAGGGTTTCACATTTAATCAGTATAGACTTGTTTCTTGAAGAAATACTTGTTTCCATAATCCTTCATATTGTCCCAAGGTGTTTAGAAGCAGAAGATTGATCCTCAATTTCATGCAGAAGAGCTCCAATTGGCCAGTCAATTGCAAATCAGGAGATTTGGGGAAAAAGTCAACTATGCAGTGATAAAGTCAACTCCTGACTTTTTAAGGTCAAAATCATGTTCCTCAAGTTCAATATGACCAATGGGTGAAATTTGACCAAGAAATGTCAAGGGAATCATGAAATATCAAGAAGTGTGAAACATGCCACTTTTGGAAAATTAGGGTTGTAGAAACTTGCTATTTATGGAAAGTTTCATGTGTGAACCATCCACTTTCCAAGCCATTTTTCTTCATGGTCAAGGTTCCAAATGAACTTTTGTCCAGCATCAAACTTGTTCCTCATATTCTATGCTTTCCTTTGAGTACCAATTCATCATCATGTGATGCTTGAAGCTCAAGTTATGATGATTCAAAGTTAGGATTTTCAATGATCTCAAAATTAGCAAGTTTGGACAGATTTTTGGACCAACTTTCCAAGCCAATTTTCATCAAGTTCTTGTTGTCAAATGGGATTTTGTCCCACATGAAAGTTGTAAATCTTGTTCCAAGCTTTCCAACCATTACTATAAGTCTCTCATATTATGTTTGAAGCTCAAGATATGAAGGTTCAGAGTTGAGGTTTCAAATGGATCAAAACTCATAACTTAGAATTTTTCTAAGTTATTACAAGGTAGATTTTGTGTCATGACTTTCAAGCTCAAATTCCACGATCCTCCAAGTTGCAAATCAAACTTCCACCAACACCAAAGTTGTTCCTTGCCATGCAATCTTTAATTAGAGCCCAAGTTCTAACCAAGAGGAGCTTTGTGCATTGAGATACAATGGCTCAAAGATGGTGTTTCAGATGACTTTTCAAGGCATGAATCATAGGTCATTTGGCATATTTTTTCAATCAGTCATGCAACATTCTTACATTGTCCAATCCATGCGCATGAAATAACAAATAGTACACTTCAAACATTGCCAAAACAAGACCAACCAAGCATGCACCATGATAGATGGATTTTGAATTTTCTTGCCCAAAGAAGGAAAGGACAAGCAGCCCTTGCTCTGACCATCATGCAGTCCCTCTGATTTGTCTCTCCACTCAAGCAAGACAGCCACAATTGAAAGGATAATTCGCATGGTCCATCATCCACCATTGATCTCAAAAAATCATGTGATGATAACATCTGCTCTCTTGAGATTTTACCACAGTTAAACCATAAAATATCTTTTTTACTTCATATATAAGCTAAAAGATAAACCTTAGATTGAGGAGAGCCTCATTTGTGTGGAATATCAGAACTTGTCATTTCTTGATTCTCTCTGGTTTTTCCTTCGAAACTCACTCCATATTGAGCCATTCAACAAGTTTCTTCTCAGACCATCATCACCACAACATCCTCTATCACCTGCTTGCAAAATACACTAACTGTGAGCACATTAATCCTCCACTGCTCAAACTTGTTTGAAAGGTTTAAGGAGCTTTCAAGGCCATTAAAGCCTAACTCAAGTTTCTACAAGTGCCAAGGATTTGTTCAGCAGCTTTTGGTGGAGTTTCAGCACGCATAGAAGAAGCAATGGACATACTCCACTAGGTACTTTCTCAAACTTTTTCCCATCATTTTAGGCACATTCTAGGGACATACTGAGTACATATAAAGTCCTATTTATGTAGGCATTGTTTGCATATTGTTTTGGCTGAGTTTCATGGAATTTTCATTTTTTGCTACCTCAACTATTTTCCTTCGAAACACCATGAAAATGACATTTTTGGATAAAAATAAGCTTGGATTTGGAACCCTCGTGAGATTTTGAGTGGAGAAGTGTCTTGCTTTTTCATTTCTGGGTATGGTTGACCTTGCTCCGGTGGCATCTCGCTGGAGAAGACGACCGAAACTAGGGTTTCGACGTCTGAAGCTCAGGGATGGGTGATCTGGCCTTTGGCGCCACCATTTAAATTCAAATGATGTGTGTTGTCTTATTTTCATTTGCCAGCACGTGTGAATCAGCTGCCACGTCAATTAATGAATTGACACTGTGGCTTCAGATTTGGGTAATGGGCTCAGTATGTTGTTATTCACACCCCACAATTTTGGGCCTAGAGCACGTATTACACTGATTTCAGTTCAAGCTGTCAATTACTTCCACACCCCTGCTTGTTTATTTCTCTTTTTTATTTCATTTTAGTTCTAGTTTGTGTTTTATTTATTTTAAAATAGTTCTAATTTTCATAAAAATCCCAAAAAAATATTTTCTTAACATATTAATGTGTTATTTATTTTTTCCATATTTTTATTTTATTTTTTCATTTAATTTTATTATTTTATTTGAATTTTACAAAGACAACGGTTTTTTGGTTTACCCTAATTTTGAGCTTGTTCATTTGGACTCTAAATTTTATCCCCTATGACCATGGCTTCTCCCTCACTTAGGTGAGGGATTGAGGCTCCTTTGGGGGTGGTTTTGGTCCATGTTTGATCAATTTTCATTTGGCTTTGATTTGCTTTTTATATAGCCTTGACATGTACTCGATAAGGTGGAACATCATCCCTTCTTGGATTTATTTGATGGTGCTTTGAGTTAATTTTGCTCATGAGGTTTTGTATGCTATTTTTAGATTGATCAAGCTTGCTTTGACATTTTATTTGAGATTTATTGGTCATGTGTTCTATTTTTCATAGTTGCTTCAAGTTCAAGTCTTCTTTTGACATGCTTTCACAAACTAGTTTGACCTAAACTTTGGGATATGATCATGAGTGATCCCATATGCACCTTTTGAGCTTTGTTGATTCATTTTAATATACTTGAGGTGCTGTTTCATTTTGTCATAGGTCTTTTGAGTTTGTAACTTGTGTCACAAGTCACCTTTGAATCATGCTTCTCCACTTGCCTTAAGTATTGAGATTGTGTTAGGACTTTGGTTCATTCACTTCATATGATCATACTTGTGCTTTGCCTCTTGTTTTATGTTTGAACTTGGATCATTTCCATTGTGATTCACCTCTGCCCCTTTGTGGTTTGACCTTTGTTCATGATGATTTGGTAACATTGTATACACTTTGAGTTTGTCATGAACATTGGGTTTGGTTTTGCATTGTTTTGTTTGCATTGTTTTACTTAAGTTTCAAAGAATTATATGGTTGAGATATGCTTGTGGTGGTGGCTTCCCCACACTTTTTCCTCCCTCTTTTCTTTGTGTATGCATCTTAGGATAGTATCATTATCTCTTGATGATTGATGGTATATGGTTGTAGGAGTTTACTTCTCCCATTTCATCTCATCCTTCTTTTGTGTTGAGTCTCTTGTGTTGTTGAGTCTTGTTGCATCATTTTTGATTGCATTTCTTCTTTGCATCCTTGTATCTCTTGTTTGCATTGTTCTTTGACTTGTTTAAGTCAATTTCTTTTCATTTTTCATTTCATTTTTCATTTCATTTGTGAGTGAATTATCTATTGTTTACTTGGCCTTTTGCCAGGATCCCCTAAGATTCCTAGTCCCTCTGTTTAAGATGGGAGTAGGAGAGACATTAGGTGTTCAATCCTTTGCATGATAACAGTAGGATAATTTCCCCCTTTATCCCAACTATAGGAGCATTGTGCATGACAACATTAGGGTCTAGTTTCCCCTTAGTCTGTGTCTTTCTCATCTCATCTCCTAAACACTTCAAAACATATAATAAAGGATAACATGTGTTGTACGCTACGAGCCTTAAGTACTTGAGGAATGATGGTTGGGGGGCCTCCTCTCAACTGTCTAGAATGTTTAGCGTATGCCCTTTGGGCGATATGCGACGCATTCGCTCTCAAGTCATAGTCTTTAGTGCAACATGAGTTACAAACTTAACTCAATTCACTTCTTGTTTAAAAAACACAAAAACAAAAACATCAAACCTTTTTATCCCTCGGGATTAATTGAAAACCATTTTCAGAAAGAGTGTGTTAATTCTTGGTTCTACCGCAAACAGGTAACGCCTAAGTCTCCAATGGTTGAGCTGCAATACACATAACTGCTAGAACGGAGGTTTAACCCTACTCTGTTAAAACACTTGAACCAACCTGTGGTCGTGTCAGCCTGAACTACATTTTTCTCTGATTTCTCATACCATATGAGAATACGTAGGCACAAGACGTGATGTCTTGACAAGTAATCTCCCCCGTAGTTTCCCGAACTATGTTGACTCTGACTTTCCCATTGCACGGGGGAATACGTAGGCATAGGGCGGCGATGTTCTATCGAGTTAGTTCTTTCCGTTAGCAGTAGCAGCCGTAGACAATTTATTTTTCACCCATAGATTAGACAACAAGCGTGGATCCCGTTGAGTACAACGGACGTGAGGGGTGCTCATACCTTCCCCTTGCGTAACCGACTTCTGAACCCAAGATTTGGTTGCGATGACCGGTCTTTTCCCCTTTTCGTAGGTTTTCTCTGATCGTTTCCTTTCCCTTTCTTTGGGATAAATAACGAACGGTGGCGACTCTTCTGTCCTTGCCGGCCCCTCTTCGCAGCGGTGCAACAGGTGTCCCTGAATTGCTTTTGTAATAACCTTGATTTCCTTTATTCAATGACATAAGTGCTTTTTCATAATCATTTTTATCATACAATGTGTTTAATGCTTTTTCTATCGGACAAATAGAATTTTATTTACGGTTAACCTTTAGGTCGGACAAACCATTGTTAACTGTTTTTGTGCGATAATACTATAATAGATATCACCTGGGACTAGGGATACCCTGTAGTAACCGTAACATTCTTGATAAAATATAATGCTATATTTCATCCTAAATCTCTAAGGACTCAAGGTTTAGGATGAATATCAAAGGTTTTTCTGCCTAAGGCCTTAGGGAAAAATACACTTGAGAATTGGTAAAGGTTTGTTTTGAGCCATGTCTCGTAAATAAGGATTAAGGAGGCTGCAAGGCAATTCATACACTGTGCCCTAGCATGCTTCTCATATCTATTAAAAATTCAATTTTATTATTTTGCTTTATTTTCTAACTATTTGTTTATAACTTCACCAAACAATCCTAAACCACCAAACACTTTTTGTTTAATTGAATTACTATAAGAACTTATATTCCTGCGCAATCCTCGAGATCGATGCTAGGGATAAACCCTTATTTTAACTACAATTGGCAAAAGTAGTACACTTGCTATTTTTCCAATCAAGTTTTTGGCGCCGTTGCCAGGGACTGCCAAAATGTAAGTTTTAATTTTAATTCAATTGAAATTTTGTTGTTTTGCGACTAAAATTTTACTTTCTGTTATTTTTATAAATTTCCTATTATTACTAATATTTGTCTAATATGTGTATGCCAAGAAAGCCCTCAGCTGAATTTATTTTTGATGCAGAACCAGAAAGATCGTTGCACGCTAAACTTCGTCAAGTTAAACAAGAAAGACTGGTAGCGTCAATAGGAGGACCGATAATTTCAGAGCAAGAAAAAGAAGAAGAAGTTTTGGTTCATTATGAGCGTTCTGACTCAGATATAAACACAGATACAGTGGTACATTCAGAGATTGTTGTTATGGCTGAAATTCCACCAGCAGAGAGACTTCCTCTATAGCCACCCAGAAGTCTCTCTATAAGTGCTTATTTGCATCTTTATTGATCTTTCCAGTAAATCAATCGGTTAACGTTGCTAATTTTCAGGTGCACCCAACAACTATCTATCAGCTCGAAAAAAGACCTTTCACAGGAAAGATCAATGAAGATGCAAATAAGCACTTACAGAGGTTTTTCACTATGAGCATGACGTTGAAAATTGAGGGGCATTCTGAAGAAGCTAAAAAGTTAAGATTTTTTCCTTTCACTCTTTCTGAAGATGCATAAGAGTGGTTTTACTCTTTACCTGCCGGGAGTATTACCACTTGGGAAGAGATGGAGAAGACTTTTCTTAATAAGTACTTTCCTGTTTCTGTTTATATTTGAAAAAGATATGATATTGTGAACTTTAAACAAAAGGAGGGAGAGTCACTTGGTGATGCATATAAAAGGTTCAAGAGGTTATTGGTAGCTTGCCCGACACACAACATGGATGCAACTGAACAAATGCAGAATTTTGTAAATGGCCTTAGGATAAAGACTAAGAAACTCGTTGATACAGTTGTCGGTGGCTCGTCTAACTTTACAACAGTAATAGGTATTAAGAAGATCATTGAAGCCATTGCTACAAATTAGCATTTTGAATTGCACGACCAAAGCGTGAGCCAACCTGAAGGGATAATTGATTTGAAGCTGGCTAATCAAGTGGTAAAGATGGAAGATCAAATTGCGACAGAAGTTGAAAAAAGACTCAAAGCTATGAATGTAGGTACTAAAATTGTGGCACAAGTTCAACCTGTCAAAGCGGTTAGTTGTGAAATTTGTGGTGGACCTCATTTTGTCGTGCATTACATAGCCATTACACAACAGGTGGAAGAGATTAAGTTTCTGAAGCAGAACAACCCCTATTCCAATACATATAATCCAGGTTGGAGAAATTATCCAAATTTCTCAGGGAAAGATCATTAAGGGAATGCTCAAACACAAGGTCCCATACAGTATCAGAACCAGCCACAACAACAAATGTATCGACCATATCAACAGCCATCATACCACCAAAGTTATCAGCAACCACAGTAGCAACAGGGTCTTCAGAAAGCAGAGCAGGAGATAGCCATAAAAAAGATGGCTGCTCACAATATACAATTCCAAGAAGAGACCCAAAATAATCAAAGGAACAGTACAACTTCTATAAAAAATCTTGAAGTTCAGATGAATCAGATAGCAAAGCAACTTACCAATGTTCAAGCACCAGGTGCCCTACCAAGTGTAACTTTGACAAATCCAAGAGAGCATCAGAATGTGAATGCCATTATGACCGGAAATGGTAAGTCAAGTGGGGATTCTGAAGAAAAAAGAAAAGAAGAGGAAGGCTTGTTGGAGGTGGACTTGGAGATCAAAGATCATTAGAAAAAACAAGAAGAAGTCATATCATCTGTAAAACCCACTGAAGAAAAAAATGAAAAGAAAGCTAAACCAGTAATTAAGTTACCTTACTCTCCGAAAGTGACAAAGAAAGATCCAAAAGAGAAGGACTTTGAGAAATTCAGCACAATGTTCAAAATGTTAGAGATTAATATGCCGTTCTTCAAAGCACTCGAGCAAATGTCATTGTATTAGAAATTCATGAAAGAAGTAGTAACTAAAAAGAGACTTAGTGGAGATGAGTCGATTGCCCTCAAGGAAAAGTGCAATGCAATCTCGCCAGAGAGGAGAATCCCAATCAAAAAGAAGGATCCTGGATCGGTCGCAATACCTTGCACCATAAAAGACAAAAAATTCAAGAAGGTTCTCATTGATTCAGGTGCTAGTGTTAGTCTCATGCCACTATTTGTTTATAAAAACCTGGGGATTGGAAAGGTGAGCGATATGAGAACAAATTTAAAATTTGTTGACCACACGACCAAGCGATCATATGGGCTAGCTGGAGATGTGCTGGTGACGATCGATAAATTATTCTTTCCAGTTGATTTTGAGATCATTGATATTCTGGAGGATGAAGAGACTCCTATCATTCTTGGTCGACCATTTTTGCTTACCAGTCAATGTAATGTTGATATTGAAAAAGGTACTCTGACTTTAAAATCTTTTGATGAGGAAATAACTCTAAAAGTGTTGGATATCAAGAAGCGAGGTGAATGTGAAGATAATCAATCTTCAATTGGAATGATCAAAATAATGGGAGAAAGCAAAAGCTCAATACCACCTCCTATAAAAGTCTAAGGCATAAGCTTTCAGGTTGCAGTATCCCAGTCATCTATGGCACTTAGCAAAACTCCAAAGTGCATTAAAGAAGCCAGGAAGAGAAAGAAAAAAGACCACCAAGGACAAGAGAGTTGTCGGATAGATGATTTTCGTCTTACATGATAAGATAGACAACCGTCAAGCCATGCGATGTTAAATAAAGTGCTTCGTGGGAGGCAAACCACGCGTTTTATTTCTAATCATTTCAGTTAATTTTGTTTGTTTGTAGGTTTTATTTAGGTACGCACAAAGTCCTTCACAGGAGAGCGGAGCCACCCCAAGGAATGATATATTTGAGCAGGCATCAATAGAATATAGTGTACCAGTGAAAAAGCGGAGAAAAGTCGAAAAAATGGAAAAATTATGGAAAAACAAGAGCCTGCCACGGTCTCCCGTGTCACTGGACACGACCTTTGTCACTAGACACAGCCCGTGACAGGTTGATGCTAAAAATAAAAATTTTAAGGTTTACCAGTAGGCTGACACGGTCGCCCGTGTCAGCTACTAGGACGAAGTGGGAAAATGAGTTTGGAGATGGGGACCAGAAGCCTGACATGGTCGCCCGTGTCAGACATGCAAGCTTCCAATTTTTTTAAAAATCCTCTCCCCCTTTTATGGACCGCACCCGACCTTAACCCCATTTACTACCCATTAACCCCCACTAAACCCACTAAAAATCAGATGTCATCTCTCTCTCTCTCTCTCTCTCTCTCTCTCTCTCTCTCTCTCTCTCACTTTTCAACTTTCATCTTCATCATTATTCATATTTCTCTCATAAACCCATTAATGCCTACACAAAATCTCCAAACTTCCTCCCTTAAACTAACCATAATCCGAAACTCCCTTCACAAAACCTTTGCTATTTTCCACCCTCTGCCATATTTCGGGACCTTTTTCTCTTAGCTCCCTATTTTGGTTCTTTCACTTTTTTGCAGGTACCCAAAATGCCTAAGAAGATGCTCAAAGGGAAGCAGCCGGTGGCCGAGACATCAAGGCCACAAAAGAGGGACATTCATACGCCTAATGCACACAACATTGTATTCAACAGTCTGGAGCACGAAAGGCGCTACTCATTTCATGTTAAACATAGGATCACTCCGACGAGGTATATATGCAATAAAGCTATGTCTGAACTAGGATTGAATGTAGAAATTGATAGAATGTTTCATGTTTTGGGCATGCTTGAATTTATGCATTTTGAGGCATCGACTTTTGAGCGAATTACTCTCAAATTTTCTAAGCACTGTTGAGTTTCAGTTGAAGAAGAAGTGGACAGGTACAACAAAGTACTATTATGGTACTCTGCAGTTCCGCTTATATAATATTGATCATGAACTAACTGTGGAGGAGTTAGGAGTCATCCTCCGACTCCCGTTGTATGGACCCAGAGCTGTTCCAGAGGAATTTGATGCAAAAACATTTTAGACTGCAATCACAGTTAAAACTGAGTATGTTGCCAACGATGCTAAGGCCTATGGTATCCAGAACCCCTGTTTCAGGTATGCTCAAAAGGGCTTGGCTTATACGTTGTTTGGTAAGGGTGATAGCACAGGGGTGGCTACCGAGAGGGAATTGTTTTTTTCTGTATGCTATGGCGAATATGGAAACTCTGAGTTTTGTTGCTTTTGCGGTTGATTACTTAGGTAGAGTCGGCTAGGCAACTCAGTAAGGCATCTTTGTTTGGGGTATGATTATCCAGATAGCTGAGCATTTTGGTTATGACCCTTTTGCGATTAATGATACACCGGTAATAGGTAAGGATATGCTGGACATGGTTGCTCTCATCCAGCAGGGTATGATTTCTATTTCTCGTGATTATTATGCTGTCATGAGTTTGAACAGGTTTATTATTGCACTTTCTTACCCTGCTAGAATAAGTATTTATGACCATGCTAATTGGGTATATGAGAGTGTCGTCCAGGAAGATAAGGACGAGTACGATGTTGAGAATTTTGGGACAAGTGACCCGAATGATGAGGATGCTCAAGATCATGAGCTGTTTGTTCCTCCTCCCGAGATGCCGACTTGAACAGGTGTCGAGTCATCATCTACGACTCAAAACCAATGGGCGTGGGTACGAAACGAGCTTGGTCAACTCCCAACAGAGCAATCGATTAGAGTGAGGAGCAAGCTCGCCAAGGGGCAGTGATAGATGAGAAGCACGCGATGATGCAACAATTAATGTTACAATTCCCTCCTCCGCAGTGAGGTACTGTGAGTTCCCCTCTCTATCTTGTACTAAAACATTGAGATCAATGTTTAGTTCAAGTGTGGGGGGTTTTATTGCTTTTAGTATTGTTATTTGTTTATGTTATTTCCCATCTTTACAGTTCGCTTTTACTTTGATGTTGGTGTGTTTTGTGTTGCATGTATTACAGATTTGTGGTGTTTTTTCTGAATGAATGATGAGACTTGTATCGGTGGATGAAAAGATTCAACCCTTGCTCTCCAGGAAGCCCCCAAAAGTTGATACTGCTGAAGAAGATGATTGGACGCGACATTCTGACACTGAACTGATAAGGAGTACTATGCACCCGATCCGGATAGGAAGTTGCACCACACTAGAAGTACTTCGGAACCTGTCAAGTTATACGAAACATGGTGAGGCATAAAAGGCCAAACACATATTCATCATAAGATTTTATTCAAGTATGTCTCTATCGCTTCGAGTTTGCATACCGTCTGTTGGAATTTCACTACACACTTATACACACTGAGGCACTTGTTTTCTTTTAACCCCGAGCCTTTCAAGCCATCCCTTTTATGTTATCCTTTGTTAACCCCACCCGAGCCAATTCACCCTTTGTTTATTTTATTACCACATCATTAACCCATAAGCCTAAACACTCTCCTATCCTGCTCAAATAGGTGTTGTTAGTATTTGATCCGTGAAAGCTTCTAAGTTTTGGGTTGGGACACCTATAATAACTAGGTAAGTGCAATTGAAAAAGAAAAAAAAAGGAAAAAAAAAAGAAAAAGAAGAAAAAAAATATGAGAAGAAGAATAACGCACTTACCTAGAAGAGAGATCTAGTTGAAAATGAAGAAAAAAAACTCAAGAGAAACACATGAATAGGAACTAAAAATCCAGTTGAAAAGATGTATGATACCTCTGATTATGAACAGTGCAAATAACACAGTGACGAGAATGACAACACCGATTTTGAGCCCAAACCACTTGATTTACCATTTTTCTTGTTTATCCCACCTTAATCCTAAGCCCTGTTACAACCCGAAAGACCTCAAAATGTGTATGTGGTATGTATGTGAGATGAAAATAGACGGTATTCAAGCTTATGAGTTGATTTTGCATGCTCTAATTGTAGAAGAATCATCCTTTAAACTTATGATAACTCACTATTGGATCAATAGTTCTTAAAGAACTCGCCCATAAGGAATAAAGAAAGTCTTTCCCTTGTGAAAGAATGAAATAGTCTCCTTAAGATAGTCAAACATAACTTGAGGAAGATCAATATGAAGATCTTAATTGAGAAGAAGTAGCAAATCCTTTAGTAGGGTTCACCAGGTCCAGATCTTTGTCTTTAGGTAGCAAGTTTGAATTTAGAATCTGATTCCAAATAATTGCATTAGGACGAAGATTTGAAACCTGGGGGATGTTTGATGGATCCATCAAAGTATGCCAAGTAGGAAGATAGTAATCCCAAACAAGAGTGCCTGGAATTTCTTCAATCTCCTCACAGCTTGTTGCATTGGCAATCGTCTTAGAAGTTACTGTTATAGAAACACCAGAAACCTTGGAAAGAATAGCGCACTCAAAACTCAGCTCAATAATGGAGGCATTAATCCAAAACTCTTTGACAAGACTTGGATAAGTGAAACCACAAAGAATATTAAAGTATCCATTCCAACCTTGTTCAGACATAGTCTTCCAAAAGTTAAAACCAAGTTTAAGCAGCTCATCAAAATCAACAAATTTTTCATTGATGACAACTAGTTGATTCAAAAGAGAATTGACTAGAGAATTAATCTCAAGTTTGGTTTGAACAACACAAAAGAAAACAAAAGAAAGAAACTGAACAAGACTCTAAAGGAATAAGAATCTTTTCAGAAGAATAGAAGGAAGACATAGAATGATGTTTCACAAAGATAGGAGATAAAGATAACAGAAATATAAAAAAGAAAACATCATTACCCTAAGATTCTTTCCCAGGAGATTTCTTGCATCCACCAGATGATAATCAAATTTATGGATTTTTAAGTAAATATAGTTTTTGAAAAGATTTTTACTTAAAATTCCTTATCAGAAGTAAAGATTCCTTTTCTGAATCTCAAAGACTAAAAATTTTCAAAAGCTATCTCTCATCAGAGTCTAGTAGGATTAGACTTCGAGTGAGACATCTTCTGATAGTCCTTAGTCCTTGATATCCTATTCATAACCAAGCCTTTTATCTTGGAACTAGATTCAAGCTTGATTAATGAATATTAAATTAGTTTCTTCGACAACTAACTAGCAACATTATCATCACAAAAGGGTGAAGGTACTGATTCCATAAATATGATCATCACCTGGTTAATGACATATTCAGTATAGACAAATACAACATAGTTTCTTCTTAAAGATCTTTGAATATTCTTAAAATAATTTCTCTAGAGACCTAAAGGATACTTTGTATTCATTTATACATAAATATTTCATTGAGTTAAGAAATATGCAAGGAAAGAACATAACAAACCTTTTTTTTTGTTTTTCTTGGTCATGCTCTAGATGAGTATTCAGATCTAACCATGGGATCTGAATACTTTCTTGAGTGGATTTTTATTCATTGGCTTTTACACCAATGATTTCACTTTCTCCATAAAACTTCAAGCTTTTAACACTTGAGTCTGGGATGTAGGCTCTCCTTCCGTCATATGTTGTAAACAACCATGGAAGATGCCTTGCTCCTTTCTTCTGTCATATCTGTAGCAAATAAAAATGTACGTATTGGTACTCATATTTCTATGAGTCCGGAAGTGTTAGTCTTGACAGAATTCTTTTTGCTTTATGATTCATTCTGATAGTAGTACCATGAGTCATTCCAGAGAATGAGCCTAGAATGAGTAACGGTACTAACAAAATATTGTTCTTAGCATAGTCATTGATTTCATTGTCTTGGATTAAATCTTTTGACTTTGAAATTTAACAAGCATGGATTTAGATAATGTTAGCTATCGAGAGATTAGCATAAAACAAGTTTACAGCATTGTCATAGTATTTCCACATACAGAAGAAGAAATAAAACGTTTCTCATTGAATTTTCCTTTAACACGGATTCTATAATAGCCTTAAATTTCAAAGGAGCAATGGAGTCACTTAAGATGTTATCTTTAGATGTAGACTTCTTATTATCAATATTGAAGTAAGATAGATTTAGAGTTATCTCTTTCTCTTCAATAATTGACTTTTATTCTCGAATTCAGATTGGTTCTTTATAAGTAATGACCATCAATGTCTGATCACATTCTTCATCAGATTCTAAATCCACAATTTTGTTAGTTTCATTAGAACAGATCTTGAAGATCTCTGACAAATTTTTTTTGGTTTTTCTGGTAGTATTTCTCGTTCTTAAGATTTGGGAAATCAATTGAAATAAGAATATTTTAGAAGCTTCTGAAGTTACCCTTCTATCAATAAATATCATATTCCATCCAGCCAGTTGATAGCATCTTTTGATAGGGAAGGTTAGTCCCATATCATCGAACATTCCAAAGGAATTTTTCTTCAACCGGCTTGAGGAAGGATGATTTGTTAGATAAATTTTCATCATCTAATTCCATTTATTTTCTTTGAAGAATGCTATCAAACCTTTCAAGACATAGTCTACTCAAGCTTTTCAATTCCTGAGTAGATCTGACTTTGTGGTTTAATTTTAGAAAGCTGACTTATAATTTGCTTGAAAAATTAGATGAAGTGTAACTTAATAAGCTTCAACCTGGTTCCATGAAAATAAGAACACAAGGATTCAAAGATAGTATTAAGCATTAGACATATCAATGATATTGATATACTCAGAATGAGATAGAGCACCTACCAGAATGCATCTAACTCTAAAGGCATTTTTTAATAAACTTCTTCTGAGCTGGTGAGAGAGACTTTCAGACTTTGATTGTCTCTACACCATCAACTTCTATAGTAATACCTTTCTCAAGAGTATTCTATAGACCTTCATCAAAACCCTTTATTAAGACCAATGAATTAAAAATATATTTTGCTTAATCTGTTATTTAAACTCAGCAGAATCACCTTTTAAATATGATAGGTTTAGTAGTGTAATACTTTTCATAAGGTACTTAACTCCTTCTTAAAGGAAAATCTTTAGCAGACATATTTTTCTCATTGGATCATTATCTGCACCACTATTGAGTTTTATGCACAAACCATGCTCTGATACCAACTGAAGATGAGAAAAATACACAAGAAGAGGGGTTTGAATTGTGTTTTTTGTTACTTAACTTTGCCTCTAATCAGAGTTCAAATCCTAAACTAGTGTTTAGATTATGATTAGACTTTGCAGCGGAATGTTAAGAGAAGCAAATAAAAGATAAAGAACTCACAAAGATTTATACTGGTTCCTCCCAAAAGAGAGTAGTCCAGTCCCCTTGCATCACAAGAGATTTTCACTATAACTAAAACATGATTACAATCGCTTATGAATTTAAGCATAAGACTTTTCTTTGCTCAGACCCTCAGCTCAAGACTTCCTGCTTAAACCCCTCAGGTCCAAGACTTCTGCTTTGGATCCATGAACCCAAGACTTCCTTGCTTAAGCCCCTCAGACTCAAGACTTCTACTCATACCCTTGCTTCAAAACTTCCTTTCTTAGATTTCATGAATCCAAGACTTTTACTCAAGCCTCTCAGGCCCAAGACTTCCTTGATTATGTTCTACGAACTTAAGACTTCCTTGCTCAGGTTCCACAAACCCAAGACTTCTACTCAAGCCCCTCAGGATCAAGACTTTCTTACTTAAACCTTCAGTCTAAGACTTTCTGCTCAATCAACAACTGATCAAGACTTTCAATGCTCTAGCACATAGCAGGGGACTTACTTGGCTCAAGCCTTTAATCAAGTGACTTTGATGCTCAAGCACATAGCAAGAGACTTTATCTAAACTATTAAACAATCATGTTTAGCATAATAGAGAAGAAGGTGTACTTGATACAAAATCAGAGGTACAAGGTAATCACCTTAACAAGGACCTTTAAGAACTTAAGAATTTTAAGATATACAATGTTTAAGAAATATTAAAGCTTATTACAATTTACAACAAATAACAGAAAATCTGCATACTCGATTGTGTTGCTTATTGTATGATCTTGTTATTCCTCCATTCAGACAGAAGTGTAAAACACGTCTATCCTTCTTGGATTTTCTTCTATATTTGCCCTTTTGATTTCTTTTTGTTGAAGACTTCAGTTTGAATCTTCAGTAGCTTATATTACAATTATAGAAGACTAGTCGTTGGAAGAGCTAACTTGAACAAGTGCCTTTGTTTCTCCATAGTATAAGAGACGTTGAAGAGATATACACCAAAAGATCTTAATCCATTGTGTAACATGTTTCACCATTGTGTCTTCCATGTAATCTTTTACTATAGAGCCTTTGAGAGTTGATATCCATAAATCATGTCAACTCTTCTTGAGCCTTGTGAAAAATAGACTCTAGCTGACAAGCTGATTTGACAATGCAACTTTCTTTCTAAAGTACAGATAACTCAAGCTTTATTACTAATTATGAATGTTCACCAGAAGCTTATACATTAACTTAGTTTAGAGACAATATGTTTCTCTTCTGATACTGAGGTCTTCAGCTTCAGAGTTTATGCCAAACATCACTTAGAGAGTGTTCTTCAGGTTCTGATCCATCAGAAGCTAGTAACTCAACTCCTTTCAAATGTGTCCTTATATCATATTCTAAATGCCTTCTTTTCACGCCTTAGAGCCTGCATACTTGGAACACAAATTAGATAACACCATTATTCTTTTAATACTTTGTTATCATCAAAATCTAAGAGATATGTGTCATGAACAAATCATGTTCTAACAAGGGAATATGTTCTACTTATGCTGGTTGAATAGGGATAGGAGACCCCGAGTAAGGGCATAGATAATTAATGGTTTATTCATCACCTAGCCCTGCTTACGCTAGCAGACTATGGATAGGAAGCTCCGAGTAGTTGTTAGTGAATTAATTTGTGAGGAATCGTGTTTAATGGTTTTGTTGTTTCTCTAGGGGTTATAGTGATTATTAGATCATTCATACAGAGCATTTTACATCAATAATAGAGGAATAGGGGATTCTGCAACACAACTTGACCGCTTTCATGATATTGTTTTCTCGTTTATTTACTTTTTGAAATGAAACTTGCAACCCCTCCTTATTTACCATTTTTGTTTAAATTGTACAAATCGTGTCTCATTCGAACATAGTTCATGTCAGTTTGATATTTTTATTATTGCGACATTATCAGTACACTTATCGAGAAGTCATCAATTATGCAATGTCAAGGTACATGTTTATTACTTTCTAGAGCATAACATGAATATGAAACTTGTAATTTGTACAAAAATTCGTTCATGCATTTTTTTGCAATACTGGTTTCATGATTGAATCATATTAGAACAAAAACTAAATGAGAGGAAGCTTTCCATAGTTTACTAAATGCACAGGATACCAACAATCATTTGTTTTAATAAAAGCATGAAAATGATCAAGGATTTTTTTTTTTGTTTTGAAACTGAGCACAACCATTTATCCAAAAGTTGTCTACCTTGTGAGTTAGTAAGAATTTGTTAACCCATTTGAGCCTTAATGACAGAATCAACATCAATTTTCAATTGTGAGATTCACTAATCAAGAAATACATTTATTGAATTTTCCCCTGTATTTAAAGTTCAGTTCAAGATTGATTTTTAAATGGATTTTGAGATTTTCTTGAAACATTTGAACTTTGAACCTTCATTGTTTGTCTAAATTTTGTCCCTTTCCTTAGAAATTAGGGGAGCATTCATATTTCAATGTTTGGTTATATTCAAGTTAGAGAGAAAAGGTGGGGTGCTTAGAATGTGAAAAACAAAAGAGTTTTGAAAGAAAAAGTGGCAAAAATTGAAATGTGCCAATTATTTTGATCGATGAAAAAAAAGAGAGAAGTGTAAACAAAGTTGTAAATGGTATAAAGTTAGATAAAGTGAATGTTCTTCTATAGTTTGGCAACTTTGTTTCAATTACCTTTTTATATGGCCTTTCTTTGTCTACCAAGCCACAATATAACCTTTGAAGACCACAATATACTCGAGGTAATAGGTAATGAGTGCCAAATATTGGTGAATTTGTACATCAAAAATTGACACATATTAGAGTGTTTTATAGGATTCAAGTTTCAAAACACCAAATTTATTGTAAATAATAGTTTTGATAGTTATGTAAATAGACTTTTCTTATAGTACTCTAATTCAACTCAATTTGTAGGTATTCATGCATGTACAAGAGTTTTAGTCATCAAATGATAGAAGAAATGCTCCCTAATCATCCTTGAAGAAAAGATTCCCACTCTTGTACCCACGCTGAGCGCAGCTCCAAGTGCCAAGGGCAAAAAACTAGTGAGTCTCGCGTTGAGCGTGGATTGGTAGTGTAAGGGCGCTGATCTCCATTTCCTGGGCTCAGTGCAGGTTGTGGCAGTTTAAAGTCTTGTTTGTTAGCTGCACTGAGCATAGCATTCTTGGGCTGAACGCGTGTTCATTTTCAAGACCACTATAAATACCATTCAGATTGAGAAAATTAGGGTAACTTTGATATTTCGAGAGAGAAATACAGAGAAATCAAGAGAGAAAGCAAAAATCATCAGAACTGAAGCTGAATATGAAACAACCACCAATTAATCAACCATGATGCTTATTTATCTCCTTTCTTTTCTTGTGAATCAAGCTACCATGATGGCGTGTAACCAAATCCTCTTTTGTCAAGATTGAATGTATTTAACTTAAATCATATGTATCTGTTTTGATCATTATAATGTGAATCAATTATGAATCAATATTGATGTTATCTTTTTTTCCATGTCAACTTTGTGGGTTTGAATCATTATTGAGAAATATCTTTCAAATCTTGACCGAAGATCATCATCTATTGAAAACCAAAGTATAGACATAGATTTGAGGTTTGATATTCACTTGTGTCGAGTCCTAATGTTATCGTATTGCTTAATAGGCAGAGAAATTGTCGATTAAATAATACAGTAGATCCCACATCATCTTCTAGACATAACCGACACCGATGAGCGATATCTGATAATAGCGATTCATAACTGGTTCACATGCTTGAGCAGTTGACTATATGTGAAAAGGTTAATGAAATCTAATCCCGTCAAGTTTCTCTAACTGATATTTTTTAATTTCCACTATCATTACATTCCGTTAATTTTCATAATCAAACATCATAAAACCCTTCACTTAAAATCATATTGATTGTTGAACGACCATGATATAACACTAATCCTTGTGGAGACGATAAAAAAATACTTAGTGATAATTAGTGTTTATCAATAGATCATAAAAAATGGCTAAAAAACATAAAAGATTCTAAAATGTAGTTGCCGAGATTCAAAGGTGTGTCATCTAAATAGTTTACCCTTCGGTTTCCAGCTCAACATAGGTAATGTGTAATAAAAAATATTTTAAAAATTAAAAAGTGCTAAAATGTAATTGATGAGATTAAAAGGCATGTCCCTTAAATACTTTTCCCCTTGGTTTCTAGCTCAACCGAGAGACAATGTGATATTTTTTAAAAAATAAATAAAATTTGACGTGTTTATGATTTACACCTAAGTTTTTTATTGATTGAGGAAAATGCTTTATCTTATAATGTATTTTTTTATAGTAGTATTATGAAGTTTCTCCAAGTTTCAAGCAAGAGAGAATGAACATACAAGGAAGTTGAAACATCAATTGAATATGAAGGTTATCTTCATAAATGGTGTCCAAGCATTAGAAACCTTGGAGGATATGTTAGAACTTTTTTATCTAACAAATATCTTAGAGTTAAAAATTGGAAACCTAATCCAATCCTAAAATCGAGATATGGAAGTGTTTTTTATTTTCAAGAAAATTATAGGAAAGAAGAAATCCTTGAAAATCTCAACGAGTTCATTCAGCTATTGAAGGATAAAGAAATTAATTTAAGAACCTTAGAAGAATCGTCATCAACTTCATTAAGAGACTCTTTTGAAGAAGAAGAACTAAAACTACCCTCTGTGGTTTAATTTGAAAGGGAAATCTCTGTAGATGAATGATCTTCTGAAAAATCATCATATGATAATGAAGAAGTCTCATCTAGGAGAATATTTTATTCAAGCAATAAAGATGATGAAGAAACTTTGATCAGTAGAATCTTTGAAAGAAGAAATGACGGAAAAGATTCATCAAACAGAGTCTTTGGAGTTCCATTAAGAGAATAAGATCAAAACTCATGCAAAAATTTCTTAAATAATTTCCCAAACAACACTTTTGAAGATTCATATGAGGAATCACCAAAGGAATCATTGAATACGTCTTAAGAGGATGAACATGTTTTCTTAAAAGTATCTGACGAAGAAGATGGTTGTGAGCTAACAACTTTAACTTACAAGAAATTAGTTAAGTTAAATGCTAAGTTAGTTGGAACATGATAAATTGGAAAAGAATAAATTATAACTTAAAGATTATATTGAGTTTATGGAAAATAACAATCAACCTCTAGGATATGAAATCACTAATATTAGAAACAAATATAAGAATTATGAAACTCGTGTCTCAATGAAGAATGAAGTTAAATATTTGCATGAAGCCGTAAGTATATCTACTAAGAGGAAAGAAAACCTTTGTTTTATTATATTAAATAAAAGGCCTACCTTTAATTAAAAAAAAGGGAGTATACTTTAACCCACATAGATCATTTGGAAAGATAACTATAAATAGAAATATTGGATATTTAGAGCCCTTTTGTTATGATAAACTAATAAACTCTAAAGGAAATAACCCTAGAGCACTTAGAGACACTAATGCACCATGACCCAAAAACATTAGCGAACCAAAAGGGAAAACCTAATTCAATTTTGGAGGGATTACTTTTCAACTTTGAAGGTGCTTATTACAAATTTGATAAAGTTGTGCAAAACATGTGTATAATGTGAGTATGTATAGAAGTTTGTTGGTCCATGGTGATCTTGATGGAGAATGTGTTAGCATCAATGGTGGTGCTCAACCATAGTTCGTTGGCCTCGATGGTGATGTTCAATAGTTGTTTGCTAAAGTAATGATGGTGGTTCTCAACTGTATATTTGTTGGAATTGATGGTAATGATTGATAGCTTGTTCATTGACATAGAGAGTGGTGTTCAATATTTTTTTCAACCTAGTTGTCCGATGGCATTTATGGGGATGCTCAGCAGTCACGGTGATCTTGTTATTTTTGGATTTTGAGGATCGTTGGTGATTGCATTACTCTAAATGATGTTTAATTAGCTCTCGTATCAAATGGCTCATAGATATAGGCCCTTTAAAAGCTTTTTCATTGTTCCCTCTTAAGGGGGAGTTATTCTCAAGTTGTCTTGAGGTAGTACACTTAATATAAGGTTGAAAATTTGAAAAACTCATATTGACTCTCTAGAATGTGGCTTATTAAATGTCTAATCATTTAAAATTATTTTTACTAACCTTTCAATTGAGTTTAAAGCATTTCTCGAGTAAAGGGGTGCAACATAAAATCAAAGAAGGTGCCAAAAGCAGTATGCCAAGGCCCAAAATCATGCCAGACCATAGAGAGCGCAAAAAGCCCAAATTTTCCTGAATAATCGATTAGACCTAAGTCATAATTGATTAGAGCCAATTTGAAATTCAAAATTCAAATTTTAGTACTGCATAATCAATTAAATCTAGAAAATAATCAATTATTACATTGATCAAAGTCCACCATCTGCAATCAAATTACGAAGCAATCTTAGAATTAATGCCTTAATAGATTATCAGTGCAAATAATTGATTAGAGACAAATAATATAAATAGGCATCTCCTCCTCCCTATTTTCTCATCTTCTATTGCAATCTTCTTATTTCTTCTTGTTTTCTCTGTGTTTGTGCATTATAGCTTGCAATAATTCTCATCATCAATGGTTTCCAAGAGAACTTGAACTTAAGAAAGTTCATCAAATTCAAGGTTCTCCTAAGAATTATTTTCGTCTCAAGAGAAAGAATTTTGGTTCTACTGAGACTTTGAAAGAAGGAGGATTCTAAAATCTTATCATATGGAAGAGAAATTTTTCAAGGATTTTGATTTTCTGAAGTGGTTTGAAGATGGCTCTCTGAAGAAATTCAATTGTGTTATCTCGGATGAAATGTTTCTGACTTTGGTGAGAATGTTATACTCTAATTTAAAATATGTTAGAGAGATCAACATAAGTAAAGTAACGAGACATCAAATCAAGTTAACCCTTCCATAATTGTTTTTGTCTCAAAGAGCATCCTACAATAAAGTAGGATTAGGTTATAAATCGAAAAACAATAGCGAGAACTTTGAGAACATATGTAATACCAAGACCACATCTCATTGTAAAGCATTAAAATACAAATATTACGATAAATAAGGTCACATAGCCATGTTTTGTTTTATAAAAAAAATTCATGAAATCATAGAAGGACACTCCCCTTCATACTTATATAGGATATATTGTGAACACCGAGAAAAAATGTCATCTAGTTCTGAAAATGTATATGTATCTAAAACAGGAAAGAAAACTGTTTATGAAACTAAAAAACATGGTCCCAAGATGATATGTGTACCTAAAGTTAAGAACTAACATTTTTTCTGCAAGAATACTTTACAGCCTCAAACACTAAGTGGTATTTAGATAGTCATTGTTCAAATCATATGATAGGTGACAAAACCTTATTCTTCACATTCTTTCCATAAGAAGGGGGATTTGTCTCATATGGAGATAAAATAAGTGAAAAATTCTAGGTTTTGGTACTATTGGTAAATTCCCAAATCCAAAGATTAGGAAGTTCTCTTGGTAAAAAGACTTAAGCACAACTTGCTAAGCATTAGTTAACTTTGTAACAAAGGTAATAATGTAACATTTGATTCTTCTGGTTGCAGGGTTATAAAATCAAAATCATATGAAACTCTATTTACTAGCTCAATAAGCGGAAATACCTACACAATGAATTTAAATAAAATTCCCTCAAGTGATGTATGTCTCCTAAGTAACAAAGATGAATGTTGGCTATAACATAGGAGATTATGTGATGGATGTCAAAAAGGGAAGTAAGTAAGGGCCTCTTTTAAATAAAGAATTTAGTTTCTACTGATCGGCCCTTATAGCTGCTTCATATGGATCTTTTTATCCCACATAGTAACATAAGTTTAGGCGGAAACATCTAAACTCTTGTCATTGTGGATGACTACTCTCGATATAATGGGACAAATTTCCTATCCTAGAAAAGAGACGTGTTTGCCACCTTTTGAAAACTAGCTAAGGTTATCCAGAACGAAAAGGAGCAAACATTGCATCCATAAGAAGCGATCATGGCGGAGAACTCTAAAAGGAGGACTTCAAATTTTTTTGCAAGGATAATGGTATTCGAAAAACCTTTTCCGCTTCATAAAATTCTCCAAAAAATGGTGTGATGGAAAGGAAAAACAGATCTCTGATAGAGCTTGCAAGGACTATGCGTAATGAGACCTATCTTCATAAATATCTTTGGACTGATGCTATAAATACCACTTGCCATGTGATGAACTTTGTCTTGATATGACCAATTCTAAAGCAGATCCTCTTTAAGCCATAAAAAGGAAGAAAGTCGAATATCTCTTACCTCCATGTTTTTGGATGAAAATGCTTCATCCATAATAACGGAAAAGATAGCCTTGGAAAATTTGACACAAGAGCTAATGAAGGAATATTCATAGGATATTCCACTTCAAGGAAAGCTTTTGGGTCTTTAATTTAAGAACCAAAATAAATAAAGAATCAAATTATGTTACGTTTGATGAAACAAACCCTAAAATTGTAGAAGTGGAAGTTGATGTCTGTGCAGGTATCCTAGAAAAGACAAATTTAGAAGATGGTGAAAAACATATTCAAGAGCAAAATAAAAATCATAATCAAGTAATAGAAGAAGAATCGATTCCATATCAGAATTCAGTCACTTCATAGGAAAATCCAGATCTCCTAAAAGAATGAAGATTAACAAAAGATCATCCAATATAAAATGTTATTAGAGACATATCCAAAGGAGTTACCAGTAGACGATCACTCAACAATGTGAATTTGTGGCTTTTGTTTCAAAAATTGAGCCAAAGAAAATTGATGAAGCCATAGTCGACGAACATTGGTCTCTTGCTATGCAAGAAGCGTTAAATCAATTTGAACGAAACAACGTTTGGGAACTTGTTCCCAAAGCTTCAACTAATTTAGTAATAGGAACCTTATGGGTCTTTCGCAAAAATTTGGATGAAGAAGGAAATGTTTTAATAAATAAAGCCAAACTCATTTCAAAATGGTATACTCAACTGGAGGGAATAGATTTCAATGAAAGATATGCCCCTGTAGCTAGATTAGAAGTCATAAGGATGTTATTAGCTTTCTCTTGCATCATGAATTTCAAACTATTTCAAATGGATGTAAGAAGTTGATTTTTAAAAGGTTACATTAAAGAGGAGGTGTTTAGTGATCAACCTCCTTGATTTATCAATCCTACCTTTCCACACCATGTTTTCAAGCTTAAGAAGGCATTGTATGGTCTAAAACAAGCTCCTAGAGCATGGTATGACAGAATAAGTAAATTTTTACCTGGAAAGATCTACTAAAAATATTTTACCTGGAAAAATCTAAAATATTAGCAACGCCAATGTCAACAACATGCTCTTAAGACAAAGACGAAGACAAAAAACCATTTGATGAACAAAAATATCAAGGTATGATGGGATCTGTTATTTATCTAATTGCATCATGCCATGATATAATGTGTGTTGTCTGTATGTGTGCATGCTTTCAAGCATACCCAAAAGAATCACATCTCAGTGTCGTCAAGCGAATTATGAGATCTCTTAACGGCATACAACAAATTGGTCTACGGTACCCAAAAGGAGTTGATTGTGACTTAGTTAGGTACTCCGACTTCGATTTTGCTGGGTGAAGATTGGATATAAAAATTACTAATGGTACATTTCACTTACTTGGAAACTCGCATGTGTCATGGCATAGCAAGAAGTAAGCAAGTGTAGCATTATCCAAAGTTGAGGTAGAATAAGTTGTTATGGGAAACTGTTGCACTCAAATTATTTGGATGAAATAACAACTCAGTGACTACGTGTCAAACTTGGAGTTGTACCAATTAAATGTGACAACACAAGTTCCATAAATCTTACCAAAAACTCGATACTTTACTGTCGGGCTAAACACATTGACGTTAGGCACCATTTTGTAGAGATCATGTGGAAAAAGAGGAATGTGTACATGATTTTGTAGACTCATATAATCAACTCGCATACATTTTTACTAAACCATTTCCTAAAGAAAACTTCTTTTTCATAAGAGTCGAACTAGGAATTTTAAACAAACCTTTTATGAATTAATATGTGTGAATATATGTGCTTATTTCTGCATCTCCTAACTTATTTTCCTTTTTGATTTCGACAAAGAGGGAGAAGTATACTCTCATGGGGAGAGGGTATACTAACTCATGGAGAGTTTTAACTACTTCAAAAATATACATGTCTTGTTTTATTTCCATCTCCCCTGAGAGATGCATTGCCATCATCAAAAAGGGGAGAATATGGATCTATGTGCTTGCATGTAATAAATATCAACATCCATAATTTTGATGATGGTAACGCATGATAATGATAATCAAATCATATTATAAAGAGAACTCAAGATAAAGTGCTTATACATTTAAATACTATCTAGCAAATTCTTGAACCTACTCTAGTGAAAGATGTGAAAGCTTTCAAGGTCATGTATGTCAGTCTATCTGAGTGAACTGAGCTTTGTAAAAGTAAGGTGGTAGCTTAAGAGTACTAAGGAAACACGCACACACACACACACACACACACACACACACACACACACACACACACACACACCTTAAAATGTTTTCTAACTTGAAAATGACTTTCTAAATTGAGACCAAGTGATTAAAAGGTTATCCAAACATTTTCATAACCATCTAACCGATTGGAAAGATATGTCAATCGATTGGAAAAAAAATTTAATCTATCCAATCGATTCGAGTATTTACAATCGATTATAAGGATGAGAATCGAATGTATAAATAGCAAACACATTATTTACTTGCAACAACTATATATCCAAACTTTCCTAATGGGGATTTACAATCGATTATATTTGAGCTTTCTAATCGATTAGAGTGTTTTGCTAATGATTAGAAAATCAATTTAGCCCATGGATCATTTCCTTTTTTGGCATTTCCAACTACTATATAAGGGATGGTCTTCCTCACTTTATATTATGCAACTTTCCTATGTTTTTATATTTCTTTGGAACTTATATGTTTCTCTCCTTTGGAAAATGTTTTCTATGTCACTTCAATTTGCCTTAGTGCTACTAAGTGAAGTTTAAATTGTAAGGAAGATACTCTTGTAAGTGGTTATGTTAGTCGTTTATATTCTTAAGAGTGTGATACCTTTAATAGATAGTTTTTGGTTCTTGAGATCAACCTTTATAAAATATCTGTTATTGGTTTAATAAGCTTCGTTGAAAAAGGATTTATATTGGTTATTGAGATCAACCATAAATCTATAAATAGATCAATAGCGTAGCCTGGATAAAAGTTGTCATTTGATTAGGGATAAGTATTTATTAAAGGTTTGTGGGAACAAAATTCAAAAGCTATAAGTTTATAGTGAAACTCTCAAGAATACCTCTTGGGTATAGGACTAGGCCAACGTTCGGCCAAACTTGTATAAATCTATGGTACAATCTTTCTAGCCCTATGCTTTTACTTTTCTGCAATTTACTTTTATTATTTAACTTTTTGTTGCAATTAGTCTCATAAAATTACTAATACGATCTTAAATGAGAAAAGGTTAAAATCAATCACGAATTTTAAATACCATAATTCAACCCCTCTTGTACTTGAAGTCATTTGTCCGACAAAAAACCTGTTTCATAGTAGTGACTCGAGCGGGCCTAGGAACATTGCCTACCTTCCCTATGTGCATAGATGTGCATTTAGGACTTCCATGAAACAACATTTAGTTTGGACAAAATGCATTAAAAGTGTATAGTCCCTTGCCAACTGCTCTTACTTAGTGCCACAATAAATCTCACTCTTTCTGGTGCATGTTCTCAATGGCGATTTTCCTCAACGATATGTATTGTTAGTCCGACCTCATTACTCCCTATATCATCAACTCTTCAAGACTAATATTATGGACTAGAGGAAATTGATTTAGGATGACCAAAGGCTCATTAAGATTAGCCCAATAAATGTCCTCAATCTAATAAGAGCGTATCAATCACTAATGGACAAGTGGACCCTCATTTCTAAATACTACACAGGGAGAATGGTCGTTAGTCCATCTTAATTGTTGATATGCATCAAACAATTAGTTGCATACCACATTGTAGAAACTGAGAACGGTTCTAACCGTCTTCTATATAAAAGTACGACTCTGAGTCACACACAAGTATTCTTTGACTCTTACTTGCAATAATTTCCTCTCTCTCAAGTATTGTCTTGAGCATTTGAAAACTAATCTTTTACAGGTAACTTGGTCACTGAAGAATCTTAACCACCACACTAGAAGTCTCACTGTGTCAGTCATCTTTACACAATTGCTATTGTTTGTTCCAGTACAAAAAAATCTAACATTGAATATTTCATAATCTATGTGAGATTAACCACTTATTTAAACCTTATGAATCACTGTTTACAAATAATTTGTATTTGACTATACATACTTATAAATATGTACAAGTGTTCCATGCAATGAAAAACTTGTTGTATTAATGCATTACGCACATTCTTCATTATTGAATCAAGATCAAACAATTTACATTTCAAATCCAATATTTTATAAATAAACTAAATATTTCAATAAAATTTAGAATATCCGATCTTCATCCAAAAATGGTGAATATGTCAAATACATAAATATGTAATAAAATTTTCATTCCATAGATCTTATTTAGCTCTATTACTATAGAAAAGCTCATGTGATTAACTTCTTCCTTTAGGTATCTGATAGTTATGATAAGATTTGCCTTGTCTTGAAGCAGAACATTAATCTTTGCCTTTTTTTCACATTAGATATGCATTTCTTTTTCCACTTAAGATACAACAATCTATATTCTTCAAGAAAATCTTTATCTAAGAGATCTTCATCACTGGACTCATAATCAACAATAATTTGCTTGGGTCTTACAAGACCCGTGAAGGCTACAACTTTGTTAGCCTTTTCTCATTCACTATCATCTTATGATTCTTCATTTGACAATGTGGAAATGTATACCTTCTTTTGTTTCCTAAGGAATTTATTACAATACTCATGAATGTGTCTAAATCTTTTACATTCATGACACTAGACTCCTTTGCCTTTTTTTGGCTTGTCTCCTCCTCTACCTTTACGCTGGGAACTAAATCCTTTGGAGTTGGGGAGTAGTTTGTCTTTGAAATTGGTTAAGGCATTGTTACTTGATGTTCTATCAATTCTTCTCATAACCTTACTAATTTTTTTGCAAGAAATGTAACAGATTCAGATAGGTTATCATCAATATCTTCTTCTACTATTTCATCATCATTCTCAATGTCATCTTTGAATGCTACACCTTTGTTTCTTTTCTTTGATTTATCATTGATGACCATTCAAAAGTGATTAACGAGCCTATGAGTTCACCCACTTTGATAGTGATAATATCCTAAGTTTCTTCAATTGTTGTGAGCTTCATATCGAACCTCTTTGGAAGAGATCTGAGAATTTTTTTGGTCAGCTTCTCTTCAAATATTTTTTCACCAAGAGAGAATGGGTTATTGGCTATGTCACAGAGGTGAACATTAAAATCAAAAATGGTTTTGTCTTATTTCATCCTCATATTTTCAACTTTGATAGTGAGTAGTTTAAGTCTTGGCATGTTAACTTTGAAGACTCATTCATGTGCAGTCTTGAGTATCTCCCAAGCTTATTTAGCACTTGAATAAGTCTTAATGAGTGTAAATATATTTTTGTCAACTCCATTATAATTAACATTGAGAGCACGAGAGTTTCCATGAGCTTCTTAATCTTCTTCATTTGGCCAATCTTCTTCTAGCTTCGAGGATAATCTACCATCATCAACAGTAACCTTTGGAGGGTGTCCATCTTTTTAGTATGACTTTCCAAGTTTTTTATCCATTGGATTGAGGAAAACAATCATTTGGGATTCTAGTAATCATATTTTATGCCATCTAAAATAGGTGATCGATTTACAAATCCTCCTTCTTTAGCATTGTCTATTTTGAATAAAATGATTAGATCCCCTAGAGCACACCTAATCAAAATAGGATGCCTGCTCTGATGCCAATTAAAATTTTATTTGTCAAATGCCAAAATGTTAGACACAATGGCATAACAATGTGTATGAAAAAAATAATAAGCAAGAAGAAAAATAATAACAAAGTAAAATGGCACAGGAATTGGTAACCTAGATCCGTGCAAAACCACCTATGTCTGAAAGGCGTTAAACGAAGATAAGAAATTCACTCTTAATAGTCAAAACTACAAATTGGTCTAATTTTAACTCTCCTAGTTCAATGTTACGTTTCCTAGTACTACCCATGAGTTTCTATTCAAGACTCCCCCTGAATATGAGACCCCTTTCACTTTCACTTTCACTTTCACTCAAACACTCTCTCAAGTATTTTTTTATAGTAACAATAGATTCAAAATGATGGAAAAAATTACAACTTAATATACTTTATTACTTAATAGAGGAATAAGACTCATGAATAGAATATTACAAAAAAAATTTACTCAAACAAAATAAACACGCCTAACTTGAATGCGCAAAGGTATAAATCATAACAATAGAGAGAGTTACTCCTGTCCATCTTCAAGGTCCATTAGGGTTTTCTTTATTGATTGCGGATGAAAAATATCACAAGTACAAGTAACCAATTCTTTATTATGTTGATTAGTGACAATTGATTGGTTAAATCTTGATTATATCAGAATTATTATATTTTAATCTTGTTGAATGATCATTTGGGAAAACTTCCTTATTCTAAAAAGCGCATAAAATATTTAAACAAGATTAGGTTAATATAGAAATAATTCTCCAATTAGAGAAGACATTAGCTTCTGAGTGAGACAAAATGTCTAAAAGTCTAGGGAACATTATGCTCAACATGTTGCTTCCTTAATTAAACATAGAGAGACATGATGTCTCACATGACTTCATGACATCTTGCCACACATGTTTGTCGTAACCCGAAAATTAACCTCTTTTTTGCCTTTTGCATAAGCATGTGCATTTGCATCATTGACATACCCATTCGCACTTTTTCTCTGCGGTTTTCTGTTGCAAGAATGTTAGGGTTTTCAACCCCAATTAATCACATCCTCTCAAAGATATCACATCATCAAAACAAGCACAAAATGAAGGTTTTTATACCTGTTAGTCAAAGCAAAAGGTCGAAAATCAGAACTGTGGCCACATCACCATTTTGCAAGCAAAATATGCAAGTTTTGCTTGTGGTAACCGATTACCACTTTGCTAGGGAAAGTAGGGTAACTGGTTACCCTGTGCAAAAATGATATTTTTGCGACAACACTTTCACTCTACCATTTTGGGGTCTACATTGTTCTAGCATTGTGTGGAACATTCTAGACATCTCTAGACACTTCAAGACCTTTCTAAACACTTCAAGGCATTTTCTCCAATACATCAATTTGGATTAAGACCGCCATGTTGCTTCATTCTCAAGCATGTGAACCCTTAGATTCAAGTTTGCATTGGGATGGTTACCGAGTCAACTACCTAACTAACTGAGTTAACCTCCAACTCAGTGAGTTGAGGCTAACTAACTCCAAGGCTAGTTCCAAGGCTACATCCAAAGCTCACTACGAACCTAGCAACTCCGAAGCAAAACTCTATATAAGAAAATCACCACCATTTCACATGGGGGGTTCAATCATTTTTCTCAATTTCCACATTCTTCACCCTCAATCATCTTCTCAATATTCTTCACTCTCAATTCTCTCACATTCTCTCTGAATTTTCTACAACATTTTCACATTCATTCTTCATCCTCTCCTAAAAATCCTCACAAAAGCTCAATTTCCACCATTAGAGTGTAGCAATCTTCACATCGAAATTGTTATTCTCTTGAGCATTCCACCATATTACTACGTGGATTTCTGGATTTACAGTAGTTCTTCTCTAACTCAAGAAATCATCTCAAGCTTCTTCGTTGCAAATCAGTATTTAGAGTATTTATCGTGTTTTTATCGATTTCGCTACGATTTGATCTCAAGCTTGGAATTCTCTGCTTTTCTTTGCTTATTTCTCATCACATATTAATAGAAACAATTACCAAGGCAATCTTCCGCCTTGTAGGTTGGTAACTCGCACTTGATTTACTGTTTTGATCACTTTCGCATGTTTACGATGTAGTTCGATCATTTTCCGGTGTTGATTGATCATGTGATTGTTTGATCTTTTATCTTCATGTTTAATGCTTTCAATTGATGTTTAATTGATGCCTAAGTTATTTTGAACTCCATTTTTTCATGTCCAAATGTTAATCATAGCAATTGAATGATTGGATAAGTGTTTTGGTTGTTGAAAGTGCTTTTTCAAAAGCTGCTTTTTTGCCACTGTTACAGTGGTAATCGATTACCCTGTACAATTTTCACGTGTTTTTTCTATTTTTGAGCAGGTAAACAATTATCTGTGTGTGGTAACCGGTTACCATAGTGACAAAATGCCTTTTTTTTTTGCCAATTTTCAAGCTTGTTTGCTATTCTTTCCTCATGTAAATTCCATGGCTTGATATGCTTGATATTTGTGGATGTTTTTTGAGTTGTTTAACTTTTTTTTGAAGCATGTATCCAAACTTTCAATGTGCAATTTTTCGATTCTTAATTATTTGCATTTTTGACATTGTATGATCATGATCATTCTTGCACATTCTTTGATCACATGCTACATGGTTTGTGATGCATACTAATTGCTTTTGGTACTGCTTTACACTTCTATTCATGTTTAAATTAAGTTTGTTCCTCATTAGAATGAACTTAATCTTGTACAATCAATAATTTATCCTTTGCTTCAACGATTTTTCATCCCTTTAGGAAATTGTTAGCATCTTCCCCTTTTGATTGATTAATCGAGAGTTCGTTTCGATTAGTCAATCATTCCTTTTTTCTTCTCTTTTGGATCTTCTAGAGCTTTGTCCTCTATTTTCCCTTGTGGAATTGAAGATTTGCAATGCATTAGAGCACTGTACAAATTTTGCGTCGTTGTGTTGCTCGTTCGTTTCTTGCACTACACTTTGGTGTTAGAGAAGGAATGAGAGTGGAGAATTCCTACACTCATTCTGACTATTTTGGGTAGGGGACGAATGACCCTGTGTCTGGAATAGTCGCCTCTATCTCCTTACTCTGGTATCCCTGTTTCTTCAGTCGCGTCGCTCGTTGATCACTTGCACCCTTATCTCCTCTTTGGAAATGACTATCTCCTTTCAATTCAACAATATTTTCTCTTGAGGCCAATCCACTTTTGGTTCACCCAGAGTCTTGTAGTCAGTTCTTTGCTTGGTTGATCAACCATCCTTCCGTTAAAACTAAATTCTCTTCTACCCCAGGGAAATCGATCTTCCTTCTCCAGTTTACACAGTCTTCCTTAAAAACCTAGTCCCTATCGAAGTTCGCAACCTTCTCTTGGTTCTCTCTCCTTCTTGTTTGGTTAATCACTATCTGACAGTTAAACACCAGTCATCTTTTCCTCAGTTAATCACAGTCTGTCTGTTAATACTAAAATTTCTTTGGGTTAATCGCCTTCTTCTGGCTAATCACCCGATCTTTGATCACGGCCTGCCCGTTAAAACCATCTTTTTCTTTGGGTTAATCACCTTCTCTTGGTTAATCACCCGCCTTTTGGTCAATCACAGTCCGCCTGTTTGAACTAATCACCTTTTTTCTCAGTTAACCACAGTTCGTCTGTTAAGATACTGAGCTTCTTTTGAGTTAATCACTCATTCTTTTCGGTTAATTACAGTTAGTCTGCTAAGCACCGAACCCCCTGCAATTAGCAATCTTTCTTTGGTTCAAATACTGTCAGCTTTGGTTTAGTAACCTTTGTTCGGTCTGAATACCCCTTTCCTTTGGTCAAGCGATGTTTGTTCGGTCAATGTACCATTCTTTGGGTCACAACCTTCGCTTGGTTCCACACCCGTTCTTTGGGTCATAACATTTTCCTGGTTTAACACCCGTCTATTCGTTAATCATCTATTTATCAAATTAAACCAGCTCTTTTCTCCTTCTAGTTAACCACTATTTATCAGTTAATATACCAATTTCCTCTCAGATTCGAACACCTCCCTTTGGTTCAGTACTCTCTTTCTCTTGGTTCGTCGCAGTCTGTCTGTTGACATCAACCTTTTTTCTCTCCCTACAAAAGTTTTACTCTTATCTTTCTTCGGTTAATCACTGCTTACCAGTTAATGCACTGAGTCCCCCGTGGATCTTACCTTTATTTTGATTCTTGTCCTTTACTCCTTTTCTCTTAGCTTCGTCTCCATTCTTTTGTTTCCGCCCCAGTGGAGTCATCTATTTTCTTCTACATTCCCCGACAAAGTTCTTACCTTGCTTCTCTATTCCTCAGCAGAGTTTTCTTTCGTCTTCTTACTTGGTTTTGACACTGAAATTCTGGTATGCAGATCTCATATGTCCCAAGAACGTTGATCTCTGCTCAACAAGGACGAGGACAGACCATGACCAATTAAAATTTCTTTAAATTGTACCAATGTCATGACGTCTGTTGTAACATCAGCAGGCTGACAGACTATTTATCTAACCATTTAAATTGTGCAGAATTGTAAATGCTGAAAGATAAATAACACAATGAATTGTTAACCCAGTTCGGTGCAACCTCACCTACATCTAGGGGCTACCAAGCTAGGAAGGAAATTCACTATTAGCAGAATTAATTCAGAGCTAAACTCCCACGTTTACAACCCCTCACTTAATCTCTACCCAATGACATTTCTGCCTAGAATCCACTAGACAAGAGACCTCGCTCACTCCCCCTCAATCACCGCAGTGATAAACAATTCAATACAAAAACAGACTTTAGAAGACACTCTTCAAAGTCACAATACTTGATTTTGCTTAACAACTTCAATCAAGGATAATACACTCATGCTTAAAAGCTTTGAGTGACACAATGAACACAACAGTTCATACATACTAAACCAAAGCAATCATGCAGCGGATAATTTCTTGGTATACAAGTATCCTAAGACACCATACACACGTGAAGAACAACTGATACAATCAGACTTCTTCACTCACAAATATGTCTACCACAATGTATCAAAAGATACAAAGGGTGACTTACAAAGACACACACACGGGACTCTCGAACCCTAAACCTTTATTTTTCACTCTAGTTGTTCTTGATGTGAGTGCTTGATTTCCCTTGCTTCTGCTCCTCCTTAAATATCAATGCAGGTTGGGCTTGGGCTGGTCAAAAGTAACAAACATTAGGTTTAACCAAGTTAAACCACTTTCCATAATTCAAGGTGTTGTCAAATTAGGTCACAGCTGCTTCATGTTATGCCCAGCCCTGACTAGAATCTCGTCTGAGATAACTAAGGAGCCATAATAGGTTTCCTGAGTTCTAGCCTGAGATATATCAGGTAAAATACCAGAAAACTAAAACACGCGCGCTGATGTCATACGCTTGATGTCATAACATTGGTAATGACATCCAACACACTTTGTTCTTAGTTGACCAAACTCACCCTGCAATACACTCCTACAGAATCTTCTTCATAACAGTAGAAACAAATCTATTATAGTTTCCTAAAAAGTCTCAGAGATCCTTTTTATGAACACCAATTAAATCTGCACTTTGTTCCTAATAAATCTCTTTGGCCTGCACACACTTGATGAGATATATCCAACAAGATCTCATCAAACCAAAACACTTATGTTAAGTGATAACAACTCTTGCTGTACCAGACAACGATGTCATGACATTGGTGATGACATCCTGATTAAAACACATGACAGCAGTACTGTCATCAGCTCCTGCTGTACCAGACAGCGATGTCATGACATTGGTAATGACATCCTGATTAAAACACATGACAACAGTACTGTCATCAGCTCCTGCTATGCCAGACAGCAATGTCATGATATTGGTAATGACATACTGCTTAACATTAGTGCAGAACCATGTTTTACCAAAATTTAGCCAATCATAGAACCATGGACAATCATAGAGTCATGGAACTAACAGACACCATTTCTTTTGCATTCCCCAGTTGGGTCTTGCTTTCTCTTTTAGCTATTGGCTTTGACGTTTTCTCTTTCCCTTTTCTTTTTCAGCATTAGTTCCCCGAACTACGCAGGCTCTGATTTCCTCATTGCACTATGAGGGTACGTAGGCACAATATTGCGAAATCTTGGCAAGCCACCTTCCTCCATCTTCTTCCATTCTCCTGTCTCTCTGGTCCACCCAGATCCTCTTCTTTTCCTTGGTTCCATGAACTACGGAGCTCTGACTTCCTCATTGCACTATGAGGGTACGTAGGCACGAGGGCACCGATCCTCGGCGATCACGTTCTTCACTTTCTTTCTTTTCCTTCTTTTCTCTCTCTCTCTCTCTCTCTCTCACACACACACACACACACACACACACACACACAGCTAAAAGCCTTTAGATAGATAACCCATCCAAGCCTAGAAACAAGCGAAATGGTTATCGTCAAGTATGACGGATGCTTAAGGTGCCAGTACCCCCTTTCCCGTTTCTCTTCCATTGGGTTTTATCGATATTTTCCATGTCCTTTGGGACTAAATAAAGTTCGGTGGCGACTCTGTTGTATCTTCGAGTGTGCGATTCACGCAGATATAATTCCACTAGCTCCAATGTTGCCTATAAAGTGATGCCAATCAGATCTAATAATAGAGGTATAACAAGATTAGGGGATTCGACAGAGCTTTTAGGTGGTACATAGGAGGTATCTGTCTCCATATCTTGGTGGTTCTGTTCAAGATATGGATTTAGATCAACGATGACCTATCTATGGAATCTCACGAGAATTAAGAGTCAATTTTCATAGATGGTGCCATTATCTTGTATTGGAACTTGAATTGGTGTAGATTGGTGATGTAAGACTTTGAATTAGAGGATCTGATCTCCGGAACAGTGGCCCAGGGTGGTTCTATAAGTCTAGCATTCCAACACTCAAGCAATTTCTGAGTTCAAGATAAGTATAGTAAAAAGTGGAGATCAGAAAAGTGTACCTTGAATCTCACGTGTGTTAGCTATATACATTGGATAATCTTGATTGGGCTTGTGTGTGACTGAACTCGTATTAGGTCTTTGGCTGACCCAAAATAGTTTAAATGTTAAGACAATGGCCTGAGATGTAGTTATTCAAGCATGTTCATATATATTAAATAATATTGATGAAGTTCAAATTTACTTATCCATTCACAAAAGACTTGTCAAGTTAAAAACTTCCCATATGAGTGAAAAATGGATGTTGGCAAAGCATAACAAATGTTTCATAAATTGCTTTAACGAAAGGGCTTCTAAATATAGAAGTGCATCCGATAAAATTAAATGGATGTAATATATGCCTAGGTTTAATGTAATAAATTGGAGTCCATACGACATTAATAAAGTTTCATTCTATCTAAACTCTAAGGATGATCATAGTACCATGAAAAATATTAGGGTTATGGTTGAGACTAAATCCATGTACTTCTCTAGTTCCAAAGATAAAAATCCTCTAATGAAATTTAAATCGTACTTTGGGGGTCATCGAGGAGATTTTGGATATTGATCATATTATATTTAAAGCTCCTTTATTTAAGTGCAAGTGAATTGACAATAACACTGATGTACAAACTAATTAATTAGGATTCACACGGGTTGACATTCGCAAGATAAATTATATGAATGAACCATTCATCATGGCATATCAAGGAAAATAATTTTTTTATGTCATTGACCCTTCTAACAAGTTATGGTCAATTATTCTACAAGGAAAACATATTCCTGATAGTGATGAAAATGAAGGTTTAGCTCTTGATATTTGTGAGGCCCATTCTTTCACAACACACATGCGTATCTCATATGAAGAAAATGATTCGGATTATGTGCATGTTATTCATTAGGATCATCAATAAGGGATATGGAAAAAAATAAAAAGTAAGTATGCATTTATCCTAACTACTTTCAAATTTCATTCCAATTGTAATTTTTTAACGATCAGATACCAATCATAAATGAAGACTTTAGGACATCTGTCCAAGAATTTTCACTTTCGTTTTTGCCTTTTTTGGTTAATAATTTGTATATGTTATAGTTTTGTTGTGAAAAGAGAATGTGCAGTATGCCATTTTAGTTTTTAGGAATCAAACCCATGACCAGTTCTAGATTTCCCCTCGGTTGGAAAAGAACCTGATGGAAAAATGGCACACTTTCCATGACACACTTCTTTACCTCGCATACGAAACTCAGATGAAATCCTTTTACCAATCAAGGTAATATATCACATATTCTTAGCAGTTAATAAACACCATAAATGGGTAGCTTGCACATCTCAAATTGAATACACATATGTTTATCATTCATAGGGATTTCCACCTTCTAATCTGATGACGACCTCATATTCTGGTCTTAGACTTCCATCCTAACCTCATGCGAGTAAAACGATTGAATTGCCAAGAACTCATAATCCACTTAAGCACAATCATTAGCAAAAGGAGGTAGTTCTAGCATTGGTAATGTTACCTTCTTACTCACGTCTTCTTTACTATTAACAAATGAAAAATGGTTTCCATAAGTCAAGCATATGGAGATTCCTCCAACCATCGCCTTACTCCATCCTCAATAACCTTACATTTGGATATATATTTTAAGCTCCTAGCAATACTTTGCATTTTAGGATCATACATGAGGTTTTCTTTAGGAATGGGGTTAGTCATCAAGATTTCCCCAAAGGTAAACCCAACCCTAACTTGGTTCACATCTATAATAATGAGGAATGACTCTCTATCACCAGGATTCACCACCTCCAATTCATTACTAGAATCAAGATAGCTAACTTCTACAACACTAAGGTCTGCAATGGGAATATCAAAACATGGGTTCCCTAGGTTTTCCATATTCAAGCACAAAAGAAAACTTAGATATAAATAATGGAAGAAAAAGAAAATACCTTATGATTTAATGTAGGGTTCTTCAGAACTTAAGACGGATGAAACTTGATTCAAATAAAGCAACCCAAAATGTGAATATTCTCCAACGATAAGAAAAAATGATGAGAGGAGTTCTCACTATTTGATTGTACTCAAGAAGAGTAGAAGAAGTTAAAAAGTGGATTTGAACCTTAAGTGTCTACTTTATAGGTAGGAAGATGGACAATTAAGATTTGTTGGAAGATTAAAGATCACATGTAACGACACACATGAATTCACGAGTTTGCAATTGCACTTGAGTGTACTCAAGAAGAACTAGGCACATCGCCTACCTACTATATACGCGTAGATTTACATGGAGGTCTCCCATGAAACAAAATTTTGCATGTACGAAGTGCATTAAACGTTTATGGTTCATATTCTAACTACTCTCACTTAGTGCCACGATAGATCTCTCTCTTTCTAGGAATGTTCTCAACAAAGAATTTCCTCAATGGTCTATATTGTTAGGTTGACCTCATTATTCCTTGCATCAACAATTCTTGCTTCAAGACTAATATTAAGGACTAGAAGAAATTATTTCGATCTGAAGAAACTGAGAACGGTTAGACAACGATTAGCCGCATACCACGTGGAGAAACTGAGAACGGTTCTAATTATCTTTTATATAAAAGTATGAGTATGAGGCACACATATTTATTCTTTGACTCTTACTTGCAATAGTTACATGATGAGAGTCCGTCATTGCATGAGAGTAGGCGGAGAATTGGAGAAAAATAAGCAAAAAGTAAGCCAAAAGGAAGAAGAAAGACCCAAGAATGAGGAAAAAAATAGCTAAGTGTGAAGGAATTGGACTTATTGAAAATTCATGTGAAAAAGGGAGCTTTTTGGTACAACTACTGGAATAATCACACAGAACATCACGCGTGCGATAGGGATGTACTGGTTACATTGCACGCGTGATACAAATATAATGCGCATGATGATGTCTTTTTATGGCCTTTTGCTGACGCATTTTGATATGTTTTAAGCTATTTTTAAGGGGAATTTCTGCACTGTTAAAAGGGTTATAAATAACATACTAGTTTCCCATCTTAAGTGTGGAAAATTATAATTAGGTTGAGAGAGTTATTTGTTATTCTTTAGTACTTGTAATCTGATTATAGAGAAAGTAAACAATAGCAGTTATAACCAATCTTTGTCGTTCTTCTTCTTGTTTTTTCCGCTAACCCTAACCCTTGTGTGTTTCTTGATCATTGTCACTATGCAAAAAATGATACAGACTCGCCACCGAATTTTGTTTATCCCAAGTAGGGAAAGGGAAATAACGATAAAACCTTTAGGGAAAGAACATGGTCATCGCAACCAAGTCTTAGGGTTCAGGAGTCGGTTATGCGAGGGGAAGGTATTAGCACCCCCTCACATCCATCGTACTCGATGGGAACCTTCTAGGTTGTTTAGCTTGAATGGGTGTTTTTAATCTAAAAGTTTGCTTGCTTAAAAGAAAAGAGGGTTGGTTTTTTTATTAGAGTGCTCGCCAAGGATTGTGGCCCTTGTGCCTACGTATCCCCACTTAAAAGAAGTGAAGAATCAGAGCTCTGTAGTTTGGAGGCTTGTGAAATGGTTGCTTGTTGGTTGATTTTATAACTTGAAAAAGGGTTTTTGGATTGATGCTCTAAGGCAAAAAGAAGTTTGATGAATTGATGTTATTTTTAGGTTTTTGAGAAGAAATTGTTTTTGATTAGGATCACACTAAAGACTTTGGATAGAGATGAATGTTTCGAATTACCAAGTCGAACGCCTTGTATTCAAAACATTCAGAACGAGTGTAGGAGGGTTCCATTCTCATTCCTTCTCCACCACTTTAAAGCTTATGGCGTATAAACCTAATCGTATCTTTATTGTTTTTTTTGTTGGATTTTTTTATGAGAAAAGTACCACTTGATGTTGGATTAAGGGTTTTATTGCTTGTAAAAATATTTGAGGTGATGCGAACAAGGTCGATAGCGATGCATAAGGCAATTGACTTACAAGGATGAAAATGGCTCGATAAAATCAAGAGTTTATTTTTGAAAATAGTTTTTTGGAACCAAACGTAAAAAATGACTATAATGATATCCACATACAACTACATCAAGTTAATCGGCTTGAAAAGTATGAAAAGTTCGTTGTGCGAACCTTGCAGCGAAGCTGCCCAGAAAAACAACAAGAAGTTCACTATGCAAACTTCCTAGCGAACATGCACTATTCACGAACAGAGGCAAAAGGCACTGAAGTTCGTTGTGCGAACCTTGCAGCGAAGCTGCCCAGAAAAAACAACCAGAAGTTCGTTGTGCGAACTTCCTAGTGAATGCAAACAGAGGCAAAAGGTACCAAAGTTCATAGTGCGAAGGTTCCAGTGAATAACTCGCTAGCTAAAAACAAGTGAAAACTGGCTGTCCAGTGGCACTTTGAGTACCACAAAAACTTGTTCGCTAGGCGAAGGAGATGTTCGCAGTGCGAACATGACAGCAAAGATGAGTATTTTTCAACTCATCTCACTATGAAAACTACACTATGTTTTTCTTTTTTCTTACTTTTTACAACAGTTCTTGGTCACTCATGGGACCTCATTACAGTATGAATAACACAAATATCATTTAAGAGAGAAAAAATAAAAACATGCAATTATGTAAAGAGAGAAGAGTTTGAAAGAAAGGATACCCAAGAGCTACTCTTCTCCTTCTAATCACCAATGACTTTTGTTGGATGTGCTCTATGATCCACTTCCTTCTTCTGGTTTTCTATCACTCTCTTCTTCTCTCAATGGTTTTTCTTTCTCTTTTTTCAATCTCTTATTTTCTGATTTTTCTCAATGTTTCTCTTGTGTTTTTCTAACTCTCTTGATTTTTCTGTTTTTTTCTCCCCTATCTCTTGCTTTATCTCCCTTCCTTTGTTTTCTACTGTTCCCTCTCCTTTTAAGCTCATCACATTAGGGTTTCCACTTGTTTCAAAACTTCAGATTTTTCATTGAGAGATGTCTCTTACCACTTTCTTGATGTCACTCTCTTTCTTTCCATTTTCATGTATGTTGCCTTGCTGTATTTTTTATGCTACACTTGCCTAGCCTGTCTTTTTTCTGCTGCATTTTGTATTGCTCTCAAATCTTATACCCATTTGTTGGCTTGTGCTTGGATTGCCCTTGTGGTTAATGTTACTACCTTTGACAGAATTTTAAAATTATGATATTTGATGTGTAGATGCATCACCATGAATTTATTCATTTGGTTTTGTGACATGAATTGTTTGGTTATGAGGCAATTTGTCACTTCTTGCATGGGACTGTTTTGGATCACACTAAAATGCCCATGACTAAGCATGCATAGTCTTGATCTTGACATGTTCCAAAGTTAAGTTGTATCTTAATTATTTTCCTTGGATGTTTGTAAGCATAATGAGGAACATGTGGACTTGATGGGGCATGAAGAGTACCATATCATGAAGTTGATTAGAAACTTGAATTAAGATTAGAAATAACTTAATTTTCTAAGCATTACTTAGAGTTAGAAACTTTGTAACAAATGTGACATTCTTGCAATATCATGAAATTTCCCTATGTAATATTCTTGAATCTAATCTTGAATTCATGAATCTTGAATTTGGAATGATGGATCTCCCTTATGCCATTGAATTTGAAATGAAGGAAGTCTTGAATTATGAACTCGTGATCTTGACTTATGTCTTGCAAATTTGAATTCCACTTGAACATAGAATTTGAAACAAAGTTGGATGAAGAAATCTTGAATTAGGCCTTGCACTTCATGTTCATTAGGAATATTGATCTTGAATATCCTAATATTTTTCTAGTAACTTCTCCTTGAAGGAATCTACATAAGTAGACTTTCCAACTTGAACCAAACCTTAGATGATGAACTTTTTCTTTCATGTAGCCCATGATAGGCAATTTATCTTATTTGAGATGGAAAATAACGAACCGACCCGATCCTTACCTTGTGAACCCACATGCTCGATATGTAATAGAACGATGTATGCTATGATGAACGTAGGGTATGAAAGGCTAAAGGTGAAAATGAGGGTGTGACAATCATTTATACTTTGTTTCAAGGTATCGTTTTTCACAACAAAAATCTTAATAGAAAAAATCCAGAGGGAAAAAATCGAGTGAAGAAAAAATAATACAATATCCTTTTAAGAAAAATTCATTTCTCCCCCTCAGCTAAATAATCATTTATTTGATGGTGAAGATCAATCTTCCGTACTAGTTTGTTAAAAGTTCTATTTGAGAGTGACTTTGAGAAAAAAGTCTAGAAGATTATCACTTGAACGAATTTGTTGGATGCTTATATCATCACCTTTTTGAAGATTAAGAGTGAAAAAGAATTTTGGAAAAATATGTTTTGTTCGGTCTCTTTTAATGTAATCATCTTATAGTTGAGCGATTCATGTAGTATTATTTTCATATATGGTTGTTGCGTTTATTTTTTCAGAAGTCAAACCACAAGTATTTTGTGTGTGTGTTCAATTATGGATCTCAACCAAACACAATCTCGACTTACCTCATGTAGTGCTAAAAATTTCTTCAGGATTAGATGAAGTTACTGATATGGTTTGTTTCTCAGCTTTCTATGAAATAGTTGTACAACCATAAGTAAACAAATAATTTATGCTATCTACCATTATGAGGATCTGACAAGTAACTTGTTTATGCATAACCTATTAATTCTAATTTGGATACTTTGCAATAAATAAAAAAACACATGTCCATTTACCCTTAAGATAACGAAGTATATGTTTGACTGTGTTCAAATGTCTTCGTGTAGGTGAAGAACTATATCTTACTAATAGAGTGTAGAAATTAACATATCATGGTGTGTATTATTAGCAAGATAAATCAGTGCTTGAATTACACTAGGATATGGTACTTCAGAACCGATTAGTTTTTCATCCTCTTCTCGAGGTCTAAAAGAATCGTTTGCACATCCCATGATCTAACACCATAGAGGTAGATAACATACAAGGTTTGTCCATATAGTAACATTTTAAAATTTTTGTTATATACGAGATTTTTTCATATAGAAAAGTTTTAAAACTTATTCTATATAACCTTCTCGGTGTATAAAATTTCCATTGTCTAAATGTTAATTTAGTAAGGACTTTTCTTTTGTTGAACTTACATTCCATATAATATAATCTCCAACTTTCACCTCTAGGTTAGAAATGTTATACGACAGGCTTCGATCTAGAGGGGGGTGAATAGATAAAAAAATTTACAATAAATTTTTTTTGGCAAAAACCTATTTTTAAAATATGGTGCAGCAAAAAAACGACCCGGATCAAATCGTCTAACTGAACCTACTATCGAAAAGCAATATACATTATGCAAACCAAATGGAGTAATAGCGAACGTAAATGTTCAACAACAATCAAACTACGAATTAATTAAATACAATGCTAATCGTAAATCGTATATCTAATGAACCAAAACACAATCATAATACCCACAAACAATTTATCGAACACTTGGTGTGCAATCGATAGCGATTGGAAATATAATTCATTTTTTATATGTTAAAAGCCAATAACAATCAAAGTGATTGTGATTATATCAACAACAACACCTTTAAAAGATAGCAGAAAACAATTTCCAATTGAATTGATCAAACAACGAAGGACTCGATAAATTGCGAAATCAACAATAAAAGAGATAAAAAGATAAAGAGAGAGACCAAGATTTATTTAGGCAGTTCGTCAATCGGCTTCGCTATGGGTACGTCTGCCCTCAATTCAAAATTGAATTGAGATATTTATATTAACCTTTTCTTTGCGAAATCATTTATACAAGAGATGAAGAATGAAAACCCCCAAAACCCTATTGTTTTCTGTCGATTCTTCCACCTCCAACCCTTGATCAAAGCTTAATCAAGTGATCAATAATGTAGCTATAATTTTTCGATTATCCCGAGCACGCAACTTGTTAAAACCCAAGATTCCCAAACACAATTCATTGTCTCGTGCTATTCCCTTGCAAGGAAACCACCTTGTCCCAAGGCTTTCACTCGGTCGAATTTGTGTTGACGTGATCTTGTCTAAAACCTTCAAATCAACCCGATCTTGAAGGAAAGGCCCACCTTGGTTTTCTTATTTGAAACACACAAAGTTCCCAACCCAATATTCTCGGTTACACCAAACCTAATTGGACGTTATCAACTCTAATCTAGATGGTCACCAAATCGAAAAAATGATTATGTGTAGTTCAATTATGTGTATGCATAGAAGAATGGATGAATATGACGGGCAACTTTGTAATTTTGTTTCGTTTAGGTTTTATTCACTAGAAAACCTTTCCGAGAAGAATATGCATGTATGAGTAAGTATAGGTATGTGAATAAGTGGGCAAAAGAAATGAAAAGGTTGAAGCAAAATTAAAATCTTTGGATGGGAAAAACATATAGGTCGGCCTATGAAAACAATGGGTCAGCTTATGCGTGTTGTTTAGGTCGGCCTATGAAGGTCGTAGGCTGGCCTATGAAGATCATAGGTTGGCCTATCGTGCAGCTTGTGAGGCGACCTATGGGCAGAGCCTACATGCTTTAATACCGCTCCATGGGAGCCGACCTGAGAGATCCATGTGTCGGCCTGTGCTGAAGCTAAGACACGTATAGGTCGGCCCGAAGTAGCTTGAATGCCCAAAAACATGGTTTTTAATGCAAATATGATGTTGACTCCTTTTCAAACTCATTTAAATGCTTCATAATTTCAAAATGCATATCTAGAATAAGAGAATATTGTCTAATATACATAACGCTATACTTTCCTAGTTTTGACATCACTCAAAGTACAAAAGCACTCACAAGAAATGCTTCTTCTTTTGTTGAACTTACATTCCATATACTCCATCTTACTTCTACTTAGGTGAAAAACCTACATTTCTAAAGATCGTCTCCAAGTTTCCAACCTCTCATTTAAATCCTCCTTCGACTCTCTGAGAAGAACTATATAATATGCAAAAATGATGCATCTCTTGATGCAAACCGATTGCAATGGGAAAATCATCCATCTCTCCACTTTGTGTCGACACACTAGTCAATATCCTTTCATAAATATCTTAGATAGTTCGAATGTATACAATCCTAACCCATTTCTTCTCTAGGGCTTTCCAAAAAATCTCTCTATGAACTCTATCATATGCCTTCTCCAAGTCAATACAAATTAAGTGCATTTCTTGTTGGTCCATCTGATATGTTCTGTCACACAATGTAATAAATAATTCACTTCCGTGGTCAACCTTTCAAGCATAAAACCAAATTGATTCTCGGAGACTTGAGTCTCTTTTCTTATTATAAATTCAATGACTTTTTCCCATAACTTTATGGTATGACTCATAAACTTTATCTCCCTATAATTTGCACAATTTAGTTCTTATAGATTGGAACTAAGGTGCTTTTTCTCCATTTCTCATGCATGTGCTTTGACCTCATAATTTTATTAAAGATTTTGGTGAGCCACTCAATACCTCTATCTCCAAGAACTTTCCACACTTCAATAGGTATGTTATTCGGTCCAACTGCCTTATTATTACTCATTCTTTTCAATGCTTCCTTTACCTCTTGTTTTTGGAACCGAAATTAGTAATTATAGTTCCGATATGCTTCTATAATGTCGAGTATGCCAGATTCTAGAACGATATCATATCTTTCATTATATTGGTTTTATAAATACATCTTCCACTTGTATTTTATATCTTTTTCTTGAACCAAGACCTTGCCTTCTTCATCTTTAACACACTTCAATTAATCCAAATATCTAGTCTTTCTTTCTCTTCCCTTAGCAAGCCTATATAATATTTTTCTCCCTCTTTGGTTCCTAGAGATTTGTATAATCCGTTAAAATCTAGGGTTCTTGCGTCACTCACCACCTTCTTGGTCTCATTCTTAGCTTTCTTGTACATTCCATACGTTTTAGAAATTTTACACCTAGATGCAACTTTAAAAAGTCCTTTTTTAATCTAACTTTACTCTGGACACTTTCATTCCACCATAATGATTTTTTACTCCTACGTCCAAAACCTCTTGATTCATCTAACGTATCTTTAGCCACTTTTCTAATCTCTTGGGCCATCTTATTCCACATATCATCTACATTTCCTTGTGATTGTCCAAACCCTCCCTCCAAGATCTTATTTGGAAAATTCCTTGTTTTTCACCCTTCAAATTCCACCACTTGATCCTTGGCGCTACCATATGAATTTTTCTCTTTGTTCTCCCCTTAATTCTTAAATCCATAACCAAAATCTTTGTTGGGTAGTCAAGCTCTCTCCCGGGAAAACTTTAAAGTCCAAGCAAATTTATATGAGAACATGTCCCCCCCCCCCCCCCCCCCAGTTTTATATGTGATAACATATTCATCTCTTTTTCTAAACCATGTATTTACTATAGTAAGATCCAAAGCCGACGAAAACTTTAAGATGGATTTACCTTCCGCATTCACCTCCAATATGCCAAACTCTCATGCACGCTCTCAAAATCTTTGGTATGCTACCTATATGTCCATTAAGATCCCCTCATAGGAAAATATTCTCTCCTTGGGGTATATCCTGAAGTAAACCTTCTAAATCCTCCCAAAATTTTACCTTAAGGTGTTCTGCTAACCCAACCTGAAGCACGTAAGCACTAATAACATTAAAGGTCTCTTCCACACATTTTCCACAATAATCCCCACACCAAGTGTGTTTCTTCAAGATAGGATAAGGTAGTTAAATATAATAAGGGATTTCAGAATTTGGTTCTTTGAGAATTTGCTTATTGTTTCTCCTCAAAGGCGAGTTTCTATCAATTAGCTCGCCAAATGTGTATCTTCTTTCAATGTCTTCACCTATTATCTCATTTTTTCTCCCTCTGTTTTTCTCTCTTTCTCTTTTTCAACTACTCCCTCATCTAATACCTCATATTATACATCTACTTCTTCCTCAACTCGATTTTCTTCTTGCTCATAAGATTTCTTACCGCAAAAACTATTATGTCTCTCAACTCAATGGCTTTTTAATTCTCTTTATTATGATTTTCTACCATATTTCCAATAAATCCCCCATTTGAGATATGTCCCACTGCTATTTGTCTAGATAATTGACCAATTTGCATTTCTAAATTTTTGATGGAAGCTTCAGTGTTCTTTTTCATGGTGTTATGATTCTTGGACGTTGCATCCTGGGTCTTAAACATTACTTTCCTATTTCTTCCTACTTGATCAAAAATTGCTTAAGCGGAATTAGTCAAGACTTCTTTAAGTGGTGATAATTTCATTTTTGTGGTGCTTGAGGAAATCCTCGGTTGCTACTCCACTTGACATTTGAGAGATGATTCAAACCTGCATTATAAGTATTAGAATAAGGGTTACCTCTTTTAAAATTTCCAACATAGTATGATTCTTCCATACACCCCCTTGAAAGACAATTTCCATTAACATGCCCTTGCCCAAACAAATCACATTGTAGTGTCTTAACCTGTCTAACAATGGCTTAAACAAAAGCGGTTGTAACTAACTGTCTTGAAATAACCTCAAGTTGGGCTAATATTTCTGTATTTGAATATACTTCAAGTACACCCTTTAGTTTGACTTTTTGTCACTTGTTGAGCGATATTCATTTTGGTACATTGTTTCAATCAACTATTTCATCTCGTATTCATTCTTAGTCTTTATGGTACCTCCAGCTGAGGCATCCAAAAGCATTCTTACTTGAGCTTTTAGATCTCTGGTGAAATGTTGCCCCTTTTCCATACTGCTCCTGTTGTGATTTGGACATTTTTTGAGTAATAGTTTTAATCTCTCCCATGCATTAGAAAATGATTCAGAATCACCTTGATCAAAATTCGAGATTTCTGTTTTTCTCTTTACGAACTGAGCGTTGGAGAAAAATCTCTCTATAACAGTATCGTTCGGTATACATTGCAACTAGTCCTTCGCTCGGCCTATCAGAGAGAAACCAAATAACTGTATTTTTACCTGATCTTTAGTTATATCATTCGAATTTTACATCAAACAAGTCTCATATAATTCATCCAGATGCTCCCAAGGATCTCTGATAGCTTGCCCATCAAATGGGTTGTCTCTTAAACTAGAAAACACATAATTTTTTTATATCAAAAGTAACTTGCTTAAAAAGTTAAAAACCTAAGAAAATTTGTCCAAATTAGTCTCGTACAATAATCATCATCATTTGTCTCGGTGGATTAACCATCTTTTCTCTTTCTTCTTCCTATTCGTCTTTAGCTTGTTGTGCTTCTCTTATCGCTTTTTCAAATTGCTCGCGTGGTTCTTTTGATTTCTGAATCTAATGGTATCATGTCGATCTCAAACCTTGCATGCGATGTGGTGGATCATTATACTCTCCCAACCATAATTATTAGATTCTTGATCAGTCAAGAAATATATATATATATATATATATATATATATATATATATATATATATATATATATATATATATATATATATATATATATATATATATATATATATATATATATATATATTATAATCTGTTTAGGAACTCAAAAGGGGCACTATTTTAAATGGTATAAACATACTGTACTTTGTTTATGTAAGATGCGAATTGACTTGGTTTTGGAAGGATATAATGATTATAATATACTTGCACTCAGTTGCATAAACTTTGTGAGAACATAGACAAAGAACAAAAAAGAAACTCATATAGCCGTGCTGCCTGTGGAATTATAGCTAGCATGCAAATCATATTTACTATCTCACACGCACCCCACCTGTGTGATTAATTAAAATAAAAAAAATGAAACAAGTAAAATTAATCAAGTTGATCATAATTTGATGATGATTGGTGTAATAGCAATAGTAGTAGTAATAATATTACGGGTATGGCTGTGATCATGAAAAGTGTGTAGCATGAAACACGTCATGGGAAAGACGGCGAATAGGGAAGAGTAAATCTGAGCCGTTGAATTGTAAGATGGAAGGAGCAGAAGGGAGATGTCGGTGTCAGCGGGAGCGTAGGATAGGGAGGAGGGAGTAAACAAACAGCCCGAGTAACGAGGAACATAACAAAGACAAGAAACAAAGACCGAACCAACCAAAGATGATAGTAATAATAATAACACTATCATTCATATTCAAACAACAACAATAACTGTTACAGCAGCAGCGGCATTTACTACTCTTATTCACTTGACGTGGACTACTCTAACCAATACAACAGACTCAGTCAAGACTCACTCACCCACCCCAATTCATGCCTTTTTCATTTTCTATTCTATTTCTATACTTTTCTGCTTTACACTTTACGCCTTCTTCTATTTCTTTTCCTTCTCCTCCAAGTTTCATTTATTCAAAGGAAAAAGAACAAGATACACTCTTTTGCTTATTTTAAATGAATAAGGTCTATTTGGCCAAATTATTAAAATATATTTTAAATAAAGTTATATTATTGATGATGAGAGGTCTTAAATTAGAAGATGCAACTCTCAAATTTGCTTTAAATAAAATGATCAAATATAATAAAATATGTTCGGACAATTAAAATGCTTTCATATATTTTTTCTTTAACCAATTTGACTTTTTTTAACATATGAAGTAATAGATCTTGAGCTTAATCGGTATTTATGGATAGTGTAAAATAATTTTACAGAGCTATTAAATAAGAATTCATCAATCTGTCATTCATACGATTAGTTTAAAATTTATAATCTGATGTGACGGAATATATGATAGTGATTGATTGGTAGAGTAAAATTATTTTACACTCTCAGTATATATTTCATTTACGCATAGCAATGTTATGTTACTTAGAATAATAAATGTTGTTTTTAAAATAATTGGTTTTACTATCCAAAAAGAGATATAAAGCATCAACTAATAAAAATTATTGATGCATATCAATTAAATATTTAAAAATATACATATTACTATCATGAGAAAATGGATAGTGCACTGATAATGTAAATTTTTTTTACACGGTCGACCAATAACAACTATATATCTCGTCAAATGTAAATTTTAAATTATTTATATGATTTAGCATTTTAAAATATTTTGATTGGATGTATGACTAATATTTTTTTAGGGTGACAGTTCATTACCATTAAACTCTTATTATTATTAATTACATATTTAACTATAATTTTTTCCATTCAACTTATATGTCTTCATCCTATGTAGACCAAATATATTAATAATAAAACAAAAATTAGATTACTTAAAATAGTGATTGGGTGAAATATAAATAAGGTTTTAAGTTCTTCTTTTACCGAAATTCATTTTAAAATTAATTAAAGTATTTTTTAAATACTTTTTATAAAAAACCAATAAACATCAAAAAGTATGAATGTTGATGTCTAAACAAATCCATATTAATTTTATTAAATTAGTTTAATGGTTAGTTGTGCAAGACATCAAATACAACTAGTTGTGTTATAACAATTACAATTACAAATAAAAATAAAAAATTATTTAAAACTATAATTGTAAATATAAAAAAAGTATATAATTGAAAATATAATGAAAAAAATAAATCTAATTAAAAATAATAAATTAAACTTAAAAATTTGGTATGACAAATTTAAAAATGTAACAAAATATTAAAAGATATAACAGATTGAAAACAAAGTAGCAGCCGCGCCAAAAGATTGAGGATAGTACTCGTAGATAAATGGAGAGTCAAAGCCCTGCCTGCATGTGGATCCGACGGCTGAGATTCTCCGAGCATGGTACGCTGCAGGCATCGCCATGTGATTTCATTAAATGCTCGTTGGTACGGCGGAGTGTGGGACCGGTAAGAGGAGACATAAGCACGTGCTTTGAATTTAAGACAAACTCACGTGGAGGGGCCACCGTAGATTTTTGGCTTTGTTGTTCTTTGTTTATGTAGGGACCACCGTTTTCAATTATGGGATCATCATAACCCTCATCACTATTTGTATGTATCTTCAACACCCTTATTGCGCATTTTACGGAACCTCTTCTTTTTTTCATTAGTAACACGGTGTTTTGGAGTTATATAATCATCATCCAATTATTTGTCTTTTATTCTAATTTAACTTTCATTTTAATGATATTTTGTTTGTACATACCAATATTAATTAATCAATTTTTAGAGTATCATTATAAAAAAAAACATGTAATATTAAACTCTAATCATTTTTAATGCGCTATCTTCATGTTTGAATGTAGGACTATTTTAATGCATCGACAAATAATATTGTTATCAAGAAAATTAATTAATTAATTTTTAAAAGCTATATTATTAAATATTGTATAACTACAAAAGTTATATACAGATGCAAGAGACAAATATTTTCACTAAAATATGTCATTTTAAAATAATTTTAAAAAATAATTATTAAAAGAAAAATGTTAACAACTGAAACACTAGTTAAGAGAATAAAATGATAAATTGAATATTATTTAAAAGTTAAAAATATATTATTTTTTCTAAATATATATGTATTCAATGCATTAAAAATATAAATAATTAACTTTTTTAAAAAATATTATGTGTATTCAATGAACTGAATATAACATATTTTCTTTATTTAAAATTCTTAATTTGTACCCTGGTTAGCATGACTCTTATTAAAATTAAATTAAAAAATAAAAATTAAAAAGTCAGTCATTTTAAATTCTTTTGATAAATAGGTTATTCAATTTATAAAAAAATTCAAAAAATCAAAATATTAGTTATTTATTTATCACCAAATAATAATAATAACAAACGAAAAAACCACTCAGAGATATTTCTTAGTCTTATAAAAGTTGTCATAGTAAAATTATGTGGAGTTCTTTAAAAAATAACCATTGTGTTTATTTTAATAAAAAATATTAATTAATATTATTTATTAAATGTATTTAATAATCATAATTAGTTGTATAATTTAATGAAGTGAAAGTCAACAAATAAATATAAAATAATAAATAAAAAATTCTATTGATATTTGAAAATGAAAAATATTTCAAAATTTGTTATCTAATATTAAATTTTATAGAATAATAAATATATCTTAGCAATTATATATCTAAGTACATTGATTAACAAAGATCCACAAAATATTTTTTATGAGACAAGGCTAATTCAACTCCGTTCAATTTTTTTAATTAGAATAAAATCTTTAAATTAAGATGATGATACATTAACAAAAAGATGTCATAAAAATTAGTGTTAAGATAGACGTTAGTAAATTGTGAAATGATGTGCATGAGTGAATAAGTCTCAATTCTTGAGCCATAAGCTGAAGTGAACAGAAAAGCTATGTCCCAATGTATTGACTTATCATCACAGATATTTATTACAAAATCGACTTTATATATAAAGATCTGTGCATGTCAAAGCCTTGGAATCCAAACATCTTTGGCTTTTCGACAACTGGAATGGAACATGCATATTCAATAATCAATTCAACATATACTCCTCTTCCTCCTCCTACAAATCATATCTCATCAAGCTTTATGTTTTTAAGGACAATTATTTCTTGATAATATTGCATAACACAATTTTCAAATTACTACATGGAACAAAGAACGATATCTGATTAATTTCTGACACCACTGTCATGTCGTATTAAATTTTTGTCTATTTTCTTGTTAGTCAAACCAAAAAGATGAACTGCAATATTCATATTGAAAATGAACCTACTGTCGTACTACAAAGTCACTTGATGGATGTAATGTAATGTGTAGGCTCTTCTCTTTTGGTGTGAATTGCAAAACCAGACGTAAACAAAGAATAATCACAAACGTTATACAAATAAAAAATAGAATAGCATCAGCAGCATGTAGGTTTATGTAATTTCACCAACTATGATTAACTAAAATTAAATGCAGCTGCAACAGCTTTTCATGAGGAATAAATAAGTTATCTCCCCTCAATTTTCCAATAAGTGATTTAGGGTTTAGGAAGAATGACACAACAATAGTTTGTGAACAAGGAGAAAACTTTTAGTATATCTAGTAAATTGGAGAAAAGATGTAAGATAACTAGGAGAACGTTGTTAAAAGAAATAATAATAAAAATTTGAAAGAGATTTTGTAAGAAAGGATAAAGAAAAATTTAATAGATCCTCTCCTGTTTTTTAATAAATAAAAATTGATGATGGCCCAAATCCAATTTCGTTTGGGCTAAAATTTTACAAGGTATTTTCTCAATCCAAGCCTTCTCACCATCATAATAGGTTTGTTCATCTAACATATGGGCCATAACATTATTGTCCTTTTCCAAATTCTAAAATAAGTTTTGAGGATTTGATAATGTACCCCATATATTTCTTAGTCATCATACGAAATTAGTTAAATGCTTTTAGTTTTTTGATATGCATATTCGGACGTATTAAAAGGTTAGTTAATGTTAAAATATTTTGAAAATGCATCTTCGAAATATTTTGGAGGTTAAATGCGTCTAACCCCTTTTCTTACTCATTTTTTATTTTTCTCAAAACCATTCTTCAAACTCTCTCAAATTTGTCTCTACACCAACTCAAAACTCAATCATCAAGGCTTAAAAGAACTTCAATCATCATCTCTAACATCAGAATCATCAATTTCTTGTAAGTTTTTTGAAATTTTGATAAAATTTTGAAATTTTGTGTAAATGAGTAGAAGTCAATGGTTAGAGTTAGAAATGAGTATAAATAGCATTTAAGATAGTTTAGACATGTTGTATTAGATGTTTGTTGGCAGAAAGTTCGATTTTAAAATAAAATCTTTTACGATAAAATAAATCAAAGTAATGCGATGCAGGAAATAAAGAAAATAAAGTTGAGCGATAAGATAAACGAATTATAGGCAGTGCAGATAAAAAAAAACAAATTAAAGGTGATGCGATAAATAAACAATAATAAAGTAGTGCGAGAAATAAATAATAAAAATGTGAATTGAATTAAAAATCTGCTCCAAATCGGAGACTTGAATCTGGTATAATACTTGCAATGAAAATAACTCAATCAAATTCATTTCTCATTTTTCTCAAAATCATTCTTCAAACTCTTTCAAAATTTTCTCTATACCAACTCAAAACTCAATCATCAAGGCTTAACGGAACTTCAATCATCATCTCTAACATCGGAAACAACATCTGAACCATCAATTTCTTGTAAGTTCTTTTTTGAAATTTCGATAATTTTTTGAGTTTTTGTATAAATGAGTAGAAGTCAATGGTTAGAGTTAGAAATGAATATAAATAACATTTAGGAACATAATGCCTTTTTCGAAAGGCCTGATGAGTCGATGAAAAGCCATTGAAAACCTTTGTTTATCAGAGGGAAAGTAGGAAACGTTGGAATAAGAAAGATCCTGGTCGATGGCGGCGGGACAATCAACTTAATGTTGCACCACATGCTGAAAAAGATTAGAAAGGACGACACAGATACAAAACCTCATAACATGGTTTTGTCAAATTATGAGAGCACGATAGGAACTATCATGGGAGTTATACAAGTATACTTGACTTTTGACACTATAAATAGGCCAACGATGTTTATGGTAATAGCCTCGAAAGCTAATTACAATTTACTATTTGGTAGGGAGTGGATTCATGACACCGGTGTCGTTTGTCATACCCTAATTTTTGACCCTAAAATACCCACATCATTTGCATCTCATGCATACACTTTTATGAATCACTAACCCATTTTAGAAAGTCAAGATTATTGTTTGCTTCATTGTGATCTCCAATTAGGATTTTTAAGCCCTATAGAGGATTCAGGCAAATGATCAATCAAGAGTTGGCACGATCTTCAACTTATCAAGTCCCTCAATCATCAAAGGAGATAAAATATCCCATTCACCAAGAATCAAGGACAAGATTACATCATTTCAAGTTAGTCAAGCCTCAAGATCATCTGTGTCACAAAATTAGGGTTTTGACCTAATCTAATCCCAAGGATGACTTATGGAGCAAGACATGATCCAAGACCTCAAGATATGTTTCAAGAACCTCAAATACATCATATTAGTCCATTCACATGATTGTATTGATCCATAAAACTTGATTCATAAACAATGCACAAATTCAAATCCATCTGAGCCACAAACTAGGGTTTTCATGAAAAAGTCAACCATATTTTTGACTTTTAGTCAAGACATGATCTCCAACTTTGGGATATGATTCAAGACACTCGAATATACCCTTTAAGTCCATTCATAAGTTTAAAATCACCTTGGGGTACTCATTCATAAAAATTCAGGAATTAAGGTTTCCCTGCACAAAATTTATCTGATACACAAACTCAAAGTTTAACTTTTTGAGTAAAATTGTTCATCATAAGCCATTATACAAGAAAACATGATCCATTGTTGCATTTTAATAAGGATTGATCAAGAAATCAAGGTTACTTGCAAAAGAAGCAAAATTGGAAGAATTGAAAATTGCAAAAGAAGCATTTTGGATATGAAAAAACATGATTTTTACCCAACTTCCAAAGGCCATAACTTGTGACCCAAGCAACCAAATTTTTTGTTCCAAAGCTTAAATGATAGATCTCATCACATACTACAAATTTGTTAATATGAACCATATCCAAAAACTTCATGGATTTCAAGTTATGAAGTGATAAAAAAAAGAAATAAGAAAATGAGTTTCAACACTTAGTGAAAATTCTGCCAAGATTTTCAGCATGAAACATCAATTTTCAAGAGCACTTTTCATTATGATCCAAGTAGAATCAATACAAGTTGTGAACATCAATGTTGAAGGAAATAATCTCAGCTTTTTAAGAAGTACAAGAACATCCATTGATTCGACTTGAGCAAAAAGTTATGAATCTCACAATCACCTTGCTACAACTGTTTTTCAAAGACAAATTTTGGAACTTTGTTGCACCACACGATTTTTCACAACAAGTTTGTCATCTTGCAGCTTTAGACCAAGGATTCAAGAATCTAGCTCAGCATGTGCAAATTCTTCATTACAAAATCCTTGAAATTTATTTTTGTTAAGTTGCATTAATGTGATACATAGAGGTGGCATGAATTATGCATAAACCAGTCAAAACATATCCAAGAACAAGAAGACTTCAAACTTGAAAAATTGATGGAAGTCAATGCATAGCTATGCTAGGAGGAGAGTATGACTACATGACAAAATACATTGGACAATAGAGTGATCCCTCATATAACACTACTCCTCCTATAACAAAATTGTTCTTCTATAAATAGAAAACATTTTTATTATTCTAAACACACCAAAATAACACTAAGCCTTGTTTTCTCACTTTCTCTCTTTTTGTTCAAAGTTCCAAATTCTAAAGTGAGAAATCGATTTTCTCATTCCAAAGCATTTATGTCCAAACCAATGATCCAAACACCTCACATACATCATATTGAAGTGATCCAAATACTTAAACATCATTTGTAACATCAAATTCATCAAGATCATAGTTCATCCCAAGCAAGTTGCAGTTGGATTCGAGCCCATCAAATCCAAAAGGTTTCAATCCATTCCAAACAAATTAACACACCCGTTTAGGTCTAGGGAAGCTGTCTAGATCATAAAAACACTTATGTAAGACCTATAATTGAGGATTCAAATGCCTCTTACAAGGTAAGCCTGAACTTCTCAAACTCCATGAGTCGTGCATCATAAATGTTATTTCAAGTTACCAACATGTTTCTGGATGCTCATAGATCATTAACCTTCAATCAATTGCTACTTATAACTCGTGTATGGTATTTCAAATTAGTTTTTGCAAAATTAGGGTTCATCTGATCATCACATGATTTCTTACACTACACTTAAAATAAATGAAATTGAACACCACCATCGTGTTTCTTATTCAAAAACGAGTAATTCCCGTGTTTACATCTTTTAAAATCATTACGTATTGAGGGAGATAAGAGAGGTTTTGCAAATCTGGTAATGGTTGTGATGCGTGAGGAAGAAGATGACCTTGGCGCGATTTTTCAAATTTTTTATTATTTTTCTTATTTTTCATAATTATTTTCCAAAAATAATTTCTATATTCAATTTTAATTATTTTCAAATAATTTTTTGAACAAATATCATTCACATATTAAAATATTTGATTCGCAAAAAAAAACAAAAAAAATTATTTGATATATTTTTAATATATTTAAAAATATTATTTTGAATTATTTTAAATATTTTAAAATAATTTCTTTTCTTGATTTTTCTTAAACGAATTTGATTTCAAATATTCATGTGAATAAAACATTTTTTATAAACCTTAATCATTGTTTATGACATGGTTAATGGATTCATTTTGATAATTATACCATTTTTTATTTATTTTTCTTTGAAAAAATATATTAAAAAATGAAACTAGGGTTTTTACTTTGATTCAATCTTTCAAACTTCAAAATAATAACTCGGGTCTCTATTAGAGTGTAATACTCAACCCTCTATGTAAATAAACAAACCTATGAGCCTCTGTTATAGTATAAGTCCCATTGCGCTTTTCAAAATCACGATGCGATCACTGTTTTCATAATAATTCTCTAGGCCTCTAATAGAGTGTAAGTCACATCTCTTTGTACATAAATATACATTTTAATGCCTCTAATATAGTATAAGTTCCTCCTCTTAGTTTTCAAAATCACTGTGTTTTCAAATAATTTTGGGCCTCTACCTGAGTATAAGCCCCAATATTTTTTTTTTCAAAATTTAATAAGTCAGGTTCTCTACTATAGTATAAGTCCCTCTTATCTTTTTTTAATAAATTACCATCATATGTGCCTCTGCTAGGAATGTAAGCCTCATCCCTCTTTCGATTTTCAAATTCCCCTTCATATTTTTAAAACTTTAATCTTTCAATCTTCCAAATCCAAAATCAGGGTCTCTCATTGAGTATAAGACCCAACACCTTTTGTAAATAGAAAATCCTTTAGACTCATTCATCCTGGGCTTTGTATAGGATATACATAATCATTTGGGTCTCTGTCTAGAGTGTAAGACCCAACACCTTTGCTCCTCTCATACTTAAGACTAAGTCATCTTCAAATTCAAATTCAAAATTATTTCAAAAATGCCTTGGAAGTGAGTTGACCAAAATCCTCTTCATCTGAGGACCCTAACTTGTTGGCATCATAACTTGAGATGTAAAAACTCAATGGATGAGTTCTTGTACTCAAAATAAAGTTAGAACATTCCCAACACGTCTCATATTTTCATGAGAATGAGATTGAGCTTGCATCATAAGGTAAATTGTCCTTGAAGTTAGGCACTGAAGAAGGGGATTTTACACTGAAATCATCTGAAACCCTAATTTAGTAACTTCTTAAGCTCTTGAACCTTCTTGATTTGATCTTAACATGACATCCTAGATGCTTTAAGAAGACCTCCCATGACCCCAATGACTTAGAACCAAGTTGTAAACCTTCTCAAATCCACAGTTAACTTTGGGTTGACCAGATGAAACCCTAATGCCATGTCCTTTGACTGTGCTTCTTTGCAAATGAATTAAGTGACTACCCAAGCACCACAATGACTCCTAAGGTACTCAATAAGCTCTTAAAACATGTCCTATCCAAGATAGAGACCTCATGAACCCCTGATGATCCTCTGATGATCCTCAAGATAGGAGGCAACATCCACACACCAAACTCTCCTTCCAATATGCTTTGAAACTTCCATGGTTATAATAAACACTCGATGGCTTGCACAAATGCCATTGTTTGAGTTTTAAGCCAATAGGACCCTCCTCTTGAATGGCACAAAAACTCTTGATCCCATGTTAAAAACAATGCTATGCAAATGCAGATGCTAAAATAAAATGAAACATAAGCCAAGTACAAGAAATGGTTGGTCAAATTTTAGGGCACAACAGATGCCCCTATTCAAACGACTTGGACCTGAAGGAGTTAAAAGCAAATAACTTTCAAACATTCAAGGTAAAAGACAATTGAATACCCAAGAACCCGGAAATTTTCCAACCGCAACAAGAAACTGTAACTAAAAAATGTAACTGATAAACTCTGTTGGGGAAAATGTGATAAAACGAACGCATCCGTCAAGGACATCACAATCTGCCGAGGTCTGAATACTACACAGGAAAAATAAATCATCGGCCCAGGGTCTGGATACCGCACAGACTCAGGGAAAACATCAACATCTGTCGGGGTCTGGATACCACATAGGTAAAAAGAAATGAACCGGTGGACGCCGGGGTCTGGATACCGCACGGGCTAAAGAGATAAACAGGTGGAAGTCGGGGTCTGGATATCACACGGGTTTGAGCAAACGAATCGGTGGAAGCCAGGGTCTGGATACCGCACGGGCTAAAGAGATAAACCGCTGGAAGCCGAGGTCTTGATACCGCACGGACTTGAGCAAATGAACCGGTGGAAGCCGGGGTCTGGATACCGCACGGGCTAAAGAGATAAACTGGTAGAAGCCGGGGTCTGGATATCGCACGAGCTTGAGCAAATAAACTGCTGGAAGCCGGGGTCTGGATACCGCACGGGTTAAAGAAATAAACCGGTTGAAGCCGGGGTTTGGATATCGCATGGGCTTGAGCAAATGAACTGGTGGAAGTCGGGGTATGGATATCGCACGGGCTTGAGCAAATGAACCGGTGGAAGCCAGGGCCTGGATAACACACAAGCTTAAGAGATAAATCGGTGGAAGCCGGGGTCTGGATACTGCACGGGCTTGAGCAAATAAACCAGTGGACGCCGGGGTGTGGATACCGCACGGGGCAAAGAGATAAACTGGTGGATGCCGGGGTTTGGATACCGCACAGGCTTGAGCTAATGAACTGGTGGAAGCCAGGGTCTGGATACCGCACGAGCTAAAAAGATAAATCGGTGGAAGCTCGAGTCTGGATACTACACAGGATTGAGCAAATAAACCGGTGGAAGCCGGGGTCTGGATACCGCACAGGCTATAGAGATAAACCGGTGGAAGCTGGTGTTTGGATACCGCATGGGCTTGGGAAAATGTATCGGTGGAAGTCGGGGTCTTGATACTGAGCGGGCTAAAAAAAATAAACCGGTGGAAGCCGGGGTCTGGATATCGCACAGACTCGAGAGAAACACCATTGTCTGCTGGAGATACAACTGGAAACAAGAGGTAACAACCTGGCTTATATTTCAAATGCACATGTTTGAGTATGGCGTAATGCTCCATAAGAAATGGAAATGCTATGTGTTTGGGAGGATGTTATACATAACATAAAATGAAAGGGAACCACTCCAACAAAATAAATGCTGAAGAGAGGAAACCAACTCCGCTGGGGAAAGACGAGATGTGCCAAGTACGATTGGACTTTTGCTGAAGAAAACAAGCCCTGGATGGCTTCCTGGAGAAGAATTCTTCTGGGTAAAACATCTATGATGAGAATACTTTCATTCCGCTGGGGATCAAATCAAACTTTGCTGAGGAAAATGTCCTGGATGGCCTACCAGAATATGACTCTTCTGGGGAACAAATGTCTCAACTAGGGGAAACGAGATCCACTCTACTGGGGGAAATCAGCCCTGGATGGCCTCCTAGAAAACCAAAACTCTTCGGATACAAAGGAAACTGTTGAGGAATGGTTCCACTCTACCGGAGATTCCGCTCGGCTGAAGATCAAATTTGCTATCCGCTAGGGATAAAGAACGTGATTTATTAGGAGATTATCCCAAACTTTATCTGCTGAGGATGGAGAATAACAATCTCTGGGCAATCCCATTATGTGGGGAAGAAAACTACTCAGGCGATTTCGGTGGGGATTAGGCAATGAGGGAATCAGCATCGACCTCTGCTTAGGGGATGAGTCAAAGACTTGGACTCTGAGGGGAAAAGAGTCAAAGATTTAGACTCTATGGGGAAACCCTGATATCAACCTGCTAGGGGATAAGATATAAGCATTTGGGCTACTGAGATAGGTGTACAAGCTCCACCTGCTGGGGATGGCTTTACTCCTCCAAGGATATCAATCTCGACATACTAAGGATAACCTTAACCACATGTAGCCTCAACTTGCTGGGGGAGGAGCTAGTCTCAAACTGCACATCTTCGGCTTGTAGAGACATGGTGACCTCGTTCGGGGTACACCTCTGAAGTAGTCTAAAAAACAGAAACCCTGAAAAGGCAAATAAACAAAGGTTCCTATGCAACGGAAGATATCTTAGTCATCGTCCATGAAATCATCCAAGCAAATCAAAGGTTAAATGATTATTAGCAAAGCCAACAAGTTTATGTATGCAAAGTTTTATCAAAAACATCAGGCATCTTTTGCAAACAAAACAGTAAAAATTATAGCAAGTACACAAGCTTTTTGAATAATATATACTTCATTGATAAATGGCCTATAAATAGGCAAATTTACATCAGGTGCAACTCCTGAAAAGAGAAAGTTGCGCAAAAAGTACAAAAATGCAAAATATACACAAAATGTTGGGAATATGGTACAGACAACCACCATGTGTCGATTCGACTATGACTCGCATGACTTCAATGCTTCTCCAATGCTTCGTCTTCCGAAGAGACTGACTTGAATGGTTGACCCTCGGATCCTCCCAAAATCCACTGTGCTTAAAAGATCAATACGCAAACCGCAATCATTTGCTTCTCGAATCCCTAACTTTTGTATGAACCGCCCTTGCGGCTTTTCGATTCACCGGGATACCCATTTTTGCCAAATTCGTCTTTTCAGGTTTTCAACTTTACGGGTTTACATCTTATTCTTTTTATCCCTAATTTTTGCCCGAACCCATTATTTTTATGGTTCTCCGGGATGCCCCTTTTTTGCCTGGATTTTCTTTTTCTTTCCAGCGGGTCTATTTAAGCAAAGTATTTTTTAACTGCGTCTGCGTTCACAGGGGATATGAAATCTTCACCATCCATGGTTGATAGTAGCAAGGCTCTTCTTGAGAAAACTTTCCTTACGACATATGGACCTTCATAGTTGGGAGTCCATTTGCCCCTGTGATCTGTTTGTGGAGGGAGAATCCGCTTCAACACTAAGTCACCTGCCTGAGAGCTCCATGGGCGTACCTTCTGATCAAAATCTTTCTTCATTCTTCTTTGATACAAACAGCCATATGCAATGGATGCCAATCTCTTCTTGCCCATCAAACTAAGCTGATTCAATTTGTTCCTCACCCATTCTGCCTCATGAAGTTTGACATCGACCAGAACCCTCAAGGAAGGAATCTCGACTTCTAATGGTAGGACTGTTAGAACACAAATTGGTTCTTAAATGTATCTCTATGTTTTGATGATAGAACTAATGAAATTTTGTATGAAGTAAATATATACTCTAATTTTGTTCAAGTGTTTTTGTTTCAGATATTAAATTTAATATTCTTCTGGAAGCAAAAATGCATCTGAACATTATTCAACGCAAGGCTTTGAGCATCAGAAGCAACACATCAGAAGACTCTGAGCGCTGCCTGAAGAGACTCTGATCTGCTACAGATGACTCTGAGCAAAGTTGAGAAGACTAAGACTCTGGAAGTACTTAACGCTGCAAGTACAAAGGCTCTAATAAACAAGTCTGCTCTGATCAAGATATACATGCTAAAGCACTGTTGCTGCAAAACTCTGATGACATCAACTCTGATGTATATACTCTGATAAGAGTAACTTTGATAAATAAACTTGTTGAAGAAGATGTTGTTCAAATAAAGATCCGTTGGCATATTCCTTGTCCTTATCCAAACGACTCTTTCCTCATTCGTGTATGGCACAAGAAATCAGACAAAAAGGATTTGTCTGAACATTCCTCTTCTGGGAAAGAAAAGTCAAACAAAACAAAAGGCTACAGCTACACAGTAGTGCACACTCTTCAAGCAATGGACTTCAAGTACTATAAAAGCAAGTCTTCAACATCTTTTCAAAGTTGACGAATCCATTGACGATTTCAATTGAAAAATCACTTGATAAATTATTCAACAACAACTCATACAAACATTCTTAAAAGCTGAATAGTTTTCATATTTGTTCTTAACTTGTGTAAAAATCACTGTTTGTGATAATAGCTTTTTAGAAGCATTCAAACACACATTGTTAGTTTATTACCTTTGGAATAGTTTCTTAAGAAGACCAAGTTGTGGTCAGAATTTTTTGAGAAGACTAAGACTGTTTGTCTTAGTGGTTGACACTGTAATCAGTTTGATTTAGTGGATTAAGTCCTTGTTGAGAAAGGCAAAATCACATTGGTAGGGTGGATTGGAGTAGTTTGAGTTCAAATGAACCAGGATAAAATAGCTTGTTATTTTTCTCTATTATCCTAATTGTTTTTGAAACCTTTATTCAACCCCCCCCCCCCCTTCTAAGTGTTTTTTCCCACCTTCAGTTGGTATCAGAGCTCCAGCTTTGAAGTGCGTTCACTTAACAGTGATAGAGAAAGGTCCAGCTGGGAAAAACTCTTGATATATTATCTTTGATATATTATGGCTGAAGCTTCAACTTCAAACAACAAATATGAAGATAGAGATAGAATCAGCACCAAACCTCCCATGTTTGATGGTGAGAAGTTTGATTATTGGAAAGATAGAATAGAAAGTTTCTTTTTAGGCTATGATGTTGATCTATGGCATTTGGTCATTGATGGTTACATTCATCCTACGAATGATGAAGGCAAAAAGATTGACAGAAATTCAATGACTGAAGCTCAGAAGAGAGATTTCAGGAATCATCACAAAGCAAGAACCATTCTGTTAAATGCTATATCTCATACTGAGTATGAGAAGATCACAAATAGAGAAACAATATTTGACATGTTTGAGTCATTAAAGATGACACATGAAGGAAACTCTCAAGTGAAGGAGACAAAGGCTCTGGCGCTTATTCAGAAATATGAAGCCTTCAAGATGGAGGAATCTGAATCTTATGTTCTCAAGGTTTTAGATTCTAACTACTGGTCTGAAGGTTCTGGACAAAGGTTACTCCACTACTGATCATGTGAAAAAGATCATTAGAAGCTTGCCAACAAGGTGGAGACCAATGGTCACAGTGTTGAAGCTATCAAAGGATCTGAATAAGATCACTCTGGAGGAATTTAGTTCCTTAAGAAGTCACGAGATTGAGCTGGAAGAAGACGAGCCTCAAAAGAAATGTAAGTCTGTTGCGTTAAAATCTAACAAATCTGCTAAAGCTTTGCAGGTGATTGAAGAAAGCTCTGAAGAATCTTCCTCTAAAGAAGATGAAATGTCTTTGCTTTCCAGAAGGATAAACCATCTCTTAAAGCATAAACAAAAGAAGTTCAGAAACTTCAAGAGACCAAAACAACGTGGTGAATCTTATGGACATAAAAGATCTGGCAAGAAAGAAATTGTATGCTATGAGTGCAAGGAGTCAGGGCACTATAAAAATGAATTTCCCAAACTTCAGAAGGAGAAACCTAAAAAGAAGTTTGAGAAAAAGAAGAAAGTTCTGATGGCCACGTGGGATGACTCAGATGCATCTGAAGATTCATCAGAATCAGATGAAGAATGTGCAAATATGGCACTAATGGATGACGAGGAAGATCATGAAGAAACATCTGTATCAGAATCAGAATCATATTCAGAAGAGGTATTTTCTGAACTTACTAGAGCAGAGCTTATTGAAAGCTTATCAGAAATGTTTGAAAACTATAGCAAGATTAGGCTCAAACACAAGAAGCTTCAAAGCTATCTTGCATCTGAGACTAATCAGATGAAATCTGTAATTGTTGAGTTAAAAGCAAATAATTTTCAATTAAAAACTGATTTAGAAACAACTCAACAAGAGTCTGATTCAGATATATCTTGCTCCAAAAACATTTTAGAAAAGTATGACTATAGCTTTCAGAAGTTTCTGTCCAGAGGTCTTGAAAGAAGCAAAATGGCTTCAATGATCTATGGGGTTAGCAGGAACAACAGGAAAGGAGTTGGATATGAATCACCCTCTGGGAAGGATTTAAATCCAAAACCTATTGATAAGCTGGTCATTAAGTATTCTCCTCTGTACACTCATTCTAAATATGGTCACCTGAATGACATAAAACACACACATACAGATCTGAACACTAAAGTTTTCGTAAAACCAAAACTTCATCAGAACAAAGATGCTTTTAAGGGTAAGAAGTTTAGAAAGAACTTCAAACCAACAAACCCCAAAGGACCCAAAAAGATCTGGGTACCTAAGGACAAAATAATCTTTGTTGCAGATGTCCTTAGCAGCAAAGTTAAGACACCAATCATGGTACTTGGACTCTGGCTGCTCACGACATATGACGGGAAGAAGGTCTATGTTCCAAAGTCTGGAACTTAGATTTGGAGGAGACGTCAAGTTTGGAGGGAACCAGAAGGGCAAAATAATTGGCTCTGGAACTATTAGTAATGGTAACCTTTCTTCCCTATCTAATGTCTTACTTGTTGAAGGATTAACACATAATATATTGTCCATAAGTCAATTAAGTGACAATGGTTATGATATAATCTTCAACCAAAAATGTTGTAAAGCTGTGAGTCAAAAAGATGGTTCAATCCTCTTTAATGGGAAAAGGAAGAACAACATTTACAAAATTAATTTTTCAGAACTAAAAGTTCAAAATGTAAAATGCCTTATGTCTGTTAATGATGAGCAATGGGTCTGGCATAGAAGATTGGGTCATATTAGTATGAGACGTATATCTCAGATTAATAAGCTCAATCTGCTCAGAGGACTTCCTCAGTTGAAGTTCAACTCAAATGCTCTTTGTGAAGCATGTCAGAAAGGAAAATTTTCAAAATCTTCTTTCAAAGCTAAAAATGTTGTTTCTACCTCAAGACCATTAAAGCTACTTCACATTGATCTGTTTGGACCAGTGAAAACTGCATCCATCAGAGGCAAGAAGTATGGGTTAGTCATAGTTGATGACTACAGCAAATGGACATGGATAAAATTCTTGAAACACAAGGATGAGTCTCATTCTGTATTCTTTGACTTCTGCAATCAAGTCCAAAACGAAAAAGAATTTAAAATTGTTAAAGTCAGAAGTGATCATGGTGGAGAATTTGAAAATAAATTTTTTGATAAATTTTTTAAAGAAAATGACATTGCACATGATTTTTCTTGTCCTAGAACTCCTCAACAGAATGAAGTTGTAGAAAGAAAAAATAGAACATTGCAAGAAATGGCCAGAACCATGATCAATGAGACAAACATGGCAAAACATTTTTGGGCAGAAGCAATTAATACATCATGTTATATTCAGAACAGAGTGTCTGTAAGACCTCTTCTGGAGAAGACTCCTTATGAATTGTGGAGGAATAGAAAGCCTAACATTTCTTATTTCCATCCTTTTGGATGTGTTTGCTTCATTTTAAATACTAAAGACAATCTGAACAAGTTTGATTCTAAAGCACGAAAGGGTTTTATGATTGGCTATTCTGAATTCTCTAAAGGCTACAGAGTATACAATACTGAGACACAGATTGTAGAGGAATCAATTCATGTTAGATTTGATGATAAGCTTGGAAATCAAAAGCCAAAGCAGCTTAAAATTTCTGCAGATAGAGAAGTCATTCTCACAGACTCTGAAGATTCAGAGGCAGATAAAGTCAAAGCAAAAGAACCAGAAGCTACTTCAGATGCTACTCCACTTGCTGCTCATCTGGACAATTTGACAATCTCTAAAGAACCAGCTGTTAAAGGCTCTTCCAGAATTAAATCTTCTCATCCAGAAGAAATGATAATTGGAAAGAAGGATGACCCTATCAGAACAAAATCCTTTCTCAGATCATCTGGAACATCACTATTTGGTTTGGTCTCAGTCATTGAACCTACCTCTGTGGATGAAGCTCTGCAAGATAATGATTGGATACTTGCCATGTAAGAGGAGCTTAACCAATTCACTAGAAATGATATTTGGGATCCGGTTCCAAGACCAAAAGGATTTAATATTATTGGAACAAAATGGGTCTTCAGAAACAAATTGAATGAGCAAGGAGAAGTAGTCAAAAACAAAGCAAGGCTAGTTGCTCAAGGATATAGTCAGCAAGAAGGAATTGATTACACAGAGACTTATGCTCCTGTGACAAGGTTAGAATCTATTCGCTTATTAATTTCTTTTGCTGCACAGAATAACATCACTCTTTATCAGATGGATGTTAAAAGTGCTTTCTTAAATGGAATTATAGAAGAGGAAATTTATGTTCATCAACCTCCTGATTTTGAAAATGAAAAATTTCCAGAACATGTTTTTAAACTAAAGAAATCACTCTATGGCTTAAAACAAGCTCCCAGAGCTTGGTATGAGAGGCTGAGTAATTTTCTTCTGGAAAAGAATTTTATCAGAGGAAAGGTGGATACTACTCTTTTCTGTAAATCAATTAAGAAAGACATTTTATTGTCAAATTTATGTAGATGATATTATTTTTGGTACAAAAAATATTACGCTTGGAAAGGAGTTTGCTCAATCTATGCAGGCAGAATTTGAAATGAGCATGATGGGAGAACTCAGATTTTTTCTAGGAATTCAAGTCAATCAAACTCCAGAAGGCACCTACATACATCAGAAAAAGTATGTGAAGGAGCTTCTGAAGAAGTTTAACATGACTGAAAGTAAGTTGGCTAAAACTCCAATGCATCCAACTAGCACCCTAGGAAAAGAAGAGGTAAGTAAGAAGGTAGATCAAAAGCTCTACAGAGGTATGATTGGTTCTCTTATGTATTTGATTGCTTCTAGACCTGATATTCTTTTCAGTGTTTGTCTTTGTGCTAGATTCTAATCAGATCCTATAGAATCTCACTTAACAGTTGTTAAGAGGATTCTGAGGCATCTGAAAGGTACTACTAACGTGGGCTTATGTTACAGAAAATCTGATGAGTTTAAATTAGTTGGATCCTGTGATGCTGATTACGCTGGAGACAGAGTTGAACGTAAAAGTACTTCTGGAAGCTGTCAGTTTCTAGGAGGTAATTTAATCTCTTGGTACAACAAGAAGCAACCCACAATAGCACTCTCTACTACAGAAGCAGAATACATTGCTGCTGCTGGTTGTAGCACTCAGATGCTCTGGATGAAGAGTCAGCTAGAAGATTATCAGATATATGAGAGTAACATTTCTATCTTCTTTGATAATACTTCTACTATTTGCCTATCTAAAAATCCTATTTTACACTCTAAGGCAAAGCATATAGAAATTAAACATCATTTCATAAGAGACTATATTCAGAAGGGAATTTTAAGTTTAAATTTTGTTGATACAGACCATCAATGGGCTGATATTTTCACAAAACCCATTGCTGAAGATAGATTCAAATTTATTCTGAAGAATATTAGTATGGATTTTTGTCCAGAATAAAAGTATTATTCAGAAGAAAATTTATTCAGATGAAAAATGCTTAATATCTATACTCTGAAGTATTACATCTGCTTATTTCTTTTGGTATGTTATTTATTTTGTGAAACTCTGATCTAACAAGTCTCAGAGGATCTGAGCGTTAATCAATGTTTCAGTTTCTAAAAGAGATTCAGAGGTACAACTACATCAAACACGTGTCACATGAAATCTGAAAAGGTGGAGTGTAAATAAATGAAGTGTTGTTTTGAGGTACTGTTTGAATTATTACATTCTCGTTTTCCCCCCACTTTTGTCAAATCTCATTTAATGCTTGAAATCATTTTGTTTGTTTAATTAAATGCAATTAAATGCTAAATGATGTTTGCGCTTCTATGCCCTAATTTCTGTTCCTATATATTCCACAACTTAACACTTTTCACGTTTCCACTATCACAAACACCTTATATGCATTTTTGCTTGCTCCATCGTTTCATCTTCTCTTTCAAACCTAAATCTCAAAGAAGAACTCGTTTTCTCTCAAGTTCACAACTGGCAACCTCATCTTCAACCTCTCAATAGTTAGCATCTACAATGGCTGTTGTTTCATCTTCTAATATGGGTATTGCTCCGTTCAAAGCACCTGTAAGAACTCTTCTCACACCTGTTGATAAACTGGAAGTTTTGTGTGAATTCTTGGTAAACTTCGACTGTATTGCTGAAAATGGTTATGATCTTCGTCCCATTGTTCATTCTCAAGGATGGGTGAAGTACTTTGATAGTCTGGTAGGTCCAGTTTATCTTTGCTTGGTTAAAGAATTTTGGATCCATGCAACCATTTATCCCAAGTTCATCACTTCATCAATTCTGGGTAAAGAGATTATCATCACTGAAGATCTGATTCGTAAGTTGATAGGGTATCAAGAAATAGATGGTGTTACTCATCTGCCAGCTGGGCGTGTTGACATGACTGAGGTATATAATGAAGTTTTCACTTCTGGAGAAGCTTCAAACAAGATCAAGGATTTAAAGGTTGAGTACAAGATCTGGGCAAAGATCTTTCTAGGCTGCATACATCATAGGAAATCCTCAAATTCTCCTGACTACATCAACGTTGATCAGATGTACTTCATGTATTGTCTGAGTCAAAACATCAAGGTGGATCTGCCTCACTTACTTTTTTCTCATCTGTGGAACCATGTAAAAATGTCAAGAGAAGAAGTCAGAACAAAGCATCAGAAGATCAAAAACTGGATCCCTATGGGAAGACTAATCTCAGATATTCTAACTGAGAATGGTTTAATTGCTTATCTGACATAGGCTGGTCAGATAGCAGAATCATCTTCGATTGTTGGAAAGCCTCTGAATAGAAAGAGTCTACAGAGGATGAAGATTGTGGACGAACTTGCTTCTGCACCTGCTAAGATCAATATTGAAGAAGTAAGCCAAAGGAGAATTCCCTTATATGATTTTCCAATATTCTCTGCAGAAGAACCCAAAGAAGCTCTGTGTCACTACATTGCTCTGTGTCTGCAAGATGGGACTCCAATTCCAGCAGACACTCTGAAGCGTGCAAATGAACCTGCACCAGATGTGTTTGGGGAGAAGAAGAGGAGAAAGAAAAAGATCTCAGAGGAAAGATCTACAAGGCCCAAGAGGAAAGCTTCTGGAGAAGCATCATCTGTAAAGGTCAAACGCTCAAAGCAGTCAGGTAATCCTTCTGCAAATTTATCTTCTATTTCTGAACCAGTACCAGAAGTGCCAACATCTAGGCCCCTCCTCCTTATGAACCAATATCTACTTTCTCTCCAACTCACATAACCTCTGAACATTTTTCTTCTGAAAATGTTCATGTATCTGAACCCTCTCAACCACAAACACAATATCCTGAACCAACACCTTCCTTCACCATCCATCCAAACTCTGTTTTTGCTCCAAACCCTCTGAACCAAAACCCTCTGAACCAACGTCATCTGAACCTCACCCATCTGTCCCTGAGCTAGAGATTCCTAACATCAGACCCTTGAAAACTTTGTTCACAGTTTCATCTGGATCATGTGAATCCTCTGATTCATCTGAGTCTGATATATCTACTGCTCTACCTACCAGATTTAAACTAGTTGTTGTGATTCCCTCTGACTCTGAGGATGTGACCTCAACCCAACACAACTCCCTAATCCAATCTTCTGTTATTCCTCAACCTAAGGTTGTTACCACCTCATCTATCCATATTCCATCTTCACCATATCCTCCTCCTATCTTCGTCATTCCTCCTTTTTCTATACCATCAACCTCTGCCACCCCTAAAACATCACCTTTAGAGGCCTACCTAAAAACCAAACCTAGGCTAGATGTTGGTGCACTGTTTTCTGGTTTTGAAAAAGAGATGAAAATGTGGTTATCTACTGTAAAGAAGGAGTGCCTCAACAACGTTAATCCTGATGAATCTGAAGCTATCTGGAAAAGATTTAAGACAAGATTTAACTCTGTGGCTTCAAATCTTCAAGAGATTTGCTCTGATGATGCGAAGGTGAGATTTGCTGAAGTTGTCAGACTCACTCTTCTAAGTGTTAGCAGATGTCCAACTCTACTTCTGGAAAACACACCCCCAACAAATGTGTGTTCTTCTTCTGAAGAAGCTGCTACACTTCAGATTGCTGAAGTTTCTTAGTCTGCAATAGATAATCTAGAAGCTCTGGTCACTGAAGAAACCATTGCCTCTGATAAGCCTTCAGCTATGGTCTTGCATAATGCATCTGCGTCTGCGACTGTTCCAGAATATTCTGAGGTGAAGAAAGAGGATGAAGATATGAAGAGTAAGTTTACTCAGCTAGTGGCTAGCAACAATGAGATAAGGTCTTTGATGGTAAAATAAGAGAAGACCACCGAAGAAATCAAAACTTAGATGGCTAAGCAAGAAGAGTCTACCTCTGAGATCACTAATCTACTTAGGATTTTAGCCTCTCGTAATACTTAGTCATTTGTTTGAGCACTTTTGTGTTGTTTTTGCTTATCTTGTTTATCTTCTGAATTGCTTTTATCAATTCATCTATTTCCTTGTTTCTATCTGATGATATAATATATTTTTTGTTTCTTCCTCTGCTGTTCATTTTATATCTTAAAAAGTTTTCTTTTTGATATGACAAAAAGGGGGAGAAAATGGTAATTTTGATAATTCACATAAACAATTACTAAAAGGCAACTCATACATAATAAATGATATCTGTTGCACCCCAAAATTTGCCCTCTTTCAAGGCTTGATTCATTTCTTCATTTCTTTCAAATTCAATGACATAAGGGAGACCCATCATTCCAAATTCAAGGTTCATGAATTTGAGGCTAGATTCAAGAATATTACAAAGAAAAATTTCATGACATTTGCAAGAATGTCACATTTGTTACAAAATCCAAACTCTTGGTAATACTTAGGAAATTAGGCTATTTCTAGTCTTAATTCAAGATTCTAAATAACTTCATGCCATGGTATCCCCCATACTTCATCAAGTCTCTTTGTGCTTACAAACATGCAAGGAAAATATTTAAGAGCTAATGTTGGAATATCTCAAGATCAAGGCTATGCATACATTCATGGGCAATTTGAATATGGTCCAAAACAGCCCCATGCAAGAAGTGGCAATGTGTATCATATTACAAAATCATTTATGTCACAAAACCAAGGCTATAAGCTCATGTTGATACATCTACACATCAAAAATCAGAATTTGAAAATGATGTCCAAAAGGTAGTGCATTGACTACATGAGTATGTCCAAACAAATCAACCAACCAATGGGTACAAGGTTAGAAGGCAATAAAGAGTGCTGCAGAAGAAATACAGCAAAAGCAGCATACTAGAAGTGGAAAAAAGCAGGGCTGCACCAAGAAAGTGGCCATAATTGTTGCCAAGAATGGAAATTATGAAAGTTGAATCTTGTGCAAGAGCTATTGCTTTGGTACAACAGAAAAAGGTGACAGAAAAGTGAGATGAGAAGGGAAGGAGGGCTGTCAACAAAAGGATTGGATTCATAACACATACACCATCATTCACTAATATACACTATCATTCACAACATTTTGAGAGAGATTGAGAGCAAAGAGAAAAGGGAAAAAACCAGCAAAAAGTGAAGAGAGTAAAAAAGAAACACAAGGGAGCCATTGAGGAGAGTCATCAAAGCATAGAGTGAAGAGGAGTGAACACCTAGCCAAAATCAGTGGAGGCTTTGCAAGGAGGGTAACAACTCTTGGGTATCCATCTCTTCAAACTCTTCTCTTCTTTTATATTGTGCATTTATCATTTGTTCTCTTGGTTTGAGTGTTGTTGTATTGAGTATGACATGTAAGATTCCAAAGGGACCAAGAAACCATTTTTAAGAACCACAACAAGAAGAAAAAAACAAGAGAAAAGTTTGAATTTTTCATCTGGAACCCTGACACGGGTCGTGTCACACAACACGGCCACCCGTGTCACACTTCTGTTTGCCCTAAAAAATCATTTTTCTCCCAGACCTTGTGACACGGGCCGTGTCACACAACACGGCCACCCGTGTCACACTTCTGTTTGCCCTAAAAAATCATTTTTCTCCCAGACCTTGTGACACGGGCCGTGTCACACAACACGGCCACCCGTGTCACACTTCTGTTTGCCTCAAAAAACCCTAAGTTTCATGGAACTGTGACACGGGCCGTGTCACACAACATGGCCACCCGTGTCAGACCCCTGTTTTTCACGTTTTTTCGACTTTCTTACCTCAAAAAAATTTTCTCAAGGAGTTCGCCGCGTTTTTTTTTTGTGTTTCGTTTTTTTTAGCCGATTAACCCGTTGTGTTTGGTATGGTTTTGTGCATATTTATTGTTGGTCATTGTTTTTACCTTTGGTTCTAAAAAACTATTTTCAAGAAAACAAACTCTCGATTCTCATCGAGCCATTTTTGACCTTGTAAGCCGATTGCCTTGTGCGTCACCATCGACCTTGCTCGCTTCACCTCAAGCCTTTTTAAACAATTAAACCCTTGACCCAACGTCAAGTGAATTTTCTCAAATAATTGTTAAACCAACTCACCATATTTAATAAGAGAATAAAGTTCACTTTGTATTGAACTAAAGAGTGAGGATTAAGTGTAGACTTCTTCCTCTCCGAGTGTCGAGATGATCACTGTAGTGTGGGTGGTTTTGACACTCGTCTTTCAATACGAAGATGTTTTCATCCACATCTTTTTCTCCTAAAAAACCCCTCGGCCCCGTACCGAATGCATTTTCAAAACACTTACAATAAATAAATCGATTCTCTTTGTATTGAACTAAAGAGAGAGGATTAAGTGTAGACTTCTTCCTCTCCGAGTGTTGGGATATTCACTGTAGTGTGGGTGGTCTCGATACTCGTCTTTCAATACGAAGACGTGACTTTATCCGCCACCTATCTCCCTCTACAACTTCTTTCCGCAACCTTTGTCACCTAAAAACCTCGGTCCCGTAGCGAGCGCATTTTTAAACTCTAACAAAAATTTGAATGGTCGTGGAGTGGTTAGGCGTAGGCCTTCTCCTATCCCGGGTGCTGACGTTTACCGTAGGGTTCTCTGTCGCAAAAGCACCTACCATTCAAAACCAAAACACTTTAATAAGAGAATGAAGTTCTCTTTGTATTGAACTAAAAAGAGAGGATTAAGTGTAGATTTCTTCCTCTCCGAGTGTCGAGATGCTCACTGTAATGTGTGTGGTTTTGATACTCGTCTTTCAATACGAAGACGCTATGTTCGCCACACCCTTTCATAACAAAAACTTTGAGATAAAGAATTGGGTACTACCCGTAGGGGTTACTATCCGAGGACCTATCTCGCCCCTTTAAAAAAAAACAATTCAACAAATCAAATGTGACATCTTGCCTCGCATGGCGAAAACTTATCTTTTGAAAAGGATATGATACGTCCGTTCTACCGCAAACAGGTAACGCCTAAGTCTCTAACGAGCAGGTAGCAATACACCTAACTGCTAGAATGTGTACGATAGCATCATCCATAAAAACATCAACAAATCGTAGGCCGAACTACGGCTGCTCTGATTCTTTACTTCGTTCAAGTAAAGATACGTAGGCACAAGGGCCACAATCCTTGCCGAGCACAATATCACATATCAGTAGTTTCCCGAACTACGTCGACTCTGACTTTCTCATGTCCGTTGAGAATACGTAGGCCTAGGACCGCGAAGTCCTACCGAGTCCGTTCTTTCTCTTCCTTCCCCTGTTATCTCTCTTTTCCCAATTTCTAACCTTCCCCTCTATCTTTTGGAACACTCTTCATAGTAAAAATTTAAGCAAATAAATTCACACACGACAAACAAATGGTTCCCATCGAGTACGATGGATGCGAGGGGTGCTAATACCTTCCCCTCGCATAACCGGCTTTCGAACCCAATCTTGGTTGCGAGACCATCTTGTCCATTCTTTTCTTAAGGTTTTCTCGATATTTTCCTTTCCCCTCATGGGATAAATAAAGTTCGGTGGCGACTCTTCTGTCCTTTTCCTTTTCGCCCTCCCCGTCGTTGCGCGTATTTTTCGAGTAGCGACACTATCTAATCACATTTTGAGTGTTTCAGAGATAATAATTCTCATATGTTAATATTCTAAGAATTAACTCTGAACAAAGACTGAGAATCTACAAGTTTTCTCTGACGCTGAAAAGAATACAAATGCTGAAAGGGAAGTATTTATTGTTTTCTAGAAGTATTCATTTCAGGGGGAGTTTAATATTCTCAGGGGAGTTATATTTTTAGTTCTTGAATGAAATTTCCCGTAGTTTTTGTCATCATCAAAAAGGGGGAGATTGTTAGAACACATATTGGTTCTTAAATATATCGATATGTTTTAATGATAACACTAATGAAATTTTGTATGAAGTAAATATATACTCTAATTTTGTTCAAGTGTTTTTGTTTCAGATATTAAATTTAATATTCTTCTAGAAGCAAAAATGCATCTGAACATTATTCAACGCAAGGCTCTGAGCGTCAGAAGCAACACATCAGAAGACTCTGAGCGCTTCCTAAAGAGACTCTGATCTGCTACAAATGACTCTGAGCGAAGTTGAGAAGACTAAGACTCTGGAAGTACTTAACGCTGCAAGTACAGAGGCTCTAATAAACAAGTCTGCTCTGATCAAGATATACATGCTAAAGCACTGTTGCTGCAAAACTCTGATGACATCAACTCTGATGTATATACTCTGATAAGAGTAACTTTGATAAATAAACTTGTTGAAGAAGATGTTGTTCAAATAAAGATATGTTGGCATATTCCTTGTCCTTATCCAAATGACTCTTTCCTCATTCGTGTATGGCACAGGAAATCAGGCAAAAAGGATTTGTTTGAACATTCCTCTTCTGGGAAAGAAAAGTCAAATAAGACATAAGGCTACAGCTACACAGCAGTGCACAGTCTTCAAGCAATGGACTTCGAGTACTATAAAAGCAAGTCTTCAACATCTTTTCAAAGTTGACGAATCCATTGACGATTTCAATTGAAAAATCACTTGATAAATTATTCAACAACAACTCATACAAACATTCTTAAAAGCTGAATAGTTTTCATATTCGTTCTTAACTTGTGTAAAAATCATTGTTTGTGATAATAGCTTTTTAGAAGCATTCAAACACACATTGTTAGTTTATTACCTTTGTAATAGTTCCTTAAGAAGACCAAGTTTTGGTCAGAATTTCTTGAGAAGACTAAGACTGTTTGTCTTAGTGGTTGACACTGTAATCAGTTTGATTTAGTGGAATAAGTCCTTGTTGAGAAAGGCAAAATCACCTTGGTAGGGTGGACCGGAGTAGTTTAAGTTCAAACGAACCAGGTTAAATAGCTTGTTATTTTTCTCTATTATCCTAATTGTTTTTGAAACCCTTATTCAACCCCCCTTCTAAGTGTTTTTCCCTAACATCAAGGACAACTTCCATACCATACGCTAGAGAGAGAGGAGTTGCCCCAGTTGATGTACGTACTGAAGTACGATATCCGTGTAATGCAAAGGGAAACATCTCGTGCCAATCTTTATAGGTCACAACCATCTTCTGCATAATCTTCTTTATGTTCTTATTGGCTGCCTCAACAGCACAATCTTCAATTTTGAAGCTCTGGCACAGTTCCTTCATCATCTTGTTGTTCAAATTCGAACCATTATCAGTAATGGTTCTCTCGGGCACTCCGTGACGAAATATGATGTCCTTCTTGAGGAATCGGGCCACGACCTGTCTGGTGACGTTGGTGAAAGAAGTTGTTTCAACCCACTTAGTGGAATAGTCAATTGCCACTAGGATGAAGCAATGTATGTTGGATGCAGTCGGTTCAATCTTACCGATCATGTTGATGCCCCACACAGAAAAGGGCCAAGGGGACGCCATGACATTCAGAGGGCTTGGCGGCACATGCATCTTATCAGCATAAATTTGGCATTTGTGGCATTTCTTGGCGTACTTGAAACAATGAGACTTCATGGTTATCCAATAGTAGCCTGCCCTCAACAACTTTCGAGACATGGCATGCCCGCCTGCATGGGTACCAAAAGCACCCTCGTGGACCTCTTCCATAAGCAAACCTGCTTCTTTTTCATCCATGCATCTTAACAGAACTAGGTTGAAGTTCCTTCGGTAGAGTACACCATCCTTGTTTAGATAGAAATTCCAAGACAATCTCATAAAGGTCTTCTTATCCAGGCTCGATGCCCCAGGCGGATATTCCTGATTCTTGAGAAGATTCCTGATATCATAATACCATGGGTTCCCACCTGAAGCTTCTTCTATTGCAAATACAAATGTTGGCCTATCAAGGTGCGAGATGACGATTCTCGGAGCATCATTCCAATAATTCACCTTATACATCAAGGACAAAGTAGCCAAGGCATCTGCCATCTGATTCTCCACTCTTGGCACATGATGAAACTCTACCTTGTCGAAGAAAGGTAACAACCTCCTCGCGTAGTTCATATACGGTATCAGATTAGGCTGACGAGTCTCCTACTCTCCTTTGATCTGATTGACTACCAAAGCTGAATCACCATAAATATCAAGGTTTTTGATTCTCAGATCAATCGCTTCTTCAATACCCATGATACATGCTTCATACTCAGCTTCGTTGTTGGTGCAAGGAAATGTTAACCTGGCAGTAAATGGTATGTGAGAACCATAGGGAGTCGTAATGATTGCCCCAATTCCACTACCATAGAAGTTAACAACACCGTCAAATATCATCTTCCATTGGGAGTCTATCTTAGGATCTTCATCAGGTAGCGGCTCATTGCAATCATTCATTTTCAAGAACAAGATATCCTCATCAGGAAATTCAAACTTCATTAGCTGATAATCATCAATCGGTTGTTCTACGAGATATTCTGAAAGAACACTCCCCTTAATGGCCTTTTGGGAGACGTATTGAATATCTTATTCTGTCAAAACCATCTGCCACCTAGCAAGCCTCCCTGAAAGCGCTTGCTTTTCGAACACATACTTGATCGGATCCATCTTCGAAATCAGCATGGTTATGTGGTTCAACATGTACTGCCTTAGGCGCTTGGTTGCCTAAGCAAGTGCACAACACGTCTTTTCTAACATTGAGTATCGAGACTCACAATCTGTGAACTTTTTACTCATGTAATAGATGGCATGTTCTTTTCTCTTTGTCTCATCGTTTTGACCGAGAACACAACCCATGGAGTTCTCAAGAACCGTTAAATACATTATCAATGGTCTTCCAGCCACTGGAGGCATCAGTATCGGAGGCTCCTACAAATATTCTTTTATTTTTTTAATGCTCTTTGGCAATTTTCATTCCAGATCACCGCCTAATCTTTCTTTAACAGCTTGAACAACGGTTCACAAGTGGCTGTGAGGTGAGATATGAACTTAGCAATGTAGTTTAATCTACCTAGAAAACCACGAACCTCTTTCTCTGTTTTCGGTGCTGGCATTTCCTATATAGCTTTTATTTTTGCAGGATCGACCTCGATTCCTTTTTCATTGACTATGAACCTCAATAGCTTTCCTGACCGTACACCAAAAGTGCATTTATTCGGATTCAACCTTAGTTTGAATTTCCTTAACCTCTCAAATAGCTTCAAAAGATTTACCAGATGTTCTTCCTCCATTTGCAACTTCACAATCATGTCATCAACATAGACTTTGATCTCATGATGTATCATATCATGAAAGAGAGTCACCATCGCCCGCTGGTAGGTTGCCTCTGCATTCTTTAATCCAAAAGGCATCTCCTTATAGCAAAAAATACCCCACGGCGTGATAAAGGTCATTTTCTCCATGTCCTCTAGGGCCATCTTGATCTGGTTATACCTGGAGAAGCCATCCATGAAGGAAAACACTGAATATTGAGTCGTATTATCAACCAACACATCAATTTGTGGGAGAGGGAAATCGTCTTTCGGGATCGCCCTGTTTAGATCATGGTAATCCACACACATCCTGACCTTATCATCCTTCTTAGGTACATGCACAATACTAGCGACCCACAGAGGGTAGTTTGTCACAGCAAGAAATCCAGCATCTAATTGCTTCTGGACCTCTTCTTTAATTTTGACTGCCATGTCCGGTCTGGTTCTCCTCAGCTTCTGTTTCATAGGTGGACACTCTTCTCGAAGCGGTAGGCGATGAACCATTATATCTGTATCCAATATGTGCATGACCAAGCAAAGACAACTTTATACTCTCGGAGCATGTCTACCAGTCTTCCCTTGATATCATCTTCTAAAGCAGCCCCTATTCTGACTTCTTTTCTGGCTTCCTCTGTACCCAGGTTGACAACTTCAATCTCCTCCTGATGAGGCAGAATGACCTTCTCTTCTTGTCTCAGCAACCTGGCGAGCTCTTCATGCATGTCTTCGTTTTCTTCAATCTCTTCTTCATCTTGAAATATTGGATCATCAAAGTCATACTGAGTCATAGACGAGTCTGAATCGGTGGCATCTGTGATGTGAAACCTGCATCATGATGATTTAATGCTTAAAATGATATGCAAACAAACACAAACCACATTGCCATTTTATTGTTAAAATAAACACAAGAAAGCAGGGATCACAATATTTGAATGCAAAAACGCCTTTTGATTAATGATAAAAGCAGTTGTTCAAAACATAAACAAGATAAGGCCCTATAAACAAAGACCACTATGTTCCGGGCAGAACATAGGGCCTCACATAATCAGAAACAAGGTAATTACTCTTCAAAGGTCACTTGAATAACTTCCTCCATAGTCCAGTTTCCTAGGCTTTGACCAGGAATACATGGCTGGATCCACGCATCCATATCACAATCACTATCACCTTCATCCTCGGACACAATGCTGATTCGGTCAAAAATCACCCCACCGCTGGTAAACTGAGTTGGTCCTCTATAACGTGGAACATTCTGTGAGGAAGCAGATGATGGGTTGTACCCCAATCCAAACTTATCTTGCTTATTGGGGATACTCAACACTTGCTCCCAACCTTGAGAGGAACCTGATTCTACCACAGCTTGCGCTTCCTTGAACGAAGACATAGAGATTTCTGAAATCCTATCCACCACTGACGCCTTCTCTCTGACTTGAACCACTTCGAATGCTTGACAAAGGGTCTCATGAATCTCCCCGTCAACCTCCACATACTTGAACAAGGACAGTTGGCTGATCATGATGTCCTTTAACTTCTGATGTAAAGTTGACGTCACTACCCCTGCCGAGTGAATCCAGGGTCGACCTAACAAACAACTGTATGTCGGCTGGATATCCACTATATAAAAGACAACATTGAAAACTTCTGAGCTAACTTGGATGGGAGGAGTCACTTCTCCGAAAATAGACCTCCTTGTTCCATCGAATGCTCGTACAACCAGATCACTAGGACTGCATATTACACCTTGGGTGTCAAGCTTCATCAAATCCTTTTTGGGCAACATATTAAGTGAAGACCCAGTGTCCACCAGCACATGTGATAATACGGTGAATTGATCCATTTCCTTTTGTTGATTTCCCCTTGTTGAATAACGGTGAATTGTTCGGCCTTCAATCCTGAAACAATGCTGAGAAAACCACAGAAAGAAGTAAGGTCAACAGAACCTGGAACACCTGCAATGCAATATGAAAAATGATGCAAAATGCAGACATGTAAATGTGGTTCAGGGAAATTTTTCCCCTTGATTGTAGTTCCATGGGAACAATGGGAGAATGAAGAGCCAACAGATGAAGCCATTAAAATCCTCTCATAAATAAAAATGAGAACCAAAGTCACCATACAACACATCACTATGGAAATACAACAGAGTCAGCACGACCTCATCCAACAATCCTGGTGATGCTCGGAGTACAAAAATAACAACAAAACAAAAACAAAAAAGAAAACTGCATCAATAGTGAGTCTGGAACTCTTCCAATAACTCCTTTGTGTTAGGATGATCAGGTCTGGAAACTAACTCCTGAATGAGTAACTCCCTTCTACTGATGATAACTTGCAGGCCTTGAACATAATCCTCCCAAGAATCCTCATCAAATTCCCCCTCCAGCTTAGACCTCTTCAGATCTTCTCTAAACTTGTATTCTTCCAACTTTGCAAGATCTTCTTAGAGCTTGCAGTCGTTTTCGTACTGGAACGAAGATTCACCTGGATCCTTCTCGTCTTTGATTCGGAGTTGGGTCTTCAACCTGACAATCTGTTGACAAAGTTCGTCTTCTCTTCCTTTATTGTTAGTCAGAATTGCATTCCACTGAGCGTTGAACTTTGATATCTCCAAATGTGCTATCTCTAGCTCCTTCTTCTTATCCTTAAGAATATCATTGACACTCTTCAAGTCTCTACCCACTCGCTTTCGGGTGCGAATCTCTTCTATCATCTCTCTACCCATTTTGTTAAGAGTTTCTGTCACTATCTTAGACAGATAAGCAGCTTCATTCTTCTCACTTCTCAACTGGATGATCTCTTTCTCCAATTCTTCGTTCACTCTGCGTAGTTCCTCCTTTTCAACCCACAGTTGATTGTACTTCTGAATGTCAACTGTCATTGGTTCTTCAACTACCAAAGGATACAAAGGTTCTCTGACAGGAAAGGGTAGCAATAGCTTCTCAACTCTCTCTTGGCTCCATTCCACATATGGTCCATAAGCTCTACAATCGCTTTTGCCCAAAAAAGGATTTTCCTTTACGGTAAATTTTACTCCAAGCCTTATCCAATCTGATTAAAGTCTCATTGTCAACCACACCGGTGAAGTACATAGATTCTTGTATTCTTCTTCCTTCAGAGGTTCTCTTAGAGCATAACCAAATTGTCTGAAGGCGAGAGCAGGGTTATAATTAATGCCACCTTTCCTCCCAATAAAAGGAACATTGGGGATATTACCATAGCTGCAAACAATCTCCATACCCAACGGGTCTTTGTTACACCACACAATATTATCGGAGGTTAAACCCATAAGCATCTATGACCAATCAGCAGTATCTGAGATATCAACAAATGGACCAGACTTAGGAAGATGATCCACAAACCATCTGCACAAGAGAGGCACACAGTAGGAGACATTCTTCCCCCTCCTACTCTCATTCTTGTAGTGGATAGAATGATAAACATATCCTAAGAGTGTTGGCACAGGATTCTTTGAGACAACGATATGGAAAGCATCCAAGTAACAAAATCTGGAATATTCAGGAACAAAATTATGCCGTAGATGCAGAGAGCCAAGATAGCAATGAAAATAATCCAACATCCTTCCTTTGAAAAATGTTGAGCTTTACCCACCAAGAATGGTAACGGGAAACCAGGTACTCCATTCCTCCAAATCATCTTCCCATCCAATTCATAAACATCCAATTGAAGAGAATTTACTAGCTTTGTCAAGTTAGGCTCTGCTTCAGAATGGTAGAAAGGCATTCGTTCTAAGACTGGAACTCATAGCAGCATGGCAAATTCTTCCAAAGTAGGCATCAATACATATCCTAGGAATATAAAACATTGCATCTGAGAGTCATAGAACTGTAACAGTGTATGAAGACCTCCTAACTCAAACAATGAAGCTTTGCAGACATAACTCAGAATTTTCCCGTACTTTCTCTTGAAATCCTCCATCACACTATGATCGGCTTCAGAAATCAGATTAAGTAAAGAGCCTATATCTAGTGTTGGAAACTTGTACACAATTGTTCTCTTCAAACTGGGATTCATACTGACGGTGGATCAGATTACTAGAATCAAGAGGAAAATATGCACCTGAAACACAAATACATGTCAATGTTAATATGAAAATGAATATGCAAATGCAAACACGGGATCAAGATTGTTGTGCTGCTGACTGAGATGAACCAGAGCTTCGCCTTGGCGAGAAAATAACACAACACTGACATAAAGGACCCACCGTATCAAGGATCAAAAGTTCACACCGACGAGAAAACCGGGTAGGTTGAAGGTCAAGGTTTCCTGCATAACTGTCGCGGTGAAATTTGGATCTCAAGCTATTGATTAACTTGAATCATATTTCATTTACAACCGGACTTTAATTTATCCAAAAAGGAAAGGTTTAAAGAAAGAAAGACCTATAAAAATGCAAAGCAGAAGGACAAGGCCTAAAGCTGAGCAAAGAGAGATCTAAAGGTTCGGGGGTTGGTTATACCTAGGGAAGGTGTTAGCATCCTAAGTATCTATAGTACTCTACAGGAACCTCTTGTTAGTATTTTTGTTTGCTAAAGTTTGCTTGCTAAGGGAAAAGGTATGTACAAAATTTGCTCGCGAAGACATCGCATCTCGTGCCTACGTATCCGGACGGGAATGGAATCAGAGCAATCGTAGTTCCCCTATCTAGGGATGAGGAACTCTTGACTATGGTCAAGGTTTCCAAAGGGAAGAACTTACATGGAGTGCGGCGACTCGTCTTCTAAGTTAAGATTGTTATGATGGAATGTCCACGGCGGGACGGTAATCATGAGTATGGCGACTCAAATCCTAAGGCTAGGATAAAGGGAAGTAAAGGTTGCCCACGGCGGGACGGTAAACATGAGCGCGGCGGCTCGAATCCTAAGGCTAGGATAAAAGGGGAGAATGTCCACGGCGGGACAGTTAAAAGTGAGTACGGCGACTCGTGTAAATGTAAAGGAAGTTTGTTTTTATGTACAGACAAATATGTACAGGTAAATATGTACAGGTGAATTAGTTTAACCTCGTAATTCAGGAGGTAACAGGATGAGAGCTAACAAGCTTCATCACTTGGGGAAAGAAAGCAACAAGAAAATTAACAACATGATAAAGGCATATTCATGGTGACAACCATCAAATAACATGTGGAATGATAAAGATGAAGGTGCATTGATAACGATCAAAACAGGAATTAACAGGAACTGTGACGACAGATCAAATTTAAATAAGTTTAACAGATAAAGTAGCATGGACACGGTAACAACCAATAATGAAGTTTTAACATGTTAACAAACATTTAAGGATGAGAATGCAAACAAATATCACAAAAAAATCACAAGTATATCAAGAGAAAATTGGTATGAAAAAATAACAAAAATGAATAAAAGAGTTGCCCTCCTTAGGGGTCAAACTCAGGACAAAGGGGTACAAGGCACATGGTCTTACCACTGGGTGGCTATACATCCGTTTGTATAAGCCACCCCTTTAATTAATAAGGGTAAAATGTGCACCAGGCTGGGCAAAATAACACATAACAAATGCAAATACGTTTTCTAGCGTAACTTCCTAACCGTTTATCGAAACGACATAAAATTTATATGTATCTGGGGTAGAATTGAACAAGGAACATGATGGTGGTGGTAGTTTTTGAAAATTCCCAACCTACTGCAAAATTCGATAGCTGCTGTATTGAAGTGTAATGAGATGCATTTTGAGATTTTCAAACCAACTCAAGTGCTCTTAAACCAAGGTAAACATATGCACAGAATTCTTATATGATATGCAATGATATTATCAACTTACATCAACTCAGTTTATGCAGAAATGAAAAGTGACATGTTGAGATGCAAGGATGTGAAAATGTGCATTTGAAGTGTGATTCTCATAACAAAGTGTTTTCAATGCAAAGTGATGATGCTAGCAGCTCAGGAATGATTATTATGATGTGTACATGATGTGTTTTTTGTGAAAATTAAGTTTGTGCTAGAAGTGGTATGTGAGATGCAAAGTGTATGTGAAAAGTGGGCTTTTGAAAAGTGATTTTTCATGACAGTGTGTTTTCAATGAAATGATTATGCAAACATGTTACAAATGACCAATAGGAGATGTTCCAATCTTTACATGGGAGAAAAATCAACTAGCATAACAGTTAGTATGGCATATGCAAATAGGAGCAAAAATGACATTTTTGAAAAAAGTCAAAAATAACACATAACTTCCACCATTGGAAGTTAAGTACAAAATGTGACATTTTCAAGATGAGTTTTGACAATTTGGTTTCATGGCTTTCTACTTCAGATTGATATGTCCTACACCTCTAATATATCATATGAAATGAGTCTAGACCCTTGAACATCATTAAAATTGACAGCATGAGAAAATGGCAAGTGATGTGCAAAAATGTATGTGAAACTTGCATTTTGAAAGTGAAAACTTAGAATACTTGCTCTAACACTTAAGTGAATGTTTGAACATATTTAAAATGATATATTTGAGGTGTCTAGACAAGTGGTTTAAGTAGAAATGCATTGGAACAAAATCTGTCATGTGATATGCAAGGAAGTGCTTGAAAACATACATTTGAAATTCAAAATCTACATTAATTGTTATAACACCTAAACCAGGTTTTAGGCATGTTTAAAATGATGTATATGAGATGTTTTAACAACTAAATGAGATTAAAGTGTATCAAAAACCAGAACTGGTGTTATGCTTGAAAATATGTTTTAGGCATGTTGAATCCAAGAGTGAGTAATATTTTAGCAAGGCAATCATACATACATCACAAATATACATGTTTGATGATGTTCATGCAAGCAACAAGGCTTAAATGGGACTGAACAGAAATCTGGTTTTGAGAGCAAGCATATTAGTGCTTTAACCAAGCATAATCAACAATCAAAACCACCATGGGCACAAGCTGACTAATTTAGATACACATACACACTTAGCACATGATAGTAAACAACTTTAACTTACCAAACTAGTTGACAAACTAGCTTATAACCTAATGGCCATGTGACTGCCCAACTTTGATTTAAAATGCCACAGCAAGATGCTTTCATCACAAACAGCAATTTCCAAGCAAACAAACACAAGAACACCACATATATATAGTATAAAACATGTCTAAACACACATGATGTCCATATGTAGCAACAACGGCAAAATGTCATAAAACCACATAATGTTCAAATTTCAAACTTACACATAATACTCAAATATGCCAATTCATGAAAACTAGTGTAAAAATCAATAGAAACTAGTCACATACCTCTTGATGACTCTTTTGAGCAAGCTAAATCAGTTGAGAAAACCAGAGATATCTTTCCTCACTTTTTGCTTTTGAACTTTTCTTCAATTTTAGGCAACAATGTACTTTCAATGCTGTTGCACCCCAAATTTGTCCTACCTTTACATAGTTTCTAGTGCCACTTTATTTTGAATGAATAAAATGGCACAATTGGCAAGAAACCGTGTGTAAGGAGTTGTGAGTGTGAGAGGTCGAGAGTTCAAATCCCACCTTCTTCACTTTTTGTTTTTCTTTTATTTTTATTCTAACTTTTCTATTTTTATAAAAAAAAATAACAAAATAGTTTTTTTTTATTATTTAATTATTATTTTCGTATTTTATTTAAATTATTTTTAAAAAAATATTATTTTTTCACTTTTTTCCATATTACTCATAAAAACATCAAAAAATCATAAAATTAAAAATATTAGAAAAGATTTTATTCTTTTAAGTTTGTTTTAGTTTGTTTTTTTAGTTTTGACTAATTATTTAAGTTGGGCTTTAAAATAGGCATTAGGTTAGAGTTAACCCTAATTTGTTACCTATATAAACATGAGTTGCATTTGATAAAAGGGGAAGAAAAAAAAAGAAAAACGGCGGCCGTTCTCACGATTTATCAGAAGAGGGAATTTTCTTGGAAGAATCCTAAAAGGTTTGAATTCATCATCGGCCAAGCGCTACCGGCGAGCAAAAAGTCCCAACGGCGGAGGCTCAGTTCGTTCAACATCATCGTCGTTACCGTAAGCTTTCTCTTTCCTTTGATTTACGGCATTTTATGATTTTTGTGTGTTGTTTTGTTCATTGATTGTAGATCAATGGGAAGAATAAATAGAAGATGACATGCAAGGATTGAAGGAGAGGAAAAGCTTCGATAGTCATCCAGGGAGAAAACGGCAGAAGCCTTTTTATTTACGTTTCATTTTTTAATTTTATTATTCAATTGTTTATTTTTTCATTTATATTAACTATGTAGTTTGTAATTAATAATGCAATTAAGTTTAGGTAAGCTATTTCAACAACAACAAAAAACATAACGTAATCAGTTTTTTTAAAAATTAAGACCTTTCTAAAAAGTTTTTTCAAAAATTAAACCATTTTTTATTTAAAAACATATTTCTAAATAAAACAGTTTTTCTTAATTAAATCTTTTTTCCAATTAAAACCATTTTTCATTAAGTTAACACAAAAATTAAAAAATGACCTTTCTTTCACTAAAACAAAAATTAAAACCTTTTTCGTTGAATTTAAATCAAATTTTTCATTAAAATTTAAAACACTTTTTTAATTAAAATTTAAAACATTTATTTTTGATAACATTAAAACATTTTTTTTCAAGACATTTTTTCATTAAAATTAAAACCAGTTTCTTTATTAAAATTTTTAGTAAATAATTAGAATAGTTTCTCCATTTAAGCATGAAATTAATTCTCCTCTCCTCTTCTCAATAAAAACTCAAAAAGAAATAAGTTTTGATTTAGCCGTTTCATTTTTGTCTAACCCTCGTTAATTTGTTTGTTTCAACCCGTTATTATTTCATTTGTTCGTTTTTGTTCCATGGATGTAATTTACGCGAGGCCATGGTCGCGGTTATTTTATTTTGCATTTTTTGGGAATTTGTAATTTACGCGAGTGATCGTCGCGATGCTTTTTTTACCGCTTTCTTTATTTTTCCGCACTTTAATTCTGCCGAATAGTAATTTGTCGTATTTTGCATGTTTTTACCGTTAGAATCCCTCCGAAGGAATTAGGTCTAGCTGTTTGACCGCCGAGTCAATAACCCTAGTTTTAGCCGTCTCAAACCCTAATTAACCTAGGCGTCCCGCCGTGGACAAAAATACCCTTTACCCTAGTTTTAGGTCAAAGAGTCGCCGTACTTTGTTTTAGGGTTTCCCGCCGTGGAATCCCTAATTTCAACCCTAAATTTTTAATTAACAAATTCAACGTAGAAATAGGAGTTTCAAAGACTCCACATAAGCGTGTCCTTAAGATACGTTTATTCCCCATTGAAACCTTGACCACAGTCAAGACGTTTCTAACCTCCCTTTCGAGGGGAACTACAATTACTCTGATTCCATTCCCGTCAGGATATGTAGGCACAAGATGCGACGTCTTGCCGAGTAAACTTAGGACTAACCCTTAGGTCTTTAGGTCACTCTATCCCTTACCTCAATATATATTAAAACAGATAATAAAATATAAAAAAAAGCATACAATAAACAAAAGGTTCCTGTAGAGTACTACAGAAGTTTAGGGTGCTAGTACCTTCCCTAAGCTTAACCAACCCCTTACCTAGATCTCTCCCCGCATTGTCTTTACGATGCAAAATTAGGTTTTCCTCTTTTGACCTTTTCCTTCGGATAAATCAAAGAGCGGTTGTGAGCTAAAGATGCGATTCAAATTAATTAATAATTTGATATCATATTCTAACCGCAACAGAAAATGGCGACTTCACTGGGGACCCTCCTAATTTTTAAGGGTTACCCCTATTTTGTTTATTGTGTGATATTTTATTAATTATTTTTATATATCATTGTACCTTGTGGGGATACCTGTTATTGTGAGATAAGTCCTAACCCGGACTTGAGTGACCTTATTATAGGAAGGTGAGATATTCGACGAGGCTTGCCGGGAGTGAGTCCCGACCAAGTCAACTCGAGAATCACCGCTCAGTTGAGACCCTTTCGAAAATGGTTCGGTTGATCGAGTGCAGTCGTGAAAACTTTTACTATTTTCAATTGGAGTCTGTGATACTGGGGACCGTAGTACCTTAACACCACCTTGGTCTTATATAGGACGTAGTGCGGGAACTATGTGGGAGTAGTCCTACAATAGTTGCTACGCGATACTACACTCAAATGAGGTTCTCTTGAGGATATTATCGACCTCCAAGTTAGTTGGAAAGTTGATAATATCCGAAAGATGGATTGATGACTTTGGGCACCGCTTTAGAACCTTGTTCTGCAGGTACAATTAACCTATAGTACTTACCTTTTGGGAAGGGTAGACCTTAACTCCATTCGTTGTCCTCTAACCTAGGACCTTTGTGTGTGTATTTGTGCTTTGCATCCATAAAGCATCATATCATTTCCAGTTTCAAGGAATTCAACAGTCTTTTGCAAACTCAAAAAGGTCCTACATTTTAGAGTAAAAAAAAAAATTCTTTCCAACTGTCCTAAAAGGGAATATTTGCAATCGACCGTTGAAATTCTTGGAACCATTACATGGCATTAGCATCACATTTTTGCATTGCATTTTTCCCCCGGTTTCTCATTCTCGGTTCTCTCGTCTTCCAGTGTACCTTTGAGTCGTCAAGCTGATTCCTCGACACAGATATCAGACCAGGGCTAACTATAGACATAAGATGTCAGAGCAAGAGACATACAATGCAGAGATCCGATTGGAAATCGATGAGTTGAAATCAGGCATGACTAAGCTCACTGAAATGCTTCAAATATTGATTTCTAGAGGACAGCCAGGCCAGACTCCTCAACGCCCAGTTATCAGAAAAAACCAGAAACGGAACAGAAGCCACTTTGATCCTATTCCCATGGCTTACACCGAGCTATACCTTGACTTGGGTCGACGAGGACTGATCACCACAAAGGCTTCGCCACCTCCTCCTAATCCCCATCCGGTTGGGTTTAGGACCGATCTCCATTGTGCTTTTTATGAGGGTGCCCCAGGCCACGACTTGGAACATTGTTTTGCGCTGAAGGCTAGAGTGCGTGAATTGGTTAGAACCGGAATACTTAATTTTACAGACGGTCATCCGAATGTTCAGAAGGATCCCTTGCCAGTGCATCAGAAGTGAAGTTTTATCACTAGGCATTTTATTCCTTGTTGTTTGCATTTTCCTTATTTCGTATTAGTTGTTTGCTTTCAAATTATGTTTGTACTTTTACATTAATGAAATAAGCATTGCGACTTTTGATTCAATTCATTTTGCCTACTATTTGCATCTTTATGCTTTATTTTCAAATATTTACTTTTTGTCTAAAATTTTGATATGCTAAGATTGGAGGGAGGATGATGATAACGTTATACCCATAATTGATGTCAGTATGCTTTCAATCAAACCTTGTTGACGATGTAAGGCATTGTTTCAATTCCCAAACACTGGAGAAATAAGGAAGTTAATCCCTTGTCAACCCCTTCGAGCCTAGAAGTTGGAGTTCCTTTCTTTACAAAAAAAAAACCCCGCAATTTTAACCTGGGGATGGGTAGTTCTGAGTTAACTCGGTTATGTGTTCATGCAATATACCTTTCATATAAAGGTCGCATTTACAATTTTCCTTCACACACAACGAACAAGTGTCGAAGATTATTTTTAAGTCAAAAACACCGATGATGGTTCACCGTAATCATTAAACCAGGCAGTCATGTTTCAAAAAAAAAAATGAAAAGAAAAAGCCCGCTAAGTCAAAACCTATGAAGGAGACTTAGGAAAAACTGGGGCATCCCGCTGGCTGTAAGCTTTAAAAGAAACAGTTCAGGCAAAATTTAGGGATAATACAAAGAGGAGTTCTAAATTCTTCATCTTGAAAATCTTCAATATCAAAATGACAAATATTATAAGGAAGTAGTGACTGCTTTTCATAGGTCCATTGACTTCTGAACCATCATTGCTACCATCAGTGCAATTCCTAATCTATACGAACTTGAATGCATAATAGGAGTTAACTGAGCATAGGACTGGAGATCATCATGTAGATTGGGTGGGTATAAATAAATTTTGAGCCTTTATCCTTTGTTTCATAAACCGTGAACCAGGCCACGTTACAACCCTCAAAAGACCTAATTGAAGCAAGGTTATTTTGAAAGTATACTACAACAAGGTTGCGTAACCTGACTCCAAAAGATCTTTGTGAATCATTTATTTTGGCAATACACTTTTGTTTTAAATTTTGAGCGTCTTGAACCACCGTGTTCTGACCAACGACTTATTTTTCATTTTTCAAAAATAATTTTGATTTCAAAAGTCGCATGAACTTTGCATTACCATGTTTGTATGAATATTTTTGTTTGCAAACTGGCTTTCCTCTAAGGAATTTTCAAACAATGAGAAACTTGGTCAAGTGATCTTATCAGGGGCAAGTTCATTTTACATCCTGTCAAAGAATCAGTTCAAGATTTGTTCAAGACAAGATCTTCTCAGATTTGGTTTATCCAAAGGTTTTTTTTTCAAGACTCACACTGGGGCAAACCTTCCGAGGATACAATAAAACAGTCATTTTCAGAATCAGACAAGCTGAAGCAATTATCAGTTAATCTGTGATGGACAATTTAATCTGGGGCAGTTTACTTGAAAGATCTCCAAGCGGCTTTCCATCCTTCCTACGAGGACCATTAACCTGATTACAATTTAGCAAGTGGCAGTGATCTCCGGGTTGAGGAATCAGTTTTCCAGTCTTGTCATCTTACCAACAGATTCGAGCCTTGTCGTCGACATCTGCATTTTCATTTGATCATCTATCATAGCATGATTTATACACATGTGCATATCATGGGTGCTTTATTCCCCATTTACCTCTCTATCTTGGGTGTTTTACTCCCCATTTACATTTCTATCTTGGGTGCTTTATTCCCCCATTTACCTTTCTACCTCGGGTGCTTTACTCCCCATTTACATTTCTATCTTGGGTGCTTTACTCCCCATTTACATTTTTATCTTGGGTGCTTTACTCCCCATTTACATTTTTATCTTGGGTGCTTTACTCCCCATTTACATTTCTATCTTGGGTGCTTTACTCCCAATTTACATGTCTATCTTGGGTGCTTTACTCCCCATTTACCTCCTATCCTTGGGTGTTTTATCCCCCATGTACCTTTATCCCGGGTGTTTTATTCCCCGTTTACCAGATATTCCTGGGTTTACCTAACATCATGGTGTTTTACCCCCATTTACTTTTTTTTTCCCTGAGGTCGTGTTTTACTCGCGTCTTACCTTGTGGGCAAAATTTATTTACTTGGCATCATGGGTGTTTTATCCCCATTTGCGTTTTTCTCCTGAGCTCGTGTTTTATCCGCGTCTTACCTTGTGGACGAATTTAGTTACTTGGCAGCATGGGGGTTTTATCCCCATTCGCATTTTTCTCCCCGAGGTCGTGTTTTATCCGCGTCTTACCTTGTGGACAAAGTCCAGTTTACTTGGCACCCATCGACTATTTCGTGTCATGTTTATCTGACGTTCTTCCAGATACGACGTATCTTCTTTTCGATGTTTTTTCGAAATGTTCTGATGTTGTCTCTCCCTATATGTTTTCTGGTGAGTCCTGAAGATCCCGCTCGATCTCTTCAAGGAATGTCCCGAAAACTCTAGCGTCTGTCGTTTACCTGGTCCTGCCTCCGTGTGGATCATATGTTACCTTGTCACCACCGCGTGTCTTCTTCCCCAGTGCATTTCCTCGTTGCGCCGTCCCCTGTGACGTTGTTTCGTCTGCATCCGTGCATTTTTTTCATTTTCATCATACGCATCATATTAGATTCATGGCATTGTCAGCATTATAGTTCGTGTTATTTTGTCCATATCATTGCATATCACTACATCTAGGGGCCAAATTTCCGGTTATCTGTATTTAAATCCCTTTCACCGCGATTTCTCGAGTCTCCGCTGCTCAAATCATCCGGTGAAGCTATTTAAATAGGGGCATCTGTTGCACCCCAAATTTGTCCTACCTTTACATAGTTTCTAGTGCCACTTTATTTTGAATGAATAAAATGGCACAATTGGCAAGAAACCGTGTGTAAGGAGTTGTGAGTGTGAGAGGTCGAGAGTTCAAATCCCACCTTCTTCACTTTTTGTTTTTCTTTTATTTTTATTCTAACTTTTCTATTTTTATAAAAAAAAATAACAAAATAGTTTTTTTTTATTATTTAATTATTATTTTCGTATTTTATTTAAATTATTTTTAAAAAAATATTATTTTTTCACTTTTTTCCATATTACTCATAAAAACATCAAAAAATCATAAAATTAAAAATATTAGAAAAGATTTTATTCTTTTAAGTTTGTTTTAGTTTGTTTTTTTAGTTTTGACTAATTATTTAAGTTGGGCTTTAAAATAGGCATTAGGTTAGAGTTAACCCTAATTTGTTACCTATATAAACATGAGTTGCATTTGATAAAAGGGGAAGAAAAAAAAAGAAAAACGGCGGCCGTTCTCACGATTTATCAGAAGAGGGAATTTTCTTGGAAGAATCCTAAAAGGTTTGAATTCATCATCGGCCAAGCGCTACCGGCGAGCAAAAAGTCCCAACGGCGGAGGCTCAGTTCGTTCAACATCATCGTCGTTACCGTAAGCTTTCTCTTTCCTTTGATTTACGGCATTTTATGATTTTTGTGTGTTGTTTTGTTCATTGATTGTAGATCAATGGGAAGAATAAATAGAAGATGACATGCAAGGATTGAAGGAGAGGAAAAGCTTCGATAGTCATCCAGGGAGAAAACGGCAGAAGCCTTTTTATTTACGTTTCATTTTTTAATTTTATTATTCAATTGTTTATTTTTTCATTTATATTAACTATGTAGTTTGTAATTAATAATGCAATTAAGTTTAGGTAAGCTATTTCAACAACAACAAAAAACATAACGTAATCAGTTTTTTAAAAATTAAGACCTTTCTAAAAAGTTTTTTCAAAAATTAAACCATTTTTTATTTAAAAACATATTTCTAAATAAAACAGTTTTTCTTAATTAAATCTTTTTTCCAATTAAAACCATTTTTCATTAAGTTAACACAAAAATTAAAAAATGACCTTTCTTTCACTAAAACAAAAATTAAAACCTTTTTCGTTGAATTTAAATCAAATTTTTCATTAAAATTTAAAACACTTTTTTAATTAAAATTTAAAACATTTATTTTTGATAACATTAAAACATTTTTTTTCAAGACATTTTTTCATTAAAATTAAAACCAGTTTCTTTATTAAAATTTTTAGTAAATAATTAGAATAGTTTCTCCATTTAAGCATGAAATTAATTCTCCTCTCCTCTTCTCAATAAAAACTCAAAAAGAAATAAGTTTTGATTTAGCCGTTTCATTTTTGTCTAACCCTCGTTAATTTGTTTGTTTCAACTCGTTATTATTTCATTTGTTCGTTTTTGTTCCATGGATGTAATTTACGCGAGGCCATGGTCGCGGTTATTTTATTTTGCATTTTTTGGGAATTTGTAATTTACGCGAGTGATCGTCGCGATGCTTTTTTTACCGCTTTCTTTATTTTTCCGCACTTTAATTCTGCCGAATAGTAATTTGTCGTATTTTGCATGTTTTTACCGTTAGAATCCCTCCGAAGGAATTAGGTCTAGCTGTTTGACCGCCGAGTCAATAACCCTAGTTTTAGCCGTCTCAAACCCTAATTAACCTAGGCGTCCCGCCGTGGACAAAAATACCCTTTACCCTAGTTTTAGGTCAAAGAGTCGCCGTACTTTGTTTTAGGGTTTCCCGCCGTGGAATCCCTAATTTCAACCCTAAATTTTTAATTAACAAATTCAACGTAGAAATAGGAGTTTCAAAGACTCCACATAAGCGTGTCCTTAAGATACGTTTATTCCCCATTGAAACCTTGACCACAGTCAAGACGTTTCTAACCTCCCTTTCGAGGGGAACTACAATTACTCTGATTCCATTCCCGTCAGGATATGTAGGCACAAGATGCGACGTCTTGCCGAGTAAACTTAGGACTAACCCTTAGGTCTTTAGGTCACTCTATCCCTTACCTCAATATATATTAAAACAGATAATAAAATATAAAAAAAAGCATACAATAAACAAAAGGTTCCTGTAGAGTACTACAGAAGTTTAGGGTGCTAGTACCTTCCCTAAGCTTAACCAACCCCTTACCTAGATCTCTCCCCGCATTGTCTTTACGATGCAAAATTAGGTTTTCCTCTTTTGACCTTTTCCTTCGGATAAATCAAAGAGCGGTTGTGAGCTAAAGATGCGATTCAAATTAATTAATAATTTGATATCATATTCTAACCGCAACAAATGCCAAAAGACAAGGAGTGAGTTTCTAATGGTTGGTGAGTGTTTGAATAGTTGAGATATGGTATTTATGAGGTGTGTGGATGTTCAAAACCTCAAGGAAAGGCTTAGAACAAAGTTTGGTGATTTTTGTGGCTTTTGGTCAAAGTATGATAGGTAGGGGTTTGACTTTTTGATTTTTGAGGTTTCTTGGTGGTTTAGTGGATTACACACCTTCTATATGTTATTTAGAAGTTGTGTGGAGGGTGGTTGAAGTGTAGGAAATGATAGAAATGAATTTGAGCTATTTCCACTTCATGACCAATTTTGGAGTTTTCATGAACTTCGGTGTTTTTTGAGATTTTGAAGCAAGGTTAAGGAATTGTAATGACAGAGCTTCTTTGTAGGTTATATCAGATGGATTGTGTCTAGAATGAGGTGAATGAGACCTCCTTTTATAGGAAAAGAGATTGAGGTGCTTGCTAGAGACATAACTTCACCATGAAGTAATCTTTGATATTTTTGATCCACCATCCCACTTGTTGGATTCCTTGGCCATTTCTTTCTCCCAAAGGGCAAGTTAATTGATGGTTTTCTGATGCAAATGCAGGCTAGAAGCTTTGTAGAGTGGCTGGCTCAGAAATGGCCTTTACACCTCATGCTTAGAAAAGTCAATTTTGGCAACTTTCACTTTATGGCAATGAAACTCCAATCTTTAATTTTGTGATACTTCTATGCATAACTTCTGATCTAACATGCTACACATACTCCATATATCAGATAGAATGAGTTTGACAAGCTGAGATTGGCTCAATTGGATGGAAGAGATGATTTTGCAATTTTGATCAATGTGGGACTAAGGTGTGAAATCACCAACTTTGCACCCATGTAACTTTCTGCTCATAACTCCTCTTGAGATGTTCTAGTACAATTTAGAAATCCCTCACATAGCTCTAAAACATTCATGTTTGTCAAGGAATCAAACTCCAATTGGAACTAGGTGAAAAATCCCCTCAAAGTTGGCTACACACAAGCTTTTAAAGTGAAAATAACTTAGAAATTTTCTAAGTTATTTTCCCTTCTAGGAATGTTTTTGCTTCTATCTCAAAAAGTATGCATTTTCTGGTTGTGGACTAGTATGGAACTTTTGTAGGAATTGTCAAGAGCTTTCCAATGAGTTTGGAACCAACTCAATTGAGTGTGTGGTTAAGGAGTTAGGGTTTAGCCCCTTTTGAAACCCTAATTTCCCGATCTTTCGATTACTCTCTCATCCTTGATCCAATGATCATGAAAATTGATATGCAAGTCCATTATGACATAAGGAACAACTTTTATTCAAAACTTGGATTCCAATTCTCAAAATTTGAGGAGTTGACTTTTCGGTCAACCGTACGATCGATCGGTGCCGATTGAGTCGCCTGTTGACATTCTGGACATCCTGAGACTTTGATACTTCTTGAATAGTCTTTAATAATCTATATGAACTTCATGGACCTAAATCCCACCATTACAACACCTTCCAACATCAAAGTCAAACCACAATTGACTTTTCACTGGTTAAAAACCTCAATCGGGGCCTCCTGACTGCACTGTCTTTGATTCTTAAGTGATTTCTTCAAATTGACTTCTCATTTGACTTTGATATTATCTTTGATTTCATTCCATGATTGAATTGGCCCAAATCATTGGTTGATCATTCCTTGGTTGTTTTGAATTTGTCGGTGCGAAAACCCTGATTCACCTGTAACTTGACAATAATGAACTTGCACTGATTCAGGGTTAGACAATTCATGATCATGCTTCTAAAATGATAATGAGAATCTAAGGGGTCAAAATTTGGGGTACGATAATAACCCTCCCCACTCATAGGTATAAACCTATCTCTGACAAGGTCTGGCATCCTATGCGGTCATCAGCGTCACATACTTTCGAGAAACGATGATACATTCACCATTTTTAGTTTGACATCATAGTCAAATGAAGTAGCCTCACTTAGCTGACTTCCAAATGAACGATCCCAGAGTCGACAATCCTCAGATCCAACATCCTCTCAACTGTCTGAAACAGATTGGAAAGGTAGCCATCAAAGAGAATCTCATTTGAGCGTGAATTTCATGAGGACTAGTGCATGCCAAACATACAGGTCCATCACTAATTTCCACTTCTAATGCTATGGTTATCCTCAAGACTGGTTTTTGGCTTATCACTCAATGGAACATTCCCACCCAACAACATAGCAATATGATGATATAAAGTGCTGAAAGTAAAATTCACATGATATAAAGTACAAATGCAACACATATGCATATATATATACACACCCACAGATAAAAACAAACAAGCGCTAGGATTGACTTGCATAGGAGATGGGAAAAGTCCTCAGCAGAGTCGCCAGATGTCGCTACTGCGAAAAAAAAGGGTCGGCAAAGACAGAAGAGTCGCCACCATTCGTTATTTATCCCAAAGAGAGGGAAAGGAAACGATCAGAGAAAACCTACAAAAAAGGGAAAAGACAAGGTCATCGCAACCAAATGTTGGGTTCGGGAGTCCTTTATGCAAGGGGACGGTATGAGCACCCCTCACGTCCGTTGTACTTAACGGTATCCATGCTTGTTGTCTATCTAAAAGGGTGTTAATCTATTAAAGGCTATGTATTCCCTCGTGCAATGGGAAAGTCGGAGTCAACATAGTTCGGAAAACTACAGGGGGTGGGAAATGTTGCTCGCCAAGACATCGCCTTATTGTGCCTACGTATCCTCATCTAGTATGAGAAATCAGAGCAAACGTAATTCGGGCTGACACCATCACATATTGGTTCAAGTGTTTTAACTGAGTAAGGTTAAACCTTTGTTCTAGCAGTTAGGTGTATTGCTGCTCGACCATTGGAGACTTAGGCGTTACCTGTTTGTGGTAGAACCAAGACTTAACACACTCTTTCTGAAAATGATTTTTAAACAATCTCGAGGTTAAAAGGTTTGATGTTTTGTTTTGTGTTTTTTAAACAAGAAGTACATTGAGTTAAGTTTGTAACTCATGTTGCACTAAAGACTATGACTTGAGAGTGAATGCGTCGCATATCACCCAAAAGGCATACGCTAAACACTCTAGACAGTATGAGAGGAGGCCCTCCAACTATCATTTCTCAAGTACTTAAGGCTCGTAGGGTACAACATTTATTATCCTTTATTAAGTTTCTTAAGATGATTATGAGATGAGAAGAGAGGACACATACTCTAAGGGGAAACTAAACAACCCTAATGTTATCATGCAAAATGCCCCTAAAGTTGGGATTAAAAATGGAAAATCTATCCTAATATTGTGATACAAAGGATTGAACACCTAAAATCTCTCCTACTCCCATCTTAAACAGAGGTACTAGGAATCCTAAGGGGTCGGGGCAAAAGACCAAGTAAACAATAAGCAATTCAATCACAGATGAAATAAAGAAAGAGAAGAAGTTGACTTAAACAAGTCAAGATAATGTAAACATGGAATTCAAAGATGCAAGAATGCAAGATTCAAATGATGCAACAAAAACAAATGATAAAAAAAAGTTTACTTAAACAAGTCTAGAAGAGTGAGATGAAATGGGAGAAGTAACAAACTCCTACAACCATTCAAGCATCCATCACTTACCAAAAGCTAAGCACAAAACAAAAGCAAAAGTCCATGATCAAAGAGAAGATGGGAGAAAGAAGCTTGGGCAGAAAGCACATGTAAATTATCTCAACCAAACATTTCAAATTGATCATGCAAAAAGGACAAACAAAACAAATGCAAGAAGTGATACATTATTCAAGACAAACTCAAAGCATAAACATGAATACCAAACCATCTAGAATAATGATCAAAGCACAATGTGCAGAGGCGAATCCAATAAAGTAAAGCTCAAAACAAGAGTAGAAACAAAGCACAACAATCCACCAAGTCATGGAAAGTGAAAGAAACAAGGTTCCATCACAAATTCTACACTTAAACCAAGTGGAAAAGAATGACTTCTAAGTAACTTGTAAAACAAGTTACACAAGTGTATGACCTAAAATCAAAGAACCAGCACCTTAATCATGTCATAAGAAAGCATCAAAACTCATAAGGTGCATATGGGATCCATAGAAGTCATCTCCCAAAGGAACTAGGTCAAACTAGTTTGTATGAACATCTTTTTAGATGACTTGACTTGCAAGCTTCATCGAAAATAGAAAGATTGATCAATAAATTCCAAATAAAAAGCATAATATATCCAGGTCAAAAGACAAACAGGAACAAAAGTATCAAGGTCAAACTCATCTCAAGGCATCACCAAATAATTCAATTATTAAGGGTGTTCCACCTTATCGAGCATAAATCGAGGGGCAACAAAAGTCAAACCAAAGTCAAATGAAAAATAATAAATCATGAACCAAGTCAAACCTTAAAGGCACTTCAATTTAACCCCTAAATGGTGAAGAAGTATTGATCATAAGGGACTTGCATTAGTAGTTCAAATGAGATGGATCAAACATGGTATGAACCATAAAAGGCACTTAATTGCAAAAATGAAATAAAATAGCAAATAAAAATAAAATCAGAAACAAAAATTTGGAAAATTAAATAAAACTTTGAAATGCAAGAAAAAAATTTTTGTGGAATTTTCTGATAATAGGAACTATTTTTAAAAATGTAAAATGAAAGCAGAAATGAAAAAGAAATAAAATAGAAAAGAGCAAGCAAGGGGGTGCAGGAGCAAAAATCTAATACACTGCATTCACGTATAAAGCGCAATGGGCTCATAAAAGAGGGGGGGGGGGGTGAATATCAACTTCATCCCAATTGACCCAGACTCAGTGTTTTAATGAAACACATCGTTTCATTAAAACACGTCATAATCAAACTTCCACACAAGCAAAGTCAGGCCAATGAAGTCATGCCAAGCAACAAGTCAACAAGCCCACATGAGACAAGTCAGCTCAGATCAAACTGGTGAATGGATGCCGGAGCTAGGGATCTGGTCGTCTTCTCTGGCCAGCTCACTGGAGACCAGTCACCAAACCTTAATAAAAATGCACAAATCCCATACCAATAGAAAGCTGAGCTCACAAGGGTTTCAAATCCAATGTTCATTTTTCAAAAAGCCTCCTGAACAAGTAGAATTCAGGGCACGAAAGTTTGAATGCACATGCTTAAGCTTCATCATACAAGAAAATCAATGGTTCAAACATTTCCTACCATAGGTAGGGCTTCAGATGCAACCCAAAATGATCCTAAAACATGCCTAGAATGAGAGAAATCAGTTGAGGAAACTTACTGAATAGAGTAACTCCATTAGCTCTTCTAAAGCTTGCAAATTTCAATTTCTTGATTTTAATTTACTCCTCAAGGTCTGATGAAGAAGGAATGAGCAACAATTTGGAGGAAAACCCCAGGAATTGTTTGATTCAAAGAAGGAAAATGTTGAGAAAATTTCAAGCTCTCTCTTCACTCTCCAGCTGCTACTACACATTCTGAGCATTAGGGTAAACCATTTTGCTTTTATATGGTGGATTTATGATGATCATGCAGACCCATAATGCCTCATTGGTGGGATTTAAAATTTTGCCAAAAATATTACACTTTCACATGCACACGGGTTAGGCACTCTTCAACCAACATGGGGTCAGCAAAATGAAATATATGTGGTGTAGAAATGAAAGGGGTTAATTTTGATTCATGTATGGTGCTTTTGTTCCAAGTTTGAATTCATAACTTCTTAGGTGAATTTGAGAAAACGTGGCACATGATAACTTAAATATGTTGGTCCAAATGTAGTAAACTCCTTTTGTGTCATGTAATGGTATGAAACAATTAAAAAATGAAGCAAAATATGACTTGTAATGTAAGGCATTCAAGTCATGACCAAAAATCCAATTTTCCATCTTAAAATGGTTCAAATGGCCATGTAATCCACCAATATTCATGAATTTTGAGTTCAATGTTGAGTTAAGACCATTGGGAACAAGTTTCGTCTTGTTTGGAATTGCATTTGAGGTCCTTAAATTCATGAAATGGTCCTTGAAAAAGATGACCTATAATGATCTTTCCTAAAATGCCATTGCCTTGTGGAGTCCATAACTTGAGATTTACAAATGATAAAAAGTACTTCTAGGACTTTTTGGAGAGCTAAGACCATGAGGAACAACTTTCATGTTTGCTTGAAGTTGAGGAGAAACTTGATTCTAGGTCAAAAAATGCCTTGAAAGTGAGTTGACTTTGAGTTGACCAAAATTCTCTTCATCTGAGGACCCTAACTTGTTGGCATCATAACTTGAGATGTAAAAACTCAATGGATGAGTTCTTGTACTCAAAAGAAAGCTTAGAACATGCCCAATACGTCTCATGTTCCATGAGAATGATATTGAGCTTGCATCATAAGGTAAATTTTCCTTGAAGTTAGGCGCTAAAGAATGGGATTTTACGCTGAAATCATCTGAAACCCTAATTTAGTAACTTCTTAAGCTCTTAAACCTTCTTGATTTGATCTTAACATGACATCCTAGATTCTTGAAGAAGACCTCCCATGACCCCAATGACTTAGAACCAAGTTGTAAACTTTCTCAAGTCCACAATTGACTTTGGCTTGACCATATGAAACCCTAGTGCCATGTCCTTTGACTGTGCCTCTTTGCAGATGAATTGAATGACTACCCAAGCTCCATAATGGACCCTAAGGTACTCAATAAGCTCTTAAAACATGTCCTATCCAAGATAGAGACCTCATGAACCCTTGATGATCCTTAAGATAGGAGGTAACATCCACACACCAAACTCTCCTTCCAAGAAGCTTTGAAACTTCCATGGTGATGATAAACACTAGATGGCTTGCCCAAATGCCTTTGTTTGAAGCCAATAGGACTATCCTCTCGAATGGCACAAAAACTCTTGATCCTATGTTAAGAACAATGCTATGCAAATGCAGATGCTAAAATAAAATGAAACATAAGCCAAGTACAAGAAATGGTTGGTCAAATTTTGGTGTACAACAGCTGCCCCTATTCAAACGAATTGGACTTGAAGGAGTGAAAAGCGATCGACTTTCAAATATTCAAGGTAAAAGATAGTTGAATACCCAAGAACCCGGAAATTTTCCAACCGCAACAAGAAACTATAACTAAAAAATGTAACTAATAAACTTTGTTGGGGAAAATGTGATAAAACGAACGCATCCGTCAAGGACATCACAATCTGTTGGGGTCTGGATACTACACAGGAAAAATAAATCATTGGGCCAGGGTCTGGATACCGCACATGCTCAAGGGAAACATCAAAATCTGCCGGGGTCTAGATACCACACAGGAAAAAAGAAATGAACCGGTGGAAGCTGGAGTCTGAATACCGCACGGACTAAAGAGATAAACCGGTGGTAGTCGGGGTCTGGATACCGCACGGGCTAAAGATATAAACCGGTGGAAGTCGGGGTCTAGATATCACACGGGCTTGAGCAAATGTACCGGTGGAAGCCAGGGTCTGGATACCGCATGGGCTAAAGAGATAATTTGGTGGAAGACGGGGTCTGAATACCGCACAAGCTTTAGCAAATAAAGCGGCGGAAGACGGGGTCTAGATACCGCACGGGCTAAAGAGATAAATCTGTGGAAGCCGGGGTTTGGATACTGCATGGGCTTGAGCAAATGAACCGGTGGAAGCCAGAGTCTGGATACAACACAAGCTTGAGCAAATGAACCGGTGGAAGCCGGGGTCTGGAAACCGCACGAGCTAAAGAGATAAATCGGTGGAAGCCAGGGTCTGGATGCCGCATAGGCTTGAGCAAACGAACTGGTGAAAGCCAGGGTCTGGATACCACATGGGCTAAAGAGATAAACCGGTGGAAACTAGGGTCTGGATACCGCACGGGCTTGAGAAAATAAACTGGTGGAAGCCGGGATCTGGATACCGCACGGGCTAAAGAGATAAACCGGTGGAAGTCGGGGTTTGGATACCGTATGGGCTTGAGCAAATGTACCGGTGGAAGCCGGGGTCTAGATACCGCACGGGCTAAAGAAAATAAACAGTTGGAAGCCAGGGTCTGGATATCGCACAGGCTCGAGAGAAACACCGTTTTCTGTTGGAGATACAACTGGAAACAAGAGGTAACAACCTGAATCATGTTTCAAATGCACATGTTTGAGTATGGCGTAATGCTCCATACGAAATGGAAATGCTACGTGTTTGGGAGGATGCTATGCATAATGCAAAATGCAAGGGAACCACTCTAACAAAATAAATGCTGAAGAGAGGAAACCAACTCTACTAGGGAAAGACGAGATGCGCCAATCACGATTGGACTTTTGCTGAAGAAAACAAGCCCTGGATGGCTTCCTGGAGAAGAATTCTTCTGGGTAAAACAGCTCTGATGTGAATACTTCCACTCCGTTGGGGATCAAATCAAACTCTGCTGAGGAAAACGCCCTAGATGGCCTACCAAAATACGACTCTTCTTGGGAACAAATGTCTCAGCTAGGGGAAATGAGATCCACTCTACTGGGGGAAATCATCCCTAGGTGGCCTCCTAGAAAACCAAAACTCTTCGGATACAAAGCAAACTGCTGAGGAATGGTTCCACTCTGCCGGAGATTCTGCTCGGCTGAAGATCAAATCTGCTATCCGCTAGGGATAAAGAACGAGATTTATTGGGAGATTATCCCAAACTTTCTCTGCTGAGGATGGAGAATAACAATCTCTAGGTCAATCCCACTCTGTGGGGAAGAAAACTACTCAGGAGATTTTGTTGGGGATTAGGCAATGAGGGAATCAACATCGACCTCTTCTTGGAGAATGAGTCAAAGGCTTGGACTCTGAGGGGAAAGGAGTCAAAGATTTAGACTCCATGGGGAAACCCTGATATCAAACTGCTAGGGGATAAGACATAAGCATTTGGGCTGCTGAGATAGGTGTACAAGCTCCACCTGCTAGGGATGGTTTTACTCCGCTGGGGATATCAATCTCAACCTACTAAGCATAACCTTAACCACATGTAGCCTTAACTTGCTGGGGAGGAGCTAGTCTCACACTGCACATCTTCGGCTTGTAGAGACATGGTGACCTCGTTGGGGATGCACCTCTGAAGTAGTCTCAAAAACGGAAACCCTACAAAGGCAAATCAACAAAGGTTCCTATGCAACGGAAGCTATCTTAGTCATCGTCCATGACATCGTTCAAGAAAATTAAAGTTTAAATGATTATTAACAAAGCCTACAAGTTTATGTATGCAAAGTTTTATCAAAAACATCAGGCGTCTTTTGCAAACAAAACAGTGAAAACTAAAGCAAGAACACAAGCTTTCTAAATAATATATACTTCATTGATAAATGGCCGGTAAATAGGAATATTTACATCAGATGCAACTCTTGAAAAGAGAAAGTTGCGCAAAAATTACAGAAATACAAAATATATACAAAATGTCAGCAATATGGTACAGATAACCACCATGTGCTGATTCGACTATGACTCCCATGACTTCGATGCTTCTCCAATGCTCTGTCATTCGAAGAGACTGACTTGAATGGTTAACCCTCGAGTCCTTCCAAAACCCATTGTGCTTAAAAGATCAATACGCAGACCGCAATCATTTGCTTCTCGAATCCCTAAATTTTGCCTGAACCGCCCTTGCGGGTTTTCGATTCACTGGAATACCCATTTTTCCAAAGTTGCCTTTTTAGGTTTTAAACTTTGTGGGTTTATATCTTCTTCTTTTTATCCCTAATTTTTTTCCTGAACCCATTATTTTTATGGTTCGTCGGGATGCCCCATTTTTGCCTGGATTTTCTTTTTCTTTCCAGCGGGTCTATTTAAGCAAAGTATTTTTTAAATGCGTCTACATTCACAGGGGATGTGAAATCTTCGCCATCCATGGTTGACAGTAGCAAGGCTCCTCCTGAGAAGACTTTACTTACGACATATGGACCTTTATAGTTGGGAGTCCATTTACCCCTGTGATCTGTTTGTAGAGGGAGAATCCGCTTCAACACTAAGTCACTTGACTAAAAGCTCCATGGGCGTACCTTCTGATCAAAAGCTTTCTTTATTCTGCTTTGATAGAAACAACCATATGCAATGGATGCCAATCTCTTCTCGTCCATCAAACTGAGTTGATTCAATCTGTTCCTCACCAATTCTGCCTCATCAAGTTTGACATCGACCAGAACCCTCAAGGAAGGAATCTCGACTTCCAATGGTAGGACACATTCCATACCATACACTAGCGAGAAAGGAGTTGCCCCAGTTGAAGTACGTACCTAAGTACGACATCCGTGTAATGCAAATGGAAACATCTCGTGCCAATTTTTATAGGTCACAACCATCTTTTGCACAATCTTCTTTATGTTCTTATTGGCTGCCTCAACAGCGCCATTCATCTTCGGACGATATGGAGAAGAGTTATGATGTTCAATTTTAAAGCTCTGGCACAGTTCCTTCATCATCTTGTTGTTTAAATTCGAACCATTATCAATAATGATTCTCTCGGGCACTCCGTAACGAAATATGATGTCCTTCTTAATGAATTGGGCCACGACCTCCCTGGTGATGTTGGAAAAAGAAGTTGCTTCAACCCACTTAGTGAAATAGTCAATTGTCACTAGGATGAAGCGATGTCCGTTGGATGCAGTCAGTTAAATCTTACCAATCATGCCGATGCCCCACATAGAAAAGGGCCAATGGGACGCCATGACATTTAGAGGGCTTGGCGGAACATGCATCTTATCAGCAAAAATTTGGCATTTGTGGCATTTCTTAGCATACATGAAACAATCATAATCCGTGGTCATCCAATAGTAGTCTTCCCTCGACAACTTACGAGACATGGCATGCTCGCCTGCATGTGTACCAAAAGCACCCTCGTGGACTTCTTCCATAAGCAAACCTGCTTCTTTTTCGTCCATGCATCTTAACAGAACTAGGTCGAAGTTCCTTCGGTAGAGTACATCATCCTTGTTTAGATAGAAATTCCCAGACAATCTCCTCAAGGTCTTCTTATCCCGGCTCGATGCCCCAGGCAAATATTCCTTATTCTTGAGAAGATTCCTGATATCATAATACCATGGCTTCCCATCCAAAGCTTCTTCTATTGCAAATATGAATGTTGGGATATCAAGGGGAGAGATGAAGATTCTCGGAGCAACGTTCCAATAGTTTACATTATACATCAAGGACAAAGTAGCCAAGGCATCTGCCATCTGATTCTCCACTCTTGGAACATGATGAAACTCTACCCTGTCGAAGAAAGGTAAGCGTAGTTCATATACGGTCTCAGATTAGGCTGACGAGTTTCCCACTCTCCTTTGATCTGATTGACTACCAAAGCTGAATCACCATAAATATCAAGGTTTTTTATTCTCAGATCAATTTCTTCTTCAATACCCGTGATACATGCTTCATACTCAGCTTCGTTGTTGGTGCAAGGAAATGTTAACATGGCAGTAAATGGTATGTGAGAACCATGGGGAGTCGTAATGATTTCCCTAATTCCACTACCGTAGGAGTTAACAACACTGTCAAATATCATCTTCCATTGGGAGTCTATCTCAGGACCTTCATCAGGTAGCGACTCATCGCAATCTTTCATTTTCAAGAACATGATATCCTCATCAGGAAATTCAAACTTCATCAGCTGATAATCATCAATCGATTGCTCTGCAAGATATTCTAACAGAACACTCTCCTTAATGGCCTTTTGGGAGACGTATTGAATGTCGTATTCTGTTAAAACCATCTGCCACCTAGAAATCCTCCCTAAAAGCGCTTTCTTTTTGAACACATACTGGATTGGATCCATCTTCGAAATCAGCATGGTTGTGTGGTTCAACATGTACTGCCTTAGGCGCTTGGCTGCCCAAGCAAGTGCACAACACGTCTTTTCTAACATTGAGTATCGGCACTCACAATCTGTGAAGTTTTTATTCAAGTAATATATAGCATGTTCTTTTCTCCTTGTCTCATCGTGTTGACCGAGAACACAACCCATGGAGTTCTCAAGAACCGTTAAATACATAATGTTGTACCCCAAAATTTGACCAACCTTTTTTCTTGTTTTTGGCTTATGTTTCATTGCATTTTAGCATCTTGCATTTGCATAGAATTGTTCTTACAGGGGATCAAGTGATTATGTGTGTGCCATCCAAGAGGAGAGTCTTATTAGCTTCAAGCTCAAGCAAAGGCATTGGTAGAGATTATCAAGTGTGTGATGTCATTACGAAGTTGTTAAAGCTCCTTGAGAGGAGAGGTGTGCTATAGCTTCTTGTCTGAGGATCACCAGAGGATTTGTAAAAATTTCATAAGCCTTATCATTGGTGTAAGCATGGGATAGAGTTTTGTTGAGCACCTTAGAGGCTCTTGTGGAGTTGAAATGGTCACTCAGTTCATCTGCAAAGATCCTAGACAAAGGACATGAAATTAGGGTTTCACGTATAATCAGTCAAGACTTGTTATTGGAGCAAAACTTGTTTCCATGACCCTACATATGTCCCAAGGTGTTTAGAGGTATAATATTGAACATCAATTTCAACCAGAAGAGCTTCAATTGGTCAGTCAGTTGCAAAATTAGGAGATTTGGGGAAAAAGATAATTGTGCAGAGAAAAAGTCAACTCCTGACTTTTTAAGGTTAAAATCATGTTCTTCAAGTCCAATGTGACCAATGGGTGAGATTTGACCAAGAAATCTCAAGGTAATCATGAAAAATCAAGAAGTGTTGAAATTTTCCATTTTGGGAAAATTAGGAATTTAGAACCTTTCCATTTATGGAAAGTTTTAGGTGTGAATCAACCACTTTCCAAGCCATTTTTCTTCATGATCAAGGTTTCTAATGAACTTTTCTCCAATGTCAAACTTGTTCCTCATATTCTGAGCTTTCTTTTGAGTACCAATTCATCATCATATGATGCTTGAAGCTCAAGTTATGATGATTCAAAGTTAGGGTTTTCAATGATCTCAAAATTCGCAAATTTGGGCAGGTTTTTGGACCAACTTTCCAAGCCAATTTTCATCATGATCTTGTTATCAAATTGAATTTTGACCCACAAGAAAGTTGTAGGTCTTGTTCCAAGCTTTCCATCCGTTACTAGAAGTCCCTCATGTGATTAATGAAGCTCAAGTTATGGATGTACAAAGTTAGGGTTCCAAGTGGTTCAAATTCATAACTTAGAAATGTTTCTAAGTTTTTCCAAGGCAGCTTGCATGTCATGACTTTCAACCTTAATTTCCATTTTTACCACAGTTAAACCCTTCAAAATCCATTTTTACTTCATATATAAGCAAAAGAAAGAAACCCTAGCTGAGAGAGCCTCATTTGTGTGAAATTTCAGAACTTTCCATTTCTTGCTCTCTCTGGTTTTTCCTTTGAAACTCACTCCATATTAAGTCATTCAACAAGCTTTTTCTCAAACCATCATCACCACAACATCCTCTATCACCTGCTTGCAAAAAACACCAACTGTGAGCACATTGGTCCTCCACTTCTCAGATTTTTTTGGAGGTTTAAGGAGTTTTCAAGGCCATTAAAGTGTTGCTTCAGCTTGCTCAAGTGTCAAGGAATCATTCTGCAGTTGTTGGTTGTATTTCACCACGCATAGAAGAAGTAGTGGACATACTCCACTAGGTACTTTCTTCAACTTTTTCCCATCATTTTAGGCATATTCTAGGGGCATACTGAGTATATTTGAAGTCCTACTTATGTAGGCATTGTTTGCGTATTGATTTGGTTGATTTTCATGGAGTTTTGGTTTTTGACATTTCAACTGTTTGTCTTTGAAACACCACGAGAATGACATTATTTCTGGAAAATAAGCTTGGATTTGGAATCCTCATGAAAGTTTTAGGGGGGAGGTACCTTTTTCCTCCATTTTTGGGCATGTTAGACCTAGCTCCGATGGCTGGTCGCCGGAGAAGACGATCAGAACTAGGGTTCCGGTGTCTGGGGTTCAGGGGTAAGCTGAGGTGGCTGTTGGCACCTTCATTTGAATTTGAAATTTTGCGCTGTCTCACTCTCATTCTCCCGTGTGTGTGAATCATCGCCACGTCAATTAATGAAATGCCAACAGGGCATCTAAGTTTTTTTGGGCTTTCCTCATATTATTATTCACACCCCACTTTTGAGGCCCATGCGTGCATATCAATTGAAATTAGTTCAGTTTGTTTTACTTGTCACACCCCTCTCGTTTGTTTATTTTATTTCATTTCTTTTTTATGCTATTTCATTTTAATCATTTTAAAATTTTTTGCATTTTATAAAAGTACCAAAAAAATCAGTTTCTGACTTTTCAACGTATTAAGTTATTTTTCAACATTTTTATTTTATTTTCCATTTATTTTTAATATTTTTAATGGAATTTATGATTTAATGTGTTTTATGGTTTGTGCTTTGAATAGAACATGCTCATTGACCCTCTTTGGAAAACCCCCTAGGACCAATTTTCCTCTCTCACTTAGGTTATGGATTGAGGTAAATTTGAGGGTTGGTTTAGGGTCTTGATGATTATTTTTCATTGGTTTCTCATTGGATTTTTATGGACCCTCGATACACACGCGATAAGTGGAACACCTTGCATTGTTTGATACAATTGGTGGTGCTTTGAGTTGATTTTGGCCATGAGCTTTTGCATTCTGTTTCGCATTTGATTCAACTTGCTTTGGGTATTTTATTTGGAATTTATTTGAGTTGTCTTCTATTTTTAGTGGATATCTCAAGATCAAGTGTTTTTCACCATGTGTATGCATATCTTTCTTGACCTAATTTTGGGATATAATCATGAGTGATCCCTTGAGCACTTCTAAAACATTGATAACTTTTGTTAGCATGCTTGAGATATTGTTTTGCTTGATTAGAGGTCAATGGTATGTGTAACTTGTGCCACAAGTTTTTGTGGACCATGTCTTTCCATTTGTTTGAAGTGTGAGATAGTTGTTTGAACTTTGGTTCTTCAATGTGACTTGATCATGCTTGTGCTTGCTTGATGATTTGACTTTGAATTTGGAGCATTCCATTTGTGTTTCACTTCTGCCCTTGGTGGTTTAGTACTTGTTCATGATTATTTGGTGATGATAATTCCACTTTGAGTTTGTCATGAACGATTGAGCTCCTTTTGCATTGTTGTATTGCCTTTCTTTGCTTGAGAATTAAGTAAGTGTTTGGTTGAGATGACTAAGATGTGGTTGCTGCCCCACACTCTTTCCTCCCTCACTTCTTTGTTTGTGCTTTGTGTAGAACCTTTATTTCTTGATGATTGATGGTAGTTGGTTGTAGGAGCTTGCTTCGCCCATTTCATTTCATCTTTGTTGACTTGTTTAAGTTGACTTGTGTTTGTTCAAGTCTTGTTGCATTGTCTCCTGTTTGCATTTGTGCTTGCATTTCATATTTCTTTTCATCTTGCATTGACTTGTTTAAGTCCTTCATTTCATCTTCATTTTGTGATTGATTTGCTATGTGTTTGCTTGGCCTATTGCCATGATCCCCTTAAGATTCATAGTCCCTCTGTTTAAGATGGGAGTAGGAGAGACATAGGTGTTCAATCCTTTGCATGACAACATTAGGATAGTTTCTCCCCTTTCATCCCAACTTTAGGAGCATTGTGTATGACAACATTAGGGTCCAGTTTCCCCTTAGTATGTGTCTTTCTCTTCTCATCTCCTAAACACTTCAAAAACCTTAATAAAGAATAATATGTGTTGTACGCTACGAGCCTTAAGTACTTGAGGAATGATGGCTGTGGGGCCTCCTCTCAATTGTCTAGAGTGTTTAGCGTATGACCTTTGGGCGATATGCGATGCATTCACTCTCAAGTCATAGTCTTTAGTGCAACATGAGTTACAAACCTAACTCAATTCACTTCTTGTTTAAAAAACTCAAAAACAAAAACATCAAGCCTTTTTTATCCTTCGGGATTAATTGAAAACCAGTTTCAGAAAGAGTGTGTTAACCCTTGGTTCTACCGCAAACAGGTAACGCCTAAGTCTCCGATGGTCGAGCAGCAATACACCTAACTTCTAGAACGAAGGTTTAACCCTACTCAGTTAAAACACTTGAACCAATTTATGGTCGTGTCTTCCCGAACTACGTTTTCTCTAATTTCTCGTACCAGACGAGGATACGTAGGCACAAGATGGTGATGTCTTGGCGAGCAACTTTGCCCACCTTCACCCGTAGTTTCTCGAACTACGTTGACTTTGACTTTCCCATTGCACGAGGGAATACGTAGGCGTAGAGCGACGATTCTCTATCGCGTCTCTTTTCTTTTCTCTTGTCCCCGTAAGCCTGTAGCTTAGATAGTTTAACACCCTTTTAGATAGAAAACAAGCGTGGATCCCGTTGAGTACAACGGACGTGAGGGGTGCTCATGCCTTCCCCTTGCGTAACCGACTCCCGAACCTGAGATTTGGTTGTGATGACCTGTCTTCTCTCTTTTTCGTAGGTTTTCTCTAATTGTTTCCTTTCTCTCTCTTTGGGATAAATAACAAACGGTGGCGACTCTTCTGTCTTCCGCTGGCTTCTTTTTTGCAGTAGCAACAACTGGGACTTTGCTGGGGACTTTTCCATCCCCTATGCGAGTCAATCCCAGCGCTTGTGTGTTTGTCTTTGGGTGTGTACATATGTGTATATGTGTTGCATTGGTACTTTTATTGCATTTTTCATTTTACTTTCAGCATTGTTGTATATCATTATTGCTGTGTTGTGGGGGGGGGGGGGGGGGGGGATGTTCCATTGTGAGATAAGCCAAAACCCAGGCTTGAGAATCACCATAACATTAGAGTGGAAAGTAGTGAGGACCTGTACGTTAGGCGTGCACAAGTCCTCATGAAATTCGCGTTCAGACGAGGTTTTATGTTGAAGACATCCTATCCTGTGCATTGGTCAGGAGGGGATGTTGGATCTGAAAGCTGTCGACTCAGGAGACCAATCATTTGGGAGTCAGCTAAGTGAGGCCACTTTGTAAGACTATGATACCAAACCAGAAATGGTGAACGTGTCATTGTTTTTTGAAAGTCTGTGACGCTGACGACTGCATAGGATGTCAGACCTTGTCAGAGATAAGTTCATACCTGTGAGTGGGAGGGTTTTGCAGGAAACCTTGACCTTCAGCCTACCCTTTGTCTTATCAGTATGAACTGTTATAGTGGGATCCTTACACTAGTGTTGTATTGTTTTCTCACCAAAGCAAAGCGCTGGTTCATCTCCGTCAGCAGTACAACAATCTTTATCCTCTGTTGCATTTGCATCTTAACATTTGCATGTATCTGTGTTTCAGATGTATACTTTCTCCTTGATTCTAGTCATCTAATCCACTGTTGTCATGGAGCTTGGTTTCAAGAAAGATGTTATTTACAAATTCCCAATACCAGATGTGAAGTCTTTGGTTGGTCTTATTTATGGGGTGGAGCATAGAGTTATGGAAGATTTCAAACAGGAGTATGGGAGAATCTTAAGTCTTGTCTACAGAGTTTCTAAACATGAGTTTGAGGGTATCCACACACTGCTACAGTTTTATGACCCCCAGTTTCGTTGTTTCACTTTCCCTGGGTATGTTCTGTTGCCCACTTTGGAAGAATTTGCTCAGTTGTTGGGAATTCCAATGTTGGAGGAGATGCCTTTTGTGCATTATGATGAAGAGCCTAATTTGACGAAACTAATCAATTTTCTGCATATGGATGCCTCTGAGCTAGATGGAAAAATGGCACGAAAGAATGAAGTCCTTGGCTTCCCATTGCAATTCCTAGTAGGTAGAGCTCAATATTTTGCAAAGGAAGGGTGTTGAACTGTCTTTAATGCAGTTCTAGCACTCTGCATTTATGGGATAGTGTTGTTCCCCAACCTACCGGATTTTGTGGACTTAGATGTTTTCCACATCTTTGCTTCTAAGAACCCCGTTCCAACTCTCTTAGGTGATGTCTATCATTCCACCCATTACAAGAATAAAAACCGGCGAGGAAAGAATGTCTCCTGTTGTACTTCATTGTTATACAAGTGGTTTATCTTGCATCTGCCTAAGTCCGGACCTTTTGTTGATACGACAAACACCGTTGATTGGTTTGAAAGACTTATGGGTTTAACCTCCGAAAATATCATATGGTTCAATAGAGATCTTTTGGGTGCAGAGATTGTTTATAGCTGTGGGGATTTCCCCAATGTCCCTCTAATTGGGAGGAAGGTGGCATTAACTACAACCCAGCTCTCGCTGTTAGGCAGTTTGGCTATGCTTTAAGAGAACCCCCGAAGGAGGAAGAGGTACGGGAATCTCTATACTTCACAGGCTTAGCTGATACTACTACCCTGACTAGCTTGTAACAGGCTTGGAATAGCATTCACCGAAGAGGAAAATTGTATTTGGGCAAGGGTGATTGCAAAGCTTATGGACCATGCGTGGAATGGATCTAGGAAAGAGTTGAGAGACTGCTGCTACCCTTTCTAATGAGAGAACCTTTATATCCTTCAGTAGTTGTAGAACCTATGACAGTTGATATGCATAAATACAATCAATTATGGGCTGAAAAGGAAGAGCTACGCAAGGTAAACGAGGAGTTGGAAAAGGAAATTGTTCAACTTAGGAGCGAAAGGAACCAAGCTACCCACTCGTCCAAGAAGCAGACAGAGATAGTGAACAAGATGGGTAGGGAATTGACAAAGGAGATTAGTGCCCGAGAACGAGTAGGTCGAGATTTGAGGAGCGTCGGTGATGTCCTCAAGGGTAAAAAGAAGGGACTAGAGAAAGCACATGTAGAGATATCCAAGTTCAACACTCAATGGAATGCCATCCTAACTAACAACTGTAACACCTTTTCTACCCCAACAATTATTAAGGCAAAATAACACGGATTTCAGAGTAAATAAATAAGTCTCAAATAAAATGCCACGAAAGGGCGTACATTTCTCAAAGTCAACAAAATAAGTCACTGCTCCGTAATACACGGGTTTTTTCAAAGTACATCAAAGCACATAAAACAGCGGAACTCAAAGCATAAATCAAGGTTTCCTCAAAAAGGGAAAGTAAGCAACATAACTTTAACAATATAAAATCAACTCAAGGAACCAAACCTGATGTTACATATCAGAGCAAGACCCTCTAAGTTAACCATAACGGCTAACTACTCTAAAACTTCAAAAGACTCCTCGACGGCATCCACGGCTAAACTTGCTTATTTGCACGTTACCCACGTGGAGGTAACATTCAAACAGGCAGGGTGAGTAAAACAACTCATAATAATCAATGTATAACCATTAATGCATAAACGGCGTCATATTTATATTCAACACATTGATATCCTTCAAAATATGCCTTGAAGGCCACAACATCATAATTCATACAAAAGACTCATAAACGCAATGCGACACAACTCAATGCATGTGGTGCCAATCATCATAGCTCGATGGACACTGGGCCATCAACCCTCCATAGATCCCCATCAATAGGATCGGAGCACATCAAAACACTTCACATCCACACAATGGGATTGAAGCTAAAATAATCGAGGTCCTGAACCGAAGTCCGGATGCACATGAATGCATGATGCACATGTCACAATAATCACCGTCATCATACAACATATGGTGCATCATCATTCATCATATTCATCATCTTCACATAGATCGTCATATCTCATGTTATTACATAATTCATCAAGTCATGGTAATTTCATCATATTAATTCAATCAATACATCATAGAAACCATCACAACATCATGTACATATCACCCAAAACTCACTGTCATACCCATGGTAACTCATCACAGAAATCCCAGAATCAAACATCATGGCATCGCTGCACACAATCAATATTTGTGAAACTCTACTACGTTCGTTGGCATGCTCGCTAGGCGAGTCTTCGCTGGCTTGTGTCGCTACTGCGAAAATCGGCGCCGACTATGACAGAAGAGTCGCCACCGTGCGTTATTTATCCCAAAAGAGGGAAAGGAAACGCTCAGAGTAAACCTAACGCAAAGAGGGAAAGGAATGGTCATCGTAACCAAATCCTGGATTCGGGAGTCGGTTACGTAAGGGGAAGGTATTAGCACCCCTCACGTCCGTCGTACTCGACGGGATCCACGCTTGTTTTCTATCTAGGGGTATGTTTATCTATCTACTCTAAAAGGTCTGGTCTAAAAAGAAAAGAAAATGACTCGGCAAAGTATCGCACTTTATGCCTACGTATTCCTGTCTGGAACGAGAAATCAGAGTCAACGTAGTTCGCCTAACTACGAGTTACAGGGGGAAAGGTTGCTCGCCGAAATATCGTGTCTCGTGCCTACGTACTTCCATACGACATGAAAGATCAGAGCAAACGTAGTTCGGGCTACAGAAGACACAAGCTTGTCTGACAGTTTTTTATCTCCTTAAGAAAGGGTTTTCCTGATTAAAGGTCCAAGAGGACAAAAACAGAGTTTGAGTGTTTGTTTGAGTCTTTTACGAAAGAACTGTTTTTTAGGATGTTTGCAATCTCAGTCGCACAAGAGACTATGACCCAGGAGTGAACGCTTCGTATGTCACCCAAAGGGTACCACACTAAACATCCAGATTACTAGAGAGAGACCCTCCACCAACCTTTTCCCAGATAGCTTAAGGCTCGTAATGTACGACTTCAATTAACCTTATTACTGTATTTTTGAATTGTTTTGAGATGAGAAGAGAAAGACGTCCTAAAACTATGGTTGAAAGGGAATCTACCTACAGTTATCATGCATGGGTCAAAACCTAATGTCTGTCATAATTCCCTCTTGCACAGAGGAAACCAGAGATCCTAGGGGAAAATAGCAAAAGAAAGCAAGCAGTAAAAAGTAAACAGTAAAATGCATGCTATGCAACAGTACAAGCGAGGCAAGGGAGTCCGACTCAACTTCAAACCTAAGAAAACAACAGGCAAGGGGAGACAAGCTCCACCTCAAACCTAAAGGTAAGAAACACAAGCAAATAGACAATACAACAAAAGAAAAACAGCAGAGGAAGCAGCCCAAGCAATAACAACAGTCTTCTACAGCCAGCAACTTCAACCTTCAACAACAGCTCTGGTCAGTAAAGTTGAATTGACAGCAAAGAATCTTCATCTTCAAGATAGCTCCTATCTTCAAGCTTCTTCAAATCTTCATATTCAAGCTCTAGAAAGCTCCACAAGAAGAGAAATCATCATTGAGATCAAGTTACAATGTTAGGAAACCTGATGAAAACCAAAAGGAATTCATCAGGAACCAACATGAAAAGAAAGTGCATCCTCAAAAGTTCTACTCATTAAGGCATGCCACTCATCCCTCCAAAGGAGAGATGGAGCTTCCTTAAGAGGACTTTGCATCATGGGATGGAATAGAAGCAAACAATGCATTCTATGTTTGATGAAAGAAGAAAGACTAGCTCTAATGGCTCTTCCTAAACCCTAATCTTATAAGCTCCTAAAAAAACTCCTAAAAGAGGAAGAAAACTTCAACTCCAAGCTCCACAAGCCAAGCTACATCAGCTATAAGATGTCCAGAAGCTCTTCCAAAAAGGAATCCAAGCACTTCAAGCTCCGAAGCCACCAACAAGACCAAACAAAGCAAGGCACCAAAGAAGGAACACCACAAGCAACACATACTTGCAAATTATACCTAAAATAGAAAACTAAGTTATAAAATTATAATAAATTTCCTAGGTGAACATGCATGTTTTAACATTCTAGGGTTCAAATATCAAAGCCTAAATCAACTTCTAGGTCCACTAAACAATTCCTAAGTTGAAACATGTCAACGTAAACCACAAGTTTGGGAAGGCTCTAAACATCTCACCTAAAACAGAACCTATAATTGTTGAAAAAATCTAATAAATATCCTAAGGGAGCATGCACATATAACCTATAACATATTCAAAAATCACAGCCAGATTCAGTACCAAAAGATCACACCAAAATCAACAAAACAGATGAACAATTATGCAAAAATTAAAGAAATAAACAAAATGAGAAAAATCAAATAAAACTGAAAAATGCATGAAAATGCAATTTATTAATCCCAGAAAATCACAAATTTAATTAGGAGCATGGAGATATTTTTAAAATATTTTTTGGATCAAAAATGGATTTATTGTGATTTTTGGAATCAATTTGCATTAAAATAAAATCAAAATGAAATAAAAGAAAATAAAAACATGAGAAAATAAGGGGAGCGTTGGATTGTTTGACAAAGTACTCAGATCCAAAGGCAGGGAGCGCGTCCACGCAAGCATCCCAGTCACAAGCTCACTGGGATTAATGAAACGCAGCGTTTTGGTTTGGAGGCAAATCCTCAGATCAAATCTCGTGCGTTGATCTTGCATACCAAGTCCAATTCTCAGACTCATCCAATGGCTAGAACATCATCTTCTTCCTTGGAACTCAGGTGAGGGAAACAGTCTCCGGTGGCTTTCACGGTGGAAACAACCGTCTTCTCCGGTGAGACGTCATTCACAGGTGACCAAATCCAACAAACTTTACACCAATCTTGCTCAGTTTTTTACGTAGATTACAAATATGAACTCTAAACATCATGAATCCTTATGGATCTCTCAAATCGAATCCAACTCCAAAATATGTCATAACTTTCATCATCACCAAATCCTAATCTAATTGCATAGAAATGATCCTCACACTTCCTAAGTTAACCTGATCTATCCAAATCACATTGAAACCTTAAGATCAAGCTAAATCGCATCCAAACAGAAATGGCACTTCAACCTAAATTGTCTCTAACTGTTCCAATTTTGATCCAGAAACGACCTATGTCTCTATTAGATCCTAAACACATGCATAACATGAACTACATCTCCCTAAATCCAGAAGAATTTTGAAGTTTACTAACTTGGTATAGATCCACTAACAGAGGTAGCTAGAGCTCGTTTCTTGCTTCAAAACTCTCCAGACACGATCAGTGATGCAAGAGGAAGAGTCTTCAACCTTCAATTTGCTCTGAACTAGCTTGGAAATGAAAACACGATTCTCAATTGCTCCCTTGAAATTTCAAATGCAATCTCAGCTTCCACCACGAAATCAGCTCCAACCTGAGTATGGAATCAATGATATGCTTATATAGAGTGAGTTTATGGGCTTTTGAAGCTTGAATGAAGCCCAATCCAGCAATGCACTAATTCTGATTTTTCTCTCCAAATTCCATGTGACAGTCGTGTATCCTGGCCGTGTAGCTTGCTCTAGAATCTTCTAACCACTTGCAAAATCCCTTGTGAATGAATTCAGATAAAAAAGAAAGCCTAAATTGCCTTGGTGAAGGATTTGGATGTGTAACTTGCACATGAAGCAACACCATTGTAACTTGTGAAAATTGACCTAAACTCAAAAATCCACCAATGTCATTGTGTTTAAAATGAAATTTCCAATCAAAATGAGTACTTATTTGACATGATTTGGTCACTTAACCAATTATTTGAATTTTCCAACTTTGAATCCTTTGAAAATATCCCTTTTTAAGCCATTTCAAACCAAATCTTGATGAGTACAATAAATTCATCATGACTTATTGGTTAGCCTAAAAACCACATTTTTAAAAAGTTTCATGTTGAACATTTGACAAGTGCAAGTTGGAGATTTTGACCTATGATTGATAATGGCCTATAATCTCACTTTCCCAAAATACCCATAACTTGTAAACCTCATAACTTGAGTTCTACAAATTAGATGGAAGACTTCTAGTACAATTTAGAAATCTAAGATCATGAGGAACAACTTTCATATTGGCCAAAAATTCAGGTGAAACCTCCTTCTAGGTCAAAAATAGCTTTGAAGTCAGATGATTTTCACAGACAAATTTCAGAGGCATCTGAGGACTTGTAACTTGTCTGGACCATAACTTGAGTTCTATAAATCCCCTTGAGGACTTCTAGTACTTAAATTAAAGGTATTGTGATTCTCTACAAGTTTCATGTTGGCGAAAGATCCATTTGAAACTTGTATCTTGACTTATGTGGTCTTGAATGTAGGAACTAAATAGGGGATTTTACACTGAAACCCTAATTTAGCAACTTCCCACACTCTTGACTCTTCTTGACTTGATCTTGGAACAACCTCCCATATGCCTCAACATATCATTTCATGATCTCAATGATCTAGAAGTAGGCTTTGATCTTCTTCAATTGCACAGTTGACCTAGGATTGACCCAGATGAAACCCTAATTGCTTGTACCTCAACTGTGGCTCTTGCATTTGACACAATGAATTGATTGTGCTCTCTCATGGCCCTCTAGGAATTGTATGAACTCCATACACATCCTCTTCTCATATTCAACATTTCACATCCCTCTGATGGTCTTCAATTGATCCTCAAGTTAGGAGAAAATCTTCATGCAAGCATCTAAACTCTTAAGCACTCAAATTACCTCCTGATGACTTTGATAACTTCTCAATCTTGAATAAGACCTCTTGCTAGGATTCTCTTGATAGGACTCACACTTGATCCCCTTCTATATGAATGATATCATGATATGCAAATGATATAACTATGCCAATGTTAATGCAATGAAACATAAACCAGGTAAGAAAAGAGGTTGGGCAAATTTTGGGGTGCAACAGCTGCCCCTATTCAAACGGCTTGGACCCGACTGGGTGAAGAGCGGACGACCTTCAAACAATCGAGGTAGAAGACGGTTGAATACCAAGAAACCCGAAATTTGTCAACCACAAAAATAAGCTGCGAAACTGCTTGTGGGAACAACATCCATTACACTGAGCCCAGTTGTTACGACAACAACTGATCAATCATCTGATAAAACTTTGGATTTCAATATCAACCCCCTGTGTGACGCCACAGGCATCGAATTAACTTTGCAAGAAACAACTCCGTCCATAACTGGACTAAACTCGTCAACACGAGGAGAGATCCATCACCATGGGTACAACTCCGTCCATAACCGAAATAACGACCTCTGTCAATCACAGGTAATGACTCCGTCAACACGGATAATAATCACTGGCGAATTCACTGGGGCCAACTCCGTCAATCACGGGTAAAGATTCCGTCAATCACAGATAACGATTCCGTCAACACGAGTAACAATCACTGTCAACACAGGTACAATTCCGTCAACACTGATAACAATCTCTGTCGATCACAGGTAACAATTCCGTCAACACGGATAACAATCACTGTCAACACACGTACAATTCCGTCAACACGGATAAAAATCTCTGTCAATCACAGGCAACAATTCCGTCAACACGGATAACAATCTCTGTCAATCACAGGCAACAATTCCGTCAACATGGATAACAATCTCTGTCAATCACAGGTAACAATTCCGTCAACATGGATAACAATCTCTGTCAATCACAGGCAACAATTCTGTCAACAGGGATAACAATCTTTGTCAATCATAGGCAACAATTCCGTCAACATGGATAACAATCTCTATCAATTACATGCAACAATTCCGTCAACACGGATAACAATCTCTGTCAATCACAGGTAACAATTCCGTCAACACGGATACGTTTGAAGAATACTTTGCTGGGGAATACGAGAAACTTAACCAAACCACTCTGTGGGGAAAAAATTTCACCGGGGAAATCACTAGTGACAACTCCGAAAGTTTAAACCATGAAATCTTTTAATGCTGACGTAACAGCAACCTGAGATGAATCCCGTTGGGGAAGAAGATAAACTTAACCAAGCAACTCTGTTAGGGGACAAAGGTTATCATCACTATCTCACGCTGAGAATTTGAATATCTAGAAATCCTTCTGAGTAAGAATCTCACTCCTCTACCGGGAATAACACCTGTAAACAAAGAGGTAACCAACCTGGCTTATGTTTCAAAATGCATATGTTTGACAATGGCGTAATGCTCCATACGGCATGGAAATGCTACGCATTTGGGTAAATGCAAATATGATGATATATGCACAATGCAAAGATGCCAAGAGGCGCTTCAGCAAAATAAATGCTGAAGACAAAACCAAATCCGCTGGGGATGAACGGGTATCACAGACATGTTCCAGCAAAATAAATGCTGGACAGGTGAAACCAACTCCGCTGGGGATAACCATCCTGTTAGGGAATGGCTCACAAGCTTGAAATTACGAGCTTTGCTGATGATGTTCATCCTGTCGGAGGAAAAACAACCTGCTGGGGAGAAGGAAACACAGTCCCGCGCGAGGATAATCCTTCTGAACCAAAGACGACTTGGTTATATTCTGCGAGAGTTACCCATGCTGGGTATTGAGTGTGTACATACTCACTGCTGGTAATGCACCTTCTGTCGGGGACATCAAAATCCACTGAGGATACTCTCTGAGCAGCTTTCCTGGGGATACTCTCTTGGGGAGGACAAACCCATATCCAGTAAGGATAATTACCATCTCAACTCTCTCTGGGATAAGATGTGACTTCCATCTGCTGAGGAGTGATACAATCACTTTGTCACAGGACTCTGGCCGGGGAAACACAAATTCCTTGACCGTTTGCTTCAAAGGTGAGAACCCTGCAAAACACAAACGAGACAGAACAAATCTACACAACAAGATCTATCCTGGTTAGTATCCGTGACATTCGTTCAGTCAATTCGAAGTTTTAGCAATTATTGGCAAGGGCCAGCAAGTTTATGTACATGCAAGTTCATCAAAAACATCAGCTTTTTTCACAAACAAAACAGTAAAGAGCAAGCATCAAATACTGAATAATATGTTTTATTGATGAACGGGCCTATAAATAGGCAAAATTTTGTACACTGGATGCAACTCCTGAAAAGAGGAAGTTACACACAAGCAAATACAAATATTACAGAAGCACAAAGAAAATTTTGTATACATGTCGGCAACGTGGTACAGACGAACACCATGAGCTGATCCTCCTATGACTCGCCTGACTCTGACGCTTTCCCGATACTCGATCTTCAGAAGAGATTGTTTTAGATATACGGCCCTCAGGTACTCCCAAACCACTAAGAAACGCAATATCAAACTCGGACCATAGTCATTTACTTATTTCAAATCCCTAACTTTTGTGTGAATCGCCCTTTGCGGGTTTTCAATTCACCGGGATACCCTTTTTTGCCGAAGTCGCCCTTTTCAGGTTTTCAACTTCGCGGGTGTACATCTTTTTTCAATTTTATCCCTAACTTTTGCCCGAACCTTTTATTCCTTTTTTATGGTTCGTCGGGATGCCCCATTTTTTCCTGGACTCTCTTTTTCTTTCCAGCAGATCTCTTTAAGCAAAGTATTTTTTGACTGCGTCCGAGTTCACAGGGGATGTAAAATCCTCACCATCCATGGTGGATAACAATAAGGCTCCTCCAGAGAAAACCTTTCTAATGACATATGGACCTTCATAGTTGGGAGTCCATTTGCCCATGTGATCTGATTGTGGTGGGAGAATCTTTTTCAGCACAAGATCGCCCGTCTGAAAGCTTCGAGGACACACCTTTTTATCATAAGCTTTCTTCATCCGGCTCTGATACAGCCGACCATATGCTAGAGAAGCCAGTCTCTTCTCATCCATTAAACTGAGCTGATTCAGTCTATCTTTAACCCATTCTGCCTCATCAAGTTGGACATCACGCAAAACCCTCAGAGAAGGAATCTCAACCTCCAATGGTAGGACAACCTCCATACCATATACTAGTGAAAAAGGAGTTGCCCTGGTTGATGTGCGTACCGTCGTACGATAACCGTGCAAAGTAAAATGCAACATCTCATGCCAGTCCTTGTAGATCACAACCATCTTCTGAACAATCTTCTTTATGTTTTTATTGGCCGTTTCAACAGTGCCATTCATCTTGGGCCGATAAGGAGAAGATTTGTGATGTTCAATCTTGAAATTCTGGCACAATTCCTTCATCATCTTATTATTCAAATTCGAACCGCTGATAATCCGCTCCGGGATTCCATATCTGCAGATAATATCCTTCTTGATAAATCTGGCTACCACCTGCTTGGTAACATTAGCATACGATGCTGCTTCGACCCATTTGGTGAAGTAATCAATAGCTACCAAGATAAAACGATGTTCGTTGGATGCCGTGGGCTCAATCTTCCCAATCACATCGATTCCCCACATGGAAAAAGGCCAAGGTGATGACATAACGTTCAGAGGGCTCGGAGGCACATGAATCTTGTCCGCATAAATCTGGCATTTATGACACTTCTTTGCAAATTTGAAACAATCTGTTTCCATTGTCAGCCAGTAGTATCCTGCTCGTAATAACTTTCTCGTCATTACATGTCTGCCGGCATGCTTACCAAATGTACCCTCGTGGATCTCTTCTATGAGCAACTTAGCCTCTTTCTCATCCACACACCGCAACAACACCAAGTCGTGGTTTCTCTTGTACAAGACACCATCCGGATTCAAATAGAAATTTCTAGCCAATCTCCTAAGAGTCTTCTGATCACGACTGGATGCCCCAGCCTGATGCTCTTGGTTCTTCAGGAAATTCTGGATATCAAAATACCACGGTTTGCCATCGGAAGCTTCCTCAATGGCGAATATGAAAGCGGGCCTATCAAGGCGAGAAATAACTATCTTGGGAGCCTTATTCCAGAAGTTAACTTTATACATTGAAGACAACGTCGCGAGAGCATCTGCCATCTGATTTTTTGCTCGTGGTACATGGTGCAATTCCACCTTGTCAAAGAAAGGTAACAACCTCCTTGCATAATTCATATAAAGTATCAGATTGGGCTGACGAGTCTCCCACTCTCCCTTGATTTGATTCACAACTAGAGCAGAGTCTCCGTACACATCAAGATTTTTAATTCTCAGATCAATAACTTCTTCGAGCCCCATAATGCACGCTTCATATTCGGCCTCATTGTTGGTAACCGGAAAGGTTAATCTGGCAGTGAATGGGATGTGCGACCCATGGGGAGTAGTAATGATTGCCCCTATTCCACTTCCGTATGAATTAACGGCACCGTCAAATATCAATTGCCATTTGGAACCCAGCTCTGGACCTTCATCAGAAAACGGCTCCTCACAGTCCTTCATTTTTAAGTACATGATATCCTCGTCAGGAAAATCAAACCTCATCGGCTGGTAATCATCAATTGGCTGCTCAACTAGGTATTCTGACAGAACGCTACCTTTAATAGCCTTTTGAGAAACGTACTGAATATCATATTCTGTCAATACCATCTGCCATCGGGCAATCCTTCCGAAAGGTGCTTGCTTTTCAAACACGTATTTGATCGGATCCATCTTTGAAATTAGCATGGTCATATGATTTAGCATGTATTACCTCAAACGTTTGGCAGCCCAGGCTAACGCACAACATATCTTTTCGAGCATTGAGTAACGGGACTCACAATCTGTGAACTTTTTACTCAAGTAATAAATTGCATGCTCTTTACGTCCAGTCTCGTCATGTTGACCGAGAACACAACCCATGCTTTTCTCAAGAACCGTCAAATATATAATCAATGGTCTCCCGGCTACTGGGGGTATCAATATTGGAGGTTCCTGCAAATATTCTTTTATTTTTTCAAACGCCTTTTGACAATCTTCATTCCAGGTCACAACCTGATCTTTTTTCAATAACTTGAATAATGGCTCGCACGTGGCCGTTAGATGAGATATGAACCGAGCAATGTAATTCAATCTCCCTAAAAAGCCACGAACCTCTTTTTCTGTTTTCGGCGTTGGCATTTCTTGTATTGCTTTTATCTTAGCAGGATCAACCTCAATTCCTTTTTCGCTAACAATAAACCCCAATAGATTACCGGATCTCACCCCGAAGGTGCACTTGTTAGGGTTCAGCCTCAGCCTGAATTTCCTAAGCCTCTTGAACAATTTCAGAAGATTGACCAGATGCTCTTCCTCCGTCTGGGATTTGGCAATCATATCGTCAACATATACTCCGATCTCTTTATGCATCATGTCATGAAAGAGTGTTGTCATAGCTCGCTGATATATTGCCCCGACGTTCTTCAAACCAAAGGGCATTACTTTGTAGCAGAACGTTCCCCATGGGGTAATAAAAGTTATTTTCTCCATATCCTTCGGCGCCATCTTTATCTGATTATAGCCCGAAAAGCCGTCCATGAAGGAAAACACGGAGAATTGAGCGGTGTTGTCGACCAGCACATCAATATGAGGAAGCGGAAAGTCGTCTTTTGGGCTCGCCCTATTCAAATCTCGATAGTCCACGCACATCCGCACCTTACCATCTTTCTTTGGTATAGGTACTATATTGGCGACCCATGAGGGATAAGTTGTAACAACCAGAAAACCGGCGTCCCACTGTTTTTGAACTTCGTATTTAATCTTCACGGCCATATCTGGTATAGTTCTTCTGAGTTTTTGCTTAACCGGCGGACATTCCTTGCGCAATGGAAAACGGTGAACCACCATATCAGTATCCAACCCAGGCATGTCTTCGTAAGACCAAGCAAAGATATCACTATACTCTCGAAGCATCTCGATCAACCTTTGCTTGATATCACTTTGCAGTGCAGCCTCTATCCAGATATTCCTGACAACCTCTTCGGACCCCACGTTGATAATTTCAATTTCCTCCTGATGAGGCAGAATGATTCTCTCTTCTTGTTTCAAAAGTCGAGTCAGCTCTTCTAATAAGTCATTATCCTCAACAATCTCTTCTTCTGCTTGAAGTATCGGGTGCTCGAAGTCGAAGCGAGTCATAGGAAGTTCGTGATCGGTGTCGTCTGAAATATGAATCCTGCAATGTGAATGGTTAAATGTTTCAAATAATGCAAACAAAGCACATAACCACGTTTGCCATTTTATTGTTAAAACAAAAATAGGAAAAACAAGGATCACAAAATTTGCATGAGAAAAACGCCTTTATTAATGATTAAACAAAGTACACACATAAGCAGGTAGCCCTAAAAACAGAACCACTATGCCTCGGGTAGGACACAGGATTATACAATAATCGAGAAAACAAATCATTACTGTTTTATAGTCACTTGGACAAGTTCCTGGATAGACCAGTTGCATAGGCTCTGTCCTGGCACGCCGGGCTTGATCCATGAGTCCATATCGCAGTCACTATCTCCGTCTTCAGCATCGGAAACATCATTAATCGTTTCATAACAGACTCCACCTGGAGTGATCACCACTGGCCCTTTGAACTTTGGCACGCCTGATGCAGAAGATGATGACGTTGGGCGATACCCCAACCTAAACTTGTCCATCTTGACAGGAATCTCCAAGACTTGGCCCCATCCTTTGGTTGCTCCAGCCTGAACCACTGCCTGAGCGTCTTTGTACGAAGACATGGCCACCTCTGGCCCTTTGCTGGGAACATGAGACTTGTCCTTGATCTGCAACCCTTCAAAGGCTTGGCATGGCGTCTCATGGATCTCCACATCCACTTCGACGTACTTGAATGACGAAAGATGACTAACTAGAATGTCCTCCTCTCTGAAAAGTAACAACACTGTCCCCAACCATGTATTTAAGCTTCTGATGCAGCATGGACGTCATAGCCACTGCAGAATGTATCCATGGTCGCCCAAGTAAACAACTGTAAGCTGGATGTATGTCCATGATGTAGAACACAGTGTCAAACACTTCTGGCCCGACCTGGAGTGGCAACATTATGTACCCAAACACCGACCTTCTGGTCCCATCAAAAGCCCTTACAACCAAGTCACTTGGCGTGCATATAATTCCTCAGACATCTAGCTTCATCATAGCCTTCTTAGGCAACACATTCAAAGATGATCCGGTGTCTACAAGAACGTGCGACATAACAGTGCCCCGACATTCCACTGAAATGTGCAAAGCCATATTATGATCCCGACCTCTAGGCGTCAAATCAAAGTCAGTAAATCCCAGGCTGTGTCCGGCATTCACATGCGCCAGTACCCCCTCAAGCTGATTAACAGTTACTTCCAGAGGTACAAAAGATGTGTCCAAGATTTTCAACAAGGCATTCCGATGAGCCTCGGAACAAAGCAACAAGGATAGGATTGAAATTTTGGAGGGCGTCTGCCGCAAGTGCTCCACAATCTTATAGTCGCTTTTACAAATCAACCTCATAAACTCTTCTACATCCTTGATCAATGTTTCTTTCTCTTTCATCTGGGAAAGTCCTCCTTCATTCACTTTGGCTTTGCCTTTAGCAATCCTCTTAGCCTCGATTTCAGGTGAAGTGAAAATTCTACCACTGCGGGTCATGCCTCCTGTTCCAACAAGATTGCCCACTGCCCCTGCCGGCTGGCTATCCACCTTAATCTTTTCCCCGTTGCAAAAAGCTTCCAACCCATAACTCCACGGAATGGCTTTCGTACTTTCATAAGGAATGGGCCCTGGTTTCGTTATCGTGATAGTTGGCCGCTTGGCGGGCACTGATATCGTAATAGTCTTTCATGGAATTGTAACTGTTGCGACCTCACCCTGCTTTTCACATGTTACCTCACCAGGTTTCTCAACAGCAGTACGGTCGAACTGTAAAGTTCCCTCATCGATCATGGCCTGAATACCTCTCTTCAAATCAATACAGCCCTTTGGTCGAGTCCAATAATCCAAACAGTACTCATCACATCCGGGGAAGACCTCTCCTTTTAACAATCTGCTTTTAACATAGCTTAAAGGTGTCTTCAGATCATTTACGTCCATAACCAAATCCAAATCTTCTTCTGTCAGAATAGCATTCGCTCCATGATTCGGCATTGGTTGTTGTACAATATTGGGACCATCATGACTGAAGTTAATGTCTTTACTATCAATCAAATCTTGGACTTTGTGTTTAAAAGCATGACAACTCTCGATATCATGTCCGGGTGCCCCGGAATGAAATTCACAATGCTTACTAGTATCATAACCATAAGGAAGCGCTCCTGTGGGTGGGTCCAACGTTCTCTTTTCAACCAGATTCAAACTTAACAACGTTTGAAGCAGTTCTGCATACATTGACGGAGGTGTATCAAATACCCTCTTTGGCTTCCCATTCTGAATCCTTCTCTGAGCAGGATTATGCCTTTGTTGTTGTTGCTGCTGTTGTGGTTGTTGTCGTTGTTGTGGTATAGGGATCGTCACACTAGCAACCTGTTGTTGAATATACTGATTCCTACCTCTACCTCGTCCTCGACCACCATACACTGCGCTGGCGTCTCCTTGTCTTTTACCACCAAAGACCTTTTTTGCACCTCCTGCTGAGGTCAATTCACCGGCTTGAATCTTACCAATTTTGATGCCATTTTCAATCCATTCTCCCATGAGTATCATGTCGGAGAAACTACCCATCGAGCAATTGAGCAGTTTATCATAATACATCCCAGAGAATGTTCCAACAAAAATATCAATCAATTCCCTTTCAACCATAGGTGGGTGTACCCTTGCCGCCAGATCACGCCAACGCTGGGCATACTCCTTGAAACTTTCCCCGTTCTTCTGTGAAAGACTTTGAAGCTGAACTCTATTTGGCGTGAGGTCACTGTTGTATTGGTAGTGTCTGACGAAAGCATCAGCCAATTCTTTCCAACTTCTGATTTGTGCAGGCTCTAGTCCCATGTACCATTCCAGCGATGGTCCCGACAAACTATCTTGGAAAAAATGCATAAGCATCTTCTCATCATCAGAGTAAGCAGACATCCTCCGGTAATATGAACGCACATGAACCCGTGGGCATGTATCCCCTTTATATTTATCGAAAGTGGGAGCTTTGAACTTCAATGGCACCCTCAGCCCAGGAACCAGCCCCATGGTAGCCATGTCCAAACCTGCAGAATTTTGATTGGCTATACCTCTTATCTGTTCTTCCAGCATTTTAATCCTCCGATCATTATCAGTGGGACCCTCAAAACCCACGCCTTGCCCAGAAAAGGCATCTTCCTGACGATCTCTATCCCAGTACGGACCCTCATTACCATACCCGTCATAAGCAGCATTACGACCATGACCATGACCACTTTGGAAAAACCTGGGGTCATACCTCAGATTGCCGAGCTCTTGATTAGCAGCCGCTGTCCCAAAGCCAATATTGAAAGGACCCATCCCAGCACCATTGGTATTCACATTGCCAAACCCAGCATTGCCGTAGCCATTATTACCATAGCCTTGATTGTTATCACCAAACCCTCCGTTGTCGAAGCCCTGATTATTAAAGCCATCATTGCCATCGCGGTTGCCAAAGCCAAAACCCTGATTGTTGTCACCGAAACCAGTATTGATACCAACATTCCTGTTGGTTTCCACGTTCCTATTGCCATTATCAGCATTTCCATTACCCGTGTTGCCGTTGCCATTGCCAGTACCAGTCTCACCAGCATTTGGTATCACTTCCTCCCTGCGAGGGATCTCAACATGAGCAGAGTTGTATTCAGTATTACCAGCCGCTCGCGCCAGCAGCGGTTGCACCAGAGTTTGAAGATGTTCCTGGCCCTTGGCCACAGCCTCCATAGTCTGCATGAATTGGGCCAACCTATCCCGGATCTCCTGCATCTCAGATTGTACCTGATCCATGATCTTCTTACTGTTGCTTCTTGTAGTGTACCGGATAGTTCTCTGCTCGTCAATCTTGAAACAACCTGAAAGACGCAGGAGATAAGATTCGAGCTCAAAAAAGAAGTACCTGCCATGCAATATGAAAATGCAAATGCACACATGTAAATATGCAACAAGTTAATTTCCCCTCCGATTCTAGTTCCGGAGAATAAGCCATAACGACAATGGAGTCCCAAGTAAGCAAGCGCATAATCAGAAACCTCATACATAAACAAATGCCAAGAGGCAGAGTACAAAGATACAACTGAATACAACTGAAAAGACCTCAACCAACAAGCCTGGCGATGGTCAAAATATAAGCACGAATAACATACTATAAGAGAAAAGCAAAGATAAATCAAGACGGATGGCACGCCCGGATATCTCCCAATAACCTCAACGTCTCTGGATGACCTGGTCTGGAGAGCAGTTCCTGTACCAGTAATGCGTGTCGCCTAATAGTGGATCTCAGCTTTTTGGCGTCCTCTACACAGGATCCCTTGCCAAAACACTCATCAAGCCTGCATCTCTTGAAGCCAACCTTTAGTTCACAACCCCTCATTTCTTTGACCATGTTACTCACTCTAAACTCAGCGTCACGTCCAAGAGATGCCTCTTCAACAATCTTCGCATCCTTAGCGATGAGCTGCTCCTCTAACTGGGAAATCTGAAGCTTCAACTCATCTTCACGCTCCTTCCGGCTAGTAAGCGTGGCATTCCATAAAAATTCCCATTTGGAAAGTCGAGAATAAGCCTTATTCAGAAGCTCTTTCTTAGTAGCAAGCACACTACTAACACCATTCAAGGCTACTCCCACCTTCTCTCTCCTGCTGGTTTCTTCAGTCAAATCTGAACCCAACCTATTAATCATCTCAGTCTGCTTCTTCAAAGTGAAGGTTGCCTCACTCTTCTCATGCCGAAGCTGGAAAATCTCTTTCTCTAACTCTTCATTTGCTCTTTGCAACTCTTCCTTTTCATCCAACAACTTGTTATACTTCTCAATCTCTACTGAAGTAGGTTCCTCAATCACCGGAGGATATAAAGATTCTACAGCAGGATATGGCATCAAAGAAGTCCTAACTCTCTCATGGATCCAGAGCCGATAAGGATTATAAGCTCGACTGTCACTCTTGCCAAGAAATGTCTTTCCTCTTTTATGAATATTACCCCAAGCATGCCTCAATCTGACCAAAACATCTCCATCTAATAAACCCATGAGATACAGAGATTCCTGTATCTCATCCTCAACCGAAGAATCCCTCAAAGCATAGCCAAACTGTCTCACAAGCAGAGAAGGGTTATAGTTAATACAACCTTTCCGTCCAATCAAAGGAACGTTCGGAAAGTCACTGCAACTATATATAATATTCACTCCGAGCAGGTTCCGATCAAACCAAACAATGTTCTCAGCACACAATCACATCAATCTGGAAGACCAATCTAAAGTACCAACAGTATCAACAAAAGGTCCCGTCTTAGGAAGATGTCCCTGAAACCACCTGTATAGCAGAGGTACACAGCAAGAAACATTTTTTCCCCGACGCTTCTCATTCTTATAGTGAATAGAATGATAAACGTCACCCAAGACAGTAGGCACCAGGTTCTTCGAGGCAAGAATAAAGAAAGCATCTGAGTCAACAAAATCAGGCAAGTTGGGGAACAAGACAATCCCATAAATGCAAACAGCCAGAATAGCACTGAAGACAATCCAACATCCATCCTTTGCACACTGCGTAGCCTTCTCAACCAAGCAAGAAAAATGAAAACCATAAGCTCCATTCAGCTTGACCAAACCTCCAGGGAACTCAGAAGCATCTAGACTGACAATCTCAGCAAGCTTAGCTAACTCAGGCTCAGTATCCTCGTGAATAAAAGGCATTTGATCTAACACAGGCACTCCTAGCATATCAGAATACTCCTCTAAAGTAGGAGCCAAAATAAAATCAGGGAACAAGAAGCATCTCAACTGAGGCTCGTAAAACTGCATCAAGGTATACAATCCAGTCGTCTCAAACACAGAGGGTCGGTACACCAAACTGAGCAGTTTCCCATAAGACTCTCTAAACTCAGCCCTCACTCTCTGATCTGCTAGAGCAACCAACCGCAATAGGGGACTGATATCTGGAGAAGGCAACCTATAAGCAACTGTCCTCTTCATGGACTCCATGTCTGGCAAGAAGAACACTAGAATCTGAGGGGAAAAACACACCTGCAACATAAATACACGTTAATGAAATACAAACATGAAAATGCAAATTCACATGCAACATGGGATCAAGTGCAATGATGAAGAACTATGTTATGTTGTACTGCAGCCTGAGAACCATCAGATCTTCTCCTCAAACCAAACCAACCACAAAAGAACCCTCACAACCAATTCTCGCTGACGGAGACAAACCAGGTATTCTGAGGCCAGACTTTTCCTGCAAAAAGACCTACCTACCCCTCACAGGTATGTACTTAACTCGCAGACGAGGTACGACATCCTATGTGGTCATCAGCGTCACAGACTTTCAAGAGCGATGATACGATACCCAGAAGGTGTGGCATCATCATCCCTTGAAGAGGCCTCACTTAGCCGAATCCCAAATGATAGGTTCCCAGAGTCGACAACCCTCAAATCCAACAACCTGTTGAGCCCAAAGAGCCAGGCAAGATGCCATCAAAGAGAATCTCGTCTGAGTGCAGATTTCGTAGCTAGCTGGTGCGAGCAAAGCAAGCAGGCTAACCACTACTCTCTACTTCTAAGTCTATGTGCACTCAAGCCCTGGTCTGGCTTACCTCTCAAACTAACCCTCTACCCACAGCATAATAACAATAATATATAGTACCGAAAGTAAAGACAAAAAGATAAATACATTCAAAACCCCAGACGGGAAAACAAGCGCTAGGATTGACTCGCATAGGGAACCGTTGGAGTCCCCAACAGAGTTTCCAGTTGTCGCTACTGCAAAAATCGGCGCCGGCTATGACAGAAGAGTCGCCACCGTGCGTTATTTATCCCAAAAGAGGGAAAGGAAACACTCATAGTAAACCTAACACAAAGAGGGAAAGGAATGGTCATCGCAACCAAATCCTGGATTCGGGAGTCGGTTACGCAAAGGGAAGGTATTAGCACCCCTCACGTCCGTCGTACTCGACGGGATCCACGCTTGTTTTCTATCTAGGGGTATGTTTATCTATCTAAACTAAAAGGTCTGGTCTAAAAAGAAAAGAAAATGACTCGGCAAAGTATCGCACTTTATGCCTACGTATTCCCGTTTGGAACAAGAAATCAGAGTCAACGTAGTTCGCCTAACTATGGGTTACAGGGGGAAAGGTTGCTCGCCGAGATATCGCATCCCGTGCCTACGTACTTCCATACGGCATGAAAGATCATAGCAAATGTAGTTCGGGCTACGGAAGACACAAGCTTGTCTGACAGTTTTTTATCTCCTTAAGAAAGGGTTTTCCTGATTAAAGGTCCAAGAGGACAAAAACAGAGTTTGAATGTTTGTTGGAGTCTTTTACGAAAGAACTGTTTTTTAGGATGTTTGCAATCTCAGTCACACTAGAGACTATGACCCAGGAGTGAACACTTCGTATGTCACCCAAAGGGTACCACACTAAACATCCAGATTACTGGAGAGAGACCCTCCACCAACCTTTTCCCAGATAGCTTAAGGCTCGTAACGTACGACTTCAATTAACCTTATTACTGTATTTTTGAATTGTTTTGAGATGAGAAGAGAAAGACGTCCTAAAACTATGGTTGAAAGGGAATCTACCTACAGTTATCATGCATGGGTCAAAACCTAATGTCTGTCATAATTCCGTCTTACACAGAGGAAATCAGAGATCCTAGGGGAAAACAGCAAAAGAAAGCAAGCAGTAAACAGTAAATAGTAAAATGCATGCTATGCAACAGTACAAGCGAGGCAAGGGAGTCCGACTCAACCTCAAACCTAAGAAAACAAAAGGAAAGGGGAGACAAGCTCCACCTTAAACCTAAAGGTAAGCAACACAAGCAAACAAACAATACAACAAAAGAAAAACAACAGAGGAAGCAGCCCAAGCAACAACAACAGTCTTCTACAGCCAGCAACTTCAACCTTCAACAACAGCTCTCGTCAGCAAAGTTGAATTGACAGCAAAGAATATTCATCTTCAAGCTAGCTCCTATCTTCAAGCTTCTTCAAATCTTCATCTTCAAGCTCTAGCAAGCTCCACAAGAAGAGAAATCATCATTGAGATCAAGTTACAATGTTAGGAAACCTGATGAAAACCAAAAGGAATTCATCAGGAACCAACATGAAAAGAAAGTGCATCCTCAAAAGTTCTACTCATTAAGGCATGCCACTCATCCCTCCAAAGGAGAGATGGAGCTTCCTTAAGAGGACTTTGCATCATAGGATGGAATAGAAGCAAACAATGCATTCTATGTTTGATGAAAGAAGAAAGACTAACTCTAATGGCTCTTCCTAAACCCTAATCTTATAAGCTCCTAAAAAAACTCCTAAAAGAGGAAGAAAACTTCAAATCCAAGCTCCACAAGCCAAGCTACATCAGCTACAAGATGGTCCAGAAGCTCTTCCAAATAGGAATCCAAGCACTTCAAGCTCCGAAGCCACCAACAAGACCAAACAAAGCAAGGCACCAAAGAAGGAACACCACAAGCAACACATACTTGCAAATTATACCTAAAATAGAAAACTAAGTTATAAAATTCTAATAAATTTCCTAGGGGAACATGCATGTTTTAACATTCTAGGGTTCAAATATCAAAGCCTAAATCAACTTCTAGGTCCACTAAACAATTCCTAAGTTGAAACATGTCAAGGTAAACCACAAGTTTGGGAAGGCTCTAAACATCTCACCTAAAACAGAACCTATAATTGTTGAAAAAATCTAATAAATATCCTAAGGGAGCATGCACATATAACCTATAACATATTCAAAAATCACAGCCAGATTCAGTACCAAAAGATCACACCAAAATCAACAAAACAGATGAACAATTATGCAAAAATTAAAGAAATAAACAAAATGAGAAAAATCAAATAAAATTGAAAAATGCATGAAAATGCAATTTATTGATCCCAGAAAATCACAAATTTAATCAGGAGCATGGAGATGTTTTTAAAATATTTTTTGGATCAAAAATGGATTTATTGTGATTTTTGGAATCAATTTGCATTAAAATAAAATCAAAATGAAATAAAAGAAAATAAAAACATGAGAAAATAAGGGGAGCGTTGGATTGTTTGACAAAGTACTCAGATCCAAAGGCAGAGAGCGCGTCCACGCAAGCATCCCAGTCACACGCTGACTGGGATTAATGAAACGCAACGTTTTGGTTTGGAGGCAAATCCTCAGATCAAATCTCGTGCGTTGATCTTGCATACCAAGTCCAATTCTCAGACTCATCCAATGGCTAGAACATCATCTTCTTCCTTGGAACTCAGGTGAGGGGAACAGTCTCCGATGGCTTTCACGGTGGAAACAATTGTCTTCTCCGGTGAGACGTCATTCACAGGTGACCAAATCCAACAAACTTTACACCAATCTTGCTCAGTTTTTTACGTAGATTACAAATATGAACTCCAAACATCATGAATCCTTATGGATCTCTCAAATTGAATCCAACTCCAAAATATGTCATAACTTTCATCATCACCAAATCCTAATATAATTGCATAGAAATAATCCTCACACTTCCTAAGTTAACCTGATCTATCCAAATCACATTAAAACCTTAAGATCAAGCTAAATCGCATCCAAACAGAAATGGCACTTCAACCTAAATTGTCTATAATTGTTCCAATTTTGATCCAGAAACGACCTATGTCTCTATTAGATCCTAAACACATGCATAACATGAACTACATCTCCCTAAATCAAGAGGAATTTTGAAGTTTACTAACTTGGTATAGATCCACTAACAGAGGTAGCTAGAGCTCATTTCTTACTTCAAAACTCTCCAGACACGATTAGTGGTGCAAGAGGAAGAGTCTTCAACCTTCAATTTGCTTTAAACTAGCTTGGAAATGAAAACACGATTTTCAATTGCTCCCTTGAAATTTCAAATGCAATCTCAGCTTCCACCACGAAATCAGCTCCAACCTGAGTATGGAATCAATGATATGCTTATATAGAGTGAGTTTGTGGGCTTTTGAAGCTTGAATGAAGCCCAATCCAGCAATTCACCAATTCTGATTTTTCTCTCCAAATTCCATATGACAGTCGTGTATCCTGGCCGTGTAGCTTGCTCTAGAATCTTCTAACCACTTGCAAAATCCCTTGTGAATGAATTCAGATAAAAAAGAAAGCCTAAATTGCCTTGGTGAAGGATTTGGATGTGTAACTTGCACATGAAGCAACACCATTGTAACTTGTGAAAATTGACCTAAACACAAAAATCCACCAATGTCATTGTGTTCAAAATGAAATTTCCAATCAAAATGAGTACTTATTTGACATGATTTGGTCACTTAACCAATTATTTGAATTTTCCAACTTTGAATCCTTTGAAAATCTCCCTTTTTAAGCCATTTCAAACCAAATCTTGATGAGTACAATCAATTCATCATGACTTCTTGGTTAGCCTAAAAAACCACATTTTGAAAATGTTTCATGTTGAACATTTGACAAGTGCAAGTTGGAGATTTTGACCTATGATTGAAAATGGCCTATAATCTCACTTTCCCAAAATACCCATAACTTGTAAACCTCATAACTTGAGTTCTACAAATTAGATGGAAGACTTCTAGTACAATTTAGAAATCTAAGATCATGAGGAACAACTTTCATGTTGGCCAAAAATTCAGGCGAAACCTCCTTCTAGGTCAAAAATAGCTTTGAAGTCAGATGATTTTCACAGACAAATTTCAGAGGCATCTGAGAACTTGTAACTTGTCTGGACCATAACTTGAGTTCTATAAATCCCCTTGAGGACTTCTAGTACTTAAATTAAAGGTATTGAGATTCTCTACAAGTTTCATGTTGGCAAAATATCCATTTGAAACTTGTATCTTGACTTATGTGGTCTTGAATGTAGGAACTAAACAGGGGATTTTACACTGAAACCCTAATTTAGCAACTTCCCACACTCTTGACTCTTCTTGACTTGATCTTGGAACAACCTCCCATATGCCTCAACATATCATTTCATGATCTCAATGATCTAGAAGTAGGCTTTGATCTTCTTCAATTGCACAGTTGACCTAGGATTGACCCAGATGAAACCCTAATTGCTTGTACCTCAACTGTGGCTCTTGCATTTGACACAATGACTTGATTGAGCTCTCTCATGGCCCTCTAGGCATTCTATGAACTCCATACACATCCTCTTCTCATATTCAACATTTCACATCCCTCTGATGGTCTTCAATTGATCCTCAAGTTAGGAGAAAATCTTCATGCAAACATCTAAACTCTTAGGCACTCAAATTACCTCCTGATGACTTTGATAACTTCTCAATCTTGAATAAGAGCTCTTGCTAGGCTTCTCTTGATAGGACTCACACTTGATCCCCTTCTATATGAATGATATCATGATATGCAAATGATATAACTATGCCAATGTTAATGCAATGAAACATAAACCAGGTAAGAAAAGAGGTTGGGCAAATTTTGGGGTGCAACAGCTTGCTCGCTAGGCGAGTAGTGCGATGACAGCAAAAATTTGCTACGACCAGAACTGATCTTCTTCCCAAATACTCATACAATTCACTTACCCAATGCCCCCAAAACATCACCAAATCATTCCTAAGGTCATACGACGATAGCGGTACGAATCCTACGGTTCATTAGGCCAATCCTGTAACATTTGCACCTCCTAAATCACTATTTTCCTACAATTGCCCAAAGGGCATTCGAGTTATTACATTTGAATATTCCTATTCCTTCAGGGTCAGACACATAATAATTTCAAGGTTTTGGCCACAAAGGCCTAAGGTTTCCTAATTCTCATATCAATATTCAATGATACATACTATCAGCCACAATCTCAGAGCCTTATAATCAATTTCCCTACTTTTCCCAAATCAACCCAAAATACCTTAAATCAGAAACCAACCATAAACACATCTAAAGGTATACATGGAAAATCATGAAAAGCCATACTCCCCATACCTTAATCGATTCGCAGCTTTCACGATTAATCTTTGGGATCTTCTGCCTCCAACCTTTCCTTCAGAGCTCTGGCCGCAAATTTCCACGGTTAACACAAAATGAATTCTAATTTCCCTTCAGAACTCAATTTGTCAAACCTAGTCTTGGGCCTCACAAATTGGGCTCTTCCCTCATTACCCTTACTAACTCCCTCAATTGCCAAATTTACCCTTAGTCCACTTATATTCATTTTAATTAATAATAATACTAATAAATTAATATTATATGCTATTAATCAAATAAATACCCAAGAACGCACATATTTCCAATACTCCACTAATTAACTGAAAATCACCGAAATTGAACATTCTTAATTAATTGCTTAATTAAAATATTTCGATTAAATTCGGGGTGTTACAACTCGCCCCCACTTAAAGAATTTTCGTCCTCGAAAATTACCTCAAGAAAACAGAGTTGGATACGACTCCTTCATCTGATCTTCACGCTCCCAAGTCCAACTTTCTCCAGCTGGTCCTCCCTAAACTACCTTTAATAAGGCAATATCTTTACCTCGCAACTGCTTCACTTCTCGTTCGTCAATTCGAACAGGCAACGCCTCAACAGTCATATCATCTCACACTTGTACATCATCCATCTGAATCACATGTGATGGATCTGGAATGTACTTCCTCAACTGAGACACATGAAACACATCATGCAAATTCGAAAGCGACGACGGTAAAGCAATTCGATAGGCTACTTCCCCCACCCTCTGCGAAATCTAATACGAACCAACAAAATGCAATGTGAGCTTTCGAGACTTCAAAGCTCGACCAACACCAATTACCGGCGTAACTCTCAAAAACATGTGATCTCCCTATTGGAATTCAATTGCTTTCCTCCTCTTATCATGGTAACTCTTCTGACAACTCTGCGACGCTTTCATCTTTTCTTGGATCATCTTGATCTTTTTAGTCGTCTCTTGCATAATTTCAGGTCCGAGCACATCACTCTCGCCTGATTCATACCAACACAAAGGAGTCCTACACATCCTCCCATACAAAGCCTCATACGGTGGCATTCAGATACTAGAATGGTAACTGTTATTGTAGGTAAACTCAATCAATGGAAAAAAATTATCCCACGATCCACTTTGATCTAAAACACAAGCTCTCAACAAATCCTCTAGAGACTAGACAGTTCTCTCTGTCTGTCCATCCGTCTGCGGATGATAGGTAGAACTCAACCTCAACTTAGTTCCCAACGCTGTCTACAAACTCTCCCAGAATCTCGACGTAAATCTCGAATCTCTATCAGACACAATACTCGACAGAACACCATGCAGCTTCACAATCTGCTCAATATATAATTCAGCAAGCTTCTGCAACGAATAATTGATCTACATCGGTACAAAATGAGCCGATTTAGTCAATCTATCAATAATTACCCAAATCGAATCATATCCCTTCAACGTCTTCGGCAAACTTGTCACAAAACCCATAGAAATGCTATCCCATTTCCATTTTGGAATACTCAACGGTTTCATCAGACCCGATGGTCTCTGATGTTCAATCTTCAACTTTTGACAAGTCAAATAAGCATACACAAATTCTGCAATTTCCTTCTTCATACTAGGCCACCAAAACAACTTTTTCAAGTCTTGATACATCTTAGTGGCACCAGGATGAATACTCAACCCGCTTCTGTGACCTTCCTCAAGAATACTTTTCTTGATTTCTGGCACATCGAGAACACACACTCTATCTCTGAATCTCATCACACCATTCTCATCAATTCTGAAATCACCTCCGTTACCTTGATTAATTAACGTGAGACGATCCACCAAATTCAAATCAGACTTCTGACATTCTCTGATCTCTTGGAGAATACCGCTAGTCAACTTTAACATACCCAATTTCACACTATTAGGAGTCTCTTCACAAATCAAGCTCATATCTCTGAATTGCTCAATCAGTTCCAACTCTCGAACCATAAGCATCGACATATACAAGGACTTCCTACTCAACGCATCAGCCACAACATTAGCCTTACCCGGATGGTAACTCAATTCAAAATCATAATCCTTCAGAATTTCAAGCCATCTTTTCTGCCTCATGTTCAACTCTTTCTGATCAAACAAATACTTCAGACTCTTGTGATCACTGAACACTTCGAATCTGGACCCAAATAGATAATGTCTCCAAATCTTCAACACAAACACCACATCGGCCAACTCTAAGTCATGCGTAGGATAATTCCTTTCATGAACCTTCAACTGTCTGGAAGCATAAGCAACAACTTGACCATTCTGCATTAACACGCCTCCAAGACCTATCTTCGATGCATCACAATACACTATGAAAGACTCACTCGGATTCGGTAAAATCAATATTGGAGCAGTCGTCAACTTCTTCTTGAGTTCTACAAAACTCTTCTCACAAGAAACATCCCACACATAAGCTTGACCCTTTCGAGTCAACTGAGTCAATGGCAATGCCAAATTAGAAAATCCTTCAATAAACCTGCGATAGTAACCAGCCAACCCAAGAAAACTTCTAATATCAGTAGCCGACTTTGGAGCCTCCCACTGCAACACAATATTAATCTTCGAAGGATCAACAACAATCCCTCCACTAGAAATCACGTGGCCAAGGAAACTCACTTCTTTCAACCAAAACTCACACTTAGACAACCTGGCATAAAGCTTCTTGTCCTTCAAAACTTGCAATACAACTCTTAGATATTGCACATGCTCTTTTTCGGACTTAGAATATATCAAAATATCATCAATAAACACCACCACAAACTGATCCAAATAAGGATGAAAAATCCTATTCATATACTCCATGAATACACCAGGTGCATTAGACACACCAAACGACATCACAGTATATTCATAGTGTCCATACCTCGTCCTGAAAGCTGTCTTCGGAATATCATCAGGCTGCACGCGAATCTGATGATAACCAGACCTCAAATCAATCTTGCTAAACACACAAGCACCCACCAATTAATCCATCAAATCATCAATCCTCGGAAGTGGATACTTATTCTTAATAGTCACCTTATTCAACTGTCCGTAATCCATACACAATCTCATGGTACCATGTTTCTTCTTCACCAACAACACAGGAGCACCCCACAGAGACACACTCGGTCGAATAAACTTCTTCTCAAGTAAATCTTCCAACTGTTTCTTCAATTCTCCTAACTCATATGCAGACATCCGATAAGGAGCCATAGATATAGGACTCGTGCCCGGTATCACCTCAATAATAAACTCTACCTCACGCTCAGGGGGTAAGTCACTCATATCGTCTGGAAACACCTCTGGAAATTCCCGAACAACTGGTAGCTCCACGCCCACTGCCTCACAATCAACTTGGAGCGACGCAAACAAAGCAAACATCTGGGCCTCATCTTCCAAGAGTTCTTCCATTTGCTTAGCAGATACAAACATTAGCTCTCCACCATCGCCAAACTCAGGAAACCTCACAGTCTTGCTATAACAATCAATGTGAACATAGTTGTACTCTAACCAGTTCATCCCAAGGATAACATCAATTTGTTACAAGGGTAGACAGACCAAGTCCATCACAAAGTTCCCATCATAAATAGTCAAAGAGCAGCTCAAACAGACTAACGTAGTAGTCACAAAATCATTAGCCGGGGTATCAATAACCATACTTCCAATCATATAAGACAATTTCAAATTCAACCTCTTAGCACATTCAAGCGAAATAAATGAATGAGTAGCACCAGTATCAAGTATAGCAATCAATTCAACATCATTAATAAAACAAGTACCTCTGATCAAGTTATCTGTCTTGACTTCTTCCGCACCGCTCAAAGCAAACACTCTGCCACTTGTCTGGGCAGCAGTAGCAGTCTTCTTCGGCTGTTGACACTAGGTACTGATATGACCCTTCTCTCCACAGTTGAAGCAAGTCCGAGCTTCGTCTTTACAATCAGTAGCTTTATGACCCCTCTTGCCGCAACGGTGACATCTCAGCGCCTTACAATTCTTAGCATGATGGCCTTTCTTGCCACACTTATAACACTTACCTGGAGCATTAGCCGCTTCCCCACTTGGCTTTTTCCCATCAGAAGCCTTCTGCTTCCCTTTATCACCAGAAGTCACATACGGTTTACCCCTATACTGACCTTTCTCTTTCTTCTCGCTCAGCTGCTTGTAGTGAGTAGATCGAGCTCGGCTATGTTCGTCATAAATCCTACTCTTGTCCACCAGTTCCAAAAACTGTCGAATCTGCTGGTACCCAATTATTAAGGTAAAATAATTATTAAGGCAAAATAACTACTCTTGTCCACCCTTTCTACCCCAACAGTTATAAAGGCAAAATAACACGGATTTCAGAGTAAATAAATAAGTCTCAAATAAAATGCCACGAAAGGGCATACATTTCTCAAAGTCAACAAAATAAGTCACTGCTCCATAACACACGGGTTTTTATCAAAGTACATAAAAGCACATAAAACAACGGAACTCAAAGCATAAATTAAGGTTTCCTAAAAAAGGGGAAGTAAGCAACATAACTTCAACAGTATAAAATCAACTCAAGGAACCCAACCCGATGTTACATATCAGAGCAAGACCCTCTAAGTTAACCATAACGGCTAACTACTCTAAAACTTCAAAAGACTCCTCGACGACATCCACGACTAAACTTGCTCATCTGCACGTTACCCACGTGGAGGTAACATTCAAACAGGCAGGGTGAGTAAAACAATTCATAATAATCAATGTATAACAATTAATGCATAAACGGCGTCATATTTATATTCAACACATTGATATCCTTCAAAATATGCCTCGAAGGCCACAACATCATAATTCATACAAAAAGACTCATAAATGCAATGCGACACAACTCAATGCATGTGGTACCAATCATCACAGCTCGATGGATACTGGGCCATCAACCCTCCATAGATCCCCATCAATAGGATCGGAGTACATCAAAACACTTCACATCCACACAATGGGATTGAAGCCAAAATAATCAAGGTCCTGAACCGAAGTCCGGATGCACATGAATGCATGATGCACACGTCATAATAATCACCCTTATCATACAACATATGGTGCATCATCATTCATCATATTCATCATCTTCACATAGATCGTCATATCTCATGTTATTACATAATTCATCAAATCATGGTAATTTCATCATATTAATTCAATCAATACATCATAGAAACCATCACAACATCATGTACATATCACCCAAAACTCACTGTTATACCCATGGTAACTCATCACAGAAATTCCAGAATCAAACATCACGGCATCGCTGCACACGATCAATATTCGCGAAACTCTGCTACGTTAGCTGGCATGCTCGCTAGGCGAGTCTTCGCTGGCTTGTTCGCTAGGAGAGTCTCTGGAGAGTCTTTGTTGGCTTGCTCGCTAGGCGAGTCTTCGCTGGCTTGCTCGCTAGGCGAGTAGTGCGATGACAGCAAAAATCTGCTACGACTAGAATTGATCTGCTTCCCAAATACTCATATGATTCACTTACCCAATGCCCCCAAAACATCACCAAATCATCCCTAAGGTCATACGGCGATAGCGGTACGAAACCTACGATTCATTAGGCCAATTTTGTAACATTTGTACCTCCTAAATCACTATTTTCCTACAATTGCCCAAAGGGCATTCGAGTTATCACATTTGAATATTCTTATTCCTTCAGGGTCAGACACATAATAATTTCAAGGTTTTGGCCACAAAGGCCTAATGTTTCCTAATTCTCATATCAATATTCAATGATACATACTATCAGCCACAATCTCAGAACCTTATAATCAATTTCCCTAGTTTTCCCAAATCAACCCAAAATACCTTAAATCAGAAACCAACCATAAACACATCTAAAGATATACATGGAAAATCATGAAAAGCCATACTCCCCATACCTTAGTCGATTCGTAGCTTTCACGCTTAATCTTTGGGATCTTCTGCCTCCAGCCTTTCCTTCAGAACTCTGGCCACAAATTTCCACGGTTAACGCAAAATGAATTCTAATTTCCCTTCAGAACTCAATTTGTCAAACCTAGTCTTGGGCCTCACAAATTGGACTTTTCCCTCATTACCCTTACTAACTCCCTCAATTGCCCAATTTACCCTTATTCCACTTATATTCATTTTATTTAATAATAATACTAATAAATTAATATTATATTCTATTAATCAAATAAATACCCAAGAATGCACATATTTCCAATACTCCACCAATTAACTGAAAATCACCGAAATTGAACATTCTTAATTAATTACTTAATTAAAATATTCTGATTAAATTCGGGGTGTTACAACAACAAAGAGAAAGAAGATAAACTCCGTCAACAGATTGATAGTTTAAGAGCTCAGCTTCGAGTCAGAATTGAGAAAGCTCCAGGTGAATCCATGCGTCTGTTAGAAAGCAACCGCAAGCTCCTCAAAGCTCTTGCAACGTTGGAGGAGTACAAGTTGAGAGTGGACCTGAAGAAGCCAAGACTTGAGGATGCCTTTGGGGAGGATGCTTGGGAAGACTACGTTCAAGGTTTGCAAGCCACCATTAGGAAGAAGGATTTGCTCATTCAAGGACTGATTGCTCGACCTGATCATCCGGATACGAAGGAGCTGTTAGAGGATTTTCAGAATCGACGCCGTACTTGACGCATGTTCTCTTTTTTTTGTTGTTCTATTGTATTCCGACCATCACCAGAATTGTTGGATGAGGTCGTGTTGACTTTATTGTATTTCTTCGGTGATGTATGTTGATACTTTGTGCCTCATTTTATTTATGAGATGACTTTTCTGGTTATGTCTATCGGCTTTTCACCATCCTATCATGATCGTGGAAGTAGAATCAAGGGGACAAAATTTCCCTGAAATGCATTTATATGTCTGCATTTTGCATCATTTTTCATATTTGCATTGCAAGTGTCCTGATTCTGTTAACCTTACTTCTTCCTTTGGTTCTCCACTAGTTGTTTAAGGATTGAAGACCAAGCAATCCATCGATATTCTACAAGAGGGAACCAACAAAGAGCTATAGATCATATTCAAAACAAGCTACAAGAGTTCCGTGATCGGATGGTACAGTTTGTGGACTTAATGCATGGGGTTGCTAATGAACAAGAGAAATTGAGGACACTTGTCCAACCCTTGATTGCAAGGGTGGACGTAAGTGGAGCCCTTCATGGCAGAACGACTGTTGTTCCTCCTAACAATGACACGGGTACACCGAACGCAAATGCTATTCCTACAGTGGTTATCCCACCGGGCGGAGGAAATCAGAATGAAATTCCCATCCCAGGTGCAGCGGGCGCTGTGCACAGTAATGATGGTCCCCAGTAGGAGCATGTTGGCTCTTAATTTTCAACTCTAGTCGAGACCAGAATTATTTTAAGACAAAATTACCAATATTTGGTATATGGGATGTTCTCGACCCAACCGAGGAAAACTTCAAGTCGAAGAGAGATGGACTAAGTTGCCAAAAAACACTAAGTGTTGGAAAACGCTCGACGAAGATCATGCTAAGAAGAAGACGAAGATGTTTTCGCCAAGTTGGAGGGAATTACCAAATATTCAAAATTTAAATCAAGCAAAAGAGAACATGGGAGCGGTTGAGATAGCAAAGAGGTGCTAAAAAGAACATGCTGAGAAGTCTCAACCGCCATGTAGTTGTTATTTTATAGCACTATAAATAGGTGTTAATTTTATATAATAAGGGTGTTCATTCATTTTTGTACTAGTTCATACAACTCAAAGTACTCGCGTGTAGAGAAAAGAGTTTACGAGAATGTACGTGATACAACACCACATCTTTTTCTTTCAATGCAATTTATTTTCCTTTATCATTTACTCGCCACTTTTAACTTTCAATTTTTACATTTAAACTGCTCTTTACAACTTTTCTGCACTTTTACTTTTCAAAGATCCCCTAGTCGAACGTGGAATTCAGATTAGAGTTATTTTCCAAGCAATTTATCTATTTGCACCTTTAATTTTAAAGTCATTTATTTCTCAAAGGAATCGCAGTCGAACGTGGAGTTTGGTTGTATTCTCTTCACCTTTACATTTACAGTTAGTATTTTAAAGCCATTTACTTTCGACTTTATCTTTCAAAGCCTTTACTTCATTGCACTTTACATTCTTGTTGTATTTTCGATGCATTACTTGTCATTCTCTATTTATTTCCTTCAGTCTTTAAGTAATTTTACTTTTTAACTGTTTTTCCCGTCGAACGTGGAGTTCAACTTAAAACCTTCTTTACATACTTAGCACATGTTCTAGGATTTAGTATGGTCAATCCTGCAAGTTAGTCAATTTCATCTTGAATTGATAGACCGACGGTTGTTTACCAAAATTCACAGTAAACAAATTGCCACACCTGGTGGGACTCAGTGCTAATCATTTTGAAAGTTACAATATTTGTTTGGGTGAATACTTCGTTGTATGTTATTAAGGAGTGGAAAGTTAGCCACAACACATGAAGGAGCACCAAAAAAGAGATATACTAAAAGAATAGCCACAAGTGCTAATCAACAAGTTGATATTCAAGGAAGCATTTCAAATGTTCAGTCAAGAATGGGGTTTCAAAATTCACCATACCCAGTCTCTTCGAAGGAGGACAGACACCACCACCTATGGTTGGGTCTGAACAAATGCAATCTATGACTAGTCCAGAATCAACATGTATACGAACATACACCCAACCTATGTTGGAATATATAGGAACAAAAAGTCCTAATTCACTAACACCTCTAGGGAATTCTGTATATAGGCAAATTCCTCCTCTAGGATTTTCACAACCATTGTTAAGGAATCAACCATACGGTATGTCTACGGCAGCGATGCAAAATGCTCCGCCTATATTTTCTGAAAATGTGACATCTTCGCCAGTACAAGGATCTGAATCAGGTGGTCGAAATAGCAAAATTTTAGGTGTTGGTTATTCTGCACAAGTGCCCAGTCTTACAACTACGTCTATAAACTGTTGAAGGCAGCAAATGGATGAAAGTAATATGCAAATGGTGCACACATTGTCTTAGACCATGGGGGAAATCTTTCAACCCTTAATTTAGAATACTACTCAAACTAATCAACAAGTGGCAACACAATTAGCCCGTATGGCTGATTTTATGGGCGTACCAGCATTTGAATAAAGGGCAGCAGTCGTCGAAAATATGGAGGATCAAGAGATGGGTGAACCTTTTAGAGTCGAACCTCGAAGAAATTAGATACCATTTCATATGGAGGAAGGACAAGGAGTAGTCATGGTGAACAGGGACCAAAATGCTGACCAAATATTTAGACAAGTTCGACGCCATGATACAGCAGAAGAGAATAACCTTGCAGCTATGGTCGAGAGGATAATGACCAGAAATGGTGCCAACTTTGGCTTTACCAGGCCAAATTATACTTCACCTATAGTAGATTATATTTTGCAGGCTGAATAACCTCCAAGGACAAAAATTTCAAAATTTAGTAAGTTTGTGGGAGACACTACTGAATCAAATGTCAAGCACGTGGCTAGATACATGATCGAAGTAGGAAAGATAGCTGGGGACGAAAGTCTAAGGATCAAATACTTCCCAAGTTCTCTCACAAAGAACACCTTTACTTGGTTTACCATGTTACCTCCTAATTTAGTTTATAATTAGGCCCAGTTGGGATGTTTATTTTATGAACAGTTTTACATTGGACAAACCAAGATTAGTTTGAAAGAATTGGCTAGTATCAAACGTAAAGTTACAGAGCCAATCAATGATTACTTGAATAGGTTTCGACTTCTCAAAGCCAGATGTTTTACCCAAGTACCAGAACACGAATTGGTCGAAATGGCTACTGGGGGTCTAGATTATTCCATTAGGAAAAAATTGGATACCTAGTATCTTAGAGATATGGCACAGCTGGCCGATCGAGTTTGCCGCTTTGAAAGGTTGAAAGAAGAGAAAGCTAGGTTCAGTAAGATTAAAAAAGTAGCTTTCATCGAATGTAACAAAGATGTCAAAACGTGTATGATGAAACCCTATATTTTGACGAAAACGAGGTAGACGTTGCTGAATTAAAGCAAGGTCCACCATATGCCTATAAATTTGTAGCCCCTTCCAATGGAAAAAATCTCACTGAGTCTAATGATAAGTTTCCTAAAAGAACATATACTTTTGACGTTACTAAGTGTGACGAAATCTTTGACTTTTTAGTTAAGGATGAACAAATAATAGTTCCTGCTGGTGCTAAAGTACCTCCTTTAGAACAAAGAAAGAAAAGAGGTTTTTGTAAGTACCATAATTTATTGGGTCATAAGACTTCTCAATATTTTCTTTTCAGGGATTTGGTGCAGAACACCATTCAAGAAGGAAGGCTGAAGTCTGGAGACAAGGGGAAGACTCAGATGTAAATTGATTATGATCCTTTGCAAACTGTGGAAGCTAACTACACAGAACCTAAAGAAGTTAACATGGTCAAAGCCATTGAAAAGTCTTCAATCAACATGGTAGTACTCACTAAGAACTTCACCCCAACAACTGAAACAGCCAAAGTAAATGAAGGTTGTGACAGTACTGAAAGAATTAATGATCATAGCTTGATGCTGATGACCAAGAAGACCGTTGAAGGATTCATTCGATTGGACAATACTACCAAAGAATCAGATGCGGTAGGAGGAAAATTGGGACGAAACACTGCTGAGGGTATCAATGTAGTCAAAGCTGGCGAAGAATCTGATACTAGCATTGATAGTGTCAGCACCGACGGAGCGATAGGTAGAAGTGTTCCCAAAGTACAAGTAAATAATATGTTGCTGATGGGAGAAGTGACTGAAGTGGACGGTTGTTTATTGGAAAAGTGGATATGCTTGGCAGCAGAATGATAATTCAAGCATCCCCCTGACGTCAAAAGCTATAACTTCGAAGATTTGAGTTCAGTTGGAAATTCTGAGGATGTCAAAAACTAGGAAACTCATTTATTTAAGATGAAACTCGAAGATGAGGCCAACATCAACATGGTCGAAATTAACAACCCAAAAATCAAGGAATTAGTTGGAGAAGAATGGGTAGAAGAACCTAACAAGGTGGCATACCCTGAACAAGAGGAAAATATTGTCGAGTTTTTGCACCGTTGTTAGAAGAGTGGGTCAGGAGTGATGCTATGCCCTAGATGTAGTGCTATTTTCGACGAGAAGTCTGCTCGAGAGCTAGAGGAGGATAAGAAAACCAATGAAGGTTGGGGGCAGAAAAAGAGTCAAGGCCTCAGAAATCTGGATCCCAAGAATCCCTCAGTAGAGGTGAAAACTCTAGCAAAACCCAGTACATTCAAGCCATTGGCTAATGTGCCTGTAGGAAAATGGGTCAAACCTGTTGAAGGACAAGGACTCTAGAAATGGAGGAAGTTTGATGTAGACAGAGGCTCTTCATTTGAGTATCACAAAGAGAACCACACTACTAATAAGTCAGCATATGTTTCTCAAAATTACAAAGGAAAGAATCCTTTGACCAGATCTCAATGGTGAAGGGAGCAACGCAGACGAAAAGCTGATAGGGAAGCCCAAAGATTAAAATAGGGAGAGTCCAATACGAACAATGGCAATCAAGGTGAAGTCACTGAGAAATTGCCTATAAAACGGAGGTTGTTTGAGGATAAGAACAATGAGCCAGTTGGTCTAGTAGGAGATGATAAGAATATGACCGACAATTTTGACAGTGAATTCACTGCCTCTTTGGAAATCATACTATATATGGTATTTGTCATGCCCAGAGAATTCAGCCAGGTTACAAAAGTAGAAAATATAGACCAGAATGCTGAATTAGAAATGATGGCGCACAAACCCGTATGCTATTACATAATGAACAATGGTTGTGTCGAGGAACAAAATGCTTTCTTTGAGCACCCTACAGAGGAGATGAAGAGTCACTTAAAACCTCTTTACATCACCGGAAAGGTCGAGAATGTGCCTATCAATAAAATACTGGTAGACTGTGGTGAGACGGTGAACTTGATGCCTCAATTGTTATTAAGTAAGAATGGGAAGTTTTATGATGATACAAAACCTCACAACATGGTTCTGCCAAACTACAAAGGAAAAGTAGGCTCGACTTTAGGAGTGATCCAGGTTGATCTTATCGTAGGGACAATTATCAGACCTACAGTTTTTATGGTTTTCGAAACCAAAGCTAATTATAACTTACTTATAGGCAGAGAATAGATTCACGGTGTAGGTGTTGTGCCTTCCTCAATGCACCATAGGATTTCTATTTGGAGGCCAGATGGAATTGTCGAGAACATTGAAGATGATCAAGGATATTTCAAAATACCTGTCAACTATGTCAACTATGTCCATGTACTCTAGCAGGGTTTGAATTTACCCCAAATGAGACAACGTTCCATTCATTATACCTACATCCTGTCGAAGGCTTCAGATGGGCTAGTGAAATACCAGGAGAAAGGCTAGTAATCATTGCAGGGCCTTCTATAGACCCCACTGGGTAGGGAGAGGATTTAGTGATCATGACTGAATACGAAGCATTAAAGAGAATTTCGACCTACGTGGCTGAAACCAAACTAGAAACGGCTCTAGAAGCTGTTAATGACCACATGGATGACGAAGCCATTTGCGAGTCTCATCAAGAAGGTCCTAGAGAGGATTTCAACGTAACAAACTCAGATGGAGGGAAAGCTCAAAAGCTAGACGCCATCTATGAAGACGAACCTTTGGGGTTTGAGAAGGATCCACTAGCAAACAATTGCAAGATGCTGACACAAGATCCTTTGGAAGAAATTGACCTTAGTGAGGGGGCAATCATAAGACCAACATACATCAGCGCCAATTTGAACCCCCAACTGAAGGTCGAAGTAGTTCAGCTGCTGAAGGAGTTTAAAGACTGTTTCACTTGGGATTACAATAAAATTCCTGGCTTAAGCAGGGAGATGGTCGAACATAAGCTACCCATGACACCTGGGAAAAAACCTATCAAGTAAGGTCCAAGACGGTTCACCCCAGAAATATTGTAAAAGATTAAAGAGGAGGTCGAAAGACTACTTTGTTGCAAATTCATTCGCATAGCAAGGTATGTCGAATGGTTGGCTAATATAGTGCCTGTCATTAAGAAGAATGGGTCTTTAAGAGTGTGTATAGATTTTAGAGATCTAAATCTTGCCACTCCTAAAGACGAATATTCTATGCCGGTAGCAGAAATGTTAGTGGATTCTGCAGCAGGACATGAATATCTTAGCATGTTAGATGGGTATTCTAGGTACAACCAAATATTCATTGCTGAGGAAGATATTCCAAAAACTGCTTTTAGATATCCTGGGGCTTTAGGCACTTACGAGTGGGTAGTGATACCTTTTGGTCTTAAAAAAGCCGGTGCCACTTACCAAAGGGCAATGAATTCTATTTTCCATGATTTTATAGACACTTTCATCCAAATTTATATTGATGATATTGTCATAAAGTCAATTTCTGGACAAGATCATCTTGAACATCTTCAACGTTCATTTCTCAGGATGAGAAAATTTGATCTAAAAATGAATCCTCTAAAATGTGCCTTTTGTGTACAGGCAGGAGACTTAGGCTTTATGGTCCATAAGAAAGGGATCGAAATCAATCAAAATAAAACCAAAGCCATAATGGAAGCGAAAGCGCGATCAACCAAAAAGGAGTTGCAGTCATTATTGGGCAAAATCAACTTCTTAAGAAGGTTTATCTCCAACCTGAGTGGAAAAACGTAAGCTTTTTGGCCATTGCTTCGTTTCAACAAAGATAATTTTGAGTGGGGGCAATTACAATAAGGAGATTTCGACAAGATTAAGGAGTACTTCAGTCATCCACCGATTTTATCTCCACCACGTAGAAATAAAAGTATGAGGTTATATATAGTTGCATCTGATAAAACCTTAGGGAGCATGTTGGCTCAAGAAGATGAAAATGGAGTCGAAAGGGCCATTTATTATCTAAGTGGAGTTTTGAATGATGTAGAAACTAGATATAACATGATTGAAAAGTTGTGTTTATGTTTGTATTTATCTTGTACTAAATTGAAGCAATATATAAAGCCTGTTGATGTGTATGTTTCATCTCATTTTGATGTCATAAAACATATGTTATCTAAACCTATCTTGCATAGTCGAATTGGAAAATGGACTTAGCCTTAACTGAATATTCATTAACCTATCAGCCTTTAAAGGATATGAAAGGCCATATCGTGGCTGACTTTTTAGTCGACCATTCTATCAACGAAACTGATTTAAATTATGTTGAAATAAGATCCTGGAAGTTGTACTTTGATGGATCAAGCCATAAGAATGGAACGTGAGTAGGTATATTGATTATTTATCCCAAGAAAATTCCAACAAAATTTAAGTTCAGGATCGAGGGGACATGCTCTAATAATGAGGCTGAATATGAAGCATTAATTGCTGGCCTTGAATTTTTTTTAGAATTGGGGGCAACTAGAGTCAAAATAATGGGAGACTCTGAATTGGTCGTAAAGCAACTCACAAAGGAATACAAATGTGTTAAAGAAAATCTCATTATATATTTCTTGGTGGCGAATAGGTTGTTAAAGAGGTTTGAGGTAGTAACTATCCAAAATATACCCAGGATAGAAAATCAGATTGCTAATGATTTAGCCTAAATCGCTTCTAGATACAAGGTATCGAAAGAAAATCTTGAAGAAGTGGTTGAGGCGAGAGAGAAGGTAATGACCGTTGGAATGTAACCATCAGATTTAGAAACCTCTAACTGGGATACTTGAATGGCGAAAATTTTGAAATTTTTACCATAGACATTCTAACAGAGAGAGATTGGAGAAAGCCCATTGTCAAATATCTACAAAATCCAACAGGTTTGACAGAGCGAAAGATCAACTATCAAGCTTTGAGTTATGTGCTCATAGGAAATGAGTTGTTTAAAAAGACCTCTGAGGGAGTCTTGTTGAAGTGCCTTAGTGAGGTGGAGGCATATTTGGCACTTTAGACAGTGCATAGTGGAGCTTGTGGAGCACACAAAGCTGGCCACAAAATGAAATGATTATTGTTTAGACAAGGCATGTATTGGCCTACCATGCTAAAAGATTGCATAGAGTTTGCTAGAGGATGCCAAGAGTTCCAGATTCATGTTGGCATACAGCATATCCCTGCAAGTGAGTTACACTCGATAGTGAAATCATGGCTTTTTAGAGGTTGGGCTTTGGATATAATAGGAGAGATTCGACCAGCATCGTCCAAAAACCAGAAGTATATCTTGGTTGGAATTGACTACTTTACAAAATGGATTGAAGTAGTACCATTGGTAAACGTAGGTCAGGAAGATGTTATTGAGTTTATCCAAAATCACATCATATACAGATTTGGCATTCCAGAAACGATCACAACAGATCAAGGATCAGTGTTTACTGGTCGAAAAATGCAGGAATTCGCTAATAAAATAGGTTTTAAGTTGTTAACCTCGACTCCCTATTATGCTCAGGAAAATGGACAAGTCGAAGCTGCTAATAAAGTATTGATTGGATTAATTAAGAGGCATGTAGGAAAAAAGCCTCGAAATTGGCATCAAACGTTAGATCAAGTCCTTTGGGCACGTCAGACGTCACCAAAAGAAGCTACTAATACTACGCCATTTAGGTTAGCCTTTGGTCATGACACAGTATTACCTGTAGAAATAGGCTTATAATCTGTAAGAATTCAAAGACATCATAAGATCCATGCTCAATCTTATTGGGCAATGATGATGGACGAACTGGTAGATTTGGACGAAGAAAGGCTTAAAGCCTTGGAAATATTAAGAAGACAAAAAAAGAAAGTCGAAAATTCCTATAACAAAAAGGTTAAAGCTAAATCCTTTTTATATGGAGATCTTGTGTGGAAAGTGATTTTTCCTATAGATCGAAGGGATAGAACCTTAGGAAAATGGTCTCCTAAATGGGAAGGCCCATTCGAAATCATACAAACATTCTCGAATGGAGCTTATGAAATCGAAGAACTAGATAAAGATAAAAGAATCTTGAAAGTAAATGGAAAATATTTGAAAAAGTATAGGCCTATCTTGCAAGAACTTCATATTAAAACTTAGATTTCATTAAAAAAGAAAAAAGCCAAAATAGGCCAAAAAGGATAACATGGCAAGTAAGAGATTAAAACAAAAGAAAAAGAATGTGTAGCTCCAGTATCAATTATAGCGATCAAAGGTATACAATTAATAAAACACATACCTCTGATCAAGCGATCATCACCAGCAGTCTCAGATCCAGATAGAGCGAACACTTTTCTGCTCCCTTGATTCTTCTTCGGCTTATCACAATTGGGACTAATGTGTCCTTGCTCACCACAGTTGTAGCAAGTCACATTTGCACCGCTTCTGCACTCAAGAGCTTTGTGGCCTGACTTGCCACACTTAAAACACATCTGCTCAACACTCTTGCACTCAGGAGCATGATGCCCCGCTTCACCATAATTGTAACATCTTACCGGAGTAGAAACTCCCCCACTTGGCTTCTTGCCGAAACCAACCCTTTGTTTCCCCTTATCAGCAGGAGTCACGTAAGGTTTTCCTCTGAATTGGCTCTTTCCCTTCTTATCACTTAGGCTCTTGTAGTGGCTAGACCGAGCCCTACTGTCTTCGTCATAAATCCTACTCTTGTTCACCAATTCAAAAAACTGCCTGATTTCCTGATATCCAATAGCTTGCTTGATCTCAGGCCTCAAGCCGTTCACAAATTTGAGACACTTAGATCTCTCAGCATTAACAGTGTTGTAGTGAGGACAAAATTTTATCAACTCCTCAAATCTTGCCGCATACTCAGCTATCGTCGAATTACCTTGCTTCAGCTCAAGGAATTCAATCTCTTTCTTTCCCCGCACATCTTCTGGAAAATACTTCTCCAGAAATGTCTCTCTAAAAAGATTCCAAGTAATCACAATCTCATCCTCTTCAAATCTTTGGCGAGTATTACCCCACCAGTCCTCTACTTCCTCTTCGAGCATATGAGTTCCGAACTGCACCTTCTGTGCATCCGAACAATTCATAACCCCAAAAATCTTCTCAATAGCTTTCAACCAAATTTGTGCTTTGTCAGGCTCATGGGTTCCCTTGAACGTCGGTGGATTATTCCTTTGGAACCTTCCTAAAGCACGAAATTCATCATCAGCATTATTCCTCACATTCACGTTGGCCTGAGGATTCTGCCCAATTGCCCCAGCCAATCTCGTTAAAGCCTCCGCAATAGCTTCGTCATTCCTACCTGCAACCATCTTACTGAATTCCAACAACAGAACCACGTAAGAACAACTAATATCGATAGTGTAGCACACACATACATATCAATATACACAGAGAACAACACACTAACAACTTGGCCGGACGGACCGACCTGCTCTGATACCACTTAATGTAACACCCCCTTCTATACCCCCAAACAAATCAGATAAAGCATTTAGGCACATACAAAATTTTCATCAGAGTATATTTTAAATAAGGTATAAAAGAAGTATGTCACATCATCACAACAAAACATTCAACACCTGCTCTATAAAAATATATGCAACAGTGAGATAGTTTTTAAAATAGAGGAACTTCGTCTTTATGCCCACATCTCGATATTTAATTAAAGCGGAAGATAAAATCATTGAATCATTGCAAAGCATTAAGTCACATAAATATATGTCATCAAGATCTGTTCATCATATCATTCATGATTACAAAATATAACATCAGATACATACACAATGTATCTCAAAATAATTGCTATACAAGCCTAACTACCCGGTGTTACATAATCAGAGCAGTCCGACTCAAAAGAATGAAGCTAAACTTCACACAAACCTCCAGCAACCTAATCTGCAATGCCTTATAGAGCATTATACAACAGCAGAAGGGTGAGAAATATTATCATAATAATCAATGCATAAGATTATATATATACATATATACTAATATCAAATACATGTAATTCCACATTTCTCACCACAATCATTCCCATAGTCATATGCATCACATCATACATATAAACAAACATGGATATTCATCAAGCACATCTCTTCATGCATATTTCATAAATATTCAACAACATATCACCCACAAGCATTTTTCATATATCAATGACATTATGCAATGTGACTCAACATAACTCAATGCAACTCAATGCTATGTGGTACCAACACTCGTTATCATTTTTCGGTTTTTACATTAAATCGGGTCCACTCTTCTAGACCGATAACCAACAAAAGTCCGTCCTCTAAGCTTTCAAACCCACTCTTCTAGGCTTGGGACAAGTCACTAGTCTCCACAAAACTAGCAAAAATTGCCTCTTGACTAAATGATGCACATGCAATAAACAATCAAATGCACTTAAGACCGACATCTTAATCTCATGCATTCAAATAATTCATCTCTTCAAGAATTATAGCAATGATTGCACACACAACATATTCACAACAATCATCAATGTATTCAAATATCAATGCCATTACCACATTATCAAGCTATGCACACATATTCACAATATGTTCTCATGCATACTTCACACACAACCGCATACAACAATATGCATTCACAACAATGTATACCAAACGGAAATCGAACATCCTAATTATTTAAGTCTCACTTACTTAAATAATCAATCTCGATTAATCGGTAAAATCAGCTAAAAGTCAGCTAAAAATAATATTTCTTTTCACCAAGTTATAGAACATATTATTAGCTTCAGTTTGATATAAAGAACGTCAAAATCCGATAAACGGTGAAGAAATTATGAATTTTCGAAGTTTTGAAAATAATATTTTCTCACACTTACAGTGTTAATCGGTTAACGCATATGGTTAACCGATTAACCACTCCAAAAACTCAGTTTTTAGGCCAAAAACTCAGCTTTTAGGCCCCCAACACTGTGTTAATCGATTAACGTATATGGTTAACCGATTAACACCTGAAAAACTCAGAAAAACAGCTACGGGTTTGAGCTTAAAACCCTCAAAAACCCGACCAATTCAATTATTTTCTCCCGATTAAATACCTACTCATCATTACCACACATATAGGGATAATTTAGGATCATAAAACACTAATTCTACGACTTCCGAATTTCACCCAAAATCTTAACCTCCAATTTCTCCAAAAATGGCAAAACTCATAAACTCGATCAAATTCACTCAAACAAAACTCAATACTCTCGGCTAAACACTACCCGACTAAACTACATAATTTATTTCGAGTTTCATCCGCTAAAACTCGGTTTCTATCGATTTAACTCATTTGCCCTAGAAATGGGAAATAGAGAAAACTACCAACAAATCCAACACAACTCATACATAATCATACACATTGATCAAATAATAATGTTTCTCACCCTTACCTTGATTGGATTGAAGCTTGAGTTTGATTCTTGATGATTCTTCCAAGTTTCCTCTTCCCTTCTCTCTTTCTCCTCTTTCTTCTTCTTTCTCTTTTCTTTCCACAATGTTTTCTATTTTTTTCCTTTCTTTCTTACTTCCTTATATACTTCCCTTTATTTCCTTCCTTCTCATTTCTTTCTTCAATTATCTACCAATTAATTCCAAATCATTAAAATTAATTCCAATAAACCAATTAATTAACATAATTAATTAATTAATGAAATTTGGGTTGTTACAACCCTCCCCCACTTTAGGAATTTTCGTCCTCGAATATGTTACCTGGTTCAAACAGTTCTGGATAAGACTCCCTCATTTGGCTCTCCAGTTCCCAAGTCACATTTCCACCAGCCGGTCCTCCCCAAGCGACCTTCACCAAAGAAATCTCTTTGCCTCAAAGTTGCTTCAACTTCTGATCCTCTATCTGCATAGGTGATGCCTCCACAGTTAGGTTATCTCTCACCTGCACATCATCTGCTTGGACTACATGAGACGGATCTGCAATGTATTTCCTCAACTGAGATACATGAAAAACATCATGGAGATTAGCAAGCGACGGCGGTAAAGCTACACGATAGGCCACTTCTCCTATCCTCTGCAATATCTGATAAGGACCAATGAAACGCGGCGACAACTTACGCGACTTCAATGCCCTACCAACACCAGTCATCGAAGTGACCCTAAGAAACACATGATCTCCCTCTTGAAATTCAAGTGTCTTCCTCCTCTTGTCATGATAACTCTTCTGACGGCTCTGAGAAGTCCTCATCTTCTCTTGGATCATCTTAATCTTATCCGTCGTCTGCTGGACTATCTCGGGTCCAACCATAGAACTTTCTCCCGACTCATACCAACACAATGGCGTCCTACAACGCCTACCATACAACGCTTCGAACGGTGCCATACCGATACTCGAATGAAAACTATTGTTGTAGGTGAACTCAATCAAAGGCAAGTAGCTATCCCAAGTTCCTCCCTTTTCCAACACACAAGCTCTCAAAAGATCCTCACGTGACTGAATCGTCCTCTCCGTCTGACCATCTGTCTGAGGATGATAAGCTGAACTCAAATGCAACTTCGTACCCAAAGCACTTTGCAAACTCTCCTAAAATCTCGAAGTGAACCTCTGATCTCTATCCTACAAAATACTCGACGGAATACCATGCAAACTGACAATCCTTTCAATATACAACTTTGCCAATTTCTCTAACGGGTAATCCATCCGTATAGGAATAAAGTAAGCAGAATTGGTTAATCTATCCACAATAACCCATATAGCTTCAAAATTACTCGGCGTCCTCGGCAAACCAGATACAAAATCCATAGAAATGCTATCCCATTTCCACTCCGGAATAAACAACGGTTGCATTAACCCTGACGGCTTCTGATGCTCAATCTTCGACTTCTGGCAAGTCAAACAAGAATACACAAACTCGACAATATCCTTCTTCATACGAGGCCGCCAAAATATTTTCCTCAAATCTTGATACATCTTAGTAGCACCCGGATGTATACTCAATCCGCTACGATGTCCTTCCTCAAGAATACTCTTTTTTAGTTCATCAAGATCCGGGACACAAACTCTATCCCGACACCTCATAATACCATTCTCATCAATCCGAAAATCACCACCTTGGCCTTGGTTGATCAAAGTCAATCGATCAACTAAACTCAAATCGGATTTCTGTCCTTCTCGAATTTCGTCCAGAACACCACTCGTAAGCTTCAACATTCCAAGCTTAACCCCATAAGAAGTCTCCTCACACACCAAACTCAAATCACGAAATTGCTCAATCAATTCCAACTCTTTCACCATCATCATCGACATGTGCAACGATTTCCGACTCAACGCATCCGCTACCACATTCTCTTTACCCGGATGGTAATTCAACCCATAATCATAATCCTTCAAAAGCTCTAACCACCTTCGTTGCCTAGAATTCAATTCCTTTTGATCAAAGAGATACTTCAAACTCTTGTGATCACTAAACACTTCAAATCTCGCACCAAACGAATAATGCCTCCAAAGTTTAAGCACAAACACAACGGCAGCCAACTCTAAGTCCTGCGTCGGGTAATTCTTCTCATGCACTTTGAGTTGCCTCGAAGCATAGGCTACAACTTGATTATTCTGCATCAACACACCTCCCAAGCCCATCAAAGAAGCATCACAATACACCACAAACGGCTCTTCCGGATTCGGCAAAATCAGAACAGGGGTTGTCGTCAATCTTCTCTTAAGTTCCTGAAAACTCTCTTCACACTTGGCATCCCAAACAAAAGCTTGACCCTTCCTAGTCAATTGTGTCAACGGTAACGATAACTTAGCAAAGCCTTCAATAAACTTATGATAATAACCCGCTAAACCAAGAAAACTTCTAATCTCAAAAACTGATTTCAGAGTCTCCCATTGCGATACCGCTTCAACCTTTGATGGATCAACCACAATACCCTCACTTGAAATCACATGACCAAGGAAACTCACTTCTTTCAACCAAAATTCACACTTAGAAAGTTTCGCATACAACTGCTTCTCTTTCAACATAGATAACACAATCTTCAAATGTTCGGCATGCTCCTCTTCATTCTTCGAGTAGACCAAAATGTCATCAATAAACACCACAACGAACTTGTCCAAATAAGGATGGAAAATCCTATTCATGTACTCCATAAATACACCTGGTGCATTGGTCACACCAAATGGCATTACAGAATACTCATAGTGTCCATACCTCGTTCTAAAAGCAGTCTTCTGAATATCCTCAGCTTTCACACGAATCTGATGATACCCAGACCTCAAATCTATTTTACTGAACACACTTGCACCAACCAATTGATCCATCAGATCATTAATCCTCGGAAGTGGATACTTTTTCTTGATAGTCACCTTGTTCAACTGTCTGTAATCCACACAGAGTCTCATAGAACCTTCTTTCTTCTTAACCAACAACACCGGTGCACCCCACGGCGACACACTCAGACGAATAAATCTCTTCTCAAGAAAATCTTCAAGTTGACTCTTCAACTCTTTCAATTCCGATGCGGACATACAATATGGAGCCATCGATATCGGACTGGTTCCAAGAATCAGGTCAATCGAAAACTCCACTTCTCGTTCCGGCGGTAAATCTCTTATCTCATCAGGGAAAACTTCCGGAAAATCTCGAACAATTGGTAAAGCGTCAATTGCTCCACTTTCACCAATACTCAAAGTTGCCATCAGCATAAATACCTTTGCACCATCCTGTACCGATTCCTTCACTTGCTTCACCGTCATAAACAAATCCCTTTCAACATCCGATTCAGGAAAAATAACCGTTTTATCAAAACAGTTAATATAAACACGATTGAATTTTAACCAATTCATTCCAAGAATGACATCAAGTTGATCTAAGTAAAGACACACTAAATCAATCCCAAAGTCTCTACCGAAAATACTCAAAGGGCAATTTAAACACAAATACGGTGTAGTTACCAAACCCATAGCAGGAGTATCAATAACCATGCCACCACCAATAACAGACATCTCAAGATTCAACCTTCTAACACACTCCAGAGAAATAAAAGAATGCGTAGCTCCAGTATCAATTATAGCGATCAAAGGTATACCATTAATAAAACACGTACCTCTGATCAAGCGATCATCACTAGCAGTCTCAGATCCAGATAGAGCGAACACTTTTCCGCTCCCTTGATTCTTCTTCGTCTTATCACACTTGGTACTAATGTGTCCTTGCTCACCACAGTTGTAGCAAGTCACATTTGCACCGCTTCTGCACTCAAGAGCTTTGTGGCCTGGCTTGCCACACTTAAAACACTTCTGCTCAACACTCTTGCACTCAGGAGCATGATGCCCCGCTTCACCATAATTGTAACATCTTACCGGAGTAGAAACTCCCCCACTTGGCTTCTTGCCGAAACCAACCCTTTGTTTCCCCTTATCAGCAGGAGTCACGTTGTTTTCCTCTGAATTGGCTCTTTCCCTTCTTATCACTTAGGCTCTTGTAGTGGCTAGACCGAGCCCTACTGTCTTCGTCATAAATCCTACTCTTGTTCACCAATTCAAAAAACTGCCTGATTTCCTGATATCCAATAGCTTGCTTGATCTCAGGCCTCAAGCCGTTCACAAATTTGAGACACTTAGATCTCTCAGCATTAACAGTGTTGTAGTGAAGACAAAATTTTATCAACTCCTCAAATCTTGCCGCATACTCAGCTATCGTTGAATTACCTTGCTTCAGCTCAAGGAATTCAATCTCTTTCTTTCCCCGCACATCTTCTGGAAAATACTTCTCCATAAATGTCTCTCTAAAAAGATTCCAAGTAATCACAATCTCATCCTCTTCAAATCTTTGGCGAGTATTACCCCACCAGTCCTCGGCTTCCTCTTCGAGCATATGAGTTCCGAACTGCACCTTCTGTGCATCCGAACAATTCATAACCCAAAAAATCTTCTCAATAGCTTTCAACTAAATTTGTGCTTTGTCAGGCTCATGGGTTCCCTTGAACGTCGGTGGATTATTCCTTTGGAACCTTCCCAAAGCACGAAATTCATCATCAGCATTATTCCTCACATTCACGTTGGCCTGAGGATTCTGCCCAATTGCCCTAGCCAATCTCGTTAAAGCCTCTGCAATAGCTTCGTCATTCCTACCTGCAACCATCTTACTGAATTCCAACAACAGAACCACGTAAGAACAACTAATATCGATAGTGTAGCACACACACACATATCAATATACACAGAGAACAACACACTAACAACTTGGTCGGACGGACCGACCTGCTCTGATACCACTTAATGTAACACCCCCTTCTATACCCCCAAACAAATCAGATAAAGCATTTAGGCACATACAAAATTTTCATCAGAGTATATTTTAAATAAGGTATAAAAGAAGTATGTCACATCATCACAACAAAACATTCAACACCTGCTCTATAAAAATATATGCAACAGTGGGATAATTTTTAAAATAGAGGAACTTCGTCTTTATGCCCACATCTCGATATTTAATTAAAGCGGAAGATAAAATCATTGAATCATTGCAAAGCATTAAGTCACATAAATACATGTCATCAAGATCTGTTCATCATATCATTCATGATTACAAAATATAACATCAGATACATACACAATGTATCTCAAAATAATTGCTATACAAGCCTAACTACACGGTGTTACATAATCAGAGCAGTCCGACTCAAAAGAATGAAGCTAAACTTCACACAAACCTCCAGCAACCTAATCTGCAATGCCTCATAGAGCATTATAAAACAACAGAAGGGTGAGAAATATTATCATAATAATCAATGCATAAGATTATATATATATATATACATATATACTAATATCAAATACATGTAATTCCACATTTCTCACCACAATCATTCCCATAATCATATGCATCACATCTTACATATAAACAAACATGGACATTCATCAAGCACATCTCTTCATGCATATTTCATAAATATTCAACAACATATCACCCACAAGCATTTTTCATATATCAATGACGTTATGCAATGTGACTCAACATAACTCAATGCAACTCAATGCTATGTGGTACCAATACTCGTTATCATTTTTCGGTTTTTACATTAAACCGGGTCCACTCTTCTAGACCGATAACCAACAAAAGCCCGTCCTCTAAGCTTTCAAACCCACTCTTCTAGGCTTGGGACAAGTCACTAGTCTCCACAAAACTAGCAAAAATTGCCTCTTGACTAAATGATGCATATGCAATAAACAATCAAATGCACTTAAGACCGACATCTTAATCTCATGCATTCAAATAATTCATCTCTTCAAGAATTATAGCAATGATTGCACACACAACATATTCACAACAATCATCAATGTATTCAAATATCAATGCCATTACCACATTATCAAGCTATGCACACATATTCACAATATGTTCTCATGCATACTTCACACACAACCGCATACAACAATATGCATTCACAACAATGTATACCAAACGGAAATCGAACATCCTAATTATTTAAGTCTCACTTACTTAAATAATCAATCTCGATTAATCGATAAAATCAGCTAAAAGTCGGCTAAAAATAATATTTCTTTTCACCAAGTTATAGAACATATTATTAGCTTCAGTTTGATATAAAGAACGTCAAAATCCGATAAACGGTGAAGAAATTATGAATTTTCGAAGTTTTGAAAATAATATTTTCTCACACTTACAGTGTTAATCGGTTGACGCATATGGTTAACCGATTAACCACTCCAAAAACTCAGTTTTTAGGCCAAAAACTCAGCTTTTAGGCCCCCAACACTGTGTTAATCGGTTAACGTATATGGTTAACCGATTAACACCTGAAAAACTCAGAAAAACAGCTACGGGTTTGAGCTTAAAACCCTCAAAAACCCGACTAATTCAATTATTTTCTCCCGATTAAATACCTACTCATCATTACCACTCATATAGGGATAATTTAGGATCATAAAACACTAATTCTACGACTTCCGAATTTCACCCAAAATCTTAACCTCCAATTTCTCCAAAAATGGCAAAACTCATAAACTCGATCAAATTCACTCAAACAAAACTCAATACTCTCGGCTAAACACTACCCGACTAAACTACATAATTTATTTCGAGTTTCATCCGCTAAAACTCGGTTTCTATCGATTTAACTCATTTGCCCTAGAAATGGGAAATAGAGAAAACTACCAACAAATCCAACACAACTCATACATAATTATACACATTGATCAAATAATAATGTTTCTCACCCTTACCTTGATTGGATTGAAGCTTGAGTTTGATTCTTGATGATTCTTCCAAGTTTCCTCTTCCCTTCTCTCTTTCTCCTCTTTCTTCTTCTTTCTCTTTTCTTTCCACAATGTTTTCTATTTTTTTCCTTTCTTTCTTACTTCCTTATATACTTCCCTTTATTTCCTTCCTTCTCATTTCTTTCTTCAATTATCTACCAATTAATTCCAAATCATTAAAATTAATTCCAACAAACCAATTAATTAACATAATTAATTAATTAATGAAATTTGGGTTGTTACAAAAATCACATCATATACAGATTTGGCATTCCAGAAACGATCACAACAGATCAAGGATCAGTGTTTACTGGTCGAAAATTGCAGGAATTCGCTAATAAAATAGGTTTTAAGTTATTAACCTCGACTCCCTATTATGCTCAGGAAAATGGACAAGTCGAAGCTGCTAATAAAGTAGTGATTGGATTAATTAAGAGGCATGTAGGAAAAAAGCCTCGAAATTGGCATCAAACGTTAGATCAAGTCCTTTGGGCACGTCAGACGTCACCAAAAGAAGCTAATAATACTACGCCATTTAGGTTAGCCTTTGGTCATGACGCAGTATTACCTGTAGAAATAGGCTTATAATTTGTAAGAATTCAAAGACATCATGAGATCCCTGCTCAATCTTATTGAGCAATGATGATGGACGAACTGGTAGATTTGGATGAAGAAAGGCTTAAAGCCTTGGAAATATTAAGAAGACAAAAAAAGAAAGTCGAAAATTCCTATAACAAAAAGGTTAAAGCTAAATCCTTTTTATATGGAGATCTTGTGTGGAAAGTGATTTTGCCTATAGATCGAAGGGATAGAACCTTGGGAAAATGGTCTCCTAAATTGGAAGGCCCATTCGAAATCATACAAACATTCTCGAATGGAGCTTATGAAATCGAAGAACTAGATAAAGATAAAAGAATCTTGAAAGTAAATGGAAAATATTTGAAAAAAGTATAGGCCTATCTTGCAAGAAATTCATATTAAAACTTAGATTTCATTAAAAAAGCAAAAAGCCAAAATAGGCCAAAAAGGATAACATGGCAAGTAAGAGATTAAAAAAAAGAAAACAGTACGATGATTCATAATGAATGTTTTAAGGAGTACGCCCAAAGATGGCATGAACTTTCCACAAGAGTTCAACCTCCCATGGTGGAGAGAGAGTTTATCGACATGTTCGTGGCTGCATTTCCCGGAGTTTACTATGAGAAATTAATAGGAAACATGTCTGGAAGCTTCTTAGATTTTGATTATTACAGGAGAGCGAGTTGAAAGTGGCATAAAATTGGGAAAGATACAGGCGGGAGATAGGCCCTCGTCTGGAGGTGGAAGGAAGAACTTTGGTACAAAGAAAAGAGAGAATGAGACAAATGCAGTGTCGAGTTTTAAGAACCGGAATAGGAACCAAAACTAGCGTCAACAACAACCTCAAGTGGCAAGCATTTCTATTCCAGTAGTACCACCTCAGCAACAACAACAACAACCATGTCCACAACAGCAGCAACATAACTATGCACCGAGCTAGTTTCAGGATCGCAGAAGGACAGTGAATAGGAACTTTGATAGACCATCGATGCCATACACACAATTATTACAGCATTTGATTCAGCTGCAGTTGGTCCAGAAAAGGACTTTAGCGCCTTTAACAGGCCCACCACCTCCAGGATATGATGTTAATGCAAGGTGTGACTTTCACTCTGGCGCACCCGGACATCACATTGATAATTGTAAAGCTTTCAAGCACAAGGTACAAGACCTTGTTGACAGTAAAGCTATCAACTTTACTCATGATGTGCCCAATTTTGTCCAAAATCCCATGTAAAATCATGGGGCTGCTGGGGTGAACACCATCATTGAGGAAGAAGATTTGAATTTGGTGCCTAACATGGAAGAGCTGAAAACTCCCTTGAGTTTTGTGAAGAGTAAGTTGTTGGAAGGTGGAGTGTTCCCTGGCTGTGGGAAGGATAGTGAAGATTGTGTAGTTTGTCATGAAGGATGTAAAAATATGATTAGTCATGTGCAGCATATGATGGATGAAGGTATTCTGCAGTTTGATAGGGTCGGTGAAAAGAACGACGAAAGGGTAATCAGTGAAGAGAAGGATGAGGTGGCCACCATCTCCATTCCCTACAAGACAATCAATATTTCTGCGCCTTCAAGGCCACCCACTACCATAATCACTAAGGCGGGACCTGTACCCTATGAAAGCACCAAGGCGATCCGTTGGAACTATGGGGCCGAGGTCTATTGCAATGGTCAAAAGCAGGAATTGAAAAGTACGCCTTTTGATTCTGTTGACAATCTGGTAGGGACCGATGGGATAACCCGAAGTGGAAGAGTATTTTCACCTCCAGAAGTGAATGCTGAGAGATTCGATAAAGGTAAAGGCTGTGATTGAAAAGAAATCTCAAAGTGGTGAGAAGGAAGCCCTGTTGAACGACGCGGAAGAGTTTATGCGCTTGATCAGGAAAAGTGACTACAAGATTATAAATCACTTACAACAAACTCCGTCGAAGATTTCAATTCTATCATTGCTGCTGTACTCTGAGGCACATAGAAATGCTCTCCTAAGAATTCTAAATAATGCTTATGTACCGCAGGAAATCTCCGTGAATCAACTAGAAGGTGTGGTGGCACACGTTAACACCGGGAATGGGCTGGGGTTTATGGATCTTGATTTGACACCCAAAGGAAGGGACCATAATCATGCGCTGCATATCTCTATTGAATGCAGAGGGGCCGTTTTATCACACGTGCTGGTAAACACTGGATCTTCGCTTAACGTGCTGCCTAAGAAGGCATTGATGAAGCTGAATACCCAGGGAGTGATATGTACCCAAAGTGATTTGGTTGTGCGAGCTTTTGACGATACAAGAAGGTCCGTGTTCGGGGAGGTGACTCTTCCAATCCAGGTTGGTCCAAAAAATTTTGATGTTGTGTTTTACATAATGGACATTCAGCTAGCATACAGTTGTTTGTTGGGACGACCTTGGATCCATTCGGCGGGCGCCGCGACGTCCACCCTACCCCAGAAACTGAAGTACATGGTAGATGGTAAAATTGTCACTGTTTGCGGAAAAGAGGATATCATGGTGAGCCATATGTCCTCATTTAAATATGTAGAGGTCGATGGTGAGATCCATGAAACACTGTGTCGCTACTGCAAAAAGAGGTGATGACAAAGACAGAAGAGTCACCACCGTTCGTTATTTATCCCACAGGAAAGGAAATGAAATGATCAGAGAAAACCTGCAAAAAAGGGATAAGATCGGTCATCGCGACCAAATCTCGGGTTCAAAAGTCGGTTACGCAAGGGGAAGGTATTAGCACCCCTAACGTCCGTCGTACTCGACGGGATTCACGCTTTGTTGTCTATCTAAGAGGGTGATTAAAACTATCTAGTTAAAGGTCTCAGGGACAAAAGAAAAGAGAAGAGACTCGATAGAGCATCGCCGCTCTATGCCTACGTATTCCTTCGTGCAATGGGAAAGTCAGAGTCAACGTAGTTAGGCTAACTATGGGTGAAAGGTGGGGGAAGGTTGCTCGCCAAGACATCGTCGTCTTGTGCCTACATACTCTCAGCATATATGAGAGATCAGATCAAGCATAGTTCGGGCTAACAAGACCACAGGTTGGTTCAAAAGTTTTACCCGAGTAGGGTTAAAACCTGGTTCTAGTAGTTGGTGTATGCAGCTCGACCATTGGAGACTTAGGCGTTACCGTTTGCGGTATAACCAAGAGTTAACAAAAATCTCCTTATGAAAATGGTTTTCCAAAGTTAAGAGTCCCAAAGGACAAAATGATTTGAAGTGTTTTGAAGTTTTTTAGAGAAGAGGTGTTTTGAGCTTTGTTTGTAACTCATGTTGCACTAAAGACTATGAATAGGAGCGAATCCGTCGTATATCACCCTAAGGGTGTACACTAAACACTCTAGGCAATTGAGAGGAATCCACTCAATCACCATTTCACAAGTACTTAAGGATTCATTATTCTTTATTATGTGTTTTATGGGTGTTTGAAGATGAGAAGAGAAATGACACACTAAAGGGAGACTAAACTCAAACCTAAAAGTTGTCATGCAAAAATCGTCCTAAGGTTGAGGTAAGGGAGCTACCTAATATTATCATGCATAGTTTAAAAACCTAATGTCTATCATAACCTCTCTTGAAGAAGAGAGATTAGAGATCCTAAGGGAAGGAAGACAAAAGAAGAAGAAGAAGAAAGAGCATAAAAATGCAAAAGTGCAAACATGAAATGCACACATAGAATGAAAGTGAGGGAGGAAAATGGTGTGGGGCAGCAGCCTCCACAAGCTCATCTCAACCTCAAGCATTCATATGAGAATGTAAAAGAGAAAGGAGAAAGAGTGCACAAAAGGAAATCACACAAATGCACCAAAATGTGGGATGAAATGGCCTAAACCATTCAAACATCAACACCAAAGCCACAAACCAAATCAAATGAAAAGAAAATAGAGATCTAAAACAAAGTGAGGATGGGATGCTATATGAGGATAGCAAGGAACTCATAATATGCACTCAACCATAAGCATCATAAGAAAAGTGCAAAATAAAGCACAAAGAAGTCCTCAAGGATTCATCATTTTAGGTATGCTTCAAGTACCTCCTAAGGAGGGACTAAGCTGCCTTAAATGAGACTCTAATGTCATGGGACAGAAGGGAAGATGAAAGAAGAATGTTCAAGAGAAAAAGCAATCATACCAAAAGAAAATGCAAGCATATACACAAAAGAATGCAAACATACCACATATGGAAACCCTAATTGGAAACTCCAAAAGAGATACACAAATGAACAAGCAAAACACAATATCATGACCTAACATTGAGCAAGCATCAACCTCAACATGTTAGAAACATGAATCAAAAGGATTTAAGGGCTCAAAGGATCCATAAAAGTAATCTCCTAGACAAACTAGGTCAATGTGTATGTATGAACCTCCCTTTGGGGTAACTTGACTTGCAAGTTACCTCAAAACAAGAGGTAACTTAAAACAAGAGGTTCCTGTAGAGTACTACAGAAACTTAGGATGCTAGCACCTTCCCTAAGTTTAACCGACCCCCGAAGCTAAAACTCTCTAGCTTGCATTTGCATTGCATCGTGGGAATTTCGATCTTTATCCCTTCCTTTGGACAAATCATAGTTCGGTTGCAAAAATGAATTAAAGATTCAAACTAATCAATAGTTTGGTATCCAAATTTCACCACGACAGAAATGGCAACTTCACTGGGGAAAGTAGTGGGTCTCCCTATCCTGTTTTGTTTCTTTATTGCTTTATATATTTGATTATTTGCTTACTTGCTTACTTGCTTATTTGTTTTCTTTATTCCTTTTGGGCTGTTATCCTTGAGTGGTGAGACAAAGTCCTACACCCGGACTTGAGAGAAATTATTATAGGATGGTGATATATTTGATGAGGCTTATAGGGAGTGAGTCCCGACTAAGTTGACTCGAGAATCCCGCTTAGTTGAGACCCTTTTGAAAATGGTTCGATTGAACGAGTTTAGTCGTGAAAACTTTTACTATTCTCGATTGGAGTCCATGATGCTAAGGACCGTAGTTACCTTTAACCCCACTTTGGCCTTTATTAAGACGTAGTGCGGGACTATGAGGGAGTACACCTGAAATAGTGCTACGCGATGCTACACTCAAAACAAGTTCTCTTGAGAATATTATTAATCCCCGAGTTAGTTGGGAAATTGATAATATCCGAAAGATGGACTAATGACTTTGAGAACCTCTTTAGAACCTTGTTCTGCAGGTACATTCAACCTTTAGTCCACAACCTTTGGGAATGGGTATACCTTTGCTCCATGCTCGTTGAAAACCTAGGGTCTCCCTTGTTTGTTTACCTTTGTGTCCTTATGTGCTTACTTGTGTCTGCTGCATACATATAGCATTATATTGCATCGGTTTCATGGGATTCCTAGTTTATTTATAAACATTACAAAAACCAATAGGGATTACAAAAAATATTTTGAAATATTCTTTTAAGAGTCCTAACTTGGATGGCCTAAGGAAGTAGAAGCTCAGATTGAAGAAAACTCAAAAGGACAAATACAAGAGGTTTCCCTTATCATTAGAAGTTCAAAGGACTCTCATTATCATCGAAGATCCAAGTGAACAAGGAATTCCCCCTTACTTCCAACAAGAACAAAAGAAAAGATAGAGATTTACTTTCCTCTATCAAACTAATCTTTAGAAGTTAATCATGGACAACTTATCTTCAAGAAGACCCAAGTGGAGGAACAAATCAACAAGCACGATGAAGGAGTTCCTTAGGGCTTTATTAGCTTTTATTTAGCTATTATGTAAGGACTCTTATAAAGCTGTTTCCTTGTAATCCCCTTATATAAAAAAATAAAAATGATTTTTCTTTGGTACTCTGTGGCGTTTATAAAAACTTGAGTTCCATGAAACCTTTCATTTTCTATATTCTGCATTCTTACATTAGCATTTTGCATATGCATGTGTCTCTCCTCCGTTGTGTCCTCATCCGTTCTTCTGTCTTTTTCTCTCAGCTGACATCTCGACCATCTAACCAAGCTCGAAGTACTACCAAAGGATTGTAAAGAAAACGAGGATATGGATCCCATGACTGGCTTCAAAGTGGTAACTAATCCGTTGTTTGATCTTCCTTCTGATGACAATGATCAACAAGTACATAATCTCAGCTTGTGCAAGATAACCTAGTTGATCAAGTTAATGGAAGATATTCCCAGTCTCTGCAGTGTATACCGAATCCTCCGGATGTCCTTGCTAAGATGAAGATGGACGATCCCAGATTCATAGCAATGGAGAAAGAATTTCGTGATCTTAAAGAACAATTGAAAATGATGAATGGAGCTAATGCATCTGATCTTGATGCTCATGACCTATGTCTGGTTCCAGGTGTAATCATTCCTCCGAAGTTCAAGATGCCTGTCTTTGAAGTTTACAAGGGTGTTAGTTGTCCAATATACCATTTGACGATGTTTTGTCGAAAAATGGCTGCTTATGTTGACGATGACGAATTGATGATTCACTGCTTTCAAGAAAGCTTATCTGGGGCATCCTTGATATGGTATATGAAGCTACAAAGGAATCACATTCAGTCTTGAAGGAACTTAGTTGATGCTTTCGTGAAGCAATACAATTATAATTTGGACGTGGCTCCAGACAATGATCAACATACGAGAATGAGTAAGAATGACAATGAATCTTTCAGGGATTATGCCCAACGATGGAAAGAGTTGGCAGCCCAAGTTCATCCACCACTTCAAGAGAAGGAATTAAGCAAGATGTTTCTAAGAACACTGCCAGACTCTTATTATGTTAGGATGGTGGGCGTTGTACCATTAGATTTCTCCAAAATTGTAGAGGTTGGAGTAAATATTGAGAACACACTCAAAAGTGGAAGAATTCAGGATAACTTGAATGATCAAGCTAATGAAGAGATCTCAGTTAGTGATTCCCAAGAGGAAAGAAGTGTTGATGTTAATGCAATCCTGTCAGATCCAGTTCCAATATCTTACCCTCAACATCAGTATGAAGCACCTCCTCGACACAAGCAGCGACCACCTCATAAGCGAAGGATGACATCTCCAGATCAGCGTCAGAATCGACTGGTTCGAAGACAGTGTCAGAATCAGAAGATATCTCTGAATATCCCGAAAGAAGAAACTCGATGGTTTGATCTTATCCCAATGACTTACCGTCAGCTATGGTTTTATTTTACTAGAAACTCAGTAATGACACCTAGAAAGACTAGAACCATGAAGTCTCGACCACCGTGGTTCAACCCAAACGCCAGCTGTGAATTTCATGATTGGGTGTTGGGGCATTTGATTGAAGAGTGCAATTTTTTTCAAGAGAAAGTCCAAGAAATGATAGATGATGAAGTGCTGACTTTCAAACGAGGAAGCCCAGTTGTGAATGGAACACCGTTATGTTGATCACCTGTTTATTGTGTTTGCTTATGTGTACTTCTATTTCTTTGATTAAAAGCATAATTGGCATGTAAGAACATGTTATTTTGAATAAAGCAGTGCAATAAGTGTTTGTCTTGAAGAAATCCACTCGTTTCACTCGTAAAATATTTTTCATAAATTATAATGCCAACTTTACCCAATTTTCCTTCTCTTTGATGAATGATTGGAAGGAGGATGACGAAATAAAACATAAGTCTCCTGATGTATGCTTTTGAATAAAACCCTACTGATGATGTAAGGCATTGTTTCAAACCTCCTAAACACTAGATATGAAGCGGTTAATTCCTCTTTAACCATTTTTCAACCTCTTTTTTAACCTGGGGCAATTTTTAATCAGCTCGATTGAACACTTAAAACCTTTCAAAAAAAGGTGAACATCTTTCAAAATGGATGGGTACAAATAAGCTTTGACCCTTATTCCTTTGTTTTACAAATCGTAAACTAAACCGATATAACCTTCAAAAGTCCTAATTGAAGTAAGGTTTGCGTCGAAAGCATACTCAGTGAGATAACGTTTCCTGACTCATGTGAGCTATGCTCAATTTGATGTTTGGCTTTATAAAATAAATTTATATCCTAACTAGTGATTTTTGTCACAAGTTATCGTGATATCTCTTTTTCAAAAAAACTTCAAGACAAACATATATGTTGCATTAACAGTTTCGAAATTAACATTTGTGACTTGCTAAATTCGCTTGATATCTTAGAAAGGTTACACACAGACACCGATGATGAAGATTGAGAATTCTGTTAACCTGGGGCAGGTTTGTTTCCAAATGGTTTACTCGAATTCAACTTCATCTAGAGAGCTATTTTTGAAGAATCAGCCATAATACCGCCAATCAGGGCCAGTTACGTCGAGATTCGATGAATCTCTCTAAGAGTTTGGAAACATTGGAACATTTCCGACGCCATGTTTTCTGTAAAATCCACTTGGAATGACTTCTTCTCATAACCATATGAATTGGGGCATATGATAAATGAGGATTATTTTACCCATCTACAACAAACTATTATTCAAAATGGCGACTACCATGTGGTTCATTAATACAACAATACCTTGTTCTTACAATATTTTTCATGTCCCCGGTAAATTTTACTTCTGGTGGTCATGACATTTCTTCGACGAAGCTTTTTGATGCAGAATTCTCAGTGATCTGTTTGACTTCACTTCTCCAATGAAGTAGATAACATTTTAATCCTCGGTGAATCTTCTCCAACTTCACCTTCCTAATGAAGTGGACATATTTCATTCCTTAGAGGATTCTTCACAATGCCGATCTCCTCCAGCAAAGAGGATGTTTATTTCATCCCTATGAAGTTTCGACTCCGGCATGTTCAATAGTTATGACAATCCAGTTTTCCCCATTTGAAGTGGATATTTATTCCCTTGTGAAACTTCGGCTCGAGTATCTCCTCTTACAACTTCAGTAGTAATTTCTCCAGCAACGGATATTTATTTTATCCATGGAGTCCTCCAATTTATGAGTTTGATCCACCCCTGGTAGATCTTTATTCTCATCTTCAACAGGATAATCAAGATAGATCAAAATTTTACGTCTCCAAGTGGAATGTTCTCTATTCCCCAGAAGAATTTTGAAACCCTGAAGCAGGAGTGTGATCTTGTATCTAGTTCTCCACCCATCCCTAGTGGTACTTCTATCTTTGAAGATTGGTCGGATGTTTGCTTCGAGATGCTTATTTCATCTCCGGTTGCTTCTTTCGTTTGTTTTGTCAGCATAGCATACGCACATCATATAGATAGATAGCATGGCATATGCGTCCTGCATATTTTTGTTTGTTTTGTCACTTCGGTCGTGTTTATCCCCGAGTGGCTGGGCGCGTCGTCCCCTTCCAAGTAGAGTTGTCAGCCCTAGGCAAAAAAAAGCGTCATATTTCTATTTCCCCATGGAGTTTGATCCTCGTGGAAGACGGTTATTTTAGTAAGTCCCATTTGAGTTCATACCTCAACGGTCGAGTCTTGCTTTACAGTTTCTTTTCAGTTGTTTCCTGAATAGAACTTCGGTCCTTGACAATCACATTTTGGATATCTCTAGGCTTTTCAACTTGGATTTGGCGTGCATTTATTTTGCACCTTGATTCCCCAAGAGAATCTTTATGAAGATCATCATTGAAGGTGAACACTTCTCCAACAACGTTACAAGGTTTTCTCAACAATCTACATCTGAATTGCGAGCAACCTCTTTATTTGAGCAACTCGTTTTGGCCAAGATTCTCTTCAAAACGACAAATGACAATCTTCTCAAGACAGTGTGTCCATCCCTAGTGATTATCGACTTGGTAAATGGAAAACCTTACAGATGTTTCTCTTTATTTGAGAATTCACACATGTTTACAACAGCTAGGATACTCCTCAGGAATGTATTCCCTAGCTAGTTCATCACACAAGTTTATTCCCATCAAGCGACATCTCCCCAGAGAAGTTGAGGAAGATTATTGCATTAGTCTCTCTTTATTTGAGAAGACATACTTTACAATTCAACCGGCTCACATCTCTTTTGAAGATCCCCGGTGAAGTTTACAATCTCCAGTACATTATGGCTCACAGCCCAGAAATTTTGCAAACTACAATGATTCTACAATCTATAATTTTTCAATCCCCTGTGAAGATACTCTCCCGAGTTTTCATCATTTTGGGTAGAGACTGAGACTCGTTCATGGCAAACACACCATGAGGCGTGGGGAGGTCGTTTTCAAGAAACTGAGACCAGCTCATGGCATCCAGACCATGATGCTCGGGGAGGTTTATCATCCTTTTGAACATTTATTCATAGATATCTCTTTTCCTGGTTAATCTCGGCAGTAGATTACCAGTAGACCTCGGCAGTAGGTATTTCAATTTCTTTTCCTGGTTAATCTCGGCAGTAGATTCCCAGAAGATCTCGGCAGTAGGTATCTCGTTTATTTCCTGGCTAATCTCGGCAGTAGATTTCCAGAGGACTTCGTCAGAAGTATTTCTCCAGCAGACTTCAACATAGAATCTCGGCAGTAGATTCCCTACAAATGTTAACAGTAGATACTTTGGCAAAAGTATTCTCAATTAAAGTTACAAGTCTCGACAGTAGACTTCTCTAGCTGATATCTTGAAATCATTACATTTGACCTATACAGTAGGTCCTTCAAGTGGATTTTTCTCGCAAGTTCTTCACAATATATTTACAGACACTTTGTGATTGTCAATCTTTCCCCGTGGAGTCTCATTTTGTTGAGCCTGTTCTTCCCGTGTGTTGTGTCTAGTTTCTCCCCTGTGTCGCCATTTCTCCGCAGGCCCCCCTTTTTCTGTCTTGCATTTTCATATGATTGCATATCATATGCATTCGGTGGATTCTTAAGGCCAAAAATTCATGAAATGTTTGTATTTAAGTCCCTCCTATCTCATCGAGACGAAGATTTCAATCTCCGTATCTCCGGATAGAAGAAACTTAAATAGGGGCATCTGTCGCACCCTAATTTTTGACCTTAAGATCCCACCTTCTTGTGCATTTTCTTGCGTTTGATCCTTTTACTCTGGTACGTGTTTATCAGGACTAACGAGTGTGCGCAGGTTCTTTTTTGCTTTAAAGACGCCTCAAGTTGATTCTTATGTCTATATCCCCTTAAATCAAGCTTTCTAGCGCAAGATGGTGCGGACTCGAGAATTGAGGATCGCTCATATGTGCTTTCAATCCAACATTTGCAATGATCAAATGGTGTGATTTGGTTTATGGCGAGGAATTCATTTGGTGCATCTCAAATGGTTTAAATTGGTTCATCATTTGTGAAATATCGAAATTTAAAGGATTCTAAGATTGACCATAAGTCATTAAAGAAGTTTCTATAAAATTAAATCGTGATGGAGGTACGGAAAACCAATTTGAGAGCAGTATGTCATCAAGTGGTGAAGACGGGTTATAGCAAATTTATGTCAGTACCGGTAACAAGCATTTAGAATCCAAATTCAAAGTGCTCCAAGATCTGAAGCTTATCAGAATTTTCTTCTAAAGCATGATCTTCAAAGAAAGTCCAAGTTCAAATCCCGTCATCAAGGTGTTCGGGTTCTCCTTTCAATCCAGAAGAGTTGCAAGTTTAAGCTCAAGTCAAGAGTTATTCAAGTAGCGAGAGGGCATGTCATGCACCTTATCATTGTTACGTTGGGCCTTCATCTAATCTTAATAAGGGATTGGATCCCAGATTAGCTCTTGGCCTGAGTATCTGAAACCGAAGTGACTACATCATTATTTGCAATGCTAACATCGCTAGAGGCCTTCATCGGCTGGCGTAGGTCCTTACGTTGCTCACTTTGAAAAGTGCAAGAATTTTGGTTGCTTTGTTTGTTGATGTTCTTTGGCTAGATGGATGTGTTATTTGCGGTAATAGATAAGTGACACCATATTCAAACAGTAAATATTAAGTTGTTACACATCACCAAGTAAATTGGTTACAGCCTAAGGGATTTCAAGCCACGAATTTGTATTTTACTCTGAGTTCCCTTATTGTGGTTATTCATTAGCTAACTGTGTTACGACTTTGAGGGAATACCTCATCGTTCTACCCCTTTTAATCTGCTTCAAGAGTTTAAATCCATTTCAAGTTACGGAATATATTTTAGAATCTTAATTTGTGGATTCAGTATAAGCCAAGGTCATCCAAGAATTAAAAAGCATGATAAAATCAGTTTTTATTACTTTAGGTTCATCCACATGGAACTTAACATTTATTATTACAACATTGGAAGCATGGGAGGAGGCTACTAAGAGGATTTATCTAGCCAATGATTTCTTCGCGTTTGTCTTCCACATGCCACTCTCAATCAACAATCTTGGTCGTGGTCTTCTCGGTAATACCGTCGCTTGTTGCTTGTTTGGAGTGACCATAACACTTTCAGCCTCTAAATCATGGCAGAGACCTGAAACAAATAAGATTGAAAGACCAGGTTAAGGTTACAAGAGCCTGAGATGTAAAGCTAAACCCTTTCTTCATTTGACAAGCCGCGTCCCAAAAACCGTGCAGAGTGTAACACCATGAGATGTGTTACTCTGCATATGCTGCTTTTTTTTCTTCTAGTAAGACAGAACCAGCCACCTGCATCAAGTGTACACGAAATAAAAACCGACAAACAGCAGCCATTAGCGATCATACAAAGTTCATAAATGCACAATTGCAACCTTTGAGACTACCTACAGCGAGGTTACACAACGCATCATTACTCTGTGTTTCATTCCTGTACAAGATTAGAATTAAGTCAGAACATGGCGTAACGAAGAAACTATGTGAAAGTATACAAGACGAAGTCATAAGAAGATAAAGTGCACTTTGTAACAAAATGAAAGAAAATAGCTTGCTCGAATAAGCTGATGACATTGAAGCAGTTCAGAAAGCCCCATCCTCAATCCATATCAGAAATTTCGCACTTCATCTTCTTCGCAGCGCCATCGTATTCCTTCCCAATTAACTCAACGACACCTTAATAAAAGTATCGTGCGGTTCCCATTTCAGCTTAGTTTATTGAATCCTTCCGCGAAGCCTTGGGATAAGTCGGTAGGGAAAAATGACCTACATTCAAGAAATCAAGAGATGAAATCGGTCAATACCACAAATTTTTAAAGGATGGGAGAGCATACAACAATACTCGATGTTAAAGCCTACCGTCATTGGGCCTGTTCTGGGCGAGTTCGAAGATTAACAAGAACCGTACCATCACATAGAACTAGAATAATCAGTGGTTTGAAATGTGATAACTCTATTGGAGGCATAGTTGAGAAGAAGAGACTAATCGCACGATCATTCCACACACCAATCAGTCTTCCTTCTAGCATTGTTGAAGCAAGCAAAGCAATTGATGCAGCTTTACAATCCAGAAATGCCGCAAACAGGTTTTTACCAAGTGAGAATTCTGTTGGAAACTTAGTTGAGAATAAGAGATTGGCTACATCGTCACTTCACATGTCGGTCAATGTTCCATTCGGCACTGGTGTAACAAGTAAAACCACTACTACTGCATCAGTTAAATCCAGAAACGGAACGAACATTGTTGCAAAGAGTTTGAAGTCTATTGGGGCCTTAATGGAGAAAAGACTAGCTTCAAGGTCATTCCACATGTCTATCAATCTCTCTTCTGGTGCTGGCGAGAAAACACAGACAACAACATCACCACACGATACACACTTTGAAAGAGAGGGGTAAAAAACATGATTTGAGAAGCACTATCATATGAAAATCACAACAGAGCTATTCACAAAGATCATAACACAAAAGAATCTTCAGGCTGTTCTCACCTAAACATTCACAGCAAAAATTCACAAAGGCCACCACCGCATAGCAGAAGATAACAAATGCTGGGAGACAAGCAAGAGCATTGGTATCATCAGTCAAAATTGCAATCAAAAACTCATGACAAAATCAAGGGCAAAGATTGAGGACAATTAGAGATAGTTTGATTCAGAGCTTACAAATTCAAGTTTTCCTTTTTTAGATTGATATTGAAGGCCTGCCAACTTAATTTGAGAAGTCAATTAGCAGCAGGGCAGATCCAAGCCGAAACCCTGTCATCAATTACACACAATCAGACAACAATTAACTTTCCAAATTAAAGTTGAAAGGTCTTGAATTGGTTTCCAAAGCAGGATAAACATGCTCACACTGATATGGGAAGAATTTTATCGTGACAGCTACATCCTTCCAAAACCAACTTCCACAAATCCAGAGCATTCATTTCAAATCAATGTCTTTGAGCCTATAAAAGGATAACAACAAGTCATCAAAAAAGGGGGGCAATCCACATGATCCAACAACAAGCTATCAGAAAAACACAGAAATCCACCGGAAAATTCACAAAATCCACATATCGGTTCACAAAAAAAAAACTTCACAACACCCACATAAACTACCCAAAAATCCAAATCATGAGTTAAGAAAAGAGAAGATCGGAACTTATCTCGCATTTCTCTTCCGTTATCATTTCACCGTTGAACCACCCTTATCACCATCGCCCGCCATCCTTCGCGAAGCCACCTTCTGATCCCTCATCACCGTCGAAACCCCTACAGAAAACCATAGAACGTGAGATTTTTTTTCGTTCAGCTAACACTTTACGTTGATTTTGTTTGGTTCGTTGATTTGTGTAGGAGAAGATAGAATATGCGAAAAAGAAGATGAAGAAGAGCAAGAGTTGATCGCAAGCTGAAGAGAGGCGAGAAAAGGAAAAGAAATCGAAGGAGATTTGCGAGAGAAAATGGCGGAAACAAAAGGGAGAGGTCGAGTGAGAAGGATGGCGAACGAGAGAGATGAGCGGCGCCGAAGGGAATTTGGGGCAAATTAGGGATTAGGTTTTTTTTTTAATTTTGTTTATCTGATGTAATCATATGTAAGCATACACACCACAATTATCGCGCACCTCACGTCACGGACACCCATCTCACTTGGTCACCAGATCCAACATCTCACACCCGCTCACCCACAGTAACGATACACATGCGTCACACCAGATCACGCGCCCACAATTAATTAACCCTAATTCTAACTTAATCTGTTAATTAACATAATCCCTATAATTTAACCTTAATTTAACCCGTTAATCACTATCCATCTTTAATCTTTTTTTTTCTGAAAATAAAACCAACTTTTTAATTAACTTTTCTCAGCTATAATTATAATTCAATATCATTAATTTCTTTATATTATCAATTCAATAATTCCATTTAATATTTTTTCTCATTTTCTAATTAAAAATCATTTTTAACTTAAAATAAATAACTTATCCTATTGTAGTTTTTTAAAAGAAACCCTTTTTTTAAATCACCTAATTTTATTAATAACTAAAACCTTTTAATAATAATCCCCCCTTTTTTATAAAAACTTAATTAAAAACAATTTTATAACAAAATAATTTTTCACAATTTCAATAGCTTATATTAATAATAAAACATTTTCTTCTTAACTATTTAATTTAATGAAAACTTTTTTTCGTGTAATATAACTTTATTTACTTAATAGGATCTCTTAAAAATAAATTAGCAACCCAATTACTTCATAACCTTGATCTAATTTTCACTAAAATAAAATCAATTCATAAACCTTTCTTAAAAATCTAATAAACTAATATAACTTTTCTTAAAATCAATTCATAAAAACTCAACTTTTTCCTAAAACTAATATTCACCTAGTGTAATTAATTTCACCGATAATATAATTTTCTCATAATAATCAAATAATCCTTTTTATTAAAATTAATTTATCACCTAAGCTCCCCACTAAATTAATAAAAAACGAATTCACCCTTTAAAATAATTTCACTTAAAATCAATCCAACCTTTTCTCAAAACGATGTCACCTTAAGATTAAAATTAATTTCTCCCCAAAAGCAATCAATTAATCAAGTCAACCCTCCCTAATTCAATCGTGCACGCTTTTGTTTATGATCCGTTCACATATGCACTATTCACACACTTAGCGCTTTCATGCGTGTGTATGTCTTTTATTTCCCGCATTTTACTTTCTGCAAGTTATCGTTATCGCATTTATCTTTATTGCATCGCATTGCATATCCGTCCAAAGGAAAAACCTACACATGATTCAACGCTTGTGTGTAGTGCACATCATTTTCATCATACTCCCACTTGATCCTTGATCCCATTCAAGTTGATCTTTCTAAGTTAGATCCTACCCCATAGGAAGCACCGTTATCTTTTACAACTTAGATACAAACAAATACAACTCAATTCAAACATTCAAACATTAGAGAATAAGATGTTAATCATCTTAAGCGAGATAGAACTTCCATCCCACATCAATACAATCAATATGTAGGGACTTTGCCTTAAGAGAGATAGAGGCGTACTCATCGATCAATATCCGAGTACTTGAGCCCTTCTCTTAAGATGATGCAAAGACTATTTTCCTACAATTTGTGGCGGTTAAATCTCCCTTAAAAATGATAACTCATCTTTTCTCCTAAAATCAATCAATCAACTACCCTAAACCCATAGGAACTTTGACCACAGTCAACGAACTCCTCAAACCCTTTAGGGGAACTACAAATACTCTGATTCCACTCCCGTAAGGATATGTAGGCATAAGATGTGATATCTTATCGAGTATACTTAGAAATAAACCCCTAGGTCTTTTAACCATTAAGTAGATAAACCTTAGCAATAAGCGACATAAAACAAGAGGTTCCTGTAGAGTACTACAGAAACTTAGGATGCTAGCACCTTCCCTAAGTTTAACCAACCCCCGAACCTAAAACTCTCTAGCTTGCATTTGCATTGCATCTTGGGAATTTCGATCTTTATCCCTTCCTTTGGACAAATCAAAGTTCGGTTGCAAAAATGAATTAAAGATTCAAACTAATCAATAGTTTGGTATTCAAATTTCACCGCGACACCAGGTCAAGCAAATAAGAAAGGGACACGCATCTGGTCAAATGGTTCAAGGGAGTCCACCTCAGATCTGTGGTTTAAAACCAGACGCCAGAGCCCTAGCTCTGGTCATCTTCTCCGGCGAGTTAGACGGAGATCAGATGACCTCAACCTTCACCAAACCTAGCAAATTATATATCAAATTAAAGCTGAAGTATCACACATTCCAAATCCAGACTCCAATTGTTTTAAACATGTGTAACCAATGAGAATCGAACGAATGACGTTTTGGATGCACAACTGCAAACTCCATCAAACATCAGAATTAAGAATTCAAACTTTGCCTGCATGAAGTATGGCTTCAAATGCAGCCAACATGATCCTAATTCAAGCTCTAGCATGATAGAAAAATGGATTGGAAGTTTACCTAATGCAGACACTTTGTTGGTGCTTCAATTTAGTGTTAGCTTGCTCTAAACTGTAGATCAACTCCAATTCACTTGAAGAAGAAACTGCTTGCTTCAATTTGAGTTGAATTGCCTTGGATCTTGATTCACGATTTTGAATTTTCTCTCAAATTTCCAAATCTGAAATTGCTCTTCCCTCCATGAAATTGCACTTCTGAGCTTTCAATTTTCATTTGGAGCTTTTATATGTTGGATATGTGAATGAATTGGAGGCCCATGAGGCTTGGTTTGGCTGAATTTTGAAAATGCCCAAAACTTTTATGCTTTCCATGCACATGTGAGAACCAATGTATACACACATAAAATTAGCATGGACTTGCAGCTGACAACTTGAATTACACAATAGGATTGGAATAGGATTGATTGGTGATCCAATTAGCAAGTTTGGATGCAAAAATTTCTTGTGAAGAAATCTTGAATTCCACTTTATTTGCACCTCATGAACCAAAGTAAGTTTGTGCATTTTTTACATGAACATAATGTGAATATATTTGAATAAAAATAGGACATGGAAAAGACCTATAATGTATCCAATTGAATTCACCTTTAAAAGTTCAAATTTCACTTGAATTTCTCCACCAATGTCCATAACCATTCATAATTCACACCAATATTGAGTTTCATGATGAAATTGAAGTCATTTGGGACAACTTTCATGTTGGTTGAAGTTCCATTTGAAGTACTTAAAGGCATGAAAATGACCTATAATGAAAATGACCTATAATGAAAATGACCTATAATCATAGTTTCCCAAAATACCATTGTCTTGCAAGCTTCATAAATTGAGTTCCAAAAATGATATCAAGGACTTATAGGACTTTTTGGAAAGCTAAGATCATGAGGAAAAACTTTCATGTTCACTTCAAGGTGAGGAGCAACATGATTCTAGGTCAAAAGTGCCTTGGAAGTTGGTTGACTTTTGTTGACTGAAAATATGTTTATCTGAGACCTCTAACTTGGTAGCATAATATCTTGAGTTCCACAAACCCAATGGATGAGTTCAAGTACTCAAAAGAAAGCTTAGAACATGCTCTACAAGTCTCATGTTCGCATCAAATAGATATTGAACTTGCATATTGAGATATGTGGTCTTGAAGTTGGACACTAAATAGGGGATTTTACACTGATAACCTTTGAAACCCTAATTTAGTAACTTCTTCAATCCTTGATTCTTCTTGATTTGAACTTGAAATAACATTGTAGATGTTTCAACATAACTTATAATGAATCCAATTACTTAGAACTAAGTCTCAAGCTCCTTCAAGTTCACAGTGAACCTTGCCCTAACCAGATAAAACCCTAGGTGTACAACCCTCTGACTGCAACCTCTTATAAATGATTTGACAACTTAGATAAGCTCTATAATGACTGTCAAAGAATTCCATGAGCTTCTCCAACATTTCTTATCCATAACCATGGACTTGTGAACCCCTGGTGATCCTCAGTTGACCTCCAAGATAAGAGGTAAGCAACATACACCAATCTTCTCTCTCAAAGAGCTTTAACCATTTCCTGATGATGATAGGCACTTGACATCTTGAATAAGTATTATTGATTGAGCTTGTAACCCTTGAGATCCTTCTCTTGATTGGCACACCTATCTTGATCCCCTACAAAGGACAATGATATGAAAATGCCAATGTTAGAAAATAAAATGAAACATAAGCCAAGTAAAGAAAAAGGTTGGGAAAATTTTGGGGTACAACAAATCCGTTACACGAGTTTATTTCCATCAAATAGAATCTCTCCTGAGAAGTGTGGTGAAGTTTATTACAATTAATCTCTATTTATTTGAGAAAACATCTTTTACAAGATCAACCGGCTTACATCTCTTCTGAAGATCCCTGGTGAACTTTTACAACCTCCAGTACATTATGCATTTACCACTGAAGTCTGTTATCTCCAGTAAAATTCCTTGAAGCGTTCATAGCACACAAACCTTAAAGTGTTAGGGAAGTTTATTTCAAGAAACTGAGACCCGTTCATGGTAGACAACCTTGAAGCGTGGGGAGGTTTATTTCAAGAAATTGAGACCTGTTCATGGTAGACAACCTTGAAGCGTGGGGAGGTTTATTTCAAGAAACTGAGACCCGTTCATGGTAGACAACCTTGAAGCGTTGGAGAAGTTTATTTCAAGAAACTGAGTCCCGTTCATGGTAGACAACCTTGAAGCGTTGGGGAAGTTTATTTCAAGAAGCTGAGACTCGTTCATGGTAGAAACCTTGAAGCGTGGGGAGGTTTATTTCAATAAACTGAGACCCGTTCATGGTAGACAACCTTGAAGCGTAGGGAGGTTTATTTCAAGAAACCGAGTCTCGTTCATGGTAGACAACCTTGAAGCGTGAGGAGGTTTATTTTAAGAAACTGAGACCCGTTCAACGACACACAAACCTTGAAGTGTGGGGACATTTATACTTCTACTATTTTCAAATGAAGCACTCAATCAACAGAAGCTGAATCGTTGTTTCAATTAATAAAATACATTTTGGTTATTATTGTTGCCTAGATTACCACATCTCGGTAGTAATTTTTCCCTAAGTGTCAAGTTCCTCACTTGTTATCTAGGTCGCCATTTTTGGTGATATATATATATATATATATATATATATATATATATATATATATATATATATATATATATATATATATATATATATATATATATATATATATATATATATATATATATATATATATATATATATATATATATATATATATATATATATATAAATATATATATATATATATATATATATATATAAATATATATATATATATATTTATATATATATATTTATATATATATATATATATATATATATATATATATATATATATATATATATATATATATATATATATATATATATATATATATGTAGTTTTGTTGGAGATTCACTGGCAGTAACTCATTGATCTAATCCCTAGTGGGGCCGGTTTTGTCCCCGTGGAGTCTCGTTTCATTGAGTCGTTTGTCTTTTGTTGTTCCCATCGTGGGTTGTGTCTCGTTCTTCCCCCTGTGACATCTTTTCCTCACAAGACTGTCTGTCTTGCATTTTCCTATCATTGCACATCATACGCATTTGGTGGTGTCTTAGGGCCAAAAATTTATGCAATGTTTATATTTAAGTCCCTCCTATCGCGTTGAGATGTAGATTTCAATCTCCATATCTCCGGATAGAAGAAACTTAAATGTGGGCATCTGTCACACCCTAATTTTTTACCACAAGACCCCATCTCTTTTTACGTGTTTATGCCATTATTTGATTTTAATTTAATATTTATGTTTTTTTGCAACTAACGAGTTTGTGCAGGAATGTCTAGCAGGTAATTTTTGTTTCTAACTTAAGCACTTCAAGCTGTCTCTGGGTTATTTCTAAACAGGACACAGTGTCTTTATCTAGAGTGTCCCCAAGTCATGGAATTCTGTTTTAAAGGAGAACAGAGATGAATTACTTTGGATTTTATGATCCTTCGAGACATTACAGTTTTGTTTTGGTCCGTGCGACAAGTAATCAAGTTCTCTTTGTTCAAAGTCTCTCGGGTATCATGTGCAAGCCGATATGTTTGCAAATTAAGACTACAATTGAAATGACAGTATTTTGGACGTATTTCGGATGTTCAAGTTTTGACCAGTTGAGTTTATGGAAGTGTCTCTTAATTTGAAAAGAGAGAGTTCGATTATGGATATTTATTTGCTTTTAAATCAACATGCACATCATAAATAAAAATTCGCAATCAAGACTTTTTGGAGCAGAACATCTTATTCATTAATCAGAATGGTCAATATTTTATTACATGGATTGAGTAACAAGCTACGCTCTGAATTACAAATTATAAGATTTTTCGGATTACATAATTTCTAAAAACTACAATCCTAAGGCTTCTAATTTCTTGGATCTTCCAGCTTCGGATCTTCATATTTTTCAGACACTGAACCTGCACAGAGAATAACAGTTAAATTCAGAATAAGAGTTTTTTATTTGTTTTTGCCACAGCCCTCAAAAAATTGTCATCATCGGACCGGGACAGAAGGGCAACAACCAGAGTCACCGCCAGCTTCTAAAACCAGGGACAATTTATTTTCGGCAGTATCAAGACAATTTATGTTCTTAGCAATTTTAAAAATTTAATCCCGCGGGTAAAGGTCCAATTTCACCATCTCAAAGTCAACAAGTCAAAAGAGGAGGATATTGAAAAAAGGCAAACAATGGCCCAACAACAGGCCCAACATGGTAGCTCCCTCGTGAGAAGGGGGGTTTCAGCAGCAAAGAAAATCCAGCAGCAACTCAACGTCACCAACATCAACAATCAAAATAATTAATTAAAATTAATCCAACAATTAATCCAGCCAGCAACAACAATAACTTTAAGTTTAACCGAGTTTCAAAATCCAAAAACAGTCTGATGCAAAAAAAGGAAAAGAATCAGAAATTTTCCAAATCATCAAGAACCTTCCCAAATCCGTTTCCAGCACATCAAGGCGAAGAAGAAAGTTAATATCTTCTCAAAAGCAAATCAGACAAAGCCAAACGAAAATGGAAAGAATTGAAATGCCCTAAAACTCTTTCCAAAAATTTCCAGCAGGAAACATCATATGAAAGAAGAAAGTTTAAAATAAAACTTTAATGCAGTCCCCAAACGGATTATAAGAAGAAGAGAATCACAACTGGAAAAAAATCACAGATCGTAAAAAGCTCCAAGACGAAAATCACAATCACGAACGAGCTCCGATTTTTGATCGAAAAATGATTATAGCCGAAGCTCAGCTTTCGATCAAAAAATCATCATCGCAAGCCTACAATGTTGTCACTCAAGCCGTGAAAGTCGTCGTCTCCGTCAACCCAATCGCAAGGATACCATCAGCGTCACCTTCATTTTTCTTCCTAGGGTGAGGATTTATATTAACATCATGTTTCTTTTATGACTGTTTTATGTTGACAGGGGAAGAAATAGAAAGAAGAGGGTTCATGGTTGTAAAGGGAAGAAGAGGACGAGACTTTAACACGCAAGAAGAATGGCGGACGAAAATGAAGAAATGAGGGTGAAAGAGAGATTGGGTGAGAAACAGAGAGAGGAAGCCCATCAGCGACGCGGAGAAATGGACAGGGGAGGGTAGTACATTAGGGTTTTTTTATGGTTTTGTTTTATTATGTTTTGTAACTAATCACCTGCGCACACACCCATCATAACTCCCACGCACCCCACACATGCACCCGTCTGATCTCCATCAGATCCACATCATACGCCCTGTAGCCCGCTCCCCACCGTAACCCGTTTTTCGCATCACACTCGATAATCCGCCCCTCCCTAATTAACCTCGTCAAACCCTTTAATCTCCCCCTTTAACACTTGGTTAACCAATTTTATTTAAACTGAATTAATTAAAATAATCATTTTCAATTAATTTATTTAACTAATAATTATTCCTTTAAAATCAGCCACTATTCATTTAATTAATTTATTAATAACTAATTTATTCAATCAACCTATTTTCATAATTAATTGAACCACCTTATTTGTTTAATTTAATCAACCTTCTTTTTTTAATCAATTAACTTATTAATTAATAAAACCAACTTATTTTTCTATTTCACTTTAGTCACTTCATCCCTTTGAAATTAATGCTTTTTTATATATAAAAATATATAATTTGTTCAATAAATCTATTTTGTCTGCTAATAAAAGATAATAACCAATTTTTTTTTGTTATTTAATAGGAATCCATTTCATAATTTTAGTAATTTATTAATATCCTAAAAAACCTCATTTCACTTATTTAATATGCATTATCTATTTAAAATTATTGCTATTTAGAAAATCTAAGTAATTCTCAATCCTAGAATTTCACTTAATAACCTTTTTTAAATAAACTTAGAATTTGTTCTTTTTATAATAAAAACTTTTTATAATTTATTAACTTGCACCCTTTTTAATTACAACTAAAACTATTTATTTAAAAAACTATTTATTTTTTTAATTAACTCATATTATCTGATAAGTTAGTAATTATTTAATTAAAATTATTCTACCCAAAAATTAATCCATTTATAATCCAATATAATTTCACTAAAATGGATCTAACTTCTCATAAGATCAATCTCAAATTAATTAACACACGATCCCGCCTCTATCCGTCTAGCACCGATTATATTTGAGTATACACGCCCCACACTCGTCTGCTTATAGCACTTTTTATCTATTGCTTTTACTTTATCGTTATTTATCTTTATCACATTATGCATGTCCAAAGGAAGAATCTACGCATGACTTAACACTTGTGCGTATGCATCTCATCTTGCATCATTTTCCCCCTCGATCCTTGATCCTTTTTAATTTGATCGATTTAAGTTTAGATCCTACCCCATAGGGATGACCTTTTTCTCTTTACAACTTAGAATGAACACATTCAAAACATTCAAACTATTTTCCATATTAGAGAATTAGACGTGAGTCATCTTGACCGTCGAGATGTAATTCTCTTGCCCCATAATACAATCGTGATATATAAGATCTTTTCCGCTTGAGAGAGAGAGAGAGAGAGAGAGAGAGAGAGAGAGAGAGAGAGAGAGAGAGAGATAGTGGCGTACTCGTCGACAATTCGAGTGTTTGAGCCTTTCTCTCAAGACGATGTAAAGACCATCTCCTACAAGTTATGGTGGTTAAGTCGAGTGTTCTCCCTTAAGATGACGACTCGTCTTTTCTCCTAGAATCGATCAATCAACAAACCCTTTCCCTTTAGAACCTTGACCATAGTCAATAACTTCCTCAAACCCTTTAGGGGAACTAGAAATACTCTGATTCCACCCCTGTCAGGATATGTAGGCACAAGATACAACGTCTTAGCGAGTATACTTAGAATTAAACCACTAGGTCTTTCATCTTTAAGCAGATAGCCCTTAGCAATAAACACATATAAAACAAGAGGTTCCTGTAGAGTATTACAGAAACTTAGGATGCTAGTACCTTCCCTAAGTTTAACCAACCCCCAAACCTAAAACTTTCTAGCTTTTGCATTTGCATTGCATTATGGGTAATTCGATCTTTTCCCTTCCTTTGGACAAATAAAAGACCGATGGTGAACTAAATGAATTAAGATTCAAATTAATTAATAATTTGACATTCAATTCTCACTGCGACAGGGATGAAGAGATCTTTTGACCAACACCTGGCGCATGTAGCACCATGCGACGATGAATCAGGATCTTATACCTCCGTCAACACCGGTCGTATCCTAAACTTGGACCCAGATTATGGTTTTGTGTGGGATTCAACCGACACCCCAGTGGAGTCATCACAAAGTTTCCCACCCACGGGGTGGCTCCCTATAAATAAAGATGATTGCTGATTCAGAGAGTCTAACTCAAAATTTTGCCTATTTGGATGAAAATAAACGAAAGGTGGTGCTCGAAAAGGAAAAGAACAGTGAGACCGCCAAAAATATATGTACGATTGGCCAACAAGGCCAGACAATAGCTTCAGAAAGCTAGAGGCTCGACTGCATTTACGACGACGAGCCTTTGGGGGTTTGAGAAAAACCCATCCTGTGAGCTACAGAGGATACAAGCGTAAGATCTGCTCGAAGAGATTGATTTAGGGGATGGAACCACAAAAAGGCCTACATACATGAGTACCAAGGTTGGTTGGAAGATGAGAGCCAAACTGATTGAGGTATTGCAAGAGTACAAGGATTATTTTGCCTGGGATTACGGCGAGATGCCAGGGCTAAGTCGTAAGGTTGTAGTAAACCGATTTCCCATCCAACTAGGGAGGAGACGAGTGAAGAAACAACCACGTAGATTCTCCCTAAAAGTCATGTTGAAAATCAAGAAGGAGATTGAAAGATTGCTACAACGTCGATTCATCCGCACAATGAGGTATGTCAAGTGGTTGGCGAACATAGTCCCGGTCATCAAGAAAAATGGCACCTTAAGAGTCTGCATAGATTTCATAGATTTGAATAGTGCCACCCCTAAAGATGAGTATTCAATGCCCGTGGCAGAAATGCAGGTCGATTCAGCTGTTGGTTTTGAATATCTAAGCATGCTCAACGGATATTCTAGATATAACCAGATCTTCATAGCTGAGGAAGATATTCCCAAAACGGAACTCTGATGCCCAAGGGCTTTGGGAACTTATGAATGGTTGGTAATGCCATTTGGTTTAAAAAATGTTGGAGAAACCTATCAAAGGGCTATTAATGCTATTTTCCATGATTTAATTAAAAAGTTCATGCAGGTATATATTGACAACATAATCATAAATTCATCGTCAAAGGTCGGCCATCTGAACCACATTTGACGCTCATTTGATAGAATGAGGAAATATGGATTAAAAATGAATCCACTAAAGTGTGCTTTTTGCGTACATGCAGGAGATTTCCTGGGGTTTGTGGTCCACAAGAAAGGCATTAAGATCAATCAGAACAAAACAAAGGCAATTCTGGACCTCAAGCCTCCTTCGCCAAAAAAGCAACTCCAGTCATTTCTGGGGAAGATTAACTTCATGAGAAGATTCATATTAAATCTAAGTGGCAAGACGAAGGTATTCTCGCCGTTACTGAAAGCCAAGAAGGAAAGCGAGTTCTACTGGGGACGGGAGCAACAAGAGGCTTTTGACACCATTAAAGAATATCTCACAAGGTCTGTTGTTTTGTTTCCACCTAATACAAATAAAAACATGCAGTTGTACATTGCAGCGTCCGATATAACTATAGGGAGCGTGTTAGCTCAGGAGGATGATAGTGGTGTCGAAAGGCCCATTTATTACCTTATTCGAATGTTAATTGATGTTGGTATTCCATGATTGAGAAATTGCGTCTATGCTTGTATTTTTCATATATGAAATTAAAACAATATATTAAACCGATCAAAGTTTACGTTTCCTCATATTATGATATTATCAAATATATGTTGTCTAAACCCATTTTGGACAGTCGAATTGGAAAGTGGGCCCTGGCACTGACTAAATTCTCCCTCACATATGTCCCTCTGAGGGATACAAAAGGGCAGGTGGTGGCAGACTTCATGGTCGAACAACCGCGTTGCATGGTCAACAGCGACCACTGGAAGTTGTACTTCGATGGTTCGAGCCACAAAAATGGATCCAAAATAGGTGTCCTAATAATTTCCCCTTAGGGTCATCCAACCAAGTTTAAGTGTAAGGTCGAAGAAAGATGCTTCAATAACGAGGCAGAGTATGAAGCCTTAATCGCCGAATTGAGGATTCTCAAAAGATTGGGCGCCAAGAGCATCAAAGTTAAGGGCGACTCCGAACTAGTCATCAAACAACTCACTAGAGCATATAAATGCGTCAAGGAACATATGGTGATGTACCTCACACTGGCGAAACAGATTTTCGAGCGCTTTGAGGTTGCCAGTATTATGCACGTGCCCAGGTTAGATAACCAAGAAGCTAACGAACTGGCACAAATTGCCTCTGGGTACAAAGTCTCGGAAGGCAGGTTGAAAGAGTTCATCGAAGTTAAGGAAAAAGGGATACCCAAATCATTTTGTTTGCGTAGAGATGGAGAAATGGGTTCCCCGATAGAAATTTGAAGCGACAACTGGGAAAGTTATGCAGTTTGTATGGTTGACGACTTATCCCTGACGGATTGGCGAAGGCCGCTGGTCGAATATCTAAGAGAACCAACGACGGCCACTAATAGAAAAACCAAGTATCAAGCGTTGAATTATGTTCTAATGGGAAAAAAAGTTGTTCAAAAAGACACCAGAAGGGGGTGTTGCTTAAATTTCTGGGAGAAGCAGACGCATACTTGGCAATATCATAGGTACATAGTGGGGCATGCGGAGCCATAAATCTAGACACAAAATGAAGTGGGTACTTTTTTCGACAGGGAGTCTATTGGCCAAACATGCTCAAATACTGTATAGACTTTGCAAAAGGCTGCCAAGATTGCCAAAAGCATGCAGGCATACAACGGGTTCCAGCCGATGAACTACATGCCTCTACAAGACAACACAAGTTCATCCTCGTAGGAATAGATTATTTCACAAAATGGATAGAAGCAGTGCCATTGTTAAAGGTAGACTAAGAGGCCGTCATCAACTTCGTCTAGAAACTCATTCTATATAGGTTTGGCACCCCTGAGACGATCACTACGGATTAAGGCTCAGTATTTGTTGGCCAGAAGATGCAAGAATTTGTAGCAAAGGAAGGATTTAAACTAATCACTTACACACACTATTATGCCCAGGAAAACGACCAAGTCGAGGCAGCTAACAAGATAGTGATTGGGCTCATTAAAAAGCACATTTGCCCAAAAACCCAAGAACTGGCACAAGAAGTTGGACCATATTTTATGGGCGTTTCGAACTTCTCCTAAGGAATCAACTAGTTTGTCTCCTTTTAGGTTAGCATTTGGTCACGACATTGTTTTTTCGGCAGAGGTTCGTCTACAGTTAGTACGAATCCAACATCAACATGACATCCTATCGAAGCAATATTGAAGCGTGATGATGGACGAAATGGTGGACCTAGACGAAGAAAGGATGGCGGCACTTAACACGTTGTTGCACCAGAAGGTTCGAGTAGCCCAAACATACAACAAGAAGGTAAAAGAGAAGGCCTTCATAGTCAGCAACTATGTTTGAAAGGCCATACTTCTGATGGATCGGAAGGAATAAAATTTAGGGAAGTGGTCCTCGAATTGGGAAGGACCATTCCAAGTAATCCAAGCATTTAGCAACAATGCTTATGAGGTCTAAGTAACTGGGGGAGATCGGCGTGCCGTCGGATAAATGGAAAATATTTTTAAAAAAAATACAAACCCATGCTACAAGAGATTCAAATTCAAAAGTAACATTTCATTAATAAAAACGGCCTATGGCCATGGAAGGCCAACACGAGATACACAGAAACAGAAGAAAATTACAACTTTGACAACAGAAAAATATGGCTATTTTGGAAACCTTGCCTTAAAGCCCTCAAGCAAGGTTCTTTCGTGGTCCACCCTACTCTCTAAAACAAATTTCCTCTGCCGCATTTTTTCAATGGTTTTCTTAATCGCCAAGGCGTCTTTGACATGAGCAATCCCTTTTGCCACATCTTGGTTGATAACATCCCTAGCCGATAAGGGTGCTTCAGCATCTAGAGAAGCTTTTTGCTTTTCGACATCAGCAGTTTTCCATTCAAGTTGCGCTATTGGAGATCGATAGTCAGCTATTTACTAGTCTAGGGCATGATGTTTTTCAGAACGCGTTTGCTGAGAGGCCTCAAAATATTCTAAATTTTTCTCACAGACAGAGGTGAGATACCACTCCCATTTCATCTTATTGATCTTAGCTCAAATCTGGGCATCAGTTTGCTTGCATAATGACACGTCTTTTTCCATTTGGGTGAAGAAATCCTCAAACTCGATAAAATATTTGGCTGTATGGACAGGCATGTCGAACTTACAAAGCGTATCTTGAATTTTGAAGACATCACGAGCCACGGGATCTTAAGAGACTGCTTCCACAAATTCATTCTCAAACAAGTATGACCTTAATTCCTACAGCTTGAGGGTAAAAGTGCCATCCGCTGCTAGGTCTATAGTGTTTTTTTAATCCGGCGGGAGTAACAGCCTCGACAGAGTCACGAATATTGAGGAGGGCCTTCAATGTCTCTGCTGGTTTCGAAGCCTTCAAGGTTAAAATCTCCTCAGGGGTAGCGTTAGGCGTATCTTTGACAACATCCCTCGGAGGCGATATAGTGTCAGCAGCATGAGGAGTGACCACATAGTCTTCTATATGGATAGGAGCATTGATCTCTGTATTGGCTTCAAGATCAATATAAACAATAGGGTTTGGGTTAAGCATAGGAGCTTCTTCCGTCGGCGTCCCTGGTAACTCATCCATTTTTTGAGGGCTTAAGGGAGGTACAGTCTCATCATGCAGACCAACAGTGTTGGTGATGATGTCGGCTAGTGTTGGCAAAGCGGGTCTTCTACATCCTGTGAAACAACCAAGGGAGATGTCAATGAGAAGATGCAAGGAGAATGTCAACAAGAGAATGAAAAGATGAGTACCTCAACAAATTTGGATCATGGAGGGGTTTCAGTAACCACTGTCTGGAAAACCTCAGTCAAGTCCTCAGGGACAACAGGCTTTGGGGTCGAAGTAGCCCCTTTGAGAGGTGTCTTTCTAGTTGTAACCTTCTTCTTCCTCCTCAAAGGTGTATCTGGAGGATAATCCGACGCCTCAGATGGAAAACCCGAGACTGGGTACTCTCATCCAACAAAATAACTTCAGGAACTAGTGGTTGCTCAGAAGCCTAACTAGAACAGACAACATGAGTGGGCAAGCAGTGATAAATGAATAGAAGCAATAAAAAAGTGTGTAATACCTAAGCACTGGAGGTTTTTTGTTTTTTAGGTGGCCTGGTTGAAGTCGACACCGCAGGTGGGTCTCTTTTTTTACCCTAAATAAATGGGCGACAGTCAGCAAAAAGAATGTCAAAGCATAGATATAAGAAAATAAAGTCAAGAAAGGAGGTGTTACCTTCTTCGACGCATTTTCAGGAGCACCAGTTGGTCTCTCGTCTGCCAAGGGCAACAACGGAACAAGGGCTTCGCCCGATAAGGCCACGAAGACATTAACCACATTCTCTATAAAAAGGTCATGGTTGAAATTTTGAGTTAGGTACTCCGACCATATAACATTAAAACTTTTGGTGGTAAAGAAAGATGGTTTACAGGAGAAGACTGGCAGCTCCAGATCCCGAGGGATGTCGAACTAGTGGTTTTGGCAGCATTTGGTTCATTCCAAATTGTCGGGCAACAAGGTTAGACTGGTAATTCATAAACCCATAACCAGTGTTACTCTACTCGATTCGGATCGACAACATTGTTGGAGTCAGAAATGCTTTCCATAAAGATTTTGACAACGCTGTCGTTATAGGGGCAGCACCAGGAAAAAGGTTTTGGACCCAAGACGGCCCAAATATTCGGTGCACGAAGGGGGAACTCTAGATACAAAAGTGTATGTCTCAGCAAACATAGTAAGATATTTCAGAAATAGTGTCTTATTGGGAGTCTCCTGCGTGGTCAGAAGGGCGAGTCAAACCCCCTCCACTGGTCGCTCCTCATTTAAACATTGCATCATGGCCGACGCAGGATAACCCAATTGATATTCAAAAGTGGCATTCTGCTAATGTTGCAGCAACCACATGGTCCCCAACATGTTCAGAGCTTTAGTGGTTTCATGAAGTCAAGAGATTTTCAAAGACAACAGCCACAGGGAATGATACATGGAGGCCAACAGAAGTTTGCCCAGAGCCATCTGTCGACCCTCATGTATTTGAATAGCCAGACTAATGTAGCTTTTGGCTATCTGTAATAAACCTGGGCAAAAAAGATAATATGACAGCCACAAGCTCAAGAAAGCGATATTCTCCTCGTCCAACACCTTGACCGAACCTTTGTCATGGTGGTCTTCTGTGAAATTCTGGAAACCAGCGCGGTCGAAGTCGAAGGACGCCTCTGTCTCCAGGTTGGGGTCGGAAGTTTCACCCAGGGGAGAAAGACCAGTGATAGCTGCCACATCACAGAGAGTAGGCGTCAGCATACCATAAGGTAATTGAAAGGTGTCCGTCGAGCCTTCCTAAATGAACATCGACGCCAACAACAGACAGAGGTTGACCTTGTGAGTATTCCTGGAGAGTTGAATGGCGTTGAAAATTCCAGCTCTTTTCCACTGGTCCCAGCGCTTGTTCTGGACCTTGTTCAACCAGGCGAGATAGTCTTTATTTCCTGGGATTGGCATCGATCGGAAAACCCTGGCCTTTGGTGCCATAAACTTTAAGTCGAGGGTGCCACCCTTGCGGAAAGCTAGGGGAATGGCGGCCAGAAAACCAGGAAAGAAGGGTTGCATTTCCTCATGATTAGGCTTACCAGTGGGGTAAGGGCTATGAAGGCATGCAGTTTCTCAGCCACTGCAAATGGGATGATCATTTGACACCTCCAAGCGGCCACCACGGCTTCATCAGCAGAACCGGGGTAGGGAAGAGGCCTGTGGGAATCCGCCTCCGAAATAACGAAAGCGATGGGGTCGTTGCCAGTAGTGTGGGTCTGAGAAACAGTTGAGAAAGCCATTGAAGCGGTAGTAAGAAGAACTGGAGTTCTTTTTCTTCAAGGAAAGAGAAGCAAGAGAGGAAGTTTTGGAAAAGGTCCAAATGAATACAAGGGAACTATTTATAGTTAAACTTGATGGCAACGAAGAGGCTCGAAGTCTTTTCAGATTCTCCTTCAAATAAGAGTGATGAGTGGGGGTTGGCTTGAATCCCATGACCTGGGAAAGTGGGTAAAATGATTAGGGTCTTTGGAAATCGTGGCGCAGAAAGAAGCCATCATCATGTCATGAGGTGACTAACACATGGCTGATTCAAGAGGAGGCAATGATGACACAAATATGTCAACAAACTGTTAAATGTCTAAAACACCAAGTCTCTCAGTCGACTTGATTCTCTATCAAGAACTAGGTTTTGGTGGGCATCTTGTTGGCTGAAAAATCCAACTCAAAGTATCGACAGGTGAAAAGGTCGAGGTCGACAAGAAAGTAAAGGAAGAAGGAAAGGTGTTCTAAGTCGATAGTGCAGGAGAAGACATATAGATCGACTTAGACATATGACGGTCGACCAAGTCGACAAATGGGGCAATTGACGAAGGGGTTTTGCTTGGCGAGAAATGGATTTGAAAAATGGAGAATATGGGGAAGTTACAAAAGTAGTGGCCAAACACATGGCGACACCAGAAACAACCTGGTGTTTATTTCACTTATCTATATAAAGCAAAGCCTGGCTCCAAGAGAAGGGCGCGTTTTTGGACAGCATTGTAAGAAAAACACTTTGAGTACCACACATTAAGAGAAAAGAGTTTTTCATTCCTTAAAAAATGTACGAACACGTCCACTTGTATTTACCAGTTTGAATAAATTTATCAAGTCTTTTTATGTTACGAAAGCGACGCATTTACTTTCATGTCATTTCCCTTCTTCTTTTTTTCGTTTTTATTTGAGTAGAAGCATCATCATATTTACTTAACTTCACCATACACACGTCCAAATAACCACCAAGTCTACCATAAATTCACACACCTAGAATCAAGTGTCTTGGGACTAGTTTGGTCGGTTCCGCAGGTAAACCCGCGTCGGGGGGTCAGAGGTTGCCCGCGCGAAAAACACGTGCGAACAGTGGTGCGTGATCAATTTCTATGTGAATTTGTATGTAGTGAACTACTATGATTATATATACACTGTTAACTATTTGAATCTATTCTCACCCCTTATTTATGTTGTTTCTTATGTGCTTCTCTAGAGTACAGACAATCACGTACCTGAGTAGGAGCTTGAGGTTGAAGACAGTGTCGTGCCTCTTTAGTAGCCAGTTGATCGAGTCCTTTAGTGAAGTCGCTCTGATATGAACACCATGGGGAACAAGTTGTTCTTTGTTTATGATATGTAACATATCTTCGCTTTGTTGTAGAGATGAACTATGTTTAATTTTGACTTATTGTTGAGGCTTTTAATGCCATAATACTTTCAAAACAAAATTTTGTTGCATATTGAATGGTGTAATTATAAATGAATGTTTCAGTTTGATTGATGATTTTTATATGAGTAACATCCTACTCGAAGAATTGCGTATTATATATGTTTTATTTGATTTAATTGTCGAGTCAGGAAGTAGGGTGTTAATCCTACTGTATAATATTGGCCACATAAAGACCTTATATTATGATAAATAAATAGGGTCTAAAGGTAATAATCTTAGACCTCTTAGAACTATGAACACATCGGGATTCAAAAAGATTTAATACTTCATTATTGTTTGGTTGGGAGACTAACCTCTCTAAGCCACTGTTCGTTATTTGGTTCAAAGTTAGTTTAGAAATTTCATTTTATCCTATAAGAAGGTTTGTGGACGCATCCTTCTAAAAACTCTAAAGTTTAACCGATACTCTTAAGAATAATTTTTAAAGACATGAATAAGTACTTATTTTTATTCCAATAGGGCAGCCTTTCACCAAGTTTTGTCGAGTGTGTATGGATCGCACCAGGCGAGCAAAGACTTCACTTTGTAACTCGCCTCTTGCATATATTAGCTTTCTCTCTTATTATGATCCAATAAATATATATTCATGACAAATTAGCATTCTCATTATTTTGAAATGAGTCATCTTAACATCATTCAATTAATTAATTAACTATTAAATAAAAAAAATTTTAATTTTATTTAATTACTTTAAATCTCTTAATTTAAATTTTAACTAATATGATGAATATGATAATATATGCTCACATAATAATTATTAAAATCTACTATTTTCAATCTTATTTATAAAATATAAAAAAAAAAATTAGATTAATTTATGTTTGGACTGTGTAATTGACCAAATTCATTAATTATTTATTAAATTTAAAAATTCAACTTTCCATTTATAAATAGAACCAGAAAAAATAATATTGAATAACATATAAATATAAAATATTCCTAACCAAAAAAAACCTATACCCTACCTCAAATATTCATCAACTATGTTTGGAGTTTGGTTAATATATCAAGAAAAATGCTATTCCTACACTCTTTTCTACACCCAATACTTACACCGTATGCACTATTCACCGTATTTATACGGTGAACAATGTTTTTTTTATTAAAATAATATATTTTTTTAAAATATTAATTTTTTTAAAAAAAATATATTTATTTTTAAAATTTATTTTATAACACAAATATAAGATTGCGCATTAACCAACTTCATAGTTGTATTATCCACAAAAATCTACATTATTAGCCAATTATTTTACCTATAATTTATTAACCACTTTCATTACTTCATTAACCAATAAAATATACACTATTAACCATGTTCTGAGAAATTTGTTCAAGTATTTGTGAACAGTAATTGAGGTGTAGGGTGTAGAAATGGGTGTCAACATAGCAATTCTGATATATCAATTACACTTGTAGGAGTCCTAGTAGTATTTTCTTTTCTCAAAATCCTTCACATTGAATTCCATCTTTTAATATCACTTTTATAGCTTAGCTAATTAATATGCCACACTAAAATATTACCGGATAAAATAATAAAAGTAATATTTAAATAAGAACAGTCTAGACTATCTTCACTTTTATAGCCTAGCTAATTAATATGCCACGCTAAAATATTACGAGATAAAACAATAAAAATAATATTTAAATAAGAACAACTTAGACTATGATACTTTATAGCCTAGCTAATTAATATGCCACAATAAAATATTACCAGATAAAACAAAAAAGTAATATTTAAATAAGAACAAGTTAAACTATCGATGAAATGAAACTTTTAATATCACTTTTGAAGAAAAAGTGATGTCACAAAAATATGTATTTAAATAGCAACTTAGACTCATTTGCATAATGGTGGAGAGTGAAAAATATTGTAGTGGTTGATTCATTTTTATTGCAAAAATGTTAAAGTTATTATCTTTACTTAACATCTTATTGATGATTATTTCAACTTTAGCCCTAACTCAGGGTCAACAAGTTGATTGGAGTCCCACAAAAACAACAGTGCGTGTTGGAAATGAACTTGACTTCAATGTTAATATGCATTGTAAATCATCTGATGATGATCTTGGCAACCGTGATATTCCTCCAACTACATATACAGAATGGTCTTTTCGAGCTAATTTTCGAGGCACCACTTTGTATACGTGCGTCTTTCAATGGGATAGTGTGAGAAAGAACGTGGTAATTTATGATGCTAAGAAAGATGAAGATTTATGTATTTCTCAGTGTTGGAGAATTCTTAGAACTGATGGCATCTATTTTTATAATCAATACAAAAAGTCTTGGGAGAAAAGATACTCATGGTAAAAGCTTTAAGCTTTTCTTCTATGTATTCAAATAAAAAAATAAATTAAACATTAATAAATTTGTTATATTTCTTCTTCCTTAATATTTATTTATTAAATTTGTTAGACGAGGGTAACGATCTAGAGGTTAAATAGATCGTCGAATAAGAATTCTTATTAAAAATTTATTTTGAAAAATATTTTACTATGGCAAACGAAAGTGAATTCGGATCGATTATCGGTTATCCGAACCGTTATTAGTAGAATCAAATATGCATATAAGGTATAGTAAAACGTATGCTAAAGATGAGAAAAGAAAACCAACAAGTTCTATATAATGTGTTTGAACATAAACCACACTCTTATAAACAATTTCTAATGAAATGTAATAATAAATGTGACTCGGAAATTTTATCGAACACTTAATGCGTAGTCAATTTGTCAAACATTTGGTGTACAACACACCAAATTTAATTCTCTTTGTGTTGAAGGTATGACAAATCAATTGCAATTGTTTAGATTGCAATGGTTTCATAAAAACAATTTAAGATACTTCAACACAAATAGAATTATTAAAAAATTAAATTACTCAATAAGTGTTATTAAAACGGAACGGAGAGAGAGAGAGAGAGAGAGAGAGAGAGAGAGAGAGAGAGAGAGAGAGAGAGAGAGAGAGAGAGAGAGAGAGAGAGAGAGAGAGAGAGAGAGAGAGAGAGAGAGAGAGAGAGAGAGAGAGAGAGAGAGAGAGAGAGAGAGAGAGAGAGAACACTGAGATCTGTTTAGGTTGTTCCCTAATTATTCTCAATATGGGTACGTCTGCCCTCAAATCAAAATTGAATTGAGATATTATAATTAACCTTGGCAATAGTAGTTTACAACAGAACTAGTAGAAATTCAAACCCCCAAACTCTGTGTTGAATGTTGACCCTAACTTCTTATGTTCCTTTGATCTTAGCTAGATCAAGTCATACAAGACTTCCAATTTGATCCTCTGGTGACCGCTACTCCTTTAAACGGACCTCGGTTCTTCAAATATTTCACTCGAATGAATTCAAATTGCGATGTCTTACCCCTAGTCTTTCAATTGATCCTCTGGTTATCGCTACTCCTTTGTAAGAACCCCCATTCTTCAAAGCTTTCACTCGGCTGAATTCAAGTTGCAAAGACTTGTGCAAAAACCCCCAAATTAACTCTTGATCTTGGAGGGAAATTCTAAAGTTTTTATCAATCAAACACCCAAAGAAAAACTCAACCCAGTTTGATTACACTAACCTAAATCAGATCTTATCAATCTTATCTTGATGACACTCAACAAAAATGTTTCTATTTAGTTGTTGAGTGCATACAAAGAAAGATTGAAGACGATGAAATTTTTTTAAGTGTGTTCTTGGTTTCAATGTTGAGAAATGATGCATGAATATATATTTATACGTATGTGTGTGTCTACGAAAATAACAAGCAAAACAATTTTTTTGTGCCAAAAATGCAAGTTTTGAAAATTAGAACAGAATGTATTGACTCCAAATATGAATGATTTAATACACAAGCCAAAGAATTTGATACATATCATAAAGGAGTCGATACATTAAGAGCATATAGTTATTATTGGAAAAATATTTAGAAGGAGTCAACTCCAAACACGAGGGTGTCGATTTATCAGCGGAATGTATCGACCCATATCATCAATGTATTAATACATTGAAGGTAGGGAATTTTGTTTGAAAATGCCTTATAGATGGAGTCGACTCCAACCATGAATGATTCGACTCATTCACATGATGTATCGACCCATGCCTTATGTATCGATACATTAAGAGAAGAACTTTTGCCTTTTAAAAACTACTCAATATGTATCTGCATATATTTCCACCGGGCTATACCTAGTTTTTGCATCATTAAGAGTTTGACTAAGGCAATGTATGGTTTTTTCAACGCCATTATCATCCTCTTGAGCTAATAGACTTCCTATGGTCAGGTCTGAGGTCGAAATGTACAACCTCGTACATCTATTCCTAACTGGAGGCGACAAGATATAAGGGTTCTCTAAGTATGTCTTAATCTCATCAAACACCTTTAGATGCTCAGGTCGCCACACAAACTCTTCTCATTTCAGACGAAGCAATGGTGAAAAAGTTTGCACTTTGCCACTAAGGTTCGATATGAACCTTCTCAAAAAGTTGATCTTCCCTAAGAGAGGTTGCAACTCCTTTTTTGTTGACAGAGGCTTCGTCTCTTTGATGGCTTTTTTGATTTATTCATCTTGATCCTCTTCTTGTGGACCACGAAGCCAAGAAAATTTCATGCCTGCACACAAAAAGCACACTTATGGGGGGTTTACTTCAAACCATATTTTCTCATTCTTTCGGATTGTCTAAGGTGATCAAGATAGTTATTCCTCGACATAGATTTAATAACCATGTTGTTGATGTAAATTTGCATAAACATCTCAATATAGTCATGGAAGATAGAGTTCATCACCCTTTGATACCTTGGTCCAGCATATTTTACGCCAAATGGCATCACTACATACTCATAGGTTCCTAAATCACTTGGGCATCGAAATTCCATCTTCAGTACATCTTCATATGCAATAAAAATTTGGTTATATCCAGAATAACCATCTAACGTGTAACACCCTTTTCTACCCCACAATTAAAAGTCACATTTATTCACATATATCAGAGTAAATTTTTAAACTCAATAAAATCACCTCCAGGGCGTACATTTCCCAATAACTCAAAAATAAGTCAATTCTCCGTGTACAACGGGTCTTCCCAAAAGATATCAAAATTTGCTCAAAGCACCAAAACTCAAAGGCATAATCCAAGGTTTTCCTTACACGGAAAGATAATCCAAGTAACTCAAATAAAACATAGTTTAACTCAGAGACCCCAACCCGATATTACACTATCAGAGCAAGACCCTCTAAGTCAACCAAAAGGCTAACAACTCAAAAACTTCAAAAGTCCTAAACGGCATCCACAACTAAACCTAGTCATCTGTACGTTACCCACGTGGAGGTAACTTTCAAACAGGCATGGTGAGAAAGACGATTCATAATAATCAATGTATAAAAATCAACATATAAATGGCATCATAATCATATTCAACACATTCATATTCCTCAAATATGCCTCAAAGGCCACAACATCATAATTCATACAAAAGACCCATAAATGCAATGCAACAAGACTTAATGCATGTGGTACCAATCATCACAACTCGATGGACACTGGGCCATCAAACCTCCATAGATCCCAATAAATAGGATCGATTCTACTAGAGAACCGGAGCACATCAAAATACTTCACATCCACACAATAGGATTGAAGCCAAAGTAATCGAGGTCCTGAATCGAAGTCCGGATGCACATGAATGCATGATGAACACGTTACAAATCATCCTCATAACAACATCATAGGTGAATCATCATCATCAAACGTCATAGCTCATCATCATAATCATATTCATACATCATGTCATCATGGCTCATCATAATAATAATCATCATACATCACGTCATCATATAATCATAAGAATCATCATCATACATCATAGAAATCATCATCTAATCATATACAAATCACATAGAGCTCAAAGTCATACTCATATTAATTTATCATATTATCACATATTAACTCAAAATTATACTCGCGAAAATCCTCATAATATCGCCTATTAATCACATAAACTTCATAGTCCTACTCATGTTAATTCATCACAGAAATCACAAAATCAAACATCAAGGCATCGCTGCACAAGATCAACATTCACAAAACTCTGCTATGTTCGGTGGCATGTTCGCTAGGCGAGTCCGGGGCGAGTTTCTTCGCTAGGCGAAGAATTCTTTACTAGGTGAGTCTGGGAACAACATTTTTCGCTAGGCGAACTGTGCGATAACAACAAATTCTGCTATGCACCAGAACCTAAATCCACCCAAAAGGCTCCACGATTCACTTACCCAATGCCCCCAAAACATCCCTAAATCATCCTTAAGGTCTTACAGCAATAAAGGCAAAAAACCTACGGTTTACTAGGTCAATCCCGTAATATATCCACGTCCTAAATCACAATTTTCCCTTCAATTACACCCTAAGGCATTAGAGTTACTCACTATCCAATATTTCTATCCCTTCAAGGTCAGACATATAACAATTCAAGGTTTTGGCCACGAAGGCCTAACTCTCCTTTTCCCCAACGGATTCCACGGTTAGATTCACACTAACAGGTTTAGGCCACGAAGGCCAAAGATTACTATTTCTCATATCTATGCTTTAACAGTCAGGAATACTTACCACTACACCACAATATCATCAAGGTCCCACTATCAAATTTCCCTACGGGGTTAGACCAATGTCAAATCCGAGTTTTGGCCACGAAGGCCTAGTTTCCCTATTCCTCACAATCAATCCCAAAATCCCTTAAATCTTAAATCATCCATAATTACATTGAAAGTCGCACATGGAAAATCATGAAAGGCTATACTCCCCATACCTTAATTGTCGATTCAAAGCCTTCACGAATCTTTCAAGGAATCTTTCGAAACTTCTACCTCCAATCTTCTCCTCAGAGCTCTGGCCTCAATTCTTTTCACGGTTAACAAAATGAATCCTAAACCTTCAGAATTCCTTTTTGTCAAACCTAGTCTTGGGCCTCAAAATTGGGCTTTTCCCATATTACCCTCACTTACTCCTCTTAATGTCCAATTTGCCCTTCTTTCACTTATATTTATTTTAACTAATAATAATACTAATATTTTCATATTGTATATTATTAATTAAATAAACAACCCAAAAATGCATCATTCCCAATAATCCACAAAACCATTGAAAATCGCAGAAAAATGAATATTTTCAATTAAATAAATTAATTTAAATATTCCAATTAAATTCGGGGTGTTACATAACGTACTGAGGTACTCAAAATCCGTTACTAAATCGACAAACATCTCGGCGAAAAAAATTGGAGATTCGTCCTTTGGGGTTGCAACGTTTAGATATCTAAAATATATGCAAACCCTCAACGTCCTATTTTTCTTTAGTCCCAAGTTGAACCTCAAAATCAAGAACAGAATATAAGATTTTCATAGATTCTAATTGCGAAAGAGGAGAGGAATTGGAAATTAGGAAAAGAAATAAGAGAGAAAGAGTAAAAATCGTATTCAACTGGACGTTTAAAGCTTGCCGGCACTTGGGTTTCTCTCTAGAATAAAAATAATTTGAATGAGAAATATGAATAGATATTGAATCACAGGTGTTAATGGCAATCAATGAGGGTGTGGTGCTTAAGGAAAATGAAATAATGGTGATTGAAGTAAGTGAGACTCAAGAATTAATAATTAATCGTGAGGAAATGGGTATGGTAATAAAATAAAAATAAGAACAACACTTTCAAATTATGAAGAAGACAAATTGAACAATAGATAGAAAGAATTGACTAAGACTCAAACCACAAATAAGATGGACGACTCTGGAAAAATTGGAGTGGTTTTTGGCAATAAGGCTCAATGTACCAATATATTACATCAAGGAGAAAAGAAGAACATTACTTTATTCACCTTTAGTAATGCTCACGTACCCTACTGAAAAATCAATAATGCCCAAAAAAATTTGGAAGTTAACCTCACGACGCACCCAAAATCAACCAAAGGTTAAGTTTTGCTTTTTTGACAAAGGTTAACTTATGTACGTGTTTAAGTCTTATTACGCATTAGACATTCTCTCTTCCTCTTTCTTCACATTATTTCAATGTTTACTCAGAACCCAAATTCCAGTTTGTGAGAAAACTCATCTTCCATTATTTTCAAGCTTTCTTGTTACTTATATTTCATTGCATTGAAGCCTAGGACAACAATTGATCTCTGCTCCACTCCATTCAATTGAAAATCGTCGACTTCTCACATTTAAAACATTTTTCATTTTCTTACTTTTTTTATTTCAATGCATTAGTTTGAAGTTTAACGAATAATAGATTAATGTTGTTACATTAAGACGCATAATAAATTGTTTAGTGAGACCTACGTGTTGATTTTTTGAAGTTTGAAGTTAGAGTATTTGTGCATGCTTTATTTATTCCCATTCAATATTTAAGAGGATATGGAAGTTAACTTGTAATTTTTGTTATTCTAAAATGCAGAAATAAACTAAACATGCTCAAATACTCTAACTTCATATTGTTCTAAATGTTAATACAAAAGTTAACTTCTATAATATCTATCCATTAAATAATAAACTAAGCACACTCTCATAAATTTAAAATGCGTGTTTTATGGGTTATTCTAAAACTTAACATAAGAACTCACTCTTTTATTAATATATAGGTTAACCTTTCATATTATTTCTTTACCAAATAATGGTAACTCGCTTACAAAGTATTTTGGTGTGATTTACGAGACGTATGAAAGTTAAGTTCACTATTATTCCAAGAGGATTTTTGAGTTTCCTAAGGGTCATTCTTCAACATTAACGGTGGAAGAGCAATCCTCGCTAGTAGTTTGGAGGAAGAGCACCCCACTTAAAAAGACCATCAATGGTGAGACAACCCAAAGAGAAACCAGATCGATATATCAATTTGGAATCATAAACCAACCACTAACCATACTCCAAAATAAAAACAGAGGTGCAAATAACAACTCATATCACTTAGTTAAATGAATGACAATCGTCATATTGTTACGGATAAACGAATGACAATCTTTTTTTTTACAATTTTTTACTTATATTTTAATTTTTATTAAAATCATAATTAACCAAATTAAAAAATACTTTAATAAAAAATAAAATAAAAAACTCTATTCATTCATGAAACATACTAGATAATTACCTCATCTAGTGTGCAACATTTTCATATTTTCTTAAAGAGAAGAATTTTATTGTTTATTGTAGTCATCTTTGTTTTCATATTTTTTTATATAGTTTCGAGAAAAGAATATTTGATTTCAAAAAAAAAGATAGAGGTTTATCGAAAGTGTGCTTTAATTGTTTGTTTTTGCATAAAATATATTGTCTTGATAATGTATTTTGATAAATTAACATATAAGAATAGTTCTAAATTAGGTTAAACTCATTTTCATTATGATTGGATTGTCCTAACAAGTCACTAGGATTTAGGCAAACCAATAAGTAAACATGTCCTAGAAGCATACTAGATAACAAAAAAATGATTGCTCATCATTTAAATTATCTTTTAACATGTGTCTTAATAAGACAGTTATCCAAGAAAAGGTTTTAGGATTTAAAATCCTAATCTCTTTACTATAAAGTTTAACTTATGATCCAGACGCTGATAAGCACAATTTTTAATCCTAAATCTTGCACTCATGACCTTTACTAACTTTATTGTCAAAGTTTTTGCATGTACATTCTCCGTCTTAAGAGTTATAGATAAGCGAATGACAATGGTCATATTGTTACGTTCAACTACACCAAATATTCTAAGATTTGACAAGATTATTGACGTCATCTGTGGGAAATAAACTTAATCCTTACACCATCTCTTTTGTTTTGACTCTAAGGAAAATTCACGACGAAATTAACTTATGGTCAATAAGGTCATTGATAACCAACGTCAACAATGTATTTAAACTAATGGGAATGTGGGGAACATACACCAACAAAAGGATGACATAACTGCATAATACTCGTCCCCCGAGGAAAGGAGGTGTTACCTTCTTCGACGTATTCCCAGGAGCACTAGTTGGTCTCTTGTCTGCCAAAGACAACAACGGAACAGGGGCTTCGCTCGATAAGGCCGCAAAGGTATACACCACATTCTCCAAAAAAAGGTCATGGTTGAAATTTCGAGTTTGGTACTCCGACCACCAAACATTAAAACTTTCGATGGTAAAGAAAGATGGTTTATAGGAGAAGATTCACAGCTCCAGATACTAAATCGACCTAGCGAACTTGAGACAATTCTTATGTCCTGCCAAGTTGAGTCGCAGACCAGCCCACACGATGTCAGAGGGATGCCAAACTAGTGTTTTTGGCAGCATTTGGTTTAGTCCAAATTGTCGGGAAACTAGGTTAGGCTGGAAATTCATAAACCCATAACCAGTGTTACTCGACTCGATTCGGAACGACAACATTGTTGGAGTCAGAAACGCTCTCCATAAAGATTTTGACAGCGCTTCCGTTATAGGGGCAGCACCAGGAAAAAGGTTTTGGACCCAAGACGGCCCAAATCTTTGGTGCATGAAGGGGGACATTCCAGAGACAAAAGTGTTTGTCTCAGAAAACAGAGTAAGATATTTCAGAAAGAGTGTCTTGTTGGGAGTCTCCTGCATAGTCAGAAGGGCGAGTCGAACCCCCTCCACTGGTCGCTCCTTATTTAGATGTTGCATCGTGGTCGACGCAGGATAACCCAATTGATATTCAAAAGTGGCATCCTGCTAATGTTGCAGCAACCACATGGGCCCTGACACGTTTAGAGCTTTAGTGGTTTCATGAAGTCAAGAGATTTTCAAAGACGACAGCCACAGGGAATGATACAGGAAGGCTAGCAGAAGTTTTTCTAGAGCCACCTGTCGACCCTCATGTATTTGAATAGCCAAACTAATGTAGCTATTGGCTATATGTAATGAACCTGGGAAAAAAAGATAATATGACAGCCATAGGCTCAAGAAAGCAATATGCTCCTCGTCTGACACCTCGACTGAACCTTTGTCGTGGTGGTCTTTTATGAAATTTTGGAGAAAGACCAGTGATAGCTGCCACATCGAAAAGAGTAGGTGTCAGCATACCATAAGGTAATTGAAAGGTGTTTGTCGAGCCTTCCCAAAAGAGCATCGATGCCAACAACAGACAGATGTTGACCCTGTGAGCGTTCTTAGAGAGTTGAATGGCGTCGAAGACGCCAGCTCTTTTCCACTGGTACTAGCGCTTGTTCTGGACCTTGTTCAACCAGGCGAGATAGTCTTTATTTCCTGGGATTGGCATCAGTCGGAAAACCCTGGCCTTTAGCGCCATAAACTTCAATTCGAGGCTGCCAACGTTACGGAAAGCTGGGGGAATAGCGGCCTGAAAACCAGGAAAGGGGATGATTATCTGACGCCTCCACGCAGCCACCACGGCTTCATCAGCAAAAGTGGGGGTTGGGAAGAGGCCTGTGGGAATCCGCCTCTGAAATAACGAAAGCGATGGGGTTATTGCCAGTAGTGTGGGTCTGAGAAACAACTGAGAAAGACATTGAAGTGGTAGTAGGAAGAACTGGAGTCTGTTTTTTTTCTAGGGAAAGATGATAGACCTAAAATATATTGTTTATTTAACTCGATTTCGCGCACTTTATTTAGTATTTTATTTTTGTTTTCTTCTATTATGCCTCTATTTTGTTTCTTTTTCAGGTTTTTGTATTTTTAAGCTATTCGAGAAGAAATGAAGAAAAACGAGCTAAAAGACCATCATTTTGAGGAATTGTACACATGGCTTCCACCATGGAGGGCGCCATAGGAGATGCCACACATTGGATAGAAGACAACTTCTGAAAACTACCACTCCTTTCCACCCTAGTTCATGTGGCGGGCGCCACCTTCACATGCTCGTTTCCCATCCAAAAGGAGTTGGGGGCATTCCTGTCTTTACCTGTCCTTTCCTACCACTATAAATAGAAGAGTTATGTTTCATTTCTAATCATCCAAGCTTAGTTTACAGAACTCAAGCCATAAATTTCATCTATTGTAAAGTAATAAACTTCTCACGTCGAGGGGTTATTACATTGTCTAATTGAGTTTGTAATCGAGTTTGGAGCACTTGGGTAGAAGTTAATCCTGCCGCCATTTAATTCCCGTCATTTACTTCCAGTTGTACCAACATTTAAAGCCTCTCGTTTGGAGCAGGTTTCTGTTTATTTATTTCCTTTTATTTATCTTCTTTTATTTTTCGCACAATTTATTTATCGCACCTTTATTTATCACACCCTTTATCGCACTTCATTTATTTACACGCACTTTATTTACTCGCATTTTATTACCATGTCCGGCTAAATCTTAAAGGCTAGTATGCGAGGATTATAGTTATAACAAGTATTCCATACGGCTGTCAATAGAATTACTCAGGGGTTATTCTGACTTTTAAACACTTATATTATGTACTTAAAATCTGTTGGGTAAGATCGAAAGTCGTCCAACCTTTAGATAAATTTGGTTAGTTCTAACTGTTCCAAGGAAGCGGAAGCGCTTGGTTCGATTAAGTAGGAATCTTTAATGTTTTAGAAAATCGATTTTAAAACTATTTTCGGACGCGTTTATGGATTTAAAGTCTGGTTTGCAAGAACCTCTTTTTGTTAGAAATTCCAGGTCAAAATACTTTTCAACTAAGTCAAGAAACTACATTACTTAAAAATAGGTTTAGTCAATCCTAACGCAATACGCACCTTTTTATAACTGACAATAAGAGAATCGATTAGGGATAAACTCAGTTCTGAATATGCGAAAGCGACAGTTCCTGTTAAATTAGTTCTTTTCATGAGTAGAAAATATTACCCCATGAGGAATCCTATTTGTACACATCTGGAATACTACGTAGCTATATGAATTGCATCTATGCCTGTTGTTTTATTATTAAATTTATTTTCTCACTTTACTTTTATTTGGCACAACAAACCCCTTAATTGACTTGCCTTAGATAAACGTCGTAACAATAGTATATGATAGATTGACGTTTGGTCTATGTGGGATCGATAATCTTTTATGTTACTCTGACGCTATTCGTGCACTTGCAAAACACGTCATCAAGTTTTTGGCGCCGTTTCCGGGGACTAATCACGTCAAAATTTCATACCTTATTGTTACATCGTCTAGACTAAGGTTTTACCCGTTGGTCAATGCGAAGAACTCGCAGCACCGGTACCCTTATAGATCCTTTAGAGGAACCTGAATGTTACACTCGCGCATGTATCTTATTTCATAGATTTAAGAGAGCTATGGACAAAGACCGTAACCAAAGACCCCTTAAGGATTTCGCCCAACCATCTAATGACGAACCTAGTTCTAATATTATGAACCCCAATATTCCTGCTCACAATTTTGAGCTAAAACCTTCCCTATTACAATTAGTACAACAAAACCAGTTCGCGGGACTCGCTACCGAGAACCCGAACCAACATTTAAAAATTTTTATTCAACTAGCTAACACTTTTAAAACCAATGGTGCTACCCCTGAGGCGATTAGGTTGAGACTATTCCCTTTTTCCCTTAAAGACAAAGCTCTTACTTGATTAGATTCCCTTCCCGCCAATTCTATAACAACTTGGGAAGACCTTAGGAGAGTTTTCCTCGCTAGATATTTCCCCCCCGAGCAAAACAGCTGTTCTCAGGAACCAAATAAACAAATTTACCCAAAACCAAGGTGAATCTCTCTTCGAGGCTTGGGAAACATATAAAGACCTATTGAGAATATGTCCACACCATGGCCTAGAATCATGGCTAATCATTCATACCTTCTATAATGGAAACATGAAGATGACTATCGACGCTGCCGTAGGTGGCGCTCTAATGAATAAACCTTACCCTGAAGCTTGCACTCTCATCGAGGATATGGCTCAAAACCATTGTTAATGGGGGATTGAGTGAGCAACAATGGAAAAGAAGGAAGCCCAAGGTGGGATACATGAAATAAGTTCGATAGACATGATGCAAGCTAAAATGGACGCTTTAGCCCTTAAAGTCGAACATATGTACACAAACCCAGTAGCTGCAGCAGCAACCTCAACTGAGTGCAAACTATGCGGTACTCTAGGACACCAATCAGGAGGATGTAACCTGCTGAACGAGACTCATTCAGGAGAAGTCAAGTACGCCCAAGAAAACCCATTTTCAAACACTTATATCCCTGGATGGAAGAATCACCCAAACGTTTCCTATAAAAACAATAACCCTATTCAAAACCCTACACCCCCGAGATCATTCGGTTTTCAAGCCCAAAGATAAAACCCGCCTATGCAAGCTGTGCAACCTAAGCCAAACCTTGAGAAAATTATGGAAGATTTCATTTCGGCTCAGACCCAGCAAAACAAGGAATTCGTGAACCAGAACATCCATGTGAATAAACTGATTACCCGTTTAGGAACCAAAGTAGACCAAATAGTCACCCACAATAAGATGCTTGAAACCCATATCTCTCAAATAGCTTTAAAACAAACTCCTAAAACTACACACAGAGGATAATTCCTTGGACAACATCAACAAAACCCCCGAGGGAAAGCCAATGCAATTACCTTACAGAGTGGGACCGCTTACAATGAACCGGTTAACCCAACATTAAGTGAACCCAAGAGTCCTAAGGAGAGCATGGTACCCACGAGTGAAGTAGAGGAATCTGTAGGATCAAGAGAACAAAACAAAACTAATGAACCACCTTCGCCATATAAACCTCCCATACCCTATCTGCAAAGACTAAAACAAACCAAGATTAATAACCAATATCAGAAATTTATCAAAGTCATAGAGAAACTTCATGTGGAAATCCCTTTCATAGAAGCCATCACCCAAATACTGTCATATGCCAAGTTCCTCAAAGACATTCTTACCAATAAACGTAGACTTGACGATCCAAAACCTTCAGAATGCAATTCCATTTCGGAGAATAAACTCGCCAAGAAGGAGAAAGGTCCTGGAAACTTCTCCATACCTTGTATTTTGGGAAGTCATGTCATCAATAAAGTCTTCCTAGATTTAGGAGCTAGTGTAAGCCTCATGCCCCTGGCAGTTTTTGAAAGGTTAAAACTAGGAGAATTACAGCCTACGAAGATGTCACTTCAGTTAGCCGACATATCCGTCAAATATCCGGTTGGCATATTGGAAGACGTCCCCGTTAGGATCGGTCAGTTGTTCATTCCGACCGATTTTGTTGTCATGGACATTAAAGAAGATGATGACATTTCAATCCTCATAGGCAGACCGTTCTTATCAACCGCTGGAGCCATAATAGATGTCAAGAGAGGGAAGTTGACTTTTGAGGTAGGTGACGAAAAGGTAGAATTTATTCTGTCGAAGTTTCTTATGGCACCAGTATTAGGAGATGCATTTTATGCCATAGACATCATCGATGAATGTGTTAAGGAGTTAGAATTAGAAGAAATCATCAAATTACCTTCAACCTTCATGAAGGAAGATGATGAATCTATAGAACCCTACATTGATGATAACATGTACGAATGTGTATCCCTTACCCCAGATCTAATACAATGCCCTAAAAAACCAGCTTTAGAACTTAAGGAACTACCTAAGAACCTAAGATACAAATTCTTGGACGAAGAAAATAACCGTCCAGTAATAGTCAGTACTACCTTAAACCAAGGAGAAACATACCAACTCTTAGTCGTCTTACGAAATTATCCCTCTGCCTTAGGATATAACATCTTTGTCCTAAAAGGAATAAATCCTTCAGTGTGCATGCATCGGATCTCGCTTGAGGAAGACTCAAAACCTTTTAGAGAACACCAGAGAAGAATAAACCCTATAATGAGTGATGTTGTTAAGAAGGAAGTTCTCAAATTACTAGAAGCGGGTATAATTGATCAAATCTCAGATAGTAAGTGGGTAAGCCATGTGCATGTAGTACCTAAAAAGGGAGGCATCACGGTCGTGCAGAATGAGAAAGGAGAACATGTAGCAAAACAGATAGAAGGAGGATGGCGTATGTGTATAGATTATAGGAAACTAAACAAAGCAACTAGAAAAGATCATTTTCCCTTACCATTTATAGACCAAATGCTAGAACGTTTGGCCCAACACTCATAGTTTTGCTACCTGGATGGATATTCAGGATTTTTTCAAATCCCTATACACCCAAAAGATCAAGAGAAAACTACCTTCACATGCCCTTATGGAAATTTCGCCTACAGCCGAATGCCTTTCGGTCTCTGTAACGCACCTGCAACTTTCCAACGTTTCATGATAACGATCTTCGCAGATTACCTTGATGGAATCATGGGAGTATTCCTGGATGATTTCTCAGTATGGGGTCTTGATTTCAATAATTGTCTCGCTAACCTTGAGAAAATCCTGAAAAGATGTGTTGACGTCAACCTGGTGTTGAACAGGGAGAAATGTCACTTTATGGTCACCGAAGGTATATTTTTGAGACATATAGTTTCCGAGAGAGGTATCGAAGTAGATAAAGCCAAAATAGAAGTGATATAAAATCTTAAACCCCCTAACACTATCAGAGAAGTCCGAAGTTTTCTTGGACACGCTGGTTTATATCGACGTTTTATTAAAGACTTTTCTAAAATAATTAAACCCTTAACCGACCTCCTCATGAAAGATGTCGAGTTTGAATTTGACGAAAAATGCATTGAAGCATTCAACTTTCTAAAACGAGCACTGATCTCAGCATCCATAATTCAACCTCCAAACTGGGACAAACCATTTGAAATCATGTGTGACGCAAGTGACTATGTTGTAGGAGCTGTTCTAGGGCAAAGAAAGGATAAGAGATTACATGTAATCTACTATGCTAGTAGAACCCTAGATGCTTCTCAGATCAACTACGCTACCACTGAGAAAGAGTTTCTTGCCGTAGTTTTTACCAGGGACAAATTTCAATCCTATCTGGTAGGAGCCAAAATCATAGTTTATACAGACCACAGTGTCATCCGTTACTTATTAAGCAAGAAGGATGCATAACCTAGGTTACTTCGATGGATCCTCCTGTTACAAGAGTTTAATCTGGATATTAGAAACAAGAAGGGCACATAAAACGTAGTTGCCGACCACCTTTCTAGGCTCGAGTATTTAAAACTAGACCCACTCCCTATTAACGATACTTTTAACTATGACAGGTTAATCGCTAGGATAAAAGTCGTAGAAGAAAGAAACTTAGAACCTTCCAAAAGCCCTGAGAGATCTCTGGAAGTAAGCAACGTACCTTGGTACGCAGATTTTGTGAAATACTTAGCTGCAGATATCATCCCCTCTGACCTTAATTACCAGTAGAGAAAGAAGTTATTTAATGACGTAAGACACTTCTATTGGGACGAACCGCTCCTTTTCAAAAGAGGCACGGACGGTATTTTTCACCGTTGCGTCCCAGAAGAAGAAGTAAGAAATATAATAGAATACTTCCACTCTGCACCTTATGAAGGACACTCTAGCGCATCCAAAACGCACGCCAAGATCCTTAGAGCATACCTGTTTTAGCCAACGATGTGGCGTGATATACACACCTATATAGTCACATTTGACCGGTGCCAGCACACTGGAAACATCTCAAGACGTGACGAAATGCCTTTAAGGAACATCCAAGAGGTAGCGATCTTTGATGTTTGGGGCATAGACTTTGTGGGACCATTTCCGTCTTCCTTAGGAAACAAATACATCTTAGTAGTTGTTTACTACGTGTCTAAATGGATTGAAGCTATAACCTCACCTACCAACGACACATGTGTAGTCATCAAGCTGTTTAAAAATTACATATTCCCTAGATTCGGAACCCCCCGTCTTATTATTAGCGACGGTGGATCGCATTTCATATCAAGAGTCCTCGAAAAACTTTTAAGAAAATATGGAGTTAAGCATAGGATGGCGACACCTTATCACCCACAGACTAGTGGCCAAGTATAAGTATCCAATAGAGAAATTAAGTAAATCTTAGAAAAAACGGCCTCTATATCTAGAAAAGATTGGTCTCAAAAGCTGCAAGATGCGCTATGGGCCTATAGGACCACCTTCAAAACCCCTATTGGAACGACCCCTTACCAACTAGTCTATGGAAAATCTTGTCATCTCCCCTTTGAATTAGAACATATGGCCTACTGGGCCATAAAAACCCTAAACTTTGATTACTTGACTGTTGGACAAAACCGCGTCCTTGATATACATAAACTGGAAGAACTTCGTCAATCCGCCTTGGAAAACGCAATTATCTATAAAGAAAGAACCAAAGCCTGGCACGATAAGAAGATCGTAAAGAAATATTTTCATATAGGAGACCCTCTTCTCCTATTAACTCTATATTATGACTCTTTCTTGGCACGCTACATTCGAGATGGACAGGTCCCTTTACAGTTACCAAAATTCTATAATCAGGAGCAGTCGAGATCCAGAACCAGTCACGTAGCCCATTCATTGTAAATGGGTAGAGATTAAAATTCTACGAAGGAGGATATATTCCCGATGATTACTCCAGCCACACCTTGATTGATCTGCCATTGCCTACTTCAACCATATAGGTTCTACTCGTTAAGCTAACGACGTTAAACAAGCGCTGCCTGGGAGGCAACCCACGATTTTATTTATTTTTCCTTTACTTATCTCTTATTTCATTTTATTTTATTTTATTTTATTTTATTTATGTGTCAACTAACGGCTTATGATGATTGTGCTTTTAGGACTTACTCTCTAAGTTTTATTTTTCAAGATGCAACAGCATGATGACATGCACGTCGTCTTCAAAGACGACAAGCAGAGACAAAGATACTCCATTCTTCAACAGCGTCCTATGGCACCGACCCGGTATCTGGATCAGGCCTACATGGAAGCTTTAGGGATCGAACCCAGTATACGGTTCCTCTGTCATCAGCTCCAATAGGGCGAATATGCTGACCAGCTGCACCAGACCTATAGGAATCTCACATTAGAGTTTCTCAGCTCGTTCTTCCATGAGCCGTATGCCAGTCAGGACGGGTTTGCCACATTCAGACTCTTTGGGAAAGAGTTTGCCTTCACCCATAAGGGATTCGACGGCTTACTTGGATTTTCGACCACCCCAGATGTTATCCCTGATCTTCCGATGGGCGATTTTATGAGCAGAGACATTGAACAATTCTGGAGAGAGATTACAGGCGGAAGAAGCCTAGATCCATCAACTCAGCTGTCTCCGATAATCCACAACCCAACTATGAGGTATTTTCAGATGACCCTGGCTCACACCTTTCTTAGAAAGGAAGACTCTGACACACACGTTAGTGAGGAAGAGATATTCTTCCTATTCTGCGTGAACAAGTTACACACGGTGGCATGTTGAAATTTCCTGCTGTATAATCTTGAGGGCACAGCTCGATCACACGAAAGAGTTATTCATGTGGAAGGCACAATCACTCATATAGCCACTGCATTAGGACTCACCATCCAATTGCATCATTTTACTCCGTATTATGGACCTACATTGCTTGACATTGATTTCTGTTTGGATAGATGGATGATGAGTGTCATACCCCAAATTTGTCCTACCCTGTGTATAACTTGCATTTGTGTACCATCCATCAACTATTATCCATAAAATAAAAAGAAATATGTCGCTTCCATCATGAGATTGAGTTGAATTGGATCAGGTTTTGCTTGAGGTTCATTAAGTCAAGAATAAGTGCAGTATATGATGAAGTCCATTGGTTCTTACTTAATTTGCTAGTCAGACGAGGGTTGACCAAAAGGAAATTGGGTTTGTGAGATTATTGGGGGTTCAAATTACTGTGATAAAGGATCCAACGCAGGAGATGGTCAAGTTATTTCTTTGAGTTAAGCCATGGTTGAATATGTGTTAGGTTGGTTTTAAGCTATGAGATCAAATCATTCAAAGTATAATTAACTCGTGTTCAAGCCAAACAATTAAAATTTGTTTCAAGTTTTTCTTAAACTTTTTGATCAAAATGTCGAGTTAGTATTAGGAGATCGAGCAAAGACTCTAATAATTCCAAACCATCAAGAGATAGTCAGAAGGAGAATGAATTTTCTCCTAAAGTTATTGCAGAAAAGCTGGTAGCGGCTTTAGACTCAACAGTGAAATTATCTGGTCTGTCTGCCAAGGCTTGCAATGGTCATATCAATTTTTATGCTTCTAGTAAGCAAGTTTCCCAAAATGGAACTGTTCAAAATGCTACAATTCCTAAGAAGTCTGGTATGAAGCTTGATAAAGGAGGAAATTGTTTGATTAGTCCTCAACATTGTCAATTTAAAAAGCGAAAGCTTGAGATCCGCTTGAATAGAACCAGTTTTGATCCAGAGAAAACTTTATATACTGCTTCAGCTGCTGCCTTTCTAGCATCAGCGGATTCATATGTTAAAACTACCAGTAATGGTGGGATACAACCCTCACAAAGTACTTTTAACCTCAAGTCTGTATTTTCCAAGAATAACATCAGAATGCAGGAATTCACTACTTCAGAGGTCAAGCTATTTGTCTTTCCTGTTTCATTATGTTTATCAACCTGCCACACAAGAATCACAGATACAAATGGATCACACTCTTCCTTGCATCTTTGTCAGTGTAGCATATTCTCCCGCGAATACTTCCAATCTCATTTATCCATCTCCAAAACCTATGGAAAAGGAAGATAGACAATATTTGGTTAGTCATAGCAGCACATACATGAGTTAATGAAACATAAAAAAGGGATCACATAACCACATCACCAAGCATAAATGACAAAGAGAAATGGCCATGCCTGCTGTGGGTGAGTTATCTCAAGTTGCAACAAAATCTTCACGCCGTAGTGCATTTGCATAAACAACTATGTGCAAAACTGATCACGACACAGCCACAACGAATGTTGTTAAGTGTGACCCTTACAACTTCACGCATCCACCAAAACCGCAGCTTGCCACCAAACCGTACGGCAGCCCCTACACAGAGCAGTACAACAGTAGCACCTGCAATATTAAAAACCGTCACACCGATGCACGCTTTGCCTCATAATACAAGCTCAAAGTTCTATGCAACTACCGCATAAAACAGTGAGCAGCAGCGAACTTTCAAGTGATGTCACGCATAACCTGTTTCCTTTTAAGTACTGCAACAATGGCGCAATGTATGTTTCGCGTTCCACGTGGCCACTAATTGCGCGCATATGTACCACGACCTGCACAAGAGAATTAGAGGAACAACAAGCTAAAGGCCGTGCATGGGATGAAACTTGGTTGGCAAGCCTCTTCTACAAACCATGTAACTATGAGTTATTTGTGAAGCAATCTTTGAACATGGAAATGGCAATTGTCATGACAAGGGATTCTGGCATGGAGTGGATCATCCATCTGGATACTGATGAACTGATACATACAAGCAATCCACATGACCTAAGAGTATTCTCAACCTTCAAGAAGTTGTAAGAAAAGCTTCATCTCCATGCAAAACATTGCATTATATCCCAAATTACCCCACTGCCTCGTCCAAAGGCATTCTCAATCAAGTTCCATATCAAACCTTCCATCGAAGCGCAAGCACGTACATGAAAAGAAAAGAGAAGAAATGTCAGCATGCTGCAGTACGTACAAGCTAAATTAGAATTGCAAGGAAAGGACTTTCCTGGTACATATGGGCAGCAACAAAGGATCCTTTTCTTCTATACAATTTATGCAGACATGTACCAAACAATATGGGATTTCAGCATACCAAGGCCTATCACAAGGCAAGGAGATGTTAATACAGCGTACTTTTGAATTGAGAAGCAACAGGCTAACACACGAAGATTAAAATAAGGATGGACCCTGCTCATATTCCATGTGACGACAATCCTTCTCCAGATTTTTGAAGCAAGTCATGAACCATCACCTGTGGAAAGAAATGGCAGCAACATGTCATTCTAACACAAATAAACTGGCATATATATGTGTAATACACCTGACTCAAGACGAGGTCGCAGATATGAAAAGCAGAAGGAAGTAAGATGATACCATAATACAATCCTCAGTGCCCATCATCGCTTTCTTTATGCGGGAAGGAGTTGAGCATCGTCGTTCTCACTTTAATTGTTACCCGCATAAGTAACTAAAACAAGCCCATGCAAGCCAACGGTAGAGCATGCGTCCCAAGCCACTTCCAAAGTTGTGCAGGCGGTTGCGCATAATTCCATATTTTTCTGCCGAATACTTTATTTTCACAACAGAACCTCTCACAAACTTTTCCATGATTTGCAGCAACAAATATATGCCCTGCACATTTTAAACCATGCCTTCAAATCTCAGCTCATTTTTGATGAGTGGAATTTATACAAAATAAATGAAACAAGGTACTGCAAATAAGACTAAAATAAAGGATAGGACCCCACACAGCGAAAATGTGTACGTCATAACCGCACCTCCAGCCACGACTTGCAGAGGGACATTCCATAGGGTGTTAATCCCTCACAACCGTACACCAAAGTCATGCCAAGTTGAAAAGAAAACCGTCACGTGCAGTAGATAACAAAATTTGATAAATGCTAACACAAAATCACAGCAGCCATTACCTTCGGTAAAAAACCAAACTGTACTTGGATGTTCAATAAGCAACGCGGAGGAAATGAAAGCAAGCAAAAACGCCGCTTCACAAATGCGCGTTACCCCTGAAAATTGCAGCACAAACAATTCTATCAGCTACCGTATCCCACTAGACTATGCACATAAGCAATGCAGAAGGTTGCGAAAGTCCGCAGCAGGTCCGCGACGCACCCACCGAGACAAGCCATTCCCTTCTACGAGCTATCACCCCACCTTTTTTAGTGTACCAGCTAATCCTGCACGAACCAAGACATTTAATCCTGCAAGCCATATTCATGAATATTACATTTCTCAACTTTTAAAATGAAATTTAAAATATGAAAAAGGTACAGGGGGACCACTTGGATATAGGGATACCTTCAATAAAGAAGTGGCTGCTCAATTCATTTGGACCTCGCAGCAAAAGCGACCATAATCATTTACATCAAGCCACAACCAACAAAAGGACAGCAGTAGCAACACACACAACCTGCAAAGTTGTACTACACAGCAGACACCAACATTTTGCAAAACGGCAACACATCAATGATCTCATTTTTTTCTCTCAAATTTCTCTCCAATCTGTCTTTCTTTTTCAATATAAAGGATAAAACACAATAGAAGGAGGGCCAAAAAAACCCTAGCAGCCACAGCTTGGAAACCATCTCCTTCAACATCAGAATCACAAACCTTTCTTCAACCTGTGCATTTTCAAATCCATAACCTATTCTCTTACCTCCTTCATAAAAATAGCAGAACTAAATATACCAGACAATTTTTTCCAACTCTTGATGCCATCTTCATTCAACCTCCATCTAAATATCTCTTCAAACCTAGCACAAACCCCTTCTTCAAACCCAACCATAATATTCAACCAATAATATTTCAGCCTAAAGTATCCTTCTTCCTCAAATCGAATTCTCAAACAAGCCAACACCTGCGAGTAACCATTTCACCAACAAATTTGTAACCCTTCAATAATCCTACGTCATTATCCCTCAGCTTCACTTTGAAAACAGAAACCCATTACCGTCTCGGAACAACCTTCAACCACAAAACGTAAAAATCTCTCAAATCCAAACCAAAACCCCAATTGTTCTACTCTAAACCCCAAATTCCTTTTCAAACCAAACCCAAAATAAAATAGGGATGAAGAGAAAGTTCAATCGAGTTGAGTGTTAAAACAAACCCTGAGCGACCGAGAGACAAAAGATATGAGGATGGAACCTAACGCGGAAGCGCTTTCGCGAGCTTGTTTTTTCGATGATGTTTAATCCACACATCCTTGCCGTAACCCCAAACCCTTTTTGAGTAACCTTCACCGCAGAACAAATCAAGCGAGATTGAGAAGAACAGATCTACGAACCTGAGTGAAAATGATTCGCGAGCGGACAGGTAAGAGAAGGAGAAATTTTCCTTTTCCATCGTGACCTCGCTCTACTTCAGTTCTCCATTCATGTTGTTACAGATGATCTACTTTGAAGATGGATGGGATTTTGTTTTTCTTTTGGCGTGTATCGTATAGTCATTTGGACATCTTTGGTTATGTTACACGGGTCGTGGGCTTAAAGAGCTTTGTCCAAACCGCATCTTTTGGGATTTTTGTTTTGTATCACAGAGATGATGGGCTCCCAAAGCTCATGTGGTTCTCTTGCCTTTTTCTTGTTTTTTTAAAAAAAAAACATTTTATTTTATTTATTTAGTTTTTTTTGTTACATCAAACTTTGTTCATAATTTTATTATCTTGTCAAAGATTTTGTTGCTAATTTTAAATTTTTTTTTTTTAAAGAAAACATTTTGATTAGGTCATTTCACTAATAACTTTTTTTAGTTTTATTTAAAAATATCTTTTAGTTTTACCTTGAATTAATTTTCGTCTCCGATTTTACTCCATTTATTTAGGGTCGATGACGATACCCCAAGTTATAACTTTGTCAAATTTTTGACGAGTAATGACAAACCCGAGACCGTTTTCTTTTTAACTTCTTTCATTTTCGACTTTTATCGATTTCTTGCTTATTTTGGTCAAATGACAATTTTAAATTATTATCGGTCAAAATTATTGATAGATGATAATTTTAGTCGAGACTTTTCACTTGCACTTCAAATTATCTTTTAAACATTTTCTCGGAAAAAAAACTCCAAAAGAGGGAGATTCTTGAAATCTAGCATTTCTTGGATCTTCGAATGAGCAACTCTCGAGACTCGCTCTTGAGTTGTTGTTCATTCAATCTTTTGATTTTCTCAAGCATATTCTCAACGTCTTTTGATCAAAACCCCGAAAGAAAGAGGCGCTTGGAGTCTAACATTCCTTGTGTCTTCGAATGAATAATTCTCGAAGCACGCCCTTTGAGTTGTTATTCACTCAACCTTTCGAATTCAATCATTTTTAAACATTCTCCTAAGTCGAATGCTCGTTCGCATTCGCAATGCATTTCATTCACAATTCCTCGTGGTCTCGATACTAGGAGCATCCTCAGGGACTAATATCGTTTCTCACAATCCTAACACTTGACACGTCGTCAAGTCGGTTCCATTTTCAAACAAATCTTCGACACGTCGTCGAGCCATCTTCAAGTCAACTTCCTTTGGCCCCGCATGCCATTCTTCGATTCGATCCTTTCACAAACATTTTTAAAACTTACGAAAGAGGGATATTCTCAGAATCAAGCATTCTTTGAATATTTGAATGAGTAACTCTCGAGGCGCGCCCTTGAGTTGTTATTAGTTCGTTCTTTCGATTTCAAAATATCCAACTCTTTATCTTCAACTTATTCAGTCAATTCCCGAAAGAACTGAATTCTTGGAATCTCGCATTCCTTGAATTCTTGAGTGACAAGCTCTTGAGGCGCGCTCTTGGGTTGCTTGTCAGTCACCCTTTCGTCTCAAACTCAAACTTCAACCCTTTTCAAACCTCATCTTTTCGTGGTTGTTATCACGAACTACGACTGCTCTGATTCTTCATTCTCGTCCAAATGTAAGATACGTAGGCACAAGATTGCGATGATCTTGGCGAGCTACCTCCCCTTCATTTCCCGTATCCCTTTCGTGGTTGTTACCACGAACTACGGACGCTCTGATTCTTTATTCATTCTCGAATATAAGATACGTAGGCACAAGATTGCGATGATCTTGGCGAGCACAATTCCCTTCATCTTCCACTTCCCCTATCCTTTCCTGTAGTCGAACTACGGCGCTCTGATTTCTCATTCTCGTCCGAATGAGCATACGTAGGCACAAGGGCCCCAATCCTTGGCGAGCACCCTATTCTCTAACCACCCATCTCTCCTTTGCGTCTTTAACCTTTTTACCCTACCAATTCTACCTTATCAATAAGAAGAAAACAAGTAAACCTAGACAACACTCCCCACAATTACCTTAAGAGGTTCCCGTCGAGTACGACGGACGTGAGGAGTGCTAATACCTTCCCCTCACGTAACCGACTCCCGAACCCGAAACTTGGTTGCGACAACCCTGTTCCTATCCTTTCGTTTTTAAGAGGTTTTCTCGATATTTTCCTCTCCCGTTTATTCGGGAAAAATAAAGTTCGGTGGCGACTCTGTCGAACCGCATTTCCGCGCCTTTTGCGCGAGGGTCGTTTCTCCGAAATGTCTCCGTGATTTTTCGAGGTGCGACAATGAGGAGAGCTTCTTTTCACCCTGATTGTTTCAAACTTCTCATTGATTATCAGACTGTCCATTATTTTACTCTAGCTAACCCAGTTGTGACCAGTGTGCACGATCCTTCCAACTGAGATTATGCATTGGAAGGGTATGGATAGACGATCGATGAGCCACGTACACCGCCCTCAGTGGAATACCATCCTTCTCCACCATCTCCAGAGACGATAGTATTCTCTAACAATCATGCATTGCGAAGGCCTTATTTGTACAGCCAGATAACAGAGCTGCATTTTGAGATAGCTCGACTCCAGCAGACAGTAGCTGATCTCACCTTACAGGTTCAGGTATCATACATGACCCATGCCACTGAGACAGACACTTTATATCAAGAGATCTCAAATTTTTACAGAGAGCTTCACTCACTCCGTCATCCCGATCAGTCAAACGAGCAGCCAACTTCTTAATGACACCATTTTATTGCTTTCATTACTTACTTTATTTTCCTTTGCATTTATAGACTTATTGCATTTAATTACGTTTTTATTTTTCATGACATTAAATCATATCATTTATATTTATAATAATTGCTATGTCATTCAATTTTATTTTAATTATTTTTATGTTTTCTGATTTTTATTTTTATGTCAATAAAAGTATTATATATATATATATATATATATATATATATATATATATATATATATATATATATATATATATATATATATATATATATATATATATATATATATATATATATATATATATATATATATATATATATATATATATATATATATATATATATATATATATATATATATATATATATATATATATATATATATATATATATATATGTATGTGTGTGTGCGTGTGTGTGTGTATGAAAAAAAATTAGTGTGCCAGGACAGGTACCCTCTACTGCCAACACACCCCTAAAAATCCAAGAAGAAGCACCAAGGCCCAAACCAAAGCACAAATCCGGCCCAACCATGTTTTACAAGGATGGAACCCGCCATGGGGTCTAGACTATATGCATGACAGAAGTTACAAAACCTCCATTTTTCAGGCCCAACCATGTTTTACAAGGATGGAACCCGCATCCATGGAGCACGAAGGCTACGTTTTGCATCAAGGGAAGCCCAGAGAAAGACAACGGAAAATCCTCGACAAACTGCAAAATGGGACATCGCTTCGACACGGTACGTGGACGATAACTGCCTTTATTCTTTAGGTATTTACCATAGTGTTTATCACTTATTAGACATTCTAAGACTGCATGAAATATTTGCTAGACAGGATCCTACTTTTGAACGGCTGATAAGGGAATTCTTGAGTTCTCTAATTTATATTGTCAGGCCCGACACTGCTAGTACCGTCGGCACGGTCCAGTTTCGGATGTTTAACATTGAATGTTCATTTAGTACCGATGAACTGGCAGAAAGATTAGGACTGCCTTTTGGTGAAGGTGCTATCTGTGAAGCACCTCTGGATTCTGAATGGTCCGTGGAGGCATTTTCCTTTTGGCACAGGTTGTCAAATTTTTCTATTACATCTTTCGAAGGAATACTTGCCTCCGGGATCCATAACCCGACCATCCGTGTATTCCGCTACATGTTAGCCTGCATTATATTTGGCCGGGAGAATCCAAATAAGGTGAATGCCAAAGAACTATTATTCTTCCAGAGCTGCCTCACAGATAGGAGATTTAATGTGGTTCCATTCATGATTGCCCATATGAACGCCTCAATTAAGAGCACTGGGACCATAGCCTTCGAAGGACTTATTACGTCCATTGCAAAGGCTCTGAACCTAGATGCCGAGATAGCCACTTTAGAGCCTCTCCCTCCTTGCACAATTAATTTGAAATTCTTGAAAGATATGAAATTGTGTAAAGTTAGGAAGGAAGGAGGCTTTGAGCTTATGATTCATGGGAAGGTTATCCCATCTATCGTTTTACCCTGCATTAGACGCACTGATGTGACTATTGAGAGGAACTGGACCTACGATCTAGATGTTGCACCCGTTACAGGTCCAGTGCCCCCAAATATTCATGTTGGTGACATCGATGATACTGAAGACGAGTATGACCAGTGAGAGCGATCTCCCGATCATCCCATGCCGCCTCACCATGTACCACAAACACACATTGCACCTTCTTCCTCTTACCATTCTGCAGGTACCTCTCCTGGTTTTTATATATCTGAGCCGATGCGGTGAGACCAATTAGCAAGAGAGGAAAGACGTGATAACCTGCTGACCACCATCCAACAACAATTAAATGAGAATATGAGATTCATGCAAGAATCTCAGCAGCAGATGAACTAGTCCATGCATACCATAATGCAATCCCAAGCAGCCCTGACCAACAGATTCAACGCGTTCGATGCTGCTCAGACCGATCATCGTCGCAGCAGATCCCACCACCCTAGGTACTTCGAGTATGCTGGCGACAGCACCAGTAGCATGCCCTGGACACTTCAGGTACCTCGTCCCTTACATATTTTGAAATATTGGGGACAATGTTCAATTTAAGTGTGGGAGGAGAATTTATTTATTTACACTTACTTTCTCGCATTTTTATCGCTTTCTAGTTTATTTCCCTTCTTATTTTTTCTTTTTTCATTTTTTATAACATACTTGTGCTTAACGAGTCATTCTACAGTATACCCTTATTCCATCATTTCTTTACCCCACAAAAAAAATTCTTTTTTGACAAATAGACCACTATCCCTAAAATTCTTTGGGCTTTGAGGCAAGTTCGTGTTAGGATGCGGATGATTTGGAAAATTCTCTTTGAAACATCGGTATCATTATAAACACCTTAGGCTTTGAAATTGCAGAAATCAACCCCGATACCCTGTGTACCACGACCTTAATAGAATGTTCGTAATGAGCCCTTATTAGTTTATACTAGCAGTCAGCTCCGACCATAGCGTTATCTAAGTGAAGGACTGATGAACATAAGTGAATGATCAGTATGCTAAATAACATAATTGCAACTCGGGTATAAGTAACTCTCACAAGGTCATTTAACCTAAAAAGTTGTAAAAATTTTAAAAAAGAAGAAAATAAATGATAATGATAAAAAATAAAAATATCTTCCCATTGTTAGTTGGTTCAGAGGTATCTGAACTGAACTCGGTAGGGCGGATTACGATCCGATCCCCCACAACTACAAGTGGGAAAATAAAATGGGTGCACCACCTTTTGTACCAGAGCCCCGTGCTTAAGATCAGAAGCACTAAACGGTCACTTCACCATGATTACGTGCAGATAACGGGCTTAATGTGATTGCACCAGAATGAAAAGGACCCAGAGGAGATTTGAAAGTAGGCCTAGGTACGATAGGATAGTTTGGTTTGGTTTGTGTAAAGAACGAAACTTATGTCCGTGCTCACGGAGATGTGTCATTTTCGATACCCATAGTTCACTGAGCTATTACCTATCGCTTCATTCCAGCTTGAACTTATAAGTCCTTTTGCCCAGATCATTTATGGATATCACCCTATTCTGTCATGATGTTTTTCTTGAAGATAAGCAAAGGTTTTAGCGTGGGAGAATTTGATAGACCTAAAATATATTGTTTATTTGACTCGATTTCGTGCACGTTATTTAGTATTTTATTTTTGTTTTCTTGTATTATGCCTCTTTTTTGCTTCTTTTTCAGGTTTTTGTATTTTTAAGCTACTCAAGAAGAAATGAAGAAAAACGAGCTAAAAGACCATAATTTTGAGGAATTGTACACATGGCTTCCACCATGGCGGGCGCCATAGAAGATGCCACACGTTGGATAGAAGAAAACTTCTGACAACTACCACGTCTCCCACTCCATTCCACCCTAGTTCATGTGGCGGGCGCCACAAGAAGGTGGCGGGCGCCACCTTTACACGCCCGTTTCCCTCCCAAAAGGAGTTGGGGACATTCCTGTCTTTACCTGTACTTTCCTACCACTATAAATAGAAGAGTTTTATTTTATTTCAAATCATCCAAGCTTAGTTTACAGAACTCAAGCCATAAATTTCATCTATTGTAAAGTAATAAACTTCTCACGTCGAGGGGTTATTACATTGTCTAATCGAGTCTGTAATCGAGTTTGGAGCACTTGGGTAGAAGTTAATCCTGCCGCCATTTTATTCCCGTCATTTACTTCCAGTTGTACCAATATTTAAAGTCTCTCGTTTGGAGCAGGTTTCTGTTTATTTATTGCCTTTTATTTATTTGCTTTTATTTTCCGCATAATTTATTTATCACACTTTATTTATTTACCCGCACTTTATTTACTCGCATTTATTTACCATGGCCGGCTAAATCTTAAAGGCTAGGATGCGAGGATTATAGTTATAATAAGTATTCCATACGGCTGTCAATAGAATTACTTAGGGGTTATTCGGACTTTTAAACACTTATTTTCTGTACTTAAAATCTGTTGGGTAAGATCAAAAGTTGTCCAACCTTTAGATAAATTTGGTTAGTTCTAACTGTTCCAAGGAAGCGGAAGCGCTTGGTTCAGTTAAGTAGGAATATTTAATGTTTTAGAAAACTGATTTTAAAACTGTTTTCGAACGCGTTTATGGATTTAAAGTCCAGTTCGCAAGAACCTCTTTTTGTTAGAAATTCCAAGTCAAAATACTTTTCAACTAAGTCAAGAAACTACATTTCTTAAAAATAGGTTTAATCAATCCTAACGCAATACGCGCCTTTTTATAAGTGACAATAAGAAGGATCGATTAGGGATAAACTCAGTTCTGAATAGCGAAAGTGACAGTTCCTGTTAAATTAGTTCTTTTCATGAGTAGAAAACATTACCCCATGAGGAATCCTATTTATACACATCTGGAATACTACATAGCTATATGAATTGCATCTATGCCTGTTGTTTTATTATTAACTTTATTTTCGCACTTTACTTTTATTTCACACAACAAACCCCTTAATTGACTTGCCTTAGATAAACACTGTGACAATAGTATATGATAGATTGTCTTTTGATCTTTGTGGGATCAATAATATTTTATATTACTTTGAAACTATTCGTGCACTTACGAAACACGTCATCAAAAGAGCAGCAAGAGAGGAAGTTTTAGAAAAGGTCTAAAGGAATACAAGGGAACTATTTATAGTTAAACTTGTTGGCAACAAATAGTCTCGAAGTCTTTTCAGATTCTCCTTCAAAGAAGAGTGGTGAGTGGGGGTTGGTTTGAATCCCATGATGTGGGAAAGTGGGCAAAATGATTAAGGTCTTTGGAAATCATGGCGCAGAAAGGCGCCATCATCATGTCAGGAGGTGACTAACACGTGGCTGATTCAATAGGAGGCAATGATGACGCAAATATGTCGACAAACTGTTGCATGTCTAAAACACCAAGTCTCTCAAAGTATCGACAGGTGAAAAAGTCTAGGTCGACAAGAAAGTAAAGGAAGAAGGAATGGTGTTCTGAGTCGACAGTGCAGGAGAAGACGTATTGGTTGACTTAGACATATGACAGTCGACCAGGCCGACAAATGGGGCAGTTGACGAAGGGGTTTTGCTTGGCGGGAAATGGATTTGAAAAAAGTAGAACATGGGGAAGTTACAAAAGTAGTGACCAGACACGTGGCGGCACCAGAAACAACCTAAAGTTTATTTAACTTATCTATATAAAGCAAAGCTTGGCTCCAAGAGAAGGGGGAGTTTTTGGACAGCATTGTAAGAAAAACACTCTGAGTACCGCACATTAAGAGAAAAGAGTTTTTCATTCCTTACAAAATGTACGAGCACGCCCACTTGTATTTACCAGTTTGAATTAAATTTATCAAGTCTTTTTATGTTACGAAAGCGGCGCCTTTACTTTCATGTCATTTCCCTTCTTCTTTTTTTCGTTTTTATTTGAGTAGAAGCATCATCATATTTACTTAACTTCATCATACGCACGTCCAAATAACCACCAAGTCTACCACAAATTCACACACCCAGAACCAAGTGTCTTGGGACTAGTTTGGTCGGTTCTGCAAGTAGACCCGCGTCGGAAGGTCAGAGGTTGTCCACGCGATAAACACGTGCGATCATTGGTGCATGATCAAATTCTATGTGAATTTGTATGTAGTGAGCTACTATGATTATATATACACCGTTAACTATTTGAATCTATTCTCACCCTTTATTTGTGTTGTTTTGTCTGTGCTCCTCTAGAGTACAAACAATCACGTAACTGAGTAGGAGCTTGAGGTTGAAGACAGTTTCGTGCCGCTTTAGTAGTCTGTTGATCGAGTCCTTTAGTGAAGTCGTTCTGATATGTAAAACCATGGGGAACAAGTTGTTCTTTGTTTATGATATGTAACATATCTTCGCTTTGTTGTAGAGATTAACCATGTTTAATTTTGAGTTGTTGTTCAGTCTTTTAATACCATAATACTTTTAAAACAAAATTATGTTGCGTATTGAATGGTCTAATTATAAATGAATGTTTTAGTTTGAATGATGATTTTTATATCAGTAACATCCTACTCGAAGAATTGTGTATTATATATGTTTTATTTGATTTAATTTTCGAGACAGGAAGTAGGGTGTTAATCCTACTGTATAATATTGGCCACATAAAGATCTTATATCATGATAAATAAATAGGGTCTAAAGGTAATAATCCCAGATCTCTTAGAACTATGAACATATCGAGATTCAAAAATATTTAATACTTCATTATTTTTTGATAGGAAGACTAACCTCTCTAAGCCACTGTTCGTTGTTTGGTTCAAGGTTAGTTTAGAAATTTCATTTTATCCTATAAAAAGGTCTGTGAACGCATCCTTCTAAAAACTCTAAAGCTTAACCGATACTCTTAAGAATAATTTTTGGAGACATGAATAAGTACTTATTTTTATTCCAATAGGGCAGCCTTTCACAAAGTTTTGTCGAGTGTATATGAATTGCACCAGGCGAGCGAAGACTTCACTTTGTAACTCGCCCCTTGCCTATATTAGCTTTCTCTCTTATTAGGATCAAATAAAATTATATATATATATATATATATATATATATATATATATATATATATATATATATATATATATATATATATATATATATATATATATATATATATATATATATATATATATATATATATATATATATATATATATATATTGATGACAAATTAGCATTTTTATTATTTTGAAATGAGTCTTCTTGACATCATCCAATTCATTATTAAATAAAAAAAATTATTTTTTTTTAATTTTATTTAATTACTTTAAATCTCTTAATTTAAAAATTAACTAATATGATGAATATGATAATATATGCTCACATAATAATTATTAAAATATACTATTTTCGATCTTATATAAGAGAAAAAAATTTAGATTAATTTATATCTGGACGGTATAATTGACCAAATTCATTAATTATTTATTAAATTTAAAAATTCAACTTTCCTTTTATTAATAGAATCATAAAAAACAATATTAAATAAAATAAAAATATAAAATATTCTTAACCAAAAAAAAAGAATACCCTACCTCAAATATTCATCAACTATGTTTGGAGTTTGTTAATACACTTGTAGGAGTTCTAGTAGTATTTTCTTTTCTCAAAATCCTTCACATTGAATTCCATCTTTTAATATCACTTTTATAGTCTAGCTAATTAATATGCCACACTAAGATATTACCAGATAAAATAATAAAAGTAATATTTAAATAAGAACAATTTAGACTATTGACACTTTTATAGCCTAGCTAATTAATATGTCACGCTAAAATATTACCAGATAAAACAATAAAAATAATATTTAAATAAGAACAACTTAGACTATGATACTTTTATAGCCTAGCTAATTAATATGCCACAAAAAAATATTACCATATAAAACAATAAAAGTAATATTCAAATAAAAACAACTTAAACCATTGATGAAATCAAACTTTTAATATCACTTTTGAAGAAAAAGTAATGTCACAAAAATCTGTATTTAAATAGCAACTTAGACTCATTTGCATAATGGTGGAGAGTGAAAAGTGTTGTAGTGCTTGATTCATTTTTTTCGCAAAAATGTTAAAGTTATTATCTTTACTTAACATCTAATTGATGATTATTTCAACTTTAGCCCTAACTCAGGGTCAACAAGTTGATTGGAGTCCCACAAAAACAACAGTGCGTGTTGGAAATGAACTTGACTTCAATGTTAATATGCATTGTAAATCATCTGATGATGATCTTGGCAACCGTGATATTCCTCCAACTACATATACAGAATGATCTTTTCGAGCTAATTTTCGAGGCACCACTTTGTATACGTGCGTCTTTCAATGGGATAGTGTGAGAAAGAACGTGGTAATTTATGATGCTAAGAAAGATGAAGATTTATGTATTTCTCAGTGTTGGAGAATTCTTAGAACTGATGGCATCTATTTTTATAATCAATACAAAAAGTCTTGGGAGAAAAGATACTCATGGTAAAAGCTTTAAGCTTTTCTTCTATGTATTCAAATAAAAAAATAAATTAAACATTAATAAATTTGTTATATTTCTTCTTCCTTAATATTTATTTATTAAATTTGTTAGACGAGGGTAACGATCTAGAGGTTAAATAGATCGTCGAATAAGAATTCTTATTAAAAATTTATTTTGAAAAATATTTTACTATGGCAAACGAAAGTGAATTCGGATCGATTACCGGTTATCCGAACCGTTATTAGTAGAATCAAATATGCATATAAGGTATAGTAAAATGTATGCTAAAGATGAGAAAAGAAAACCAACAAGTTCTATATAATGTGTATGAACATAAACCACACTCTTATAAACAATTTCTAATGAAATGTAATAATAAATGTGACTCGAAAATTTTATCGAACACTTAATGCGTAGTCAATTTGTCAAACATTTGGTGTACAACACACCAAATTTAATTCTCTTTGTGTTGAAGGTATGACAAATCAATTGCAATTGTTTAGATTGCAATGGTTTCATAAAAACAATTTAAGATACTTCAACACAAATAGAATTATTTAAAAATTAAATTACTCAATAAGTGTTATTAAAACGGAACGGGGAGAGAGAGAGAGAGAGAGAGAGAGAGAGAGAGAGAGAGAGAGAGAGAGAGAGAGAGAGAGAGAGAGAGAGAGAGAGAGAGAGAGAGAGAGAGAGAGAGAACACTGAGATATGTTTAGGTTGTTCCCTAATTATTCTCAATATGGGTATATCTGCCCTCAAATCAAAATCGAATTGAGATATTATAATTAACCTTGGCAATAGTAGTTTACAACAGAACTAGTAGAAATTCAAACCCCCAAACTCTGTGTTGAATTTTGACCCTAACTTCTTATGTTCCTTTGATCTTAGCTAGATCAAGTCATACAAGACTTCCAATTTGATCCTCTGGTGACCGCTACTCCTTTAAACGGACCTCGGTTCTTCAAATATTTCACTCGAATGAATTTAAATTGCGATGTCTTACCCCTAGTCTTTCAATTAATCCTCTGGTTATCGCTACTCCTTTGTAAGAACCCCCATTCTTCAAAGCTTTCACTCGGCTGAATTCAAGTTGCAAAGACTTGTGCAAAAACCCCCAAATTAACTCTTGATCTTGGAGGGAAATCCTAAAGTTTTTATCAATCAAACACCCAAAAAAAAACTCAACCCAGTTTGATTACAATAACCTAAATCAGATCTTATCAATCTTATCTTGATGACACTCAACAAAAATGTTTATATTTAGTTGTTGAATGCATACAAAGAAAGATTGAAGACGATGAAATTTTTTTAAGTGTGTTCTTGGTTTCAATTTTGAGAAATGATGCATGAATATATATTTATACGTATGTGTGTGTCTACGAAAATAACAAGCAAAACAATTTTTTTGTGCCAAAAATGCAAGTTTTGAAAATTAGAACAGAATGTATTGACTCCAAATATGAATGATTTAATACACAAGCCAAAGAATTTGATACATATCATAAAGGAGTCGATACATTAAGAGCATAGAGTTATTATTTGAAAAATATTTAGAAGGAGTCAACTCCAAACACGAGGGAGTCGATTTATCAGCGGAATGTATCGACCCATACCATCAATGTATTAATACATTGAAGGTAGGGAATTTTGTTTGAAAATTCCTTATAGATGGAGTCGACTCCAACCATGAATGATTCGACTCATTCACATGATGTATCGACCCATGCCTTATGTATCGATACATTAAGAGAAGAACTTTTGCCTTTTAAAAACTACTCAGTATGTATCTGCATATATTTTCCACCAGGCTATACCTAGTTTTTGCATCATTAAGAGTTTGACTAAGGAAATATATGGCTTTTTCAACGCCATTATCATCCTCTTGAGCTAATAGACTTCCTATGGTCAGGTCTGTGGTCGAAATGTACAACCTTGTACATCTATTCCTAACCGGAGGCGACAAGACATAAGGGTTCTCTAAGTATGTCTTAATCTCATCAAACACCTTCAGATGCTCAGGTCGCCACACGAACTCTTCTCATTTCAGACGAAGCAATGGCGAAAATGTTTGCACTTTGCCACTGAGGTTCGATATGAACCTTCTCAAAAAGTTGATCTTCCCTAAGAGAGGTTGCAACTCCTTTTTTGTTGACAGAGGCTTCGTCTCTTTGATGGCTTTTTTTATTTATTTATCTCGATCCTCTTCTTGTGGACCACGAAGCCAAGAAAATTTCATGCCTGCACACAAAAAGCACACTTATGGGGGGTTTACTTCAAACCATATTTTCTCATTCTTTCGGATTGTCTAAGGTGATCAAGATAGTTATTCCTCGACATAGATTTAATAACTACGTTGTTGATGTAAATTTGCATAAACATATCAATATAGTCATGGAAGATAGAGTTCATCACCCTTTGATACCTTGGTCCAGCATATTTTACGCCAAATGGCATCACTACATACTCATAGGTTCCTAAATCACTTGGGCATCGAAATTCCATCTTCAGTACATCCTCATATGCAATAAAAATTTGGTTATATCCATAATAACCATCTAACGTGTAACACCCTTTTCTACCCCACAATTAAAAGTCACATTTATTCACATATATCAGAGTAAATTTTTAAACTCAATAAAATCACCTCCAGGGCGTACATTTCTCAATAACTCAAAAATAAGTCAATTCTCCGTGTACAACGGGTCTTCCCAAAAGATATCAAAATTTGCTCAAAGCACCGAAACTCAAAGGCATAATCCAAGGTTTTCCTTACACGGAAAGATAATCCAAGTAACTCAAATAAAACATAGTTTAACTCAGAGACCCCAACCCGATATTACACTATCAGAGCAAGACCCTCTAACTCAACCAAAAGGCTAACAACTCAAAAACTTCAAAAATCCTCAACGGCATCCACAACTAAACCTGGTCATCTGTACGTTACCCACATGGAGGTAACTTTCAAACAGGCAGGGTGAGTAACACGATTCATAATAATCAATGTATAAAAATCAACATATAAATGGCATCATAATCATATTCAACACATTCATATTCCTCAAATATGCCTTAAAGGCCACAACATCATAATTCATACAAAAGACCCATAAATGCAATGCAACAAGACTTAATGCATGTGGTACCAATCATCACAACTCGATGGACACTGGGCCATCAACCCTCCATAGATCCCAATAAATAGGATCGATTCTACTAGAGAACCGGAGCACATCAAAATACTTCACATCCACACAATATGATTGAAGCCAAAGTAATCGAGGTCCTGAATCGAAGTCCGGATGCACATGAATGCATGATGAACACGTTACAAATCATCCTCATAACATCATCATAGGTGCATCATCATCATCAAACGTCATAGCTCATCGTCATAATCGTCATCATACATCATGTCATCATGGCTCATCATAATAATAATCATCATACATCACATCATCATATAATCATAATAATCATCATCATACATCATAGAAATCATCATCTAATCATATACGAATCACATAAAGCTCAAAGTCATACTCATATTAATTTATCATATTATCACATATTATCACATATTAACTCAAAATTATACTGGCGAAAATCCTCATAATATCGCCTATTAATCACATAAACTTCATAGTCCTACTCATGTTAATTCATCACAGAAATCACAAAATCAAACATCAAGGCATCGCTGCACACGATCAACATTCACGAAACTCTGCTATTTTCGGTGGCATGTTTGCTAGGCGAGTCCGGGGCGAGTTTCTTCGCTAGGCGAAGAATTCTTTACTAGGTGAGTCTGGGAACAACATTTTTCGCTAGGCGAGGCATTCTTCGCTAGGCGAACTGTGCGATGACAGCAAATTCTGCTATGCACCAGAACCTAAATCCACCCAAAAGGCTCCACGATTCACTTACCCAATGCCCCCAAAACATCCTAAATCATCCTTAAGGTCTTACAGCAATAAAGGCAAAAAACCTACAGTTTACTAGGTCAATCCCGTAATATATCCACGTTCTAAATCATAATTTTTCCTTTAATTACACCCTAAGGCATTAGAGTTACTCACTATCCAATATTTCTATCCCTTCAGGGTCAGACATATAACAATTCAAGGTTTTGGCCACGAAGGCCTAACTCTCCTTTTCCCCAACGGATTCCACGGTTAGATTCACACTAACAGGTTTAGGCCACGAAGGCCAAATATTACTATTTCTCATATCTATGCTTTAACAGTCAGGAATACTTACCACTACACCACAATATCATCAAGGTCCCACTATCAAATTTCCCTACAGGGTTAGACCAATGTCAAATCCGAGTTTTGGCCACGAAGGCCTAGTTTCCCTATTCCTCACAATCAATCCCAAAATCCCTTAAATCTTAAATCATCCATAATTACATTGAAAGTCACACATGGAAAATCATGAAAGGCTATACTCCCCATACCTTAATTGTCGACTCAAAGCCTTCACGAATCTTTCAAGGAATCTTTCGAAACTTCTACCTCCAATCTTCTCCTCAGAGCTCTGGCCTCAATTCTTTTCACGGTTAACAAAATGAATCCTAAACCTTCAGAATTCCTTTTTGTCAAACCTAGTCTTGGGCCTCAAAATTGGGCTTTTCCCATATTACCCTCACTTACTCCTCTTAATGTCCAATTTGCCCTTCTTTCACTTATATTTATTTTAACTAATAATAATACTAATATTTTCATATTGTATATTATTAATTAAATAAACAACCCAAAAATGCATCATTCCCAATAATCCACAAAACCATTGAAAATCGCCGAAAAATGAATATTCTCAATTAAATAAATTAATTTAAATATTCGAATTAAATTCGGGGTGTTACATAACGTACTGAGGTACTCAAAATCCGTTACTAAATCGACAAACATCTCGGCGAAAAACATTGGAGATTCGTCCTTTGGGGTTGCAACGTTTAGATATCTAAAATATATGCAAACCCTCAACGTCCTATTTTTCTTTAGTCCCAAGTTGAACCTCAAAATCAAAAACAGAATATAAGATTTTCATAGATTCTCATTGCGAAAGAGGAGAGGAATTGGAAATTAGGAAAAGAAATAAGAGAGAAAGAGTGAAAATCGTATTCATCTGGACGTTTAAAGCTTGCCGACACTTGGGTTTCTCTCAAGAATAAGAATAATTTGAATGAGAAATATGAATAAACATTGAATCACAGGTGTTAATGGCAATCAATGAGGGTGTGGTGCTTAAGGAAAATGAAATAATGGTGATTGAAGTAAGTCAGACTCAAGAATTAATAATTAATCATGAGGAAATGGGTGTGGTAATAAAATAAAAATAAGAACAACACTTTCAAATTATGAAGAAGACAAATTGAACAATAGATAGAAAGAATTGAATAAGACTCAAACCACAAATAAGATGAACGACTCTGGAAAAATTGGAGTGGTTTTTGGCAATAAGGCTCAATGTACCAACATAACACATCAAGGAGAAAAGAAGGACATTACTTTTGTCACCTTTAGTAATGCTCACGTACCCTACTGAAAAATCAATAATGCCCAAAAAAAATTGGAAGTTAACCTCACGACGCACCCAAAATCAACCAAAGGTTAAGTTTTGCATTTTTTACAAAGGTTAACTTATGTATGTGTTTAAGTCTTATTACGCATTAGACATTCTCTCTTCCTCTTTCTTCACATTATTTCAATGTTTACTCAGAACCCAAATTCCAGTTTGTGAGAAAACTCATCTTCCATTATTTTCAAGCTTTCTTGCTACTTATATTTCATTGCATTGAAGCCTAGGACAACAATCGATCTCTGCTCCACTCCATTCAATTGAAAATTGTCGAATTCTCACATTTAAAACATTTTTCATTTTCTTACTTTTTTTATTTCGATGCATTAGTTTGAAGTTTAACGAATAATAGATTAATGTTGTTACATTGAGACGCATAATAAATTGTTTAGTGAGACCTACGTGTTGATTTTTTGAAGTTTGAAGTTAGAGTATTTGTGCATGCTTTATTTATTCCCATTCAAGATTTAAGAGGATATGGAAGTTAACTTGTAATTTTTGTTATTCTAAAATGCAGAAATAAACTAAACATGCTCAAATACTCTAACTTCATATTGTTCTAAAGGTTAATACAAAAGTCAACTTCTATAATATCTATCCATTAAATAATAAACTAAGCACACTCTCATAAATTTAAAATGCGTGTTTTATGGGTTATTCTAAAACTTATCATAAGAACTCACTCTTTTATTAATATATAGGTTAGCCTTTCATATTATTTCTTTACCAAATAATGGTAACTCGCTTACAAAGTATTTTGGTGTGATTTACGAGACGTATGGAAGTTAAGTTCACTATTATTCCAAGAGGAATTTTGAGTTTCCTAAGAATCATTCTTCAGCATTAACGGTGGAAGAGCAATCCTCGTTAGTAGTTTGGAGGAAGAGCACCCCACTTAAAAAGACCATCAATGGTGAGACAACCCAAAGAGAAACCAGATCGATATATCAATTTGGACCCATAAACCAACCACTAACCATACTCCAAAATAAAAACAGAGGTGCAAATAACAACTCATATTACTTAGGTAAATGAATGACAATCATCATATTGTTACGGATAAACGAATGACAATCTTTTTTTTTTACAATTTTTTACTTATATTTTAATTTTTATTAAAATCATAATTAACCAAATTAAAAAATACTTTATAAAATAAAAAACTCTATTCATTCATGAAACATACTAGAGAATTACCTCATCTAGTATGCAACATTTTTATATTTTCTTGAAGAGAAGAATTTTATTGTTTATTGTAGTCATCTCTGTTTTCATATTTTTTTATATAGTTTCAAGAAAAGAATATTTGATTTCAAAAAAAAAGATAGAGGTTTATCGAAAGTGTGCTTTAATTGTTTGTTTTTGCATAAAATATATTGTCTTGATAATGTATTTTGATAAATTAACATATAAGAATAGTTCTAAATTAGGTTAAACTCGTTTTTATTAAGATTGGATTGTCCTAACAAGTCACTAGGATTTAGGCAGACCAATAAGTAAACATGTCCTAGAAGCATACTAGATAACAAAAAATTGATTGATCATCATTTAAATTATCTTTTAACACGTGTCTTAATAAGACAGTTATCCAAGAAAAGGTTTTAGGATTTAAAATCCTAATCTCTTTACTATAAAGTTTAACTTATGATCCAGACGCTGATAAGCACAATTTTTAATCCTAAATCTTGCACTCATGACCTTTACTAACTTGATTGTCAAAGTTTTTGCATGTACATTCTCCGTCTTAAGAGTTATAGATAAACGAATGACAATGGTCATATTGTTACGTTCAACTACACCAAATATTCTAAGATTTGACAAGATTATTGACGTCATCTGTGGGAAACAAACTTAATCCTTACACCATCTCTTTTGTTTTGTATCTAAGGAAAATTCACGACGAAATTAACTTATGGTCAATAAGGTCATTGATAACCAACGTCAACAATGTATTTAAACTAATGGGAATGTTGGGAACATACACCAACAAAAGGATGACATAACTGCATAATACTCGCCCCCCGAAGAAAGGAGGTGTTACCTTCTTCGACGTATTCCCAGGAGCACTAGTTGGTCTCTCGTCCTCCAAAGACAAGAACGGAACAGGGGCTTCGCTCGATAAGGCCACAAAGGTATAGACCACATTCTCAAGAAAAAGGTCATGGTTGAAATTTCGAGTTTGGTACTCCGACCACCAAACATTAAAACTTTCGATGGTAAAGAAAGATGGTTTATAGAAGAAGATTCGCAGCTCCGGATGCTGAGTCGACCTGGCGAACTTGAGACAATTCTTATGTCCCGCCAAGTTGAGCCGCAGACCAGCCCACACGATGTCAGAGGGATGCCAAACTAGTGTTTTTGGCAGCATTTGGTTTAGTCCAAATTGTCGGAAAACTAGGTAAGGCTGGAAATCCATAAACCCATAACCAGTGTTACTCGACTCGATTCGGAACGACAACATTGTTGGAGTCAGAAACGCTCTCCATAAAGATATTGACAGCGCTTCCGTTATAGGGGCAGCACCAAGAAAAAGGTTTTGGACCCAAGACGGCCCAAATATTTGGTGCATGAAGGGGGACATTCCAGAGACAAAAGTGTTTGTCTCAGCAAACATAGTAAGATATTTCAGAAAGAGTGTCTTGTTGGGAGTCTCCTGCATAGTCAGAAGGGCGAGTCGAACCCCCTCAACTGGTCGCTCCTCATTTAGATGTTGCATTGTGGTCGACACAGGATAACCCAATTGATATTCAAAAGTGGCATCCTGCTAATGTTGCAGCAACCACATGAGCCCTGACACGTTTAGAGCTTTAGTGGTTTCATGAAGTCAAGAGATTTTCAAAGACGACATCCACAGGGAATGATACAGGGAGGCCAGCAGAAGTTTTTCTATAGCCACCTGTCGACCCTCATGTATTTGAATAGCCAAACTAATGTAGCTTTTGGCTATATGTAATGAACCTGGGAAAAAAAGATAATATGACAGCCACGGGCTCAAGAAAGCAATATGCTCCTCGTCCGACACCTCGACCGAACCTTTGTCGTGGTGGTCTTCTATGAAATTTTGGAAACCAGCACGGTTGAAGTCGAAGGATGCCTCTGTCTCCAGGTTGGGGTCGAAAGTTTCGCCCAGTGGAGAAAGACCAGCGATAGCCGCCACATCGAAGAGAGTAGGCGTCAGCATACCATAAGGTAATTGAAAGGTGTTCGTCGAGCCTTCCCAAAAGAGCATCGGCGCCAACAACAGACAGAGGTTGACCCTGTGAGCGTTCCTAGGGAGTTGAATGGTGTCGAAGACGCCAGCTCTTTTCCACTGGTACTAGCGCTTGTTCTGGACCTTGTTCAACCAAGCAAGATAGTCTTTATTTCCTGGGATTGGCATCAGTCGTAAAACCCTGGCCTTTAGCGCCATAAACCTCAATTCGAGGCTGCTAACCTTACAGAAAGCTGGGGGAATAGCGGCCTGAAAACAAGGAAAGGGGATGATCATCTGACGCCTCCACGCAGCCACCACGACTTCATCAGCAAAAGTGGGGGTTGGGAAGAGGTCTGTGGGAATTCGCCTCTGAAATAATGAAAGCGATGGGGTTATTCCCAGTAGTGTGGGTCTGAGAAACAGGTGAGAAAGCCATTGAAGTGGTAGTAGGAAGAACTGGAGTCTGTTTTTTTTTCTAGAGAAAGATGATAGACCTAAAATATATTGTTTATTTAACTCGATTTCGCGCATGTTATTTAGTATTTTATTTTCGTTTTCTTATATTATGCCTCTATTTTGTTTCTTTTTCAAGTTTTTGTATTTTTTAAGCTATTCGAGAAGAAATGAAGAAAAACGAGCTAAAAGACCATCATTTTGAGGAATTGTACACATGGCTTCCACCATGGAGGGCGTCATAGGAGATGCCACACATTGGATAGAACACAACTTTTGAAAACTACCACGTCTCCCACTCCTTTCCACCCTAGTTCATGTGGCGGGCGCCACCTTCACACGCTCGTTTCTCTCCTAAAAGGAGTTGGGGGCATTCCTGTCTTTCCCTGTACCTTCCTACCACTATAAATAGAAGAGTTATGTTTCATTTCTAATCATCCAAGCTTAGTTTACAGAACTCAAGCCATAAATTTCATCTATTGTAAAGTAATAAACTTCTCACGTCGAGGGGTTCTTACATTGTCTAATTGAGTCTGTAATCGAGTTTGGAGCACTTGGGTAGAAGTTAATCCTGCCGCCATTTTATTCCCGTCATTTACTTCCAGGTGTACCAACATTTAAAGCCTCTCGTTTGGAGCAGGTTTCTGTTTATTTATTTCCTTTTATTTATCTGCTTTTATTTTTCGTACAATTTATTTATCGCACTTCATTTATTTACACGCACTTTATTTACTCGCATTTATTTACCATGTCCGGCTAAATCTTAAAGGCTAGTATGCGAGGATTATAGTTATAACAAGTATTCCATACGGCTGTCAATAGAATTACTCAGGGGTTATTCTGACTTTTAAACACTTATGTACTTAAAATCTGTTGGATAAGATCGAAAGTCGTCCAACCTTTAGATAAATTTGGTTAGTTCTAACTGTTCCAAGGAAGCAAAAGTGCTTGGTTCGGTTAAGTAGGAATCTTTAATGTTTTAGAAAATCGATTTTAAAACTATTTTTGGACGCGTTTATGGATTTAAAGTCTGGTTTGCAAGAACCTCTTTTTGTTAGAAATTCCAGGCCAAAATACTTTTCAACTAAGTCAAGAAACTACATTACTTAAAAATAGGTTTAGTCAATCCTAACGCAATACGCGCCTTTTTATAAGTGACAATAAGAGAATCGATTAGGGATAAACTCAGTTCTGAATATGTGAAAGCGACAGTTCCTGTTAAATTAGTTCCTTTCATGAGTAGAAAAATTACCCCAATTAGGAATCCTATTTGTACACATCTGGAATACTACGTAGCTATATGAATTGCATCGATGCCTGTTATTTTATTATTAAATTTATTTTCTCACTTTACTTTTATTTCGCACAACAAACCCCTTAATTGACTTGCCTTAGATAAACATTGTAACAATAGTATACGATAGATTGATGTTTGGTCTCTGTGGGATCGATAATCTTTTATGTTACTCTGACGCTATTCGTGCACTTGCAAAACACGTCATCAAGTTTTTGGCGCCGTTGCCGGGGACTAATCACGTCAAAATTTCATACCCTATTGTTACATCGTCTAGACTAAGGTTTTACGCGCCGATCAATGCAAAGAACTCGCAGCACCGGTACCCTTATAGATCCTTTAGAGGAACCTGAATGTTACACTCGCGCATGTATCTTATTTCGTAGATTTAAGAGAGCTATGGACAAAGACTGTAACCAAAGACCCCTTAAGGATTTCGCCCAACCATCTAATGACGAACCTAGTTCTAGTATTATGAACCCCAATATTCCTGCTCACAATTTTGAGCTAAAACCTTCCCTATTACAATTAGTACAACGAAACCAGTTCCCGGGACTCGCTACCGAGAACCCGAACCAACATTTAAAAAAATTTATTCAACTAGCTAACACTTTTAAAACCAATGGTGCTACGCCTGAGGCGATTAGGTTGAGACTATTCCCTTTTTCCCTTA